>CM046007.1:72327215-72952232 GCA_025175895.1 Wurfbainia villosa | reverse complement strand
CAAGAAAAAATTGATCCAGTGATGCATCGGTAAACAATTTGCAACATGATTCATACAATAATTTATCAGAAATGATACTGCTCTGATATCAATTGTTAGTGTCTATAAGATCCATATATCTCTAAAATAGTATAATATTGTCCACTTTAGACCTAAACTCTCATGGTTTTATTTTTGAATTTTACTCAAAAAACCTCATCCCAATGGAGATATTTTTTTTATCTTATAAGCACATGATCTTTATTATGTCTTATCGATGTGGGACTTTGATTGTATTCCTCATCCTCTCAACAATCCCCCCTCAAACGAAGGACCACATTGAGCCCCCACCCTCAAGTCTATCCGTCCTCGAAGGACTTCCTTTACTTGATGTCCGATCCTCAATCCACCAAGACTTCCTGTCAACTGTCTGGTCCTCCTGACTCAGTTGAATTTCCTGTCAGTTGTCCAATCCTTCTGACCCAACTAGACTTTCTGTCAGTTGTTCAGTCCTCCCAATCCAACTGAACTTCCTGTCTGGTATTTGGTTCTCTTAATCCGGATATGGAAGCTCCACTTACTTCGTTCGAGGTTCATGGCTTGACATGGATCATGACTCTAATACCATTGTAAATCTTTTATGCTTCATGAACCATGCTTGTCGATATCTTATAAAAATCAAATAAACACTTACATTGATGTTGTGTTAATGTTGATCCTTATTTTGATTGTTGTCTAAAGAACAATTACCACTTGAATTGTTCTTCTTCGTTCCACAAAATAAATCTTATAGTTTTGATTGTTCTTCCGTGGAGAATCTGCTATGACAGCCTGACGATAATTGCTCTCAACCTCTAACCCTTTCAGTTTGGACGCACACCCCCTTTTGAAGGGGGTGTTTTACTGCTGCAAGCATTACACGAAGTGTAGTGCGTATATACGTTACCAATGTTCGTGCAGTGCGTGCACACATTGCCAATGACAACGTGTGCATGCAGTAGCAACTGAGGAAATTGCTTACACAATTCCTAACAATTAACCTCTAAATGTGCATAAAATGTATTCCAAATTTATTCGATAAATTAGAGAAAAGCCATCTGCCTTGAAAGCTTTATACAAATCTATCTATCCGTGGATATGCAGGAATTTTTAACTAAAGACAGCTTTTTGGAGCCTCAACTAGAAATTTCCAAGAACTCTCAGCTGAGAATAAGTGGAGCATCATATTACAATAACATTATCTAGCTTTGATGGGAATAACGATGGATTCCCATTCCATCAATGATCGCACTGCCGTGAATTCATAAATAATTCAAGTGATCCGACACAAAATCTCATCAAAAATTTACCACAAATATAAGAAAAACAAAATAGAGTAGAAACAAAATAAAATTGTAAATCGAATTTAGATCACTTTATCAAATTTAAATCCAACAAACAACCCCAAACCAAATTGAAAAAAGCAGAGAACATTAAATAACTAAATGGGAGAGATTCATATAAAACTGTTATATACAAACCAACAGTTAAAATCACAAAACATTTTGATAAATAAACTGATAGAATAGGCATTTTTTGACAGAGTTCAAGATGCTATACGCCATACGAAGGGCATATTAGAAGGAGAAAATTGACTTGTATGATCCAAAGTTTCTTACTGCCAAAGAATGCTACAAATGGCAGGCTCCCTTAAATAAATAGTAAAGCCAAGTTTGATACAGAACTGGACTGGCAAGCTACCTTTGTCAATAAAACCGCTGCTCGAGTCACCTAGTCAACTTCAATTTTTGCAGGACATACAAGCGACACCAATCCAACCAGAAACCAGAGGAGGCTGGCTCCCTAAAATCTAGGTGTCATCGGCTTGTCATAAAACAAATTTGAATGGTCTAGGTTGAAAGGATAGGAATTGTGATCCCATGGAAGTTCGATCCTGAGTACATCAAAACAAAACTAATAAGAAAAAGGAAACAAGCCTTCGTCCATGAATCCAAATCCACCATTCAACTCCTTTGAGAATAGATGTAGAATGAGAAGAGCGGAGTGCAACAGTGTATAGGCAATCGCCAACCGATGGGTCCACTGTGGTTATTAATCCCAAACCACCAAAATCACAACTATCTGCGCTCTGGTCATGAAGCTGAAAGAAGCTGTTGAAAGCATACGAGGCATTCCCAGGCCAACCAATTCCAGAGCAAGAGCCTCCGGCAGACAAAGCAGAGCAATCAGCATTAGAACAAGCTTGTGACACACTACCAGAAATATTCAACGTGTCCTTGTTGTTATTCACTACACACCACTTCTGAGCAAGGTATTCAACATCATGAGCATTTACAAGTGCTTTCGAGCCTTGACCAAGGTCCACCTTATATTTTGCCTGGCCATCAAATGTGAAGATGCCCCAGTGTCTATCATAATTTCCAGATTTGATGACCTGTTGATCTTCATCTAGTAGACTAAAGGCATAAGTCTCCCTTGGTGGTCTTTTTGGTCTGAGTGGAGTACCAGCTTTGCTCCGTAAGTGGTCCATAAGCCCTTGCATGAAGCTCTGGGCAATTGCAGGTGTGGCATTCTTTGCCCCATCTGTGGGCCATCCTATCTTCCCCACAATTATATCCATTTCACCATAACCAACTTTTGATAAAGCCGAAACCAAACTGTCTAAGCTCATATCAAAGTAATTTTTGTACTTGTTAGCTCCATCAGTTAATGGGTGCGAATTTGTTTGAAAGAGAAAATAACCAAGAGAAAGGTTCTTATTCTGTTGAAGGCTTGCAAAAGGATTCATATTAATCACAAAGGGTGAACCATGCTTGTGGAGAAAAGAGAGGAGCTCAATCATAGTCTTGTTGAGATCGGGCCTGAAGTGACTCTTTGATGGGAGGTTAGATTCAGACTGGTAGATATCAGAACTACATGGAACGATGACTTTTATCTTGTTTGTTAAATCGATGGCAGTCAATGACCGCTGAACATTAGTTGCAGCACCAACTACAAATGGCTGGAATTCTTGCCCATAACTGAGGAGAAATGGCTCGTCACCAATAGCAACAAACCTGTTAAAAATATATGGAGTTAGCTTTTAAATGTAGGCTCTGTTATCTTCAACAATTAGGTGAAAATATCAGAAGAAAATGTTAATGCTAAAAACTGACAGGCAGATGTCATTTGTGTATCGAAAAAAATACTCACAATAGAACAAAACAAACTAACTTGAAAAAATGGAGCAAAAAATTCATCACTCAATGAAATCTTTGTCAAAATATTTGTTGAGAAAAAAAAAACCCCAATGATTTGATCCAGTAAACCAAATATTTGCTGAAGTAGTGATCACACATGAAAGAGAACTGCTTGCTATCATCTAGTTAAGACAGGAGGTGAGGATGCTTTCAGTTTTCAGTGAAGTAAAACATGATTAGATAAAAAGAGAAATGTGCATGGTAAAGAGACTCCTAAATATCTCCATTTGTTTCAAAATCTGACTGTAAATGGGGATAGCGAGAATATCTCATGTAGCATTTGATAGTATGTTTGATACTCTCATAGTTGATGGTAATAACATCCCAACAATAAAATAGACAATCTTAAAATCCCTCTTGCTTTTGTCTCTGAAAACTCCAAGCACCTTCAAGAACATTGCATGAATTCATTGATATTGTCAAATATTGACATATTACCCAAAATTGTTGTGTGAAAACCTTCAAGGAACTCTCTTCCTCAAATTGTAAGTCAGCTGCTCTCTAGGGAAAAATTATTTCTAACCTAATTTATTTTTACATATTAGACTTCCAGGTTGCTCCATGCAGAATGAGTTGATCCAGAAGAAAACTGCACATCATGATGCTTTGGATGTTGTGTGCAATTGAGAATGAGACTTGAGCTCACATGGTCAAGTCAAGGGTTATCTAACGCCCTTGTGTCCAGTATTAGACACGTGGGCAAGTTGCCTGAATGAATCTCCCCATGGAACTTATAAAAGGCAGGGGCCTTTAGATTGTTGATGTCCTATCACGATGTTGCCTTGCTAGCAGGCTTCTCATGCCTCTCTGATGTGTCAATGTATCATTAGTATTCTCATTAGTGCATGACTCTCCAATCACTTGTCATGTCTAGTGATACCTTGCGTCAATATATTTTATCTTGGATTGATACATGTTCCTACTCTTCCTACTCAGATCAATAGCACTCAAACTATTATAATACATCTTATATTCATCTTGCTTGAACTCAATTCTCGAAGAAAGCCTCTTTAACCAAAAGCATCTCCTTATAAGCTTTAACAAATAATTCTGTCTCATCCATTCAGAAATAAATGGTCCTTCTTTTACAGAGAGAATGAGTGGTTACTCAAAAAATTGAGGCTCATTAATGGACTTTGTTGACCTATTTCATGACCTTGATGCATTATTACATCTCAGAATTAGAATAATAATAAACCATGTGAATTGCATTTGATTTTGAGGTATGCTCTAGCAATCACATCAGAATGTCTTCACTTTAGTTAAGCAAGAAGTATCAAGCTCGGAAATGATTGGAAAATGACCATACAAGGAGACATTAAATCAAATTGAAAGAACTCAAGAATGACAAATCAATCGAAATGAATCAGAAGTATCAGGTTTTGTGTTAAAATTTTGAGCAAATTGAAAACTCCTAATGTCAATCCCAATTCAGGATGAAAAAAGGTAAAAAGTTGCATTAGGTAGATGCAGTCTTCATTAAGAACTGTCTAAACCTAACATGAATTTTGACCATAATTTTTTGTATGTGAGGTCATTAGAAGCATGTGATACAATATCTTGACAAAAGGATAGGATAAGAGGTCACCTGAAAGCAACCCATCACATTAGTGCCCAAATGTGATGCCAAATGAGCAAGGGTTGTTGCATAGTTGCAGGCCAATGCCGGTAAAAAGTAGACATGATTATAGGATTAGATTTAACAACTTGGAATATAGAACACTTGCAAGGAAAGGACTAAAATTAGTACATATGATAGTTTATATATACAAAATGGATTGGAGAAAACCCCATACAAATAGAGAATACAATTTTTAAAATCCAAAGCTCAATAAAGTGGTAATATTCATAAAGTTTGCCCAAAACAGTTGGGACACGCATCACTTGATGATCATGATGATGAATGAATTCATAACCAGATCCAAGATAAATTTAAAAGGAACAAAAACATGTTAGAATTAAGTTGAAAACAAAATTCAATTAGGAATATAGTTTTAAAATGGTAATTGAAATAGCTTTAGCCTATGGACACAAGGTTAAAAATTTCAATTGTAGGACTCATCTCCATAGGAAACCATCTCAATTTCAAACTAACATTTAGTGCAGATCGAATCATGTTGACCTAGTTTTAGGTCTAATAAGGGTTTAGGGTTATATATAGACCTAAGAGACCTCAAATAAGGTGTAACTTGATCACTAATAGGTGAAATAATGAATATGAGATAAATAGACTTGGTCTATGTTCAATTTAGACCGAAACTAAAAAAAAAAAAAAATTAAGTCAAACCAAGTTAATTTGTATTAGATAAAATTGATTTGACATTGAATTGAGTTTACTTTGAACTAATTGAGCTAGACCCAAAATAAGATATATAAAAAATAATATATGCTAATTACTATTGAATGGTTCCTCCCATTCCCCTCCCTCTCCTCATGTTTTCTTCCTCCATGTGACTTGTCTTCCTTCCCACTGTGAGATTAATTATTAACTAAGAGACTACTATACATGAAAATGAGTGAGAGGAAGAGGAAAACAACAAAGAAGAAAAGAAGGAAGAATGTTTGGTACCTCACTCTCCCTTTCAAGCATTGTGGAAGTTCCACTTGCCAAATTTGGAAAAAAACAAAGGCATAGCATGACATAGGTCACACGTGATTGACATAAAACAGAACACGCTAAACATGTAATTGCCACTTAGATCATCATGATTTCCTTTTCAATACATTGATGGAATGATAGATTAGCTAGTGCCAACCAAAATAAAGCAAAGTTTAAAAGCATGGATTGGAATATACATTAATTGACCAATTGGTAAGAATATGATCATTGAAAGTCAAACATCATGCTAACTATTAACCTCTAAGGTCAACAACTAGAACTACCTAACTAAGCCTCTCATGAGTTGCCGTTGCCTGTATTTCTCTAGATGGATTTATCTTCTTAAACAAATAATTGAATGGAACTTAAGTAATTTAATCATAGATACTGAAACAAACGTGCAAAGATAAATTGATAATAGGCATGCACATATTATATAAGATCGATATAGTTGGGACTTGTACAACTTGATGATGATAAAACCTCAAATAAGATTACGGGATTGATTGACCATATTTTATGTAAGCAAATTTATCATTTGTGCATAACCTCAACTAGGCCAATTAAAAGTGCAAATTGACCATATATTATGTCTACAACTTGATGATGATGATAAAACACATTCTTCGTAGTTGTAATCTTAAACACATGCTTGAATGCATCTCTAAGACAGGCTATGTTATACAATCCCCTGGTTAGTAGGGATAAGGAAATTAAGAAGTGGTTTACCTACATTGAGCACTGCATACCTTAAGTAGCCTTGATTGTGAATCTATGGTATAATTGACGCGCCTTTCCTGTAATTAATCTCTATTCAGGCACTCATTAGGGCATTTAGGTTAAAGAGTGGCTCATCTTCATGCTTTACCATTGCACATAACATTGTCCAACTAAAAATGTCAATCAAATAAAAAATATTTTAGCATTATTTTAACTGTAGCACATAACTTTTCCTACTTAGGCATTCCCCTCTGGAGACTGGAGTCTAGACCATTATAGTGATAAAACAGCCAACTGGGGCAATGATCTAAAATTCCTCCGTACAAGGCCTGACTAAAAGACCTGCACTGAACACGAGCTGAATTAAAATGGATAAATTTAAAGAACTTGAATGTCCATGTTTGATGAATTCAAGTTCATTTAAACAAACCAATGTAGCGCTCATGATCATCGTTTGGTTAAGGCAAATTTCAGTTGAAAAACCTTCAGACCTTAATTGTAGAGGAGAAACCCAACGAGGGGCAACCATCAAAGTTCAAAAACAAATATCGGAGAACCAGAACATAATCAAATCGATTTGATCAGAGGATAATTATTAGTCAGTAAGCATCAAAAACCATATAATACTGCCACGACTAGCTACAACAATAAACGAACTATGAGTCAGATGGTAGATCGACTAAAAACAATCAAGGCAAAGATGGAAAGCAGACCGAAACCCTACATTTACCAATCAATCAGTCTAAAGAGAAAGGAAATCGGACGACAAAGGCAAAGATAGTGACTAAAAGTCTCACTCGATTCGAACAGCGCCTCCAGCGGCTGGCAAGTAGCGCATAACGTTATCGTGGACCCAGCTTGCGGCGGCGGACTTGGAGGTGCTGAGTGAGCGGAGCATCTCGTTTGGAACGCCGATGGAAACGCCTACGCCGGAGCCAACGAGACTGGCAAGCGCGGAAGGGTCGGCGTCGAGGAGCTTCACTCGGGCGACACCGTTAGCCTTGAGGAGCTCCGTCACTACGACTGACGGGGGCAGGGAATGGGAGGAGGAAGTTCCCCAGTTGACGCCCACAGCCAAGGCGCCCCACCGCCCACTCCTCCTCTGCCACCATGAGGGTGGCGAGATGGCCAGTAGTAGAAGCGACAGCAGCAGTTGCATGCGGTGGTTCGCCGGCATTGCGCCTGCTCCGGTACGCACGCACACTGGAGAGAGACAGAGAGCGAACTCTGAAGATGCAGGAACTCGGAGGTAATTTAATTTATTTGCTCTTTTTTGCCTTTCCAGAATTATGATACCCAAACTACTCACCCACGTTGGCCACTTATTGGCTAGTTCCCAATAACTTTAGGGCCCACTAGAAAGCAGCAATACTATCGCTGGGTATCGGCTTTGGAGCTTTGTTGTCATTATTTGCAGCAGTCGGAGTTGGAAATTTTGAGTGGGTGGTAGAACGGGCAGAATGCTGTGGGCTGACAAATGAGGGCCCAAATTCACCCTTCTTCCAAATTAATGGCCGAATGGGGAATTAATTACTAAAAACATCAAAAAAAAATTTGTAATGCTTTAATAATTTTATGAGGGTTTAAAATTAATAAATTATTATAAAGTTTCAAAAGTTATGACAAGTCGCCTTCCATTTACTATTAAATATGTTATCAGCGAATTAGTTCATTAAGATATATCGTTTGAAATTTTGACGCACTATTAATAAAATATTTTTTGGACAAAAATCAAAAGAGTATTCTTTTTTATTGAAATTGTTTATTTATTATCAAAATAACATCTCATTCGGTCTCAATGCATTTTTATTCTGAAAATATTCTTATTTTTGATGTTGTTATAGTAATTACGGGATCATAGTTGTTATAATCCGAACACTTCAGCTCTAATCAACATTAATAATATTGTATTGTAACAGTTATATTAGAATATGAGTGAGTTCCGGGGATGTCCCAGTAAGTGTAAAAGGGTAACTCTTAAATGGACAGAGGTCAATTCCCGAGTATTTCATCACCTTGGACTATCGATCAACCCCTTCCTTTACACTTACCATCTAGGATCCTGATTTATCTCCTCCACCAATAGAGACAACCAAAGGAGCCGCTAATATAATTGTTCCACATTTAAAATATGGGTTATTAGTCTCTAATCAATATTATATCGAATGGATTATACTTGCTACAACTATATAATTAACTATAACATTGTCGAAAACAAGAGTATTTTAAAAAATAAAAATAGGCTGAGGTGGGATAATCAAGGGTGATCAAGACGGATAAGGATTTCAATGTCGGTTGGTTGAGCAATAATATAAGTTAAGTAGATCAAGGTTGATCATATACTTAATAAATGAATGAAGTCCAAATAAATTATGGTTGATCAGGCATTTGACACGAAATAAGTATCGAATGTTTAGCATGAGATAGAAAGCACAAACATGTCGATAAGGATTGGACATTTGATAATGATTAAGTAATGATAGATCAAGATTGATCGAATGTTTAGCGAGTGAAGTCATATTAAGTTAAGGTTGATTGGATGCTAGACGAGTGAAGTTTTGTCAACTCAAGGATGATCGGATGCTAAGCGAAAGAAGTTCTGATAGTTGTGGTCAATCAAATACTAGACAAAGTGAGACTTCAGTCTTGGAAAGACTAAAATAGGAGCATCAATCGAATGTTGTAAAGTAACAATCAACTGATGAATCGTAAATCACAAGATCATGAGTTTAAGGAGGTTTATAAGGGTTTTGAGAGTGATCAATCGATTATTGGAATTATCAGTCAATAATGTTACTATTTGAGTGAACAGAGAGTTTAGAACTCAACTATTCAAGTCAATTAATTATAATTAGTCGACTGTTATAGAGTAGCAATCGATAGATGTTGTTATTCAAGTGAGCAGAGAGTTTAGAGTTTGACTAATCATCATCAGTCGACTAATAGCACTATAACAACATACAGAAGGGTTGGTACTCAACAACAGGACTCAACTGATGATAATGATTGATTGATATTAGTTAAAGCTGAGCTAATAGAGCTATTCTAAGGTGTAACATTCGGATCTACAACGTAACAATCGGATGTTAAATGAAAATCAGTCTCGATCTATAACTTATAAAAGAGGACTTAAAGGATGTTTGAAGATACTAGACCTTGAAGGTTTTGAAAAATAGTGTTGCTATATTTTCAGACCTCAAGAGGCTATTCAAAGTGATTATCAAACATCGATCAAGCAAGCAAGGATTACTTGTTAAATTATTATTTAAATTGTATTTTATATTTTTTTTTGTATCTTCGTATTTGTTTGTATTGCTTATACAAGGACAAGTTTATAAAAGGTTTCTCCACATAACCAGGAAGGAAAAAGTATAGTGAACTATTGCTAGAATGTTAGGCCATAGAGTAGGTACTAGGGATTCAAACCACGTAAACATCAATTTGTATTCGCGTTGTTTGCTTATGTTTATTCTGTATTTCTATTTTTAAGTTGCGTACTAATCTATTTTAGATGAGCACACGTTAATGATCAAAAATCAAGAATTACTATTCACCATCTTCTAGCAATATCAACGACCTCAATAAATCATATCAAAGTGAGGTTAGCTCAGTTAGGGAGATTGTTGGTGCAATCAGTTTCAGATCAAGGTTGACCAAGCTCGAGTGGGACTCAAGTAAAGTTTTGATATTTGACAATACGTTTGACAATATAATTGGATGGTATAGGACATCTGTAGTCATATGGAGTTGTAGACCGAGAAATCAAGTAGGTCAAGGTTGACCAGAGACTTGATGGTTAAAGTCCAACTGGGAGTTGACAAAAGTGAAGTCCCAGTAGATCAACGAGATCATGCTTAGCAAGGGAAGTCCCGACAGGTCAAGGAGACCATACTTGACAAGTGAAGTCTCGACAGATCCAGGAGATCATGCTTGGCAAGGAAAGTCTCAGCAAGTCGAGGAGACCGTACTTGACAAGTGAAGTCTCGGCATATCGAGGAGATCGTACTTGGCAAGGGAAAGTTCAAGGATGAACACTTGGCAAGGAAAGTTCAAGTATAGAGACTTTGCAAGGAAATTCCAAGTATAGTTCTTGGCAAAGAAAATTCCAAGTGTGGAGACTTGGAAAAGAAAATTCAAGTATGGAGACTTGGCGAAGAAAGTCCAAGTGTAACTTGGCAATGAAAACCCCGGAGCATGGCTCTTGGCGAAGAAGTCCAAGTGTAACTTGGCAATGAAAGTCTCGAAGTATGTCTCTTAGCGGAGAAGTCCTGGAGGAGTGGTCTCTTAGTAAAGGAAGACCAACGACATAACAAAGTCGAAGGAAGCACTTGAAGGCTAGCGCAAAGGGTGAAGAGTCGTGGAAGACTCGGATATTGTTGGTGCAGGAAGCATCACTTCTAAGTTTTGATATATTAATCATTGTTTAAAGTTAGGAATCAATTGTGATTTGATATATGTGTTAATTGTATAGGTTTAACAAGAAAGTCCTAGTAGGTTATAGGTTATGGTGAACAGATACTAGGCAAACGTCTTAACAGATCAAGAGGACCATGTTGAATTGAAAGTATGTTGGGGTGTGGGGGGGGGGGGGGGGTGAATAGTGTGTTTAAATTTTTTTCTCTTTCGTAAAACACAATTAATCGCAGCGGAAAAACATAAAGCACAAGACAACAAGACAAAGTTATTTTTACTTAGTTCACAGTCTAACGACTGCTAATCTAAGGCCCGCAATTCTTGATCGCTTACGATGGACAATCTACTATAAAATCTCTTCCTCGTTGGAGGTAAGAGACATGAGCTTACAAAAGATAAAGAAAACGGTAACAACCTTACCGCTCCTTTTAGAGATTAAGTACATAGAAATCAAAAAGATAAAGGAGGCAATAATAACCTTACCACTCCTTTTGAAGATTAAGTACACGAAAAATAATAAGAGCTAAGATATATCGACAAAGTAACTTAATGATGAAGCCCGGTTGGAGTTGTGGCGTTGTAGCACAAAGTTTTGAGAGCAAGAGCACTTGAGCGTAATTCAAATCATTGATTCTAGGGTTTGTGTCAAACCCTTCTTTTATAGACCTTCCTAGACCCTTGAAACAATCCATTTTGTCCAGATCTAGATCTAGATCTAGATATAGATCCTACTTATTCGGAATTCTTATCTTGACGTGGTGACTTGGCTCTTAAATGCGTACTCCAGTCGACTGCTCCTTTTACCAGTCGACTGGACCAGTTGATTGATGTATTTGTGTTTCCATCCAGTCATCTGCATCACAAGATTAGTGCAAGGTATACAATAGTAGTGATTATGACAGTCCTTTGACCATCCGATCTCGACTTCGGTCTTCCCCCAAAACCCTTGGTCAGATCGACGTCTAAGGTTGTCCCCATACCAAAGATGCACCCTTACCATCACTCCTCACAATGAGCTTATCTTTGCCAAATCACTGGTCCTCTGACCTGTTGGACTTCTCTGCTTAACTTCTGATCATGCAAACTTACTAAAACCTACAAGCTTGACACAGAATATAAGACATAATATGACTTAACTTTGAACCTTTCTCATTATCAAAACTCAGATTCGATTATCTAATATCTCTGCACCAACAATCTCTCCCTTTTTGATTTATGGTAACATGATTCAAAATTAAGGAAATAAATGCATTAATCGAATGTTTTTCAAAAGACTCCCCTTAATATTTGTGAATTTTGCTAAAATTCTTATTTAGTAATTTAACTTAGCATCTCTCCCCCTTTAACATATATAAAAAACAAAGTAATAAAATTCTTATTTATTAACTTAACATCTCTCCCCCTTTAATATATATCAAAAATAAAGTAATAAAACATCTAATAGATCTTATGTCAAACTAAAGGTAGTTAGAGATATAAAATTTGTCTACCTTAAGTCTTCTCTCCTTCTTGGCATAAAAAAAATATGTGATTTTATGTTTTTTAGGTCTTGCACAAATAATGACTTTATCTATTGAAAAGATTATATACTTGTAGTAAAGTCTTTTTGAAAAATTTTCCTTTAAAATATTTATCTAATTTAAAAGGCTTCTCTCCCCCATTAATATGAATGAATAAAAAATGTAATTTAAATATTAGAAAATAAATAATTTATTTTTAAGGACTTAACAAGAATATTTTGAAGGCTTATTTTCAAAATTATTTTTTTAAAAAAAATGCCAGAATAACTTTCAAATAATTTTGAATTAATAAAGAGTATCCTAAAATTTTTGAAAGTTTTTTAATTTTCAATGCAATATTTTTCAAATCAAAAATTTTAAAAGCTTCTATAAATAATGATTATTCAATTAGAACCTCCCTTTAATCTGTCATACTTTTAGGACATCTTTGTAACCACAAGAAAGACTTATCTAAGTGTCTAGAGGGTCTAGGTGTCTAAAGTTGACGTAAAGATCTCGAAGTTTAGTATTAGTCAACTAATCATCATTTTAAGAAAATATAAATTTTCAAAAACTAAGTATAACTACACACAACAAATATGACAACTAATACTAATAAATATAAAAAAAATAGTTTTAAGAAACTATTTATATGTAAATTTTGAAATCATTTTCAAAAATATTTTGAATTCGATTATCCTTATCATTTCACTCATTCTATGTGTCTCAATACAGACAAAACATGTTATCCTTATCGATTTAGTGAGATGACTTTCAATTTTACTTAGTTAATTTTAATAACTTAGAAATTAATTAACCTTGGGTGATTCGGATTTAACTATTCGTTAGTTAAGTGAATATTTCGAAAGAGAGCTTCTAGGTCGTGGCGAGGCACAGAGGCTTTTTTTAATCGGAACAATGATCACTTTCTTAGACAAAGTCAACTTAGGAAATTATACACTTAATTCACTTAGGGTCAATTTTCTGATCTAACTAGTTTACGATATTGTGAGGTAGTTTTAGTCGGTTCCACTTAGCTAAGTCACCAAGCTAGATACTCCGTATCTAGCCCGAATACACTTGACTTCGTTTTCCTAATGTACTATCATCTCATCGCATCCTGATACTATGTTGTCAAGGTTAATTAACAATTTCCTATCTAATTGTTCTATGATAATTCATTTAAGGCTAGTATGTATGACATGACATGATAATTAATAATTAATTAAACATGATATGGATGTATGAATGAGCATGTCATATTCAATCAATTCAAAAGAGTAGTTGGTTTCTTAAGTAGAATTTTATTTGTTCCATAATTATTGGGTATTCTATGATATTTAGATTTACAAACTTTAGGATCTTGATTTTTGGTTAACTTAGACTTGTAACCCAAATCTTATATTTAGTAGTTGAATTTTCAAGTGTTTAAGGTTTAACTTTTAAATTATTAATTTGTGTATAATCGAATAGTACTTTATTATAATTAATTTTATTAGTTTGATTAATTAAGTTTGAATTTTTAATTAAGTTAGATTTAGACTTTTTCAGAAGGGGATTAGAGTTTTTCAAATTAGGATTTAAAATTTTTAAATTTGAATTTTTTAAAATAGGATTATTAGAAATTTAAAATATATTAGAATTTTTTAAATTAGGATTAGAATTTTTTAAATTATGATTAGAATTTTTTAATTCGGAATTATCTTGATTAATCAGATCTAGAGTTTGATAATTCTGACTTAGATTCTGATAGTTCTGATCTAGGGTTTGATCAATATGATTAACTCCTATATATATTGGTTTTAGGGTTTAGGGGGTTTCACCGTCCTAGGCTATCGACCGACCTCCTCCTTTACACTTGCCACATGGGATCCTAATTTACCTCCTTCATCGGTAGGGACAACCGGAGGGGGTCGCTAATGTAACAATTCTACTTTCTTTTTCTTTTTTTTGTTTTAGTCTTGATTTGATCAAAATCTATATTGACTAGACTAAAAATTTGATCCAGTTCTCGATTAATTTTATCAAAGGTTAGATTAATTTGATTATTTTCTTCAATAATATTTTTATTATTTAAAGTAATTAAATCTAAATTATTTAATTTTTTTATTAATTGAGTTAATTAATTGACCATTATTGCTTGAACTAAACTCAAATAATTTGCTAGATTGATTATAACTAGTAATACTAGAGTTAACATACAATTTATCTAAATTATCATGCGTTTAAAACTTAAATTCTTAAAACCTTTAACGTTCCTAACCTTAGCCGCATCTCCTAATTCTGTGGACTTTTTCTTTCTCTCCGGACACCGATTCCTATAATGCTCGAACCTCCTGCACCGTGCATGGTGTGCTCTTTGTTCCTCCGGACTCCTAGCATTGGTATCTCCTTTGTCGTTGGTTGTGTCATCTGAGTCTTACAAGTATAATACTTTTTTTGTATAGTCTTCTCTCCCTGCACTTAAAATAAATAATATGAAACTTAAATTTTAAGTTCACATTGTTACCTTTCTCCCCCTCAATTCTAGGCCTTGTGGAATGCTCCTCCATGGTTAGTTCGGCCGAGGATCTTCCAATATTTGCATGTATGAACAAAAAAAAGTCCCAAGACTTAGTCTTGGATTAGTAGTGTGGGGAAAAAAACAAAAAACAAACGACAGAAAAAATAAAATTTCTCAACCGGTGGTTGCACCGAATTTGAGCGTCTCCACTCTGATACTACTTGTTGGATCGGAAAGCACGCTAGGAGGGGGAGTGAATAGCATGTTTAAAACTTGTTCTCTTTCGTAAAACACAATTAATCGCAATGGAAAAACATAAAACACAAGACAATAAGACAAAGTTATTTTTACTTAGTTCACAGCCTAATGGCTGCTAGTCTAAGATATAGGATCGTAGGATGCTAGAGGGGGGGGGGCAATAGCGTCTTTAAAAAGTTTCTTTTGCTCTTTTGTAAAACTTACGCGACTTATCAGAATAAATCGCAGCAGAAAACTTAGAACATAAAGACAACAAAAGACACAAGTATTTTACTTGGTTCACAGCAAAACATCTGCTAGTTCAAGGCCCGCGATCCTTGATCGCTCACGATGGGTAATTTGCTATGTGATCTCTTCCTCGTTGGAGATAAGAGACACGAGCTTACAAGAGATAAAGGGGACGATAACAACCTTACCGTTCCCTTTTAGAAATTTAGTACAAAAATGAAATAACTAAAGTATACTGACAAGAAGAATGATGAAGTAAAGAAGTCGCATCGGAGTTGTGGCTTTGAGGCACGAATGAAATTGATGCTTGCGGAATTATGAAGAACGAACACTTGAGCAAAATTCATAGTCCTAGGGTTTGCATCGAACCCTTCTTTTATAGACTCGTGGCTTTGACAAGGTCAAGATCTGGATGGTATTTTCGTGGATCTTATCTTGAGGTGGCACTTACTCTTTGATTGTTCCAAAACTCCATGTGTTTTGCCTAATTTGAGTGCATCAATCGACTGTCATTCCATGTCAGTCGACTGCTCTTTGTATTTTGGCTCGACGTTTGACACTTGGAGCTCAACCAATCCATAGGGTGCTCGGTCAAAGCTTGTGATAGGTGGTACAAAAGCTTGTAACACAAAATTGGCATGGTGTATACACAAATATTAATAGTAACAATCTTTTGACCGTCCAATCTCGACTTCAGTATTCCTTCGAAAGCTTTAGTTGGATCGATGCCTAAGGTTGTCCCTATACCGAGGATGCGACCTTACCACCACTCCTCACACAGAGCTTACCCTTGCCAACCCCCTGGTCCTCTGACGTATTGGACTTCTCTGCTTAGCTTATGATCCTGCAAACTTACTAAGACCTGCAAGTTTGACACAGAATATAAGACATAATATGATTTAACTTTAAACCTTTGTTATAATCAAAACTCATATTCAAAACTCAGGTTCGATTATCTAGTGACTTTACACCAACACAAGGCTCGCGATCTTTGATCACTTATAATGGGCAATCTACTATAAGATCTCTTCCTCGTTGGAGATAAGAGACACGATCTTACAAAAGATAAAGGAAGCGGTAACAATCTTACTGCTCCTTTTAGAGATTAAGTACACGGAAATAAAAAAGATAAAGGAGGCGGTAACAACCTTACCGCTCCTTTTAGAGATTAAGTACACGAAAAATAATAAGAGCTAAGATATACTGACAAAGTAACTTAATGATGAAGCCCGGTCGGAGTTGTGCCATTATAGCACGAAGTTTTGAGAGCAAGAGCACTTAAGCATAATTCAAATCATTGATCCTAGGGTTTGTGTCCAACCCTTCTTTTATAGACCTTCATAGGCCCTTGAAACAGTCCATTTTGTCCAGATCTAGACCTAGATCTAGATCTAGATCCTACTTATTCGGAATTCTTATCTCGACGTGGTGACTTGGCTCATAAATGCGCGCTCCAGTCAACTGCTCCTTTTGCCAGTCGACTGCTGGTTCATCCTAGTCGACTGATGTACTTGTGTTTCCATCCAATCTCCTACATCACAAGATTAGTACAAGGTATACAATAATAGTGATGACCGTCCGATCTCGACTTCGCCCTTCCCCTGGAACCCTTAGTCGGATTGATGCCTAAAGTTGTCCCCGTACCGAGGACGTGACCTTAGCATCACTCCTCACAATGAGCTTACCTTTGCCAAACCCCTGGTCCTTTGTGTCACGCCCCGAGAGTATGCCGTGCCGAAAAGCAAACGGACGGCATCTCCTCTGTACGTGGCAACATATCGGGTTAATACAAGGCCCGTAGGCCCACAACAACAATATATATATGGACAATACCAAACAATATATCCACAACAACACAAAAGGTGTGCACCGGTGCGACTCTAACATACTACACAAAAACAACATACAAACCAACAGCCAAATACAACACTGATTATACATGGCCATAATACAAAATAACAGCGGAAGCAAATACGTGGAAAACCCCAAATTGTTCGGTGTGAGATGGGATTAGCTGACGGAGCTCCGAACGTCCAAGGAATCTTCTACCTGTTATCTGGGCGACAAGAAACCCAGGGTTCAGGGGTGATGAGTATAAACTCAGGGGTAATATATAGAAAGTGCATGAACATATAGAGTAAAGAAATCTACAAGTATACATATGAAGATATACAGGTATACAGCATGAGTCCAATAGACATACAGTCCTATCCAACTCTAATAACAAGTAACTACAGTAAGTCATACTCAGTGTATATACTAAACTGATCAACTGAACATGAAGTAATGTACCAACGTACCTGACGGTCTGTAACACCAGATGCTAGATCATCCTGAACAGATTTACAATAACATAACTCATATAACGTACCAAGTCAATCTCATACCTGACCAATACTCCAACATATGAACAATATATGATCACCTGTAATAACAACCCGGTCCGTACCACACAATGACATGATGCTAATCAAATGCATACAACAGTCTGAATCAATGCATGTATCATACTCAACACATAGCAGTATATAAAATGCAGATGACATGTATCATGATGAACAACCATATGCAGCAATCGTAGCTCAATCAAATGCATCATCTCACAGGCATATGTAAAACATATATCAAATACATGCATGAGTGGCGGGCTCCGACTACCACTACTCTCGGTGGCGAGGTTGGGTAGTATGGTGAGTAGCGTATATAAGCGTAAGAGCTAACTACTCCTGGGGCCCTGCTGCGAGTCCGCGAGTCCCTACCCCATGAGTAGACAAGGCCGCGTCTGGAGACGTGCCCGTCACACAACCACCGTCTATAGTGGGCGAGTGCTAACACCACTCTGCTTTCGGTGGCGGTCGCGCGTCTCCGGCTACCACCATCCATAGTGGCGAGCACGGCATCCAATGCTCGCCCTCAACCTGCTACCACTACCCGAGTGGGGAGGCGGGATGTTGACGACTTGTCTGACCACAAGGAGACCCGGTCGATAGCATGCATGCAAATGTAATGATGCGTAGATCCACACAAGTATCCTCGCAACACTTCCTATCTCGGGAGTCTGGTCGAACCAAAAGTCAACTATGCAAGGACTACGATCCACAAGACTCTCTCTATCGTCTTACAAGAGTCATCATCCCGGCGATCGACCACGCTAAGACCTCTAGTCAGTAGCGAGATACTATCAACCATCCATATAACCATACTCAGATATACGATCCATAATGGATATACAATCATGCTAGGACCTCTAGTCCGTAACCACATACTGACAACCACACACGTTTATCTATGCACAAACAACTAAATCCATCATAGATGCACAACTAATATATGTACGATACAACAATCGACTCCATAACCCAATTATCACCTAACCCTAGTGATGTAACACAGTAACCCAATCTGAGGTCACAAAGATAACCCTAACCATCTGTACTTACTGAACATCCATCAGCTAATACATAATAGGGTTTATAGTTCCTATCCGAGCTAGATAATCAATGAAGTATCAGAGTATATATCTCAAAGGTCAAGGCAGTACAAGCATATGATTAAATAAGAGTGGATTTAAGGTAAACATGTATAAACATATATCCAAATTCATGCACTAGAATTTGATCAAAACTACCGGACCAGGTAGATATTACCCACCTGTATATAATCCATGCTATCCATCTCCACGTTCATGTATCCATCACCATCAAAGTCCTGTAACAATAGGATACAATTAAGTACCATCACATATCTAATGATCACGAATAAAACATGATTGTTCTCCAACTATACCATCACTAGATCAATCGGACACATTTACAACATCTAATTCATTAACTACTAATACTTCACATAATAACCAAATTCCATCAATCTATAATCATATCCTCCAACAATATTATTCCAACTAAATCCACATTTAGCTATCGACCAGAATGTTACACAATCTTAGGATAGCAAATTGTAATAGCAAATCTAAAACAATTTGTGAACTACATCCACCACAATTCCAATAATCTTAAACCAAAACATTACAAACTGCATGGTCTATAGGTAAACCACCCCTCAACAATCAGAACCATCACCCATACCAATTAAAACTTACCTCACAGCCTCATCCGGAAGATCCAACTACACCCTAGATGAAACACATAGCTCCATCAATTCTCCACTCACTCACAGTCGAGCACACTCTCAACCATAGCCGTGATCCATTAACAGAAAACACATCCGATCTCAACCACCCCGACACACCACCGAAGGTAGCAAATACACATGAGAAGAAAAGGGTAATCAGAGCTTACCGGGCTCAAATCTCCACCGGCAGCCATCCCTCCCCAGTTGCTCTGTTCACCGGAACAAACCAAGCTCCAGAACACTGCCCAAACATTGATTGCCAACCAGCGGTATTCCTCCCCAATCCACTCTGTTCACCGGCGAGATTCTGAGTTTTGATCAGAAATTGCATCAAGCAAACAAATCTAAACCAACATCAGGGAAAACGACACTCACCTAGCTACCACCGAGATCAGCCGGAGTATAGTCGCTGCCGATCCAAGCTCCCAACCACACGCGCATTCACCATTCCAGCTCGCAATCGAGATGGCGAGCGGCAGAAGTACCTCCGGCGGCGATGGCAAGCCGACTTCGGATAAGAAAGGCGCGAGCTCGGGGAAGAAGAGAATGGCGATGGCGATGATCCGAGCTCGTCGGCGGTGAGGTCAGCGTCTGAGTTGATTAGAGGCGGCCGGATGAGGGCAGCGATTCTGAGATGGCTGGAGGTCGGAGAAGTGGGGCGTGAGTGAGGGTAGGCGACCGGCCGACGCTGCTTGCTCCCCACCGAGATCAGTGGCGTCGGGTGGAGGTTGGTCGAGGATAGGCAGCGATCGGGATTTTGACGAAGAGGAGAATCAGGGATCGCAGCTGTGAAAGGAAAGAAATCGCGATGGAAGAGGAGTTGATCGCGATTCGTTCGGGTTTTCCTTTAAACGTCGTTCGACCAATCCAGTTAACCCAGCCCAATCCAAATCCAAAATCTGATTGGGTTTAGCTCAGCCAGTTCAGCCACTTAACCCAAGTCAAAGCCAAATCTGATTTGGCCTAATCCGGTTCAAGCCCAATTAGCCCAAGCCCAATACAGCCCAATTAGTACACTTATTGAGCCCAATTTAATTCACTAATTAACCCCACTTAATTAAAGGGTTAATCCATTTTTTTCCGTATACTACATTCTCCCCCACTTATAAAAAATTTGGTCCCCAAATTTCCGAGTCATGTACGAATATGAGATGTCACAACAACCATCTCAAGTATCCGGAGCAAAGTCACACCTCAAGTGACTAAGTGGGGTACTGAGCTCGAATACTACATTCCAGCTCTTATATACACTCTAAATCAACCTATTAATAGGTCAATAACTGTACCAGAGTGGAGCTCTATACCCGTAACCGATGGGAGACTTTGTCAGAATCGTAAGGTGAATCATGAATCACCATCAGAAATGATACTCAAGGTTACTCCATGGATATAATTCCATCAAGCGATCCAACGAAATCCATCTTACGGCTCGAAAGAAAATAAGCGGACCTAGCTAATCGATCATCGACTACCCAAATCCTATCAAGTCCTTTCCAAATTCTAGATAATCTCCAAACACCGTCTAACGTACTAGGCTCCCACTTCATCACAGTACGTAACCCTATAGCAGCTACACAGTAGCTAGCCAAAACTATATGAGCACTTCCACTCCATACATTTACAATCAAGATAATAACTGCTTATCTCACAGTTCCTCAACTGACATAGCTATAAGACACGTCTCATGCAATTGCATCGAAATCGCTCTAATCCCTGAAATGTTGCATCTATATTCAGTACCCTTCCATCCCCAACGGAAGAACTAACTAACACTGATGCAAAAGTCAGTCACCGTCTAGGCCCTGAAACCTAGCTTCATAAACTTCCAACCAGGTGATTTCCATCACCTTCTTGGTCCAACAAGTCAGCGGTATAGTATCGCTAGAACATCCTATCCTCATCTATGGTAAATACCAAAAATCAATCTAGGGAACATAACTTCCTTTAAGATCGTGAATATATCCATAACTATATCATTCACCGATATGATGACAATCGATCCCAAATACTTCAAGAGTACTTGATTCCTCAAATCCATGAACGACTAAATCATCGATAAGTATAACAACATTATCAACATCTCCTAAAATTCATACCAAGTATGAAATGTCGTCTTCTACACACCTGCATCCTTTTACTCTAAGTTGATGATAGCTCAATCATCACATCGACAATGATAATTGTATAACACTAAGTCACTACAATATCAACCCTCCAATCATAGATCAACTCTAGGATATACACAGGTGTCCTTTAGCTGATCTAAACAAATCATCTATCCACCACGAAGGATATTCATCCTCAACCACTACTGCTTTCCATCATCGATAATCGATGTATAACCCCAAAGGTTCATCTCTCTTTTAACAAGAAGTGCTGGATCTTCTCGAGAAGAAACCCTAAGACAGATAAATCTCCCATAGTGTTTAGCAACACTGATACTCATAAAACCATCTCCCGGTATGAGGTCCCCAATACCAGGACTATTCCTGAAATCACCTCAATCGCATATTCCACTTTCCCATACAGTGACCAGCCTGAGAGTTCATTCGTAACTACATCCGAATACTCTCGGATTATACGTACATCCGAGAGTCCTAGTATACCAACGCTCCAACAATCTAACTATCCATAAGGATATGTCTATAGTAGAGGTATGTCTAGCAAAGGCCATGGGTATCCCTTGACTTCTTGATTGTTGGTCAACATCTCACCTGATGATAGAGAAAATCACCAACCCAAGTCGATAGGAACCCTTCGAACCCTATCCAAGAATGTTCTAGACAAAGATACCTGTAATCTACCAGTATCTCTCGATATATCCGCAAATAGGATAACCTAAAGTAATATCCCGAATGACCGATCCTTCGGTCTTCTATACTTCTCGAGTAATCATGTAAACTTGTCCAATATCTGTTCTGGACGGCTGAGCTCAAGTAACTGCAAAAAAAAAATCTGCCATGGAGGAACTGAAATCAACTGCTGAACTGAGGTACAAACTGCAACAACTGCAATGGAGATGGTAAACTCTGTTGTACTAGAAAAGGGTACACATCCGGCTAAAAAATACTGAAGAACTGTCAACATCAAAGCACGCTCCATCTCTGTGAAAGGTATAGCTGCCACTGGAGAATACTGCATAGATACGACTATCGTCGTAAAATCTCTCCTCTGTATAAAGCATAACCACGTCTGGGAAGGTAACAATTGTTGTCTGAACGTCTGAGTCTTCTGAGATGTCTTCGGCTGATACTGCTGAGTAACTTACTTCTTCCGGATGAAAGTATCAAAGAGCTCCAACTATATCTGAGGTAGTAAATTGTTGCTGATGTGATAACCCAATCTTCTGTAATGATCTCAGCTTTCGAGGTTGTGGATCGTCCGCTTGAAAGCATCATCCATAGTCTTCAACTGAGTCTTCAAAATACATATTCTCTTCGTAGATACCGGCTGCTTATAGTAGAAACAGATACAATGGTCCATCGAATAATCTGACTCTGGTGTCGTCGTGACCCGCACTGCACACACATAATCTCCCTTCGGAGTCTTTCCTCTGAGTTCGATGATAATCATGAGAAGCTGCTGATAATCTGCAATCGGTCTTCTATGATCGGAAAACTCTCCAATAATTGCTCGTGACTCATGACTTTAATCTTGCTCCTTTTATCCAACATTTGGAGATTTCGGATTCCAATAATTTGACTCGCAAAATCTGCTTATCAAATCTCCAACTCTTTAAAACACTACTACGGAGTTATTTCTATACACATGACTCGGTCTATGCACTTCCGGTAAGATCTGATAGGAGATCCAAACATCATGATCAAGATGTCAACCGATAAAGCCGTGGGTAGCCAAAACCAACCCAATCACATTCTTGGGCTATTAGGTGGTTGTAACCCTCGCAAGTCTAGCGACTCTGCATGGTACCTTCGTTACCAACCAATCACCCTACTTGATGCCCAAGAATTCCCTGACAATGAGTCAAAGAAGATGACGTGGGGAAATACTATCTCACAACATCACTGAACTGTGACGAAGTGATATATTATTTTCCGTAGGTTATTTCCTATATCTTACACTGGCAAAGCAATCCGGATAATGGTATGCAACTAACTTAGCTTCCTCTGTATAACACGAGTTAAGTACTCAAAAGTACCCTCAACGTTATACAACCTAGAACGACCAATTCAGGGATCAAAATCCCTATGAATATTACCAAAATAATCCTCTACTATCTGCATCAGCAATAGTATACTTACTTGTCCATTACCCCATGGGTAATGATCTGACTAACATAATTAGTGAAAATCTTAAGACTGTAATCCTTGATCTCCACAAGAGATGTGACTACCTAATCTCTGCTTTCCGACTCGGTATCAGTCGGCTCTCAAAGGTAATTACCTTTTCGATAGCATATACATATCTAATAACCTCAACATATCGTTCCCGTGGTCAAACTCAAACCACAGTTACGAATACTAACCAATATCCTACAAGTCATCCATGTTATAAGCAACTAAATGCATAACCAATAGAAGGATATGTAATAACAATTAACATACCTTAAACCTTGTAGCTCAGAGATGTCCGCAACAGCCAGATCCCATAACTCACGAAACCAAAATCGAGTAAAGCAAAACTCGATGCCCGAACGAAATAAAATCCGAAAATGGACTTCGCAACCTAGGGCTCTGATACCAATAAAATTGTCACACCCCGAGAGTATGCCGTGTCGAAAAGCAAACGGACGACATCTCCCCTGTATGTGGCAACATATCGGGTTAATACAAGGCCCGTAGGCCCACAACAACAATATATATATGGACAATACCAAACAATATATCCACAACAACACAAAAGGTGTGCACCGGTGCGACTCTAACATACTACACAAAAACAACATACAAACCAACAACCAAATACAACACTGATTATACATGGCCATAATACAAAACAACAGCGGAAGCAAATACGTGGAAAACCCCAAATTGTTCGGTGTGAGATGGGATCAGTTGGCGGAGCTCCGAACGTCTAAGGAATCTTCTACATTATCAGGCGACGAAACCCAGTCGAGGGTGGTGAGTATAAACTCAGGGGTAATATATAGAAAGTGCATGAACATATAGGGTAAAGAAATCTACAAGTATACATGTGAAGATCTACAAGTATACAAAGATGAGTCAATAGACATACGATCCTATCCAACTCTAATAACAAGTAACTACGATGAAGTCATACTCGGTGTATATACTAAGCGATCAGAACATGAAGTAATGTACCAGCGTACACGTGATGCAGTAACACGGATGCTAGATCATCCTGAACAGATTTACAATAACATAACTCATATAACGTACCAAGTCAATCCCATACCTGACCAATACTCGAACATATGAACAGTATATGATCACTTGTAATAACAACCCGGTCCGTACCACATAATGACATGATGTTAATCAAATGCATACAACAGTCTGAATCAACGCATGTATCATGCTCAACACATAGCAGTATATAAAATGCAGATGACATGTATCATGATGAACAACCATATGCAGCAATCATAGCTCAATCAATCTGACGATCTCACGGGCATATGTAAAACATATATCAAATACATGCATATATATGCGATGCAATGCGTAGTCCTTTGTCTGCGGACGATCGACCACGACCCAGAGTGGCGGTGTACGACAATGACAACTAGCCCGACTCCAGCTACCACTATTCTCGAGTGGCCGAGTTGGGTAGTATGACTGAGTAGCGTATAAGCGTAAAGAGCTAACTACTCCTAGGGGCCCCTGCTGCAAGCCACGCCATCCCTACCCATGAGTAGACAAGCACCGCACACAGGACAACTGCACGTCACACAACCACCGTCTATAGTGGGCGAGTGCTAACACCACTCTGCTCAATGGCCAGGTGCGCATCTCCAGCTACTACCATCCATAGTGGTCGAGCGCGGCACATCCAATGCTCTGCCCTCAACCCTGCTACCACTACCCCGAGTGGCCGGGGAGGCAGGATGACTGACGACTTGTCTCAACCATAAGGGAGACCCAGTCAACAGCATGCATGCAAATGTAATGATGCATAGATCCACACAAGTATCCTCGCAACACTCCCTATCTCACGGGGAGTCTTGGTCAACCAAAAGTCAACTATGCAAGGACTACAATCCACAAGACTCTCTCTATCGTACAAAGAGTCATACTCATCTGACAGTCAACCACGCTAAGACCTCTAGTCAGTAGCGAGATACTATCAACCATCCATATAACCATACTCAGATATACGATCCATAATGGATATACAATCATGCTAGGAGCTCTAGTCCGTAACCACATACTGACAACCACACACGTTTATCTATGCACAGACAACTAAATCCATCGTAGATGCACAACTAATATATGTACGATACAACAATCGACTCCATAACCCAATTCATCACCTAACCCTAGTGATGTAACATAGTAACCCAATCTGAGGTCACAAAGATAACCCTAACCATCTGTACTTACTGAACATCCATCGGCTAATACATAATAGGGCTTATAGTTCCTATCCGAGCTAGATAATCAATGAAGTATCAGAGTATATATCTCAAAGGTCAAGGCAGTACAAGCATATGATTAAATAAGAGTGGATTTAAGGTAAACAGATATAAACATATATCCAAATTCATGCACTAGAATTTGATCAAAACTACCGGACCAGGTAGATATTACCCACCTGATATATAATCCGTGCTATCCATCTCCACGTTCATGTATCCATCACCATCAAAGTCCTGTAACAATAGGATACAATTAAGTACCATCACATATCTAATGATCACGAATAAAACATGATTGTTCTCCAACTATACCATCACTAGATCAATCGGACACATTTACAACATCTAATTCATTAACTACTAATACTTCACCTAATAACCAAATTCCATCAATCTATAATCATATCCTCCAACAATATTATTCCAACTAAATCCACATTTAGCTATCGACCAGAATGTTACACAATCTTAGGATAGCAAATTGTAATAGCAAATCTAAAACAATTTGTTAACTACATCCACCACAATTCCAATAATCTTAAACCAAAACATTACAAACTGCATGATCTATAGGTAAACCACCCCTCAACAATCAGAACCATCACCCATACCAATTAAAACTTACCTCACAACCTCATCCGGAAGATCCAACTACACTCTAGATGAAACACATAGCTCCATCAATTCTCCACTCACTCACAGTCGAGCACACTCTCAACCATAGCCGTGATCCATTAACAGAAAACACATCCGATCTCAACCACCCCGACACACCACCGAAGGCAGCAAATACACATGAGAAGAAAAGGGTAATCAGAGCTTACCGGGCTCAAATCTCCACTGGCAGCCATCCCTCCCCAGTTGCTCTGTTCATCGGAACAAACCAAGCTCCAGAACACTGCCCAAACATCGATTGCCAACCAGCAGTATTCCTCCCCAATCCACTCTGTTCACCGGCGAGATTCTGAGTTTTGATCAGAAATTGCATCAAGCAGACAAATCTAAACCAACATCAAGGAAAACGACACTCACCTAGCTACCACCGAGATCAGCCGGAGTACAGTCGCTGCCGATCCAAGCTCCTAACCACACGCGCATTCACCATTCCAGCTCGCAATCGAGATGGCGCGGCAACAAGCGCAGACTCTCGGCGACGATGATGGCCGGACTCGGATAAGAGAAAGGCACGACAGAGCTCGGGGAAGAAGAGAATGGCGATGGCGACGATCCGAGCTCGTGCGACAGCGAGATTCGCGTACAGGTCGATTAGGGCGACCGGATGAGCTGGACGACGGTTGCCGATGGCTGGAGGTCGGAGAAGTGGGGCCCGAGTGAGGGTAGGCGACTGGACGGCGCTGCTTGCTCCCCACCGAGATCAGCGGCGTCGGGTGGAGGCTGGCCGAGGATGGGCGACGATCGAGATTTTGACGAAGAGGAGAATCAGGGATCGCAGCTGTGAAAGGAAAGAAATCGCGATGGAAGAGGAGTTGATCGCGATTCGTTCGGGTTTTCCTTTAAACGGCGTTCGACCAATCCAGTTAACCCAGCCCAATCCAAACCCAAAATCTGATTGGGTTTAGCTCAGCCAGTTCAGCCACTTAACCCAAGTCAAAGCCAAATCTGATTTGGTCTAATCCGGTTCAAGCCCAATCAGCCCAAGCCCAATACAGCCCAATTAGTACACTTATTGAGCCCAATTTAATTCACTAATTAACCCCACTTAATTAAAGGGTTAATCCATTTTTTTTTCGTATACTACACTTTGACCTGTTGGACTTCTCTGCTTAGCTTCTGATCATACAAACTTATTAAGATTTGCAAACTTGACACATAATATAAGACATAATATGACTTAACATTGAACCTTTGTCATTATTAAAACTCAGGTTCGATTATATAGTGCCCCTACACCAACAGACCAGACATCAGACATAAAGTCCAAATGGGTCAAGTGGATTGAACATCTAGCAGAAGACCGGTTGGGTCAAGAAGATCGGACAACCGACATGAAGCCCAGCTGGGTCAAGAAGATCGAAGAGCTGGCATGAAGACCTGGTGGGTCAGATCGGATATCAAGCAAGGCAATCTGGTTGGATAACCGACAATTAAGCTCTCGAGTGGAGAGATGAGACCGAGTCCTCGGTGGGTGACAAGGTAAGCATCGATCCAACGGAGGATCCATTTGGACTCGAAAGTCGAGATCGGACAATATTACTACTGCCAACTGATATTATACTCTATTTTATACTAACTCTGTGTTGCAGATCTCTAGGCGACTGAACAGAGTCCAGACACCTTAGACCCAGTTGACTGGACCATGTCCAGGCAACTGGGATGCCTAGTTGGCAAGCGAGTTGTCGTTCGATTAGAGATCTTATGATCGAGATGGCAAGTATTCCAGTCAACCGGATCGAGTCCAGGCAACTGGGTTAAGAAAATTTCAGAACTGAGGAGGAGCGAAGTCAACTGACTTAGAGTTGTTGGCGCAATTGACTCAGGTCACGATTGATCAGACTCGAGTGAGACTCGAATATGATTTTTATATTTGACAAGGGGTCTGACCATTATTTGGATATGGTTTGACCATATGTTGACCATATAACTAGTGGATGATTGGGATATCCAAAGTCATATGGGAGAGATTATTTGGGGGAGATTATTAGAGAAATCAAATCTCATGTCAAGGTTGACCAGACTCGAGTGAGACTCAAGGAGAAGTCCAAGTTTGGAGACTTGGCAAGAGAAAGTCTAAGAATGGTCTTGGCATGGAAAAGTCCAAGTTTGGATACTTGGCAATGGAGAAGTCTAAGTTTAGAGACTTAGCAAGGGAAAGTCCAAGAATGATCTTGGTATGGAAAAGTCCAAGTATAAATACTTGACAATGGAAAGTCCAAAATTAGATTCTTGGCAATGGAGAAGTCCAAGTTTGGATACTTAGAAAATGAAAAGTCCAAGGGTATAGTTTTGACCACGTAAGTCCAAGTGTGTAGTCTTGGCGGTGAAAGTCCAAGTTTGGATACTTGGTAAATGGAAAGTACAAGGATGTAGTCTTGGTCACTTAAGTCCAAGTGTGTAGTCTTGGCGATGAAAGTCTAAGTATAGATACTTGGCAAGGAGGTCCAAGGGTAAGGTTTTGGCAGCATAAAGTCCAAGTATGTAGTTTTGGCGGTATAAGTACAAATAAACCTTGGCAAAGGAGACTCGGTTAGTATGACATAGTCGATGGAAGCACTTGAAGGCTAACGCGAAGGGTAAAGGAGTCTAGAGAACTCGAATGGACCATGAGAGTGTGAGAATAATGAATGTAGCTATAAAGCTTAAGTCTAGGCTAAGGGTGGTCGATCAAGTATGAGGGTATCATACTTGGATTAAATCTTACTTTTGAAGTTTACCAGTTGACTGATGGTATTGACCAGTCGACTGACCGAGTGTTCAGCACTCGAAAGCTCAATTGACTCGTAGCAGTCGACTGGAGTTATGACCTAAGTATTTCACATAAATAATGTCTATATGAAATTTCATGATTTTTTATGATTTGTATTTTTGAAATTCAATCTAAAAGTTATTTGATAGAAATCGACTATTTCAGAAAAAATAATTGACTAGCTTTATCGGTCGATTGATTAAGGATATCAATTGATTATTACTATAGATCTTGACTTAACTAGAGTTGCTTTAGTAATTTTGACTTACCCCTATTTATTAACTTTCTCTAAACCTAAGAAATATTTGAATAAGCATCTAAAAGAGAGAATTTTTCTAGGTGCAACAAAAAAATGGAGAGAAATGTAATTTGGAAAAGTATTTCAAGGTTGATTCATTGAAGAGGATGTTAAGGTTTAAGGTCAAACTTTTAACTCACAATTTAGAATTTGAATTTTTTTTAAAAGTTTAGGAACCCTAAAACATTATTGATACAATGATTGAGGAAAACATATTTTAAGGGGAGGTTCTCTTTGAAATCATATGAAATAACAAATGAGGAAAACTTTTAACTCACAATTTAGAATTTGAAACTTCTTAAAGGTTTAGGAACTCTAAAACATTATTAATACAATGATTAAGGAAAACATTTTTTAAGGGAAGGTTCTCCTTGAAATCATATGAAATGACAAATGAGGATTAGATTGACTTAAGGGGGAGATATGTAATATAATATGCTCAAGGTTGAGCGTTGAAAAAAATGGAAGGTAGGAAACCTCATTAAAATGTTGGCAAAGGTTAAAAATGAAAAGGAAAGAATGAAAGAATTCAAGTGTTGGCGAATGTGGAAGGAGTTAAGATTTTAGAGAGACATTTTGATATATACCAAAGGGGGAGAATGAAAAATTTAAGTGATGAAACTTTCATTATAATTTGTCATAAAAAGTGACAAGTTGAGTTAATGGACTAGTCTAACTTAAAAAAATTGTCAAATATCAAAAAGGAAAGATTATTGGTGTAATTGACCTTTAATCAAGATTGATCAAGCTCGAGTTGAGTTAAAGTTGAATTTTGATATTTGAACAATATGTGATAATGACCTAGCGATACTCTTTAGGGAAAGACTATTGGTCAAGGGTGAGTAAGATTAATGTATAAAAGGTGATCATTGGAAGTGAAAGATTATTGGTGTAATCGACCTCAATTTAGGTTAACCAAGATGAATAAGATTTCAATGTCAGTTGGTTGAGTGAAAAGTCAAGTATGTTAAAGTTAATCAGATATTTGACAAATGAACAAAGTCCAAGTAGGTCACGATTGATCAGACACTTGGCACGAGAGACATAAAGTCCAAGTAACACAAGTGGGTCACAGTTAATCGGATACTTGGCAATTGGAAGTCCAATAAAGAGTTAACAAGTGGAGAAGTCCAAATGGGTTGAGGACCAACCACTTAGCATGAGAGATGAAGACAAGAATGAGTTACGAAGGACCAAACACTTGGAACGAGATGAGAACGAAAATCCAAGTGGATCATGAAAGATTGGACACTTGACAAGTGACAAAAATCATAATAGATCATGGAAGATCGAATGTTAGATATACGAACGGAAGTTTTTATAAGTCATGGAAGACCATATGTTAGATACGTAGCTAGAAGTGTTAATAAGTTAGAAAATATTGGATGTTAGATATGAAATGAAAAGTCCAAATAGATCAATAAGGACTTGATGTTTGACAATAATAAAGTCTTGGCAGATCAAAGTTGCTCGGATGCTAGACGAGTGAAGTTCTAGCAAGTCATGATTGACTCGATGCTAAGCGAATGAAGTCTCAACAGATTAAGGATGATCGGATGTTAAACAGGAAAAGTTATAGTAAGTTGTGATCGATCATATACTAGACAAAATGAGATTTTAGCCTTGGAAAGACTGAAATAAGAGTATTAGTCGATTGTTGTGGAGTAACAATCGACCGATGAACTGTAAACCTCGAGGCCGGGAGTTTATGGAGGTTTTAGGTGAGATCAATCAACCGTTGGGATTAACAATTGATTGTTGTTATTGCTCGGATGAACAAAAAGTGTATAACTCTACTATTCAACTTGACTAATCTTGAATAGTCAATTATTACAGAGTAGTGATCGACTGATGTTACTATTCGAGTGAACAGAGAATTTAAAACTCGATTGTTTAACTCAATTAATCGTTATTAATCAACTGATGAAAAGTATCAGTGGATTGATAGCACTGTAGTAACATACACAAGGGTTAACACTCGACTGCGGAATTCTTTAAGTATCAATCGATTGATGATAATGATCAATCGATTTTTTTTTTTTTTTTTTTTTTTTTTTTTTTTTTTGATCAATCGATTGATGTTGGTCAAAGTTGTGTTGGAAGAGTTGTTCTGCAGATGTAACGTCTATATCTGCAATGTAACAATCAACTAATAGTGATAGACAATTGACTGTTAGAAGAAAATCAGTCTTGATTTGCAACTTATAAAAAAAACTTTAGAGATGTGAGAAGGTGTTGGATTTTGAAGGTTTTAGAAAATTAGACGTTGTTTGGCGCAGAGAGCGTTTTCCATTTTCCTGGAAAACGAAAAACGATTTTAAATCGTTTTCCATTTTCCAGCCCATTATACTTATGTTTTCCAGAAAACAAAAACAGAAAACGCCCAACCAAACATATTTTCCGCATTTTCTCATTTTCCATGGAAAATGAAAATGGAAAATGGCTATACCAAACGACCCCTTATGTTGTTGCATTTTCAGCCCCCAAGAGGCTACCCAAAGTGATTATCAAATAGCGAGCAAACAAAGATTACTTGTGTAAATTATTATTTAAATTGTATTTTCTATTCTTTGTTATATCTTCGTATTTGTTTATATTCTTGTATAAGAATATATTTATAAGAGGTTTCTCCACCCCCGAAAGGTATCAACAAAGAAGAAAACATAATGAACTGTCGTTAGGATGTTAGACTGTGGAATAAGACATGAGAATTTTGAAACGTATAAAAATCAATTTGTATTTGTATTTGTGTTGTATGCTTATATTTGTTCTTGATTTTTTTTGCCACATACTAATTTTTTATAGACGAGCACGCATGGATCATCAAGAATCGAGAATTTTTATTCACCCTCCCTCTAACAATATCAACGGTCCCAACATATCTAATAATCTCACTTACAGATGGAAATATTCTACTTCCTAGCAAACCAATTTGAGTTAACTACCTAGTTCGCTCAACCATTAGTCATCTAAATCAATTGAATCAACTCTAAGGTTGAATCCTCACCTTGAGTAAGTCTACCCTAAATCCAAAATAGAAATCACTCGTAAACTCTCATCTTACTTGAACTTTCTTACCGGGAGGTCATACTCTAGGACTTTTTTATCTTGCCAAGTGGTGTTACCTTCAATGAAATGGAACTTCCTCATCTATCTAGTTCTAGCAACCTTAATCCACTAGCACTTTCCCTTCCTAAGAGACCTAGCATTTAAGTCTACCTAATATTAGTCAACTTTGAGTACTTCCACTTATTAAAAGGCTAGCCTACAAGACATCCTAATCCATCAAATATCACTTATTAATAATTTAGATCCAATATTTTAGAACATAATTTAATTTAAAACTAATTCAATAATTATATTTAAATTACTTTAAAAAACTTATTAGAAAGTTTCAAATCTTTCAATAATAATTTTATAACCATTATAAAATTATTTCAAAATTATATCTTATTCCAAATTATTTTTTACGGCAAATATAATATTAATTTGAGAAAATTAATTAACATTAGAATTAACTCTCTCTTAATTTAACCCACTAACGGCGAGTGAAAGAGGGCTTTGTCATTCAATTCACTTTTAAGTGTTGTTTTTATCACCAAATAGCGTATCTTTTCTTCCTAAATGCCTCGATTAAACTTCATAGGAGTTGGCGATGACCATGGCTCAAACTATAGGAAGATATGAAATTATGAATGACTAACAATGAAGAAGGTAAAACCCCCTAATAAGGCAACTTTTGACATCTGGGTAAAATTAAATAGAATCTTTGACAAACAAGCTATAGAAATCTTTCTCCCCTTCACAGCACCAATAAGGTGCTAGATTTAAAAGAGAATTCAGAATATCTCGTAATAATGATATTGATGAAACAAAGATGTAAAAACTAATTGAAAAAAAAAAACTTATATAGCTTTCTTATTGGTAGATAAGGCAGATAGTTACTTGTTGGCAGATAAAGCCGATTTTGAATCCTCATAGCAACTCCTTTTTAAGTATCCCGTGTTAGTGAACATTTTTGTCAAAGGATCTCAATCTAACAGCCTTTGGCAATTTATACCAGCCAAAGAATAGTTGCTCATATTGTCGTTGAGGTGACAGAATTGTTCATGTGATATTCCATTTAAAGCAGTAATATGAATGTCGAGCGGCACGAACTGCAAAATCACTGAGGAAGAAGAGGCCTTGGTGAATCAGTGACTGGTCGCCAAGGCTGTTACTAGCAAACCTAGGATCAGGAAGGGCTGAGCACTAGCCTGGTTGTGAAAAATGAAATCATGTTATTCCAATTTTGACATCAAAAATCATGATATATGAAATATGGAAAACTACCTGATACTCGACATCATACTTGACAGGATCTTTCAAGAAGTATTGGAACTGCCAAGAAAGATGTGAAAAATATCATGAATACAAAACGAGATCGGTTTTCTTATCCCAAAGAGAAAGCACACAGATATATATTTTGTTGGGTTACAGTGTATCAGGTATCCATTTTCAGAGGATTCCATTATAACCTCAGATTTTTTTGCTAGAGGAATAGCTCACTGAGTTGGATAATTTATACCTGAAAATATATTTGCGGGAGAATCAATCCAAGCAATGCTAATGCATAGAATGGTTTATCAGCACCAAAAAGGTATGCTGGAACGAACAAGGATAAAAACATGTTACGAGTGAATTCTAAATTTAAAAGCAGTATAAACAAGCAGTCAGAAGGAAATAACAGCATGCTTTTCTCTCCACCAAATCTGTCAAAGACGATAAAAGACACTAGCTTCAGTTGGAAGTTTAAATATCAATTTGATCATTTTATCATAATCCATATTGCTAAGATTCTTCATGGAATGTGAATTTTTATCTGAGTTAGTCAGCTACGGCCCTGAATAAAATAATCATAATGCAGCATGAGGTAATGTGAGAAGCTGGATGACAGAAACAAAAGCCCAGAAAAAGGTGATACAGGAAATGATATCCATGGGAAAAGAACTGAGTCAGAGATAGGTTTATGTGAAAAGATGCTTTTGTTCTTTTAATTATACCCCATTAGATTATGCTAAATCTTTCAAGACGGCATTCAACTTTTATTAGCTTCCAGAATTAATTTATGCATGACGATATCTGTTGAAATATGGGAATAAAAGGAGAAGATGAGAAAGCTGTATAAGTATTTATATACCTGAAACTGAGAACTGGGTAATATCTATAGCACCTACGCAAATCCATTTAGCAGTATCCATGCCAAAAGCAACTGGAAGTGACTGTGGGAACAGGCGTGCAATTAGGGACATCAGTTTAAGCCATACCAATCGCTAGTACTCTGGGAATATGGGGTCTGAGCCAACCTGAAGTCCCAAAGCCCTGTCTCCTTCAATGCTTTTAAAATCATTTACTATTGCAATTCCAAGCTGAACCAGAAGAACACGATATTAAATTAACTAGTGCAATATGTTTACAAGACTGGCTTGAAGAATAACTGCTAGTACCCCAGCTATGCTGTAAAGGAGTGTCAAGACAATTATATCAGGTGTAAGGGTTCCAAAGAGTGCTTGACCAGCCCACCTACCAATATACATTTGACAGAAAGCTCAGAGAAGAAATAAATGCTGAGAAGCAAGAGCAGAACCAATTATGATAATAAGCACCAATAACTACCATGGCAAACTGATGTAACTTGCTCCCAAAGCAAAATTTCCAATCCAGCCATTCTGCTTGAGCTGCAAGAATCAGAAATTAAAACGAGAGTAAGTAGATTTTAAGGATAGTTTGATTCTAACAATCCAATATTCCACCTTAACCAGTACAATAGAGATGAAATGTATGTACTTTAAGCGGAGGCGCTGAATATATGTAAGAGAGAAGAGATCCACCCACAGCCAAATAAAATAGGTCAGGAGACTTGTGCCCTGCCTGAAATTAGGTGGTTACGAGATTAGTGTGGAGAAAAATAATAAGGTACCCCATGTAAGTTAACATGGTTAAAATACTCAAGACGACCTACCCACACATCTAACAGGCCTGCCAATCCAAGGCCAGCTAAAAGAAGCACCCAAATTTGGGTTATAACCTGAGAAAGAGATTTATTAAAAAGGATGCAATTGTTTCTTAACAAGTTTGCACAATCAACAATTCCTTGTCCTTTCACCAACCAAACATTAGCCAATTAATGTTTCCTAAAATGATTAAAGGAAAGAAGATAATCTGCTAATTCCATTGCTACCTATAACATCCAACAAGCTTTGTCTGCTCTGTTACAGCAGACAATAGTTGCAACCAGTTGTGGAGCCAGAAATTTTTTCTTAGTGGGTGGAAACAATGTTTTCAAAATTGTTTCGAAGCAGCCGGCAACAAAGTACTTAATCCAGTCGAACTGTGCATCAAACTGAGAAAAGTCAAAAAAAACAATCAAACAAATGTCAAACCCAATTGAGCCTGACTGATTCTCCATTTTCTAGTTTTTTTTAATTATCATTACATTTTCCTCATTTTTGTTTAGCTAGGTGGATTCATTGAACATCAGAATTGGCACTAATCAGTAACTGCATATCAATTTAATATATACATAAAGCATGTGATTTATAACACACATATATAGTTATTGTCAATATGATTTCATGTTTACAAATTATGATTGCTCAATACGATATGCTACTGTGACTTATGGCACAATTGTCTATGTGCATGTAAAAGATGTATTACTTAATGCATTAATATTCTTTTTCTTTTTAGGATTAATTGGTGTTGTATGTATTTGCTTTCACCCTTGGAAATCAAGATTGGAAGGGGAGTGGCATGAGAAAAAGTGCGAGGAAGTAAGGAACACTACAATATAGATGGCTGTAGTTGCCCATGAAGTAGTTTTTGAGAGATAATTTGGTGGGTAGTTCTGGTGTTTAGTATAATGGTTTTAAAATAAAATGGAAAAAAATTATTAATCCTTGTATGTATTACACTACGTCATTGATTTTCGTGGTCAGCCTACTTCAACATTTGTAGTTCCACCTTGACAGATGACTAAGTAACAGATTAATGATAGGTGTGAGTGTCAAATGGATTTTGAAAAAATAAGTCATGGAAATGAATATTATTTAGTTTAAAAGATTTATACCTCACCCTCAGAAATTGCTCCTGAAGGAATAGGACGATAAGGCTCGTTAATTGCATCAATTTCTCTGTCATACCAGTCATTTAATGTCTACAAGCAGAATCAAATGAATGCAATGGTTCATAATCCTTTACAGAAAAGTTTAATTTTATGAGGTTCTAAATATAGTGTACATCAGAATACCTGTGTATATCCTGTTAGACAAGGTCCAGACATGATCATACAGACAATAGCTTTAGCAACATCTTCAATATTCCAATGAAAATTTCCTAGAAAATTGGCAGTTTAAACATTCACTGGTATCCAACAAAGATATCAAAGTTAACTAGTCAGCTAGATCCTCAAACATGTGAGAAGCGGGCTCCTTTCAAAATAACTCTCACAGAAAAATAAGATGTCCACACGAAATTCAGATAAACAATTTGAAAGAAGAAAAGGCACCTAAGGAATTTATTATTGGATCATATTTGTGTTCCTCTTAAAGGAGACATCATGGTCCCACCCTTAGATAGTTAGATAAGGTGATGAAACAACATGACAAAATCATATGGATGATATTTAGGATTTATATTTACCGGCTTATACCTTGAAATCTGACAAGATCAAAAGATAAATTTATATAGGATTTTAACAAAACAGGTAATGGCCAAGAAATAAGTGATGGAAAACATGCATAAATGTTTAGAAATTACTAAGGTTTATAGGAGAGCTTAAATGAGAATCAAATTAGATACTCAATCTGAATGGATTGTGTTATGAAGGCATACTACATTACAGGATAGAGATGGGCAATATCTCTAAAATCTTCTTATCCACAAAAACTAGGGAATATAAGAAATAAACTAGACCAAGTTATCGACCAATGCAGGAAAGAGTATGTGTACCAGAAGCAGCAGCTCCACAAACCACTCCCCACACTAGCGGAGGCCAAGTGACTGGTTTTGTAAGTTGAAGACGTATCTTCCATTTATTCTGTTTTAATAAAAGAAGTCAGTTCAATATTTAACAAGTACAAAAAGTAACTTACAATGAACATACAAGTAAAGTAAATTAGAAAATACCAGTAGTTCTTCCTAGCCATCATCTTTGAAAGAGAAGAAGCATGAAACCAAAAGGCTAAATACTGTTATGTAGAAAAATTAAAAAAAAAAAAAACAGAAGACCTCATTCCAGTAGTTTTATCATCTACTGAATATCATCTTTTTCCCATCTTGCTGGCCTTGGTGGAGGATTCTTCCCAGCAAATATTACAAAGTCACAATTTGATTTTTACAGTATATTATCACTAGCAAATCACAGCCCGAAAAACTAAACCATCTAGGTTATGTAGAAGATGTGACTTATTCTCACTTTACTTACATATCTTCTTTGGTGTTTCTTTCATATTCCCTCTCCTGTTTCTATTTAATGTTAGTGGAATGGTCATGCAAGTCAGAGATCTTGGTCCTGATCATGAGCTTGCCTTCTTAATATTTTAGTAAGAGCCAAGCAATTTTTTCAATCTTCCTTTAATTCTCATACTCTTGCTATTATTTAAATTTATTTCATTAATCAGAATCTGCTTTACAAACTATTTTTTGTACCAAAATTTCCACACCAATGAATTGAAGATAGAGTGGAATGAAATTCTTTTCAACATATCTTGCATTAGTTCTCCTTTTCATTCTTTATCCCAAATTGTCCACTAAATAGCAACTTGGACAGAAGATTAAGCACCTCAGAATGTACCACTACCAATATTTTCCTTCACCAAACACCTTGTTAAGGAACTTCCATAAGTTTACCAGAAACAACATTAGACTGCCAGCTCTAAACACGTCTCACTTGACTTCCACAGAAGCAACACACCGAAGACAAAGAACTTCCTCTCATGATTTATCATAAAGAGATGCTAATGATGATCAGGTTCTCTAACTATCTATTCTGAATAAAACTCAAATAAAAGAATAATTTGTTCCCAATTAGCCTGAATCTCATGAAGTGCATAAACATTTCCAATCCCCATCTCAAACTGAGACCACTTGACTGATTTTATCCATTATAGAGTTGTGAGTTCTAGAGCTCTAGGAGAGAATTTTATGATGTGATTAGGATGGCCACCTTACTGCAGGAAGGATAACATAGGCTAGATTCTTGCAATGACAAAAGTTGGATGCTTGAGGTAATAAAAAGACAGTTGTAAAAATTGCAACTTCCTATTTTGTAAGTTGGACATTGTTAAAAAAGCTTGGTACCCCAAAATTTGTCATTCTCACAATGCCATTGGCTGTGGAAATAGGACTGCAGAACAATAAGATAAACAAAAATGAATGAAGAGCTTTGTACAATGCGTGCTTTCTGATTGAAGGAAATGTTATGAAACAAGCTAAAGGTATAGACACAGTACACCTTCACATGGTTATAACTAGTTCATAAGGATTCTCTGGCTAATGGAACCAATCAATAGCAACTTGTGCAAATACACACTCAACCCAACCAGTAACAAATAAACAACATAGCTTGAAAGGACACGAATCACACCAACAAGTAACTTGCAGCGCACATCAACATGGTTAAAGAACATTAGCTTAAACATGCTGGTAAACTAGATCAATAGGAAGGCCTTGTCGAAACAAAATCATGTGTCAAACATTTGTCCGATGCTTAAACTAATTCATCCAATTGTTCAGCCAAATGACCAATCGCCAAAAGATTTAACAATCAGAAGAAAAGGAACTTGCTGTGGTAATAAACAGAACAATTTTCCATCAGAAGAAAAGGAGGCTCGTAGCGGTAATAGATAGGACATTTTCCTTCTGAAAAATTTACCGATTCTTGAGCCGCACCCTTGATGCCAAGAAGCTGATTGAGGCTCGACCCACCAGCTCCGCTACTTGACGGCGCCTTCTCGAGCTCCGCAGCTTTGACTGCTGCACAGTGACATCATAAATAAAACTATTCTTTCTCTCGAGTCTCAGTAGAACCGCATAAAACGAACAGGCAAAAACAGGCACAAAACGAAGACATCCTACTGAAATGCAATCATCCCTTACGTACCTTCGCCGGCGTCGGTCTCAGCCGCCTTGACCGTAAGCCTCCCCCGCTCGGAGGGTCCTATTCAGATCCCAAACAGTCAAACCAATCTGAGAAAACCGGCGTGTTAGAGAGAGGAAAGCTCGAGAAAAAAAAAAGACTCACTGCTTTGGCAATAGCGACAAGAGAAGGGTGGAGGAGCGCGGAAGGCCGGCGAACTGTGACGAAGCGGGCTGCGAGCGGATAGGTCGAAGGAGGAAAAGGAGAGAGCGGTGATAAGCGAAGCCATGTCCCCGTAGATCGGAGGGAGTGTGAGCTCCGGAGGGCGGAGCCGGAGCTGGAGCTGCGATGGGGAAGTTGGAACTGGGCAAGAGAGAGAGAGAGAGAGAGGCGAGGCGGATAACATGGCCATCGCGTGGGGTGACCCGCGGCTCAACGGCTTCCTTAACCTACACCCCTAACTTTTCTCTGCTAAATAAGAGTGACCACGATTTTGAAATTATCGATTTCAATTTTAAAACTATCTATTTATCATCCAAAAAAAACAAACCGAATTATTCATCAACTTTAGTTTCGATTTTGATTTTTATTTTTTACGATTCGATTTTGATTTCGAAACCGTCAATTCTGATTTATCATTCATCGAAATCGAAACCGAATCATTAACTAACGATTTCAGAACCTTATGATTTGATTTCGGTTCGAACAATTTAGAATTAAAATTTAAATTATTTAATTTTAAATCTCTCAATTTAAATATATTATTTTTTTAATTTATTAATTCGAATTATTTTAATTTAAATTATATTTAAATTTTATATGTGAAAATTTAATTTAAATTTTATATGTGAAAACTTAATTTATATCGATTGATTTATTTTATATAATTTTTTAAATCAAATATTTACCTAAAAAATATCATCGAAATATATTTAATTAACAAATTCACATTAATTTTATATATATATATAATTTTTTAAATCAAATATTTACCTAAAGAATATCATCGAAATATATTTAATTAACAAATTCACATTAATTTTATATATATATATATATATATATATATATATATATATATATATATATATATATATATATATATATATATATTGAATTTGATCACACTGGATGTGAAATGTTTTCCTGCTCACATCGTGTTGTGAATAAATGGAAAACATGCTCACGATCAGTAATTCGCAAGAGTGTAGATTTGCGCTCGACGATCGGATTCGATAAAATTCAATATATATATATATATATATAATTTTTTAAATTACAATATATTACCTCTCTCATCCTTTGATTTAACCATAAAATAAAATTTGAATTTAATTTATATAAATTAAATTGTCTACGTATTTGTTGAAGTCTAAAAGAATTAAATCTCTCGTAATTTATTTACCATTTAAATATGATCTCATACCTTAATTTAATTTGAAATGTTATCAAAAGTAACGATTGATATGTCTTCGATTGTAAAATCATATGAGTTTTTTTTATTCTTCATTATCTCTTATTATCTAAGATTTTCTTTTAAAAATTCAATTCTGATTTCAACAGAAAAAATACTTAATTTCGATTTCAATTCAATTTTGGTTTCGATTCAAGTCTTATTTCAATTTGAATCTAGTTTCAAAAATTTAGAAATCGGAATCGAACTATATGTCTTCGATTCCAATTTCGATTTCCGAACTAGAATCGAAAAATAATTTTGATTCAATTTTTGAGTAATCGATTTCGAATGACTATTCGATGACGATTTTTTTTATATATTAAAATACTTTAAAACTCAATTGACTGTTAAAATAAATATATTATATTTATCAAAGTTATTTATGGATTTCGGGTTAAATTTCGAAAATATGAAATAGTGTATTCAGACTCATGTTAGCTTTTAGAGTTGTATTTAACGTTTTTAAAAAAAAATATAATTCACACCGGTTGAATAGTTAATATATATAAACATGCACAGTTAATTCTTGTCTACTTGCCTAACATATAACCAATCTTGAGATTTTTTCTATCTATTGTGTTTCTTCATCGATCAATTTCGCCGTTGGATTGTTCATTTTAACTATTGTTGAATTTCAACTGATCCTAACATTACTTTATAAATGTCAACTCTCTGCTGAATTTTAAATTTAAATCGCCTAAATATTTTTTCCTGTCAAATATCTAATCAATTTTAATTTATTTGACTCAAATATATTGTTTAAGTATTAAACATTAGTCTTTACGGGAATAATATGATGGCTAAATTACGATGGTGCTTGTAGATATGGTGTAAATTTTTTTCCACATATCTTGAACAGCATATCAAGACTCATAGGATCCTCCGTGATTTACCTCCCTCACAATAATCATGGAATAGACCGGTAAAAATTGCTACGTTGACGATTCTAATTTTTTACAGAAGTATTAAACATTCACACTGCGATTTAGGCATTTAATGATAAAGTTGTGCCACAGTCTAGAGTATCAAGGTTTGATTCTCGTCGAAAATAAAATTTGAAATGTCAAACTCTTAAGTGTGTATAATATGTGTGTTTTCAAATGTATTCAATGGACAAATCAAGAGAAAATCATCCACCTCGAAGCCTAAATATCTTTGATTAAAAAAAGTATTAAATTATATTACTTAAATATCAAATCATAAATTTTAGTTAATTTGATTGTGAAAAAACTTTAAAGTCTATTATTCATGCTTTTAGAATTTCAAACTATTTTGAAATTCTTATAATCACAAGAGATTTAAAAACTATTAAACTCAAGTAGATAAATATCTTTTAGAGAGTTTTTGGAGTCCAACCATTATTCAAAACCATCACTCTAAGATGGCTATGTTAGTGATATTTAACCAAAAGAACCACAAGGTTTTTGCTCATTTAATGAATTTTTTTAAAGAGTCCTTGGAGCACCCATAATTTTAAAAATGTGAAACGCCTTTGAAATGCATATGCAACAATTTTAAAAGAGAAATAACGACATGGATTTTTTTTTTTTTACTCAGATGATGGATCTGCATGGATAAATGTGTCCTAAGGACTTTTGGAGTCCATTTAAAATTATTAAACTCTTGTAAAATGCAGTAATTTTGATTGCAATTCCTCTTTATATATATATATATATATATATATATATATATATATATATATATATATATATATATATTATAGGGATTTTTTTTAAAGTCCATCTAAGCAGATAGATGCATTTCAGAGGAATACTTTTATGGATTTCACCAATGATTTTAGAACTATAACAAAAAGAGAAGGAACTTGAATTTTCCTATCTAACACTTCAAACGGATATATAAATTTAAATTAAGTTATTATATACCTCTTAGAACTTAAACAACATAATTAATAGCATATAAAGCTTTGGATAATAATTTAAACAAATTTAGTGGGGCAAATTTGACATAAAACATCAAATAAAAAATCATTTGGATGATAAATTAAGAAAAAGGATACCTTTCATGATTTAGTAAAAATGAAAAACAAAAGTAGCCCTTTAAATTTTCGCCCAGACTGTAAAAGTCTCAAACTGGCAAACCACAAGACAATATTCATAACCAAGATCCTTTCTTTAGCTACCTCCAATATATTACACAAGAATCAAGCAGGAAGCTCAAAATACCACTCTACTCCATTTACTCGTTTCATTTAATACAAATTGCAATCCTTGAACCAAAATTTTTTCTACGAAAGCAGCAGCCAGCTGAAATAAGTACAGGATGTACACTAGGACTAGAAAAACAAAACCTGATTTTATTGCTTTAACTCGGCAAAATTCTTTTTTCTAGTCCCCACCTTGCAGCCTTGTTAACCAGTAGCTAGTAAAAAGACAACCATAACGAGGCAGACGTTTACAAAAAAGATTCTTTTCCCTATCTTTTACTCAGTTGTAAAATGCATAACTACTGTGAGCTAATAGCAGTAGATTCTTGGGTTACTTCCGTTGCTGCATCTGCATTGGAGCTACCAGTGTCTGCAGCCTGACTCTGGCTGGTCTGTGCTTGGCTAGAAGCTTGTGAATCTTGTACAAGCCCTAAGACCACCAATGTTGACCTAAAGACATCGAGTGCAACCTCTGGCACTTAACATTATTGAAAAAGGCACTAACTACTTGTGCATAAAGAAGGCAAACCAAAAACAAAATTTTACCTGGGCAAAGTTGAGCGTACGTTTGGCTGGTTAGCATGCTCAACTAATGGAGGCTTCAGAACAGGATTCTTTTTCAATGCATTTTCAAGCTGCGCAGCTGGCAACTGAACCACCAAAAAACATGCAGTTAATCAACATGCAGCAGTTTCAGAGATGAAATACATTTATAAATGATGTCGGTGCTATAATCTAGATAGTGGGATAAGCAACGCTCGGGCAACTGGGCATATGCAACAACTAGGATAAATTTTGTGAATTTTAATCAGTAAACTACCAAAAGTAAGGAAGCTTCAGGTAAGTAGCAAAGAAATATGACCACTAAATCAGTAGCAGTTTCACACGATGATGTTTTAAATAATTGATGAGAATCACAAGAAAGATGTAAATTCAATGTAGGTTCATGCAGCAAAGCATAATATTATATAAGACTGAATGATTAAGCACGCTTCTAGAGGTTTTTCAGGTTGCCTATGCCATAAAGGTTCACAAATCTACCAGCACTCGGTAGTATCCTTTAAGTTTCACAGCCTTGAAACTTGGTTGCCAACGGGATGTCATGGAATCCTTTTTAAGTAATTCATTCCATAAATCAACCCCTGTAGATCATGCAGAATCCATAGACAACTTACAAGACTTGCAATTTCAAAGGCAAGTAGAAAATGAATCTCTCCATATAAGCCACAAAAGTATTCAGTAATTATAAGAATAATAGAAAAACATTGTCAAATGATTTCAAATTGCCTAATGCATTTTTACACTTACTTTTTTAGCGTTGGGTTGTGTTTTACTTGGAGTGATAGAAAATAGTAGGAAAATAGGAGGATAGGAGGGGATGAAAATGTGAAGAGCAATACTGAAGTGTTTCTAAGTTTCCTTCAGTGGATAAGAAAATAATGAATTCCCTTTCTTTTCTTGGTCAGCCCATGAGGGGGGAAGAAACCAATTTTACACTTACCTACTTCTCAACCATATAAAAGAAAATCCTTGACCAACGTAGACAGGATCAGAAAATCAGCTTCACTAAATTGATCAAACTGGCATTGACCTGATATACTAGATACTGAAAAAACCAGATGATTGATGTTCCTCAATATGTCAAGTCATTGATAGGTTTGACAGTTGACACAATCATCCAGTGTCAACAATTAACAACTGGTTTGCCAAAATTATGTTGTACAAAATTTGAACCAATGAGAAATCAACTCAGATTTAATATGTGGTATATTTTCTGAAAAATCAAAATTAAAATTACTCCTGAAAGAACTAACTTACATTAGCTGAAAATTATACATTTTTTTTTGGACAAAATTTAATTGGAGATTGTTCAAGTCCTAGAGTAGAATCAAATCTCATGGATAGCGATCCTTATTGATGGGCATATTAGCATGTCCTGAATGCATCTCATGCATTGTATTATTATCTGTACAATCTCTTCAAAAGGATACAAAATAAGAAACAATATTGAGTTTCGTTAGGAGTCTATCCTAATTCTTATGTACGAGAGGGATTGAGGTACAAATAAAATAAGGTAATGCTATTTGATTGATCTCCTTAGCTTCCCAACTGCACCAACCTACCTTGTGCCCAGTATGCGCAATCTTTCAGATATGCACAAGAAATAGCATTTGCAAGCCATTGTCACCTAAATACAGTTGTCCACCAAATATAGAAACAGTTGCAGGTAACTAATGAAGTGCAGACACACAGTATATAAAAGAAGTAATGCTTCTTGCTACCACGCTTTGCTAATCTGCAACAATGCCTCACACTTCCTGCATGCAACACAGCGTAAGAAAGGCTGGTCTTCCTTCTCAGCATTGATCCCGCTTCACTTTTTCTTCTCATTTGTTTTTTTTTTTTTTTGAAGAATTCACCACTATGATGAAACTCAACATGGTAGAAATGAAATGAGGGAACAAAACGAGAATGAAACGAGAGAAGCTCCAATAGAAAAATATTAGAAGAGAAAAATACTTCTAATGTGAATATGTTCCCATGGAAAAGCCTGGAATTCTTAATGGTATCATGTTGATACAATCCATTATTCCTGAATACTCAGACCAAAGCATTTCCAGCTGCTACCTTATTTTATTCCTTAGATACCTAATGATTCCTCTTATAATGATCTAGTTCTTAAACTATAGTCCCTGTATCATGGTATAATCTAAGTCCGTATTGTAAATTTTAATCTGCCATGCCTGTTGCCTTCTGTGTGGTAGCCAGTTGTATGTGGAGTGACAGTGCTAACCCTTGCCCTGTTGGTGTAGCAGTCCATGACAGTCGGTATCAAAGCCAAGTTGATTCAGCTTGGAACTTGGTTCTGCTCAAAGTTCAGAATACAGAGCTGGATGGTTAGTGAATTTCGGAGAAGGTGCCGCAGTCCGAGACCAGGGGGATGCTTGAAGGAAGAGCAAGGAGTGTTCTAGGGACATGTTTGAGTTGATGCCTGCTTGGCCAGGGTGGAAACTACCGTTGGAAAATTGCAGGAGAAGTATGAGGACTCAAATAGGCATCTCAAGGAGCTAGACTCCATGGGGAGGAGTTTAAAGAAGAGATGCAGGGTGCCCTCGACAAAGTTGCAGACCAGCCATGGTGGTGGTGCTGCGCTAGGAAATGGAGGAACTCAAGGGAGAGCTTGCTTCCTGCAAGATAGCCATGGTAGGAGGCGTGCTCACAATGCAGCCTGCACACCATGTGCTTGTGCCTGAATCTAAGGAGTTCAAGGGCATCAGGTCTGCAAAAATGTGGATAATTTCCTTTGAGAGTTGGACCAGAATTTCAAAGCCATCAGCATCAGAGGTGATGCGCCCAAGGTTATTTCTGCATCCATGTATCTTATTGATATAGCTTTGCTATGTCATAGGGTCCAGTAATGAGAGGCATGGGGGGCGCTGCCATGATATGTATGTATGTGTGACAATGTACATATATGTATGTATGTGATTGTAATAAAAAGTCTTGCTTACCCAATTGTTTCACAAGGCATAGCACATGATTGCATTAGGTTACCGAAATATTGTAACAAATGGAGAAGACAAACCTGTAGCAACACAGTAAAAGACTGGGGCTTCATCTGAATAGCACATTTTAGGAACCCCACCCATAACTTTGGGTACTTCCATATCTGCAGAAAATCTCAAATAACAAGAATAATATCTAACAAAAGAAATTTAATGGTTAAAGAATATCAAAAAGGCACCTGCTTGTTTATAAGCCGAGACAAGATTTCCATCACAAAATCCACCTGAAAAAATGAAAGGAAGAAAAAAAAGAAGAGCAAATAATAACTATTTGGATTAATAAAGTGAGCAACAACAGCTTGTGGATATGTAAGCACATTATCAAACAAGGACAAAAGCAACATATCTATTGCAGAATTAGTTGCACAAAGAATTGAATTCATCCTGGCCCCACATTTTAGAAAGAAAAAAAATGAAAACAACCGACAACTGAAACAGAGAAAAGAATCACATACGCCTGGTCAACCAAAAAGCCTATCAATCCTCAAAAGGAACACAATCAACTTAGTCTTGCTTGAAACTATCAAACATAGAAAAACAATCCTTTTTTGATGAACTTACCAGAAATTGTTAAAACAGAAACATCTGAATAAAACTCAAGGGACAATGCCATACAAATTCAATATTGTTTACATTGCATAACAGAAATTGTTGGAGACATCCACTTTCTCCAACACAATAAGAAAAAGCTTTCAACTTGCATTCACACAATTGTCCAAGACATTATAGAATTTAGTAAGCAGAATGAATAGATGATACCTACCAATGATGGGAATGTAGCTACTGCTTGAATGACAGTTCTCATGAACAACATAGGTAGAGGTATTTGTTCAACCTGCAAGACTCCATGTTTGCTAAGTGCCATTTCCTAAGGAATGAGACCCCAAAACTGAACAGCTTAGAAAGGTACTTACTAGTTGATTCAGCACTTTTGCCAACACCTGTTGTGTAAATATATTCTGCTGCTTAAAGCAAGCAGTGCATGCATCAGTAATCTGCATAGAGCACAATACCAATTTTCTGTCCAATTAGACAACAAAATTTACCTAAATAGGAACAGAAAGGAAAAATAGATACCTGTTTTAGAGGTATCCCATCCTTTTCAGGATCTATCAAATGAATGGCAATTAAAACTTCAGCAGGTGTCAGGCATGGGCCAGTTTTTGGGGACCCCTGATTTTCAATAAAAAAAAATACACTAAGATAAGCAACAGTTGCTTTATTTTTTCCTACCATTCTTGTTACCTTTCAAGAGAATTCATGAACAATAAAAAATTAAATCATACTACAAAATTTTAAATATCTATTGATTCTTAGAGTGCAATACATCATGTTGACATTAAACAAAAGAAAACACGGTTACTCATTAGCCTAAATAAGCCTCATAAATGATAAATAAGAAGACTGCTATTTTCAAGTTCCTGTTTATTATATAAGGGAAGAAGGTATGCGAGAAGGAATGGTTAATAATTTCACATTTTATGACATCCTAATATCATTATATATGTGTAAACGTGATGACTAGCTATAGCAACTGCCCGATGTTCACATATAGTGCGTCATCACTCATCAACTACTTTGTGAGAATAAATGTTTAAATATATATCACAGACGTTAATTTCTCAACTAGCAAATCTTCAATGACATTATATCAAGGTTTAAATAATGGTTTCATGTTGGTGTCTAAATCTCTGGGTGGAGCAGTACAGTTTAGTACTGTGTCATGCTAACACTTGGCACCACACTTAGACTAGCTCCAAAGTGTTCCAAGAACAACCCAAAGGAATTTTTAATTCTATAATCTCCTCCAATATAAGCCTGTTGCTGAAGTGAATTGAAAATTTTAACAAGCATATTGACTATTGATTAATATCAAAATAAGTGTCTTGCATCATATGAGAGAATTGATTTTTGTAGTAACTTAATCATTAACCTCATATATTTTCAAGGCTCATATTAAATATTGTTCCCCATATCTACGGTAGCACGATTAAAACTAAAACAAGTATTGGTACATACAATATGAAATGTCATTCCGTGCTAGGGTTTTGATCCCCAATCAAATGAGTTATGTTGATGGTGTTGATCAAGTCATAAGCATACCAAGGTGTCTGGTTCAGCATTAATCAATAGGAGGAATTGAGGGAATAAAAAGAAGAGAGGGGGAGGAACCTTACAGAAGAACTCACAGATGACTTCTAGCTCGTAGAAGCATCGACAGTTCCTTATAGAAGCCTCCTGCAGAACCCTTGCTTATGGTACATCTCACCAACAACTGCCAACGCACGGAAGCCTCACAAGGGCCTTTAACAGAACCCTAGCTTAAAAACTTGAAAAGACTAAGTGCATGTGCCCAAATAAGCCTCGCAAGCCTACAATCTCCGTATCATTTGTTTCAACAAGTTTCACATGTTTATTAATAGGCAGTCGGTAAATTTAACTAAATCATGGGTACAAGAGCTTCACTCATTTTTGTCATTTATTGGTACTTCGATTGGTGCACCTCTTCACAAATGACTGAAATATGTTCATCCTCACAGGCTCCTGCAGCATCGCTCTCCACCTCACTCCCACGTTTGTTGCATCTGCAACCCAGAGCACAGAGGCACTACCAGAGCACAGAGCACAGAGGAAGCATTGGAATTGCTTCCTTCATGCTCCACCGACTATGCACCTCTATGAGCCCTTCACTGTGTTTTGTAGCCTCTAGTGACTCCTCCCTTAAAACCCAAAGACTCTTAATCAAACCTCAATATTTCACTGAAGAAACAAGATTACTTTCATTAAGAAACCACAACACAAGACGAACCAAAATTTTTAAATCACCGAGTGATCCAATCCCTGAGACTTAAGGACCTTCAAGCAAACTCAGATACTTAATCCAAAAGAGGCTCTTGATATATTGCCAAACTTCAGCATGTGCCATATAATGAATTATATGCTCTTTTTGAACCTCACCAGGATTTGTTTATAGCAGTATTCTATGGCATGTGTCCATTTATAGTAACTTCTAATTTAAAGTAGCTCAATACATTGATTTAGTTCATTAGCATAGTTATAGTGAGCAAATATCTGGAAGAAAGAGACATGTCGACATTAGACGGGTTAAGCAATGATTATTAGACTCAAAGACAACAATTCAGGGTATATCTATGCATTCACTAGCCTTAGAAATCTCATAATGAGTCCCCCAGAAGCATTTAAGCGTCCACCAGTTTTTCTTTGGAGAAAAAAATCGATTATAATGCCTACTTATTTAACTAACTAATCTATTCAAACATTAGCTCAATTTTCAAATTGGAGAATAAGCTATACTACTAAAAGCATTCAAGTGTATGCCTTTTATGTTGACTTTACAAAAAGCCATAACAAGTTTTTCCATCTCTAGATCAATCATAACATTTTCTCACAATGGGTGTTTCCAACTCTAGATCAATCACAACATTTACTTATTGGAGGGAGACTGAAAAGAAAAACAAAATCCAAACAAAATTCATTGACGACAAGATGAGAAAGAAGAAACAACTATTTCTTACTAATTGGAAATGGTGTTCAAAGAAAAGGATGATAACTAAATTGAATTCTTGAGAAACAAAGCGAAGTTAAAAATCCACCAACTTCTTGTTAGAAAGGACGCCAAAGAGAAAGATAATGACAAAATCTTCATTACTATTTATGCTTGAAAACAACTGAAGAAAGATGCACATAAGCCATATGGAGTCAACAAGTTCTCTTTAGTCAGGAAGAATTATGCAATTAGGATTAAAAGGGTTTAAAAATTGTTTCGAATTTTAAGTTATTTTAAATTTTATAAGTAGAAGGCGAACCTTGGCGCAATGGTAAGGTTGTTGTCTTGTGACCAAGAGATCACGGATTCGAATCCTGGAAGCAGTCTCTTGCAAAAAGCAAGATAAGACTGCGGACAATGAATCCTTCTCCGGGACCCCGCATGACGGGAGCTTCGTACACCGGACTACTTTTTTTTAATTTTATAAGTAGTTTTAAAATTTCTAAATTTTTTTTTTAAGGAAGTTTGTTACACTTTTTTTAGATAAACTAGGTCATTATTTTACAAAGATTCCATTGTCAATTTGTAAAAGGGGTTAGGTTCACATGTAAATTTAGATTTTCAATCCATGATCTTTTTTTCTCTTTCTATGTTCTGAGTGCTAAGCCGATTTCACCTTGTGGGATAAGACTTGGTTGTTGTTGTAGTATGTTATGAGTGTCAGCAGCCTAATGCAACATCAATTTGATATTAGTTTGTTGCTTTATCAATTTGGTTGTCTTTTGTGCAGCATAATGCTACTTTAATTTGGTATTCCTCTAGTGCTTTACTAAATTCGTTTCTAATGTTTCTATGCTGCATCAGTATGACCTCAAACCATAGCATAAATATCTTTAGAAGAAACTAGAGTTGTAAATAAACAAATGTTCTTGAGCAAGCTTTATGTTCAATTTAGTAAAAGCTTATTTATGTTCATTTAATATACACACGATCCATTAAATGAAGAAGCTTAAATATCTTATTAAACTAATGAACAAACTTGCACACATATATATTCATTTCGCTAATGTTCAACAATAAGCACCAAATTTTATCCCATTAGGTGGGATCGGCTATATGAATCCTCATACACCATTGGACTCTATCTCCTACTATATCATAATCTATATTTAAATACATTTTATCTTACTTTATTGTTGCTAATCAAGTCTTCTTTGATCTTCCTCTTTTTCAGTTTGATTTGCATATTTGTAATAATTTCATATCACCTAACTAGAGTATCTATCGGTCGTCTAAGTACATATTCGTACCATCTTAAACGTATCTCACAAAGTTTTTCCTCAATAAGTATAACTCCAACTTTCGCTCTAATATTCTCATTTCTTATTTTATCCATCCTTGTATGTCCACACATCTATCTTAACATCCTCATCTCTATCACTCTCATCTTTTTCTCATGTGCTCGAGCTATAGTCTAACATTCAGTTTCATATAACATAACAAGTCTAACTGTCATTTTGTAAAATTTTCCATTAAGTTTTAAAGGTACCTTACGATCACAAAAAATATCTGATGCTCTCCTCCATTTCAACTATCCTGTTGTATTCTATATAAGACCTCTCTCAACCCTTCCATCCTTTTGCAAAATCGATCCTAAATATTTAAACTTTCGATTACAGACAACTCATTATCTCCTAACGTAACAATTGTCTCATTATATCTAATATTGCTAAATTTAAATTTTATATATTCTGTTTTTACTCTACTAAGTCTAAGACCTTTCACTTCTAGTATTTCCCTCCAAGACTCAAATTTAGTATTTACTCTACGTGTCTCATCTACCAAAACAATACAACAACAACAACAACAAAGCCTTATCCCACTAGGTGGGATCGGCTATATGGATCCTTCTACGCCATTGGACTCTATCCCCTACTATATCATCATCTATATTTAAATAAATTTTATCTTGTTTTATTGTTGCTAACCAAGTCTTTTTTGGTCTTTCTCTTCCTCGTTTGATGTGTATATTTGGTATCGTTTCACATCGCCTAACTGGAGAATTTATTGGCCGTCTAAGTACATGTCTGTACCACCTTAAACGTGTCTCTCGGAGCTTTCCTTCAATAGATGCAACACCAACTTTTTCTCTAATGCTCTCATTTCTTATTCTGTCCATCCTCGTATGTCCACACATCCACCTTAACATCCTCATCTCTGCAACTCTCATCTTTTGCTCATATGCTCGAGTCGTAGCCCAACATTCAGCTCCATATAACATAGCAGAACTTCCCTTTAAATTTTAGAGGCACTTTACGATCACATAAAATACCCGATGCTTTCCTCCATTTCAACCATCCTGCTTGTATTCTATGTAAGACATCTCTCTCAATCCCTCCATCATCTTGCAAAAATGATCCTAAATATTTAAAGCTCTCAATTCCAGACAACTCATCATCTCCTATCTTAACACTTGTCTCATTACGTCTAATATTGCTAAATTTAAATTCCATATATTCTGTCTTTACTCTACTAAGCTTAAAACCTTTCACTTCTAGTGTTTTACGCCAAGATTCTAGTTTAGCATTTACTCCTTCACGTGTCTCATCTACTAAAACAATATCATCATCTGCAAACAACATGCACTACGGTAATGTGTCTTGAATGTGTCCAGTGAGTTCGTCCATGATTAGTGTAAAAAGATAGGGACTTAAAGCTGATCCTTGATGTAACCCTATCTTTATTGGAAATGCTTCAGTTAATCCACCTGAAGTCTTCACTCTGATCGTTACTTCCTTATACATATCCTTAATTAGTTGATATATATTACACTAATACCTCTTTTTCTAAAATTCTTCATTATTTCTCTTGGAACTCTATCATGTTTTTCTAAATCAATGAATACCATGTAGATCCCGCTGCTCTCTATACTTTTCAATTAGTTATGCGAGAAGATGTATAGCTTCATCACATTGACCTTCCCGCATGAATCCAAATTGATTTTCGAGAACCATGGTCTCCTTCCTTAATCTTTTTCTATTACTTTTTCCCAAAGTTTCATTGGTATGACTCATTAGTTTAATACCCTATAGTTTTCACAAGTCAGATGTCTCCCTTATTCTTATATAAGGGAATTAGGATACTTACCTCCATCGATCGTGCATCCTTTTGTTTTCAATATCATGTTAAATAATTTTGTAAGTCATTCAATACCTTGTTTCCCTAGACACTTCCATACCTCATCGGAATATCATCCGTCCAACGGCTTTTCCATTTCAGATTCCATTTAAAGCTTGTTCTACTTACGAAATTTGAATTCTACGATAAAAATTTAAATTTCTATACTCATTCGACCTACTTAAATTACCTAAATTAAGTTAGTCTCCTAAACCTTCATTAAAAAGTTGATAAAAATATCTCTTCCACTCTTTTATTTCTTCATCATTTACTAATACCCTATCAGCATTCATCTTTAATACATTTTATTTGATTAAGATCTTTTGTTTTCCTCTCTCTCACTTTAGCTATTCTATAAATGTCTCTTTCCCCTTCTTTTCAGATCTAATTTTCGATATAACTGCTCAAAAGTTTCATCTTTAGCTTCTTTCTTGCTATTGTATATTTTTTCAAATTTTTCTCATTTTACAAATATTTAATTTCTTATACGCTATTCGCTTTTCCTGACTTTCTCTTGCACTTTTTCCATTCCACCACCAAGATTCTTTACTTGGTGGTGCATGTCCTTCGACTCACCGAGTACACTCTTAACCACTATTTTCAATTTCGATACCATCTTATCCCACGTTGTATTAGGTCAGATATGTCATCTAATACTCAGACTCTACCTTCTCTTCAATATATTTAGTTTCTCATCCTTTAACTTCCACCACTTAATTCTAGGGGTCGTGTATATTTTCCTTCTATTAATACTATGTTTGAGGCGTATATCCAATACTACTAACCTATGTTGAGTAGTTAAACTTTCTCCAGGAATAACCTTACAATCTTTACAAATCTTTCTCTCTCTCTTCCTAACCATAAGAAAGTCAATTTGTGATTTATTATTTTCACTTTTGAACGTGACTAAGTGTTCTTCTCTTTTCTTAAAAAATGTATTAGCTAGTTTAAGATCATATGCTATTGCAAAATCCAATATAGTTTTACCTTCTTCATTTCTTGTTCCAAACCCATAACCCCTATGCACCCTCTCATATTCGTTATTTTTCACTCCGACATGCCCATTTAAATCACCTCCTATTAAAATCATCTCATTTGACGGAATATTTTGTAATACTTCATCCAAGTCCTCCCAAAACCTTAATTTGGTATTTTCATCTAATCCTATTTGAGGTGCATATACACTAATTACGTTTATAATTTCTTTCTCCACTACTATTTTGAGAGCTATAATTATATCCCCCTTTCTAATTACTCCTACAACTTCATCCTTTAACGAACTATCAACAATAATACCCACTCCATTTCTTGTTTTACTCTCAGATACCATAACTTAAAACCCGAGTTATCTATCATCTTTGCCTTCTCACCAACCCATTTTGTCTCTTGTACACATACAATATTAATTTTTCTTCTAATCATCGTATCTACTATCTCCATTGTTTTACCAGTGAGGGTTCCTATGTTCCATGTACCAAATCTTAGACTACTAGTTTTTCTATAATATTTATTCTTATCCAACCTATGGTGTGAGAACTCTTGCTTATTTAACACTACACCCAAGTTCTCATGGAGATGTAGCGGTCCTTGCCGATACGTTGCAGTCGGACCCTGCAACGTGAACTCTAGCATATTTTTCACTACACTCGAGTTCTGAAAATGTAGCGGTCCTTGCCGAGACATTACAGTCAGACTCTGTAACGCGTTCCTTCCGGGGAACAACCTAGCATTAGCACAATAGTTTGATTGATCCATTCATTGAACATTTATCTTAGTTTAACGCTGGCTGACAACCTAACGCAACCCTCCTCCTTTATCCGGGCTTGGGACCGGCCACGACAAGGTTAACTTATCATGGGCAGAGCTCATCTACCAAAACAATATTATCTACAAATAACAGACACCATGGTACCATATCTTGGATATGTCTAGTGAGTTCATCCATGATTAGTATAAAAAATAGGGAAGTTGATCCTTAATGTAACCCTATCTTTATAGGAAATGCTTCGACTAATCCTCTGGGCATTTTCACTCTTGTCATTGTCTCCTCATACATATCTTTAATCATTTCAATATATGTTACACTAACCCCTTTCTTTTTTAGAATTCTCCACGTAATTTCTCTTGAGACTATCATAAACTTTTACAAAATCAATAAACACCCTATGTAAGTCTTGTTTTCATTTCCGATACTTTTCAATTAGTTGTCTGAGAAGATATATAGCTTCTATTGTCGATCTTTTTGGCATAAATCCAAATTGATTTTCAATCACTATAGTCTCCTTCCTTAATCTTTTTTTTATTATTTTTTCTCATAGTTTCATAGTATGACTCATTAGTTTGATGCCCCTACAATTTGTAAAATTTTGTATGTCTCCTTTGTTTTTATATAAAGGAACTAGAGAACTTATCCTCCACTAATCAGATTTTTTTTTCATTTTCAATATTAAATTGATTAACTTTGTAAGTCATTCAATATCTTGCTTACCTAAACACTTTAATATCTCTATCGGAATATTATCTGGTCCAATTGCCTTTCCATTTCGCATCCCATTTAAAGTATGTTCTACTTCCGAAGGTTGGATTCTATAATAAAAATTTAAATTTCTATAATCATTTGATCTGCTTAAATTACTTAAGTTAATTTGATCACCTAAACCTTCAGCTCGCAAATGTTCATGAATAAAAATCAAGAATTGCATGAATAATGTTCATGAACAATGCCCATGTTTTCATCATCAATTCTCTAATCAAACTTGTAAATAGACAAAGAAGCTCTCAAAACAAACTTGTAATATCAAACTCACTAACCATCTAAATATGCTTTAAAATGTAAAAGTTTCAACCAATCAAACAAGCTTGAATTGGAAGCTTGATAACATCTAAACAAACAAAGTTTAAAGAGTAAAAAAGAAACTAAGCCAAGCTTGAACAACCATTTCAATGACTTGGTTCATTTTAAGATCGCCTTGGCTCAGTTACCTTATCAAATAAGTTTGAACTACACAGTGTGCCTTAGCTTGGCTCATTTACAACCCTAGAAGAAACCTCCCTTTGTTTCTCAAACCATAGGTTAATCCACTTACTCAAACATGAAACAAGATAAAAATGCTAAGGGCGTAAAAAAATCCTTTTGTAAACAAAACACCCATCAGAAAATTATAAATGTATATTATGTGAATAAATTGTGAATGGTTACATAGATACATGTGCTTCAGGCTGCCATCACAATTTATCAAAAGCAGGGTAAAAGGACAGTTGTGCATGTCATGCAAGTTGACATCAAATATGGCACCTGATATCTGACACAACCTACTAAGTTTGATATTAGAAGTTGTCTAAAATAAATGATAATCAGAACCATATAAATCTTGTTATAATAAAAATATCTTGGTCATGTAATACACCATGCTAACCCTAGAGAATGTAGAAAACATTGACAGTTTTTTGCTCCCTTTTGTACTAACCTTTAACCCTGTTTACTTGAGACGATGGAAATAAAAACTATGGAAAGTTTTCCTCCCCTGTTTATTTCATAAAAAAGATGAATTACTTTCCTTTCTTTTCTTTTGTGGATAGAAGGATTTAAGAATCCATCTATAGATAATGTTTTGATTATTTTGTTTGTCCACCCAAATCAGACGGAAAGCAACTTTCTTTCCCCCTAATTTCTCCAAATGGTGCTCAGGAGAGGCAACCAAATTTCTTCCAACAGTGCTCACAAACGCGAGAGGCAACTGAATTCTCCCAATGGTGCTCACAGTAGCGAGAGGTAGCTCACAAACATGAGGTCGCCTCGTGCAACCGCGAGGTCGCCACACGTGGCCGCAAGGCTGCCCGTTGTATCATTTCTATCTTCCCTGTTCTTTTCTTTCGTCTCTCTCTTGTCTTTTTGTTTTCCATTTTTCTGTAGAGACCTTTTTTTGCTTTTCTCTTTCCTTTTCCTTACCTTTCCCTAGGGATTTTTTCCCACTTTGAATTCCTTTCCTTCCTCAATCCATCCTTCTAAGTAAATAGGTGGTTAGCATTTTCTCATCGTCATCATTTCCCTTCCCTTTCATTCTTTTTCCTTGTTCCTTTTTCTTTTCCACTCTCCCATGGGTATCTCTGCATATTGAACGATTTCAGGGGAAAAAGGAAATAAAACAACAATTTTATGCCTATATCAGTTGATGTTAAATTGATAGCAAACTTCTCAGCTAACATCAATTATGATCTTCAATGGTCAATCCAAATGGAATCAACTATGTAAAAAGCTACTATTCTATGGACCTGGCATTGGTAACACAAGTACTTTATTTGACAGGGCTCATTTACTAATTGATGATTAACCATCAAATGACCAAAATGTAAAATAACTACACATTACAAAGAAAAGAAGATATAGCATGCCGGTGAATGAATAAAATCATAAATTATTGCGATACAATAATACGATGCCTTGTGAAGATGAGTGGATAAAGTAATACCATAAGAAAATCTACCTTAAGCACACGACTGAGGGCATCTTCAAATTTCTCACGGGGAAGATTGACGAGATGGGGAAAAGTTGGAAGGATCTAGAAGATAAACGAAAAAACAATATGAGACCTTTGAGATGAAGGTGATTCAATTATTAAAAGTATCAGGATTTAGCTTAAAAAACCTGTAGGGAGTAAAATTAACAAAATACATAAGGTTGTGCTGAAAATTAGCCACGAGTAAACAATCATTAACATAATAATAAGTACAAATTACTCAGGGGAAGATTGACAAGTCGGGGAAAAGTTGGACCTCTACTAAATTGATAAAAAAAAAGTTGCAAGCCAATTATTAAAAGCATCGGGATATAATTCTAAAAACCCTTTGGAAGTAAAATTAACAAAATAAATATAATTGTGCTGAAAATTAGCCACAACTAAACAATTATTAACAAGTAGCAGCAAAGCATAATAGGGGAGGGACGAGATTGACTTGCTTAATGCATCAGTAGTCCAAAAACAAGACACGCCATGCATATAAGATTCCATCCAACAACAGTTAACTTGCTATTTGTGTGATTAGCATAACCATACTACTGCACGATACTATATAGCATGCTATTGTGAGTTATTGCAGGTGCTATTGTTGACAAAAAGGAGTTGGATATAGAACCTCATCTTTCGATAGAAATGGCAATACTGGAATCAGTATCTCTACATCCTGAAACCAACAAAAATAATCATTAGGAAAGCAAAAGAAGATTTTATTACATTAGATGTAATACTATACCTTAGTTCTTGAGTGATATAACTTCTTAACAGAAGATACCAATTCTTGTGAGGGGACTATCCCATCTGTAAATGTATGTAAGACCTGTACAAACACCAATGATAATGCACTCAGTTAAACATGAAGCCAGTAAACCAGCATGCATTGCAACCATCATTAAGGGCTTGCCTTTCTTAAACCATATACTTGGAAAACCTGATAAACTGTCGTGCAATATAAATCATATTCGATTTTTATCCAAAATTTCTTAACTCCTAAGAAAAAATGTAAAAAAAAGGATTGATTTTTTAAATCAGTTAAAACCGATGGAGCTATGTCCTAATGATTGAAACTAATCCACGTGTCTAAGAAAAAAATAATATAAACAAAGAAAACTGAATACATCACTAGACTGGCTCCAGATAGAATCTATGCACATGGCATGGAAATGTCAACACATATGAAGAATTAATGCCTCAGAAAGTAACCAAATGTGGCATTGGGTCACAGATTCAATCTAGAGCAAAGAACATGATGGTTCTACCTATTTCTCAAGCAAAAGAGGTTAAGGGACTGAAGGCAGAATATATCTTAATGTTAAAACCTGCATAAGAAGATTTTCACTTCCAACTGGTGGATCTGAGATTATTCTGAGAAGCTCAGAAGAAGACCCAATAGTGCGAACCAAGATGGGAATCTGAAGACGAACTGCCTGGATGGCACAACATAAACCATTTGCTAAAAGGATTAGAATTGGCGAAGAAGAAAAAAATACAAGTACAAGACAATGAACAAGGAAAATATTACTGCAGCCCACCTCTTTTGCAGCCTTTGATATGCTTTTGTATATTACAAAAATCTCACGAAGAAGAGAATGCTTCTGTAATGTACAAGAACAGTTAGAAATATATGATAATTGAATACACAAGAAAAGAAGCTAAGAACATGTGATACAAGGAAAAGAAAATATGTATCAAACCTTAGTGCAAAGTGCAAAATAAAGTGACATGCAGCGTTGTGCCTCCATTATCAGAGAGGACATTACACTTTGATCTAGTTGGGTACTAGACATTACTCCATTGTCAGATTTAAGCCCCTCATTAGATTGCCTTCTGATGGCAGCATCCTATATAAAAGTGATTAACAAAAGCAAAGATATATGACAGTTTATATTAACATAGTTACAGGAAAATATTATTTTGTTTAGAAAACAACTACACAAGGTATCAAAGAAAATAATGCTGAAAAAATCAGTTTTAAGGAATTGAAGAGCTGGCATTAGTTCATGATAAATTTGGTGTATCGAAGATAATCATTCAAGAGATGCCGAACTTGAAAAACAAAAAGAATAGTAAAAGTATTCTATAATTTAAATATTACAGGACCAAATGCAGAACAAGTAGTTAAACAAAGAAAAAACAAATGCAACATTATAGCAACTATAAGAAAACATCTATATTGGCAAGGGCTACAAATCAGTTAGCAAAGACAAAAGAAGTAACTATTAAAAGGCATGACTAGGCAAGCCTGTGCCAGTGCCACACCTTAAACACCCTTAGGAGGTGAGGATATGCAGTTCAGCGAAGGGGCAAGTAATGTGTTAAGCTGTGCTTTGAAACTGAAAGTGGAAAGTGGGTTAGGGTATCCACTCTGATGAAAAATTGGGAGAAATGGTGTATTATTATTCAAAAAATAATATAATTGCAGTACACCACATATTAACCAATACTCGAGCATAACATAACTATATGAAGAATATCTTGATACAACATCTAAGAGCAATATAATTCTCAACCTTTGTGATATGAACCAGGAACCAAAGAGCCTAAGTGATTCCACAAACAGTCGTCATTCTACTTTTACCAGATCAGAGGGACACTGATATAAACTCAAGCATAACATAGCCATATAAAGAACATCTTAAGTCCCATAGCTAACAGCAATATAATCCTCAACTTCTTTGACATATGAACTGAAGAGCATAAGTAATTGCACAAACAATCCTATGGCTACTTTTACCAAATCAGATGGACACTGGTATACTACTTAGTCAATGAAACAAATCTCGAGAAAACAAAAAGGTTTCTAAATTAAACCTCTTGCAGCTCAGAAGACAATTCTTCAGCCCCCATGTGCACCATAACAGGAACATCCTCTATTACTGAGTGAAGTTTTTCACGAGCAAAGTCTTCAATTTTCTGAGAAATGCTTGACATAGAAAATAGTTTATTTGCTACCTGGAATATCAAGAAACCAATGTTAGATGAAAGTAGTTTTGCAAAATACAAATTTTGCAATTAAAACACAAAATTACCAAGCGTGTCGCTTTCATCCGCACCTCTTCTGCAGGATGCACTGCACTCTATGGAGAAGCTAGAATAAGGATAATAAACAATAACGATAAAGTAAAAAATTTCTAAACTAACATATATGAAAGAACAGCATCATGTATTGCCAATGAAAGCATGGAAAAGAGTGGATATACAGACCCATAACCCTTAAAACTTCACTAAATATAACCTAAGCCTTGCTATGTTGTAATAGACAACACATCAATCTCATTCAAAGGTAGAGAATCTAGATGACACCGCCCTTCAAATCCAACAATAAAGTGAGCACTTGCACCGGTAGAAGAGAGTGGAAATCATTGGGTTTGTTAGGGGTTCCAAAGAAGGTAAGAATTTCTGATTGATTGTACTACATTCCATGAAGTGGCTCACCTCTGTCTAGTCATGGGAAAAAACAATTAAAAGATAGCAGAAGGAAGAGATTTATTAAAGAAAGAGATTATACAACCCTAGGAGAGAAGAAAAAATTGGGCATAGGTACAAAGAAACCATGATTCTATCGAAGCAGCTGATGGCAATACAAAGGAGAGCGATACAAAATTAGACCTTAAACACCCTCTCTAATGTCAACTGAAACCACAACTAGGTGTAGCAAGAAAAATTACTACTTTATGACAGCATATAAATATATAGAGATCATAAGTAGGTTCTACTGGACTAAGAATATAGTTAAATTGCAATAGCTTAAAAAACTAGTTAACAGTTGACCTAAAAATAAACGTATTTTAATATAGAAAAAAGAAAAATCTATGATTTTCCTTGTTCACCTATTTTAGTTAAATCAAGTAAGAAGTTGTATGGACAAAAACTTACAAATTTACTTAAATTTTAACATTTTCAAAATTAAAATTTTCAGACAATAAAAAGCTTCTCTGTTTTCACCAATAAAATTTTCAGAAAAGAAATGACACCTCTACCATTAAATCTTTTTGCAGGTCGACAAGCGCCATATTCAAGCAATTAAATTAGTTTCACCCAAAACACATCAAATAGTATCGAAGAACCAAGATTATGATCAATGCTGTTCCATCACATGGCAAAAATTTTCTCCCTATGAGAATTTTTAGTCTAGAATTTGTTTGAAAAGCTATGAATCAGAGGTATAATTACCAGCACTGAAATTTTCCAGAAAAGGTAACCAGATGACCAAATGTGTAGAGAGACAACATAAGAGTTCAAATATCAAGAACCGGCATGAAATTTCATAGTGAAAAACAAAAGCATTTGGTGACTTCTTTAATATCATAATTCTTTCACTCAGTAATCCAATATGAAGGCTTGGAGTCACTAAGGACGAGGGTATAACATGAATATATATGTATCCATAACTAAGTAAAACATTCAGAGTCAGGTTCAGCTCTTGATAGAGTTATCCAAGCAAATCCAAAGGTGAATATTACTAGTTTGCATTAGATGAATTCGTTTTCTTTTACCCAGGAACTGAAACTACTCCATCATAACTTACATCACAAGTTGTTAAACATTAAGTAACAGAAAACACTGCCAGGAAAATAGCTCAAACAATGAGAGAGAATCTCAAAGAAAGTAAATGAAATTTCACTAGCGAAAAGATGGTAAGTCAGTACTTGCAAAGCGACAAGGAGGCATCTGGCTCGACTAGAAGGTCTAAGCAAAATAAGATTCCATACAGCACTCAGGCCTTGAGTAACCCGATCCCCACCTTGGAAATCCTTTTCATGTTTCTCAATTCGGTCAGGAGAACACAAGCCCTCCAATAGCTTCAGGACACCCTCTGACAAGTAAGGTACTTCAGCAAGCAATCTGCTGAGTGATTTATCTGTGGCTGGAAAGTTGTCGCGAATAGATTCTGCCTACAGAGAATAAGGATGATTATAAGGGTGAACTCAGGTAAGGTATCCAATAAACAATGGAGCAAAACACACCACAGTCAATAGAAATGTTTCATAAATTGATACAGCAGTTCTAGATGAAAGAAAGTCTTGATCCTGCTCTGTCTCCCGATGTAACCTGTATAGGATATGCAAAGTCAACTCGTGCCCCTGATAATGATGAATTCAGGAGTCAAAAAAAGTGATAAGATATAAACAAATGGGACACAGAAGAACTCAACAAATTAATGTCATGTGGAAAAAATAAATTAATTTAAATTAATATGTGAAAACACAAATCTGAGCAGCAGGAAATCATAACAAAATTTTCTAGATTAAAAAGATTTAATATAAAGCATTCCAGATTAACTATTCAATCAGGTCACTGAAGCTTTTCTAACAATCAGGAAGTAGTACCAGACCTTCCAGAGTGTATAGCAAATGTAAAACATGAATAATCAAAATCAATAAGACCAACATCTATACCTCCAATTTTGCCCACTCTCAACAATCAAGACAAAAAATTTTAAACTTGTAAATGATATTTGTTTCTCATATAGTAATATTGTTGAATTTTCATAACCTGGATCCATATTGCCGTCAGACATGTCGAAGCAGACAGATCAGTCTTAAGGGTGAATTGAGTATGTTGGTTGGACTGGTCAGATTGTTCAGACGAGCCAGGTGGACAGGCCAAGCTGGTCATGTTTTAACCCTAAATTTTTAAGAAAGGTTAATCGTTGGAATTAACAACAATTAGGACTAATTAGAGTGTAATGGTTAATTCCTGACTTCATATTCAATTTATTTGAGGTGGATTAATAGTGATTAGAGGTTAATTATAAGTTAGCTTTAGGTTTGACTCAAATTTGAGACTGTGATTTTCATTAGAGCTGAACTAAACTGTCGTTTGGTAATTAAGTTTACATTAGAATCCAAATTTGGCTTTAACAAGCTCATCAAGTGAGCCTTGTGCTTAGAAGTTGGTTCAAATTAAATTATACTGGGAATCAACTAGTTTAGTCAAGTTATGCTAGATTACTTAGAGTTTTGGGTTGCTTAGGATTATTTGAATCCTTTCCCACATGATTCATCTTTTCCTGTTTATTCATGCCTCTTCTTTTTCATGAAACTGCCCTGATAGTGACACGGTTGTACAATAAGAACCCTGGTGGAGAGTGGTCGTCCCTCCCTCCTGGCAGTTCGAGACCTCTCTCCCTTTCCTCTCTGAAGAGCAATGATGATCATTTTCACCTCTGGGCAGTGCAAGAAACCACCAACAGTCCTCCCTTTATCAATCACTCGCTACCTCGTGCTCTCTTACTCCCTCATCCTCCACAAGATGCATCTGAGACCACCGATCAGCTGCTATCAATTTGCAATTTTTCAATTCCCATCTTACCCTCCACGATAGTTGCCTTTTAGACTGATCTTATCTATTGTTAATCAGCTTAATTATTACATCTTTGTCCTTTAAGAATCTTAGCTTAATACATATTTAAAAGTCGTTGATCTGATCTCCTTAGATTGGAGTTATGTAGTGTCTGTGGTGGCTGAAATTTTTTGATAGAGCTACAAATTGGAATTTCTTGATTGAGCTACACTGATCTGAAGCAAGGAGTAAGTGTTCCTTCTCTTCTAATCTCATTATATGTCTTCATTATTGCTAAATAGACTGTTCTGGAGATGATAGGTTGAATTAAAGCTATTATCCTTGGAGTGATAGTGGATACTTTGAATAGGTGTTAACCAATTGCTTACTGTTTATGTTGGTAGGATAATTAAGTTGTTTAGTATGTTTCTGGTTCTTGAGCATGTTTTTGCTGTTCTTAGTCTATTGTGTTACTTTTGATGGTCTTCTATGTGAAGTTTTGCTTAATTGTAGAACCAAATCCGAGAAAAGAGCATGTTGATTGCTTTTGAAGTTCTTCTCTAGTCGCGTGCTTAACATGGGTAATTCTATTCTTGGACTCACTTATATGATTCATAGTGCATAAATTAAATGTATAAGAAATCATATATGCTACCATAATTGGTTTTGAAAAAGAGATTTAAACAAAACTTAACTAGCAAAATGGGTGGTTCTAAGCATGGTTTGAAATATCAATCTGTTTCGTCCGAAACAGACGGTTTTTCTCATTCTGACGTGGCACTGATACCGGCACACACGCGAGATGCATGAACAACGGTGGCGGGCCTCCGTGGGGCAGCAGGGCCTCGCCCGGGGTCGCGGCGGCCTCGTGCGAGGCCCCAGTGGTCGCCTACGACCTCGCGCGGGGACCACAGCAGCAGTCGGTGGCCTCGCGTGGGGGTTGCAACGGCCGCCAGTTATCTCGCGAGGGGCCCAGCGACCGTTGGTGGCCTCGCAAGACAGCGGCCGCAGCCGGCCCGGCGACGCCTTGCGCAGGTTGCAACGACGGCCACGCCGCACGAGGCCCATCGACGACCGCGCAGCGCCACGCGCAAGGCCGCGGCCCGGCCGCAAAGTGGCGCCGCGACCACAAGGTCGTGAGGATGACGGGTGAAATAATTTAATCAACTTATAGTTTAACTATAAGTTAAATAAAATCAATTAAAATTATTTTAAAATTTATTTTTTTAATATATATATTATAAATAATAATTTTATTATTATTAAAAAAAAATTTATTTCTTAATCCTATTTAATTGAAATTAATTAAATTAATTTTATTATTATAATTAATGTTTTAATATTTTTTAATCATTTTTTTTTTAATATTTAAGTTAAATTTTTCATTTTTCATTTATGTATTTTATATTTTAAAATTACCAAAATTTATCGATACGCCACGATACGATATCGAAACCGTATCATTCCGGTCGCAAACCGAAATCTCGATACGAATCGAAATTTTAAACCTTGGTTCTAAGAGAATTAGATTATTGTGGTTAATTAAATGATCCTTTTTTTTTAATCTATACATGTGGGTGATCTTGTGGAGATTAACAAGGGAAAGGTTATTATTCTCGAAATAAAATATTTTTTTTTGTTTTTTTTTTTTTGATTAACCTGAGGTGTCAGGCTTACGCCCACTAATCCTCAGGGCCGACCGGCCCCGCCCCAAGGCCTTCAATGAGAGTCCCCACCAGTCGACGAGGATAAATCAGAGTGACGGGTGGCCCATCGCGTGAGAGCTCGTGGGCGCCTGATGGGCCGACCACACTGGGCCGGGGGGGCATCGAGCACCTCCACCTGCCCAGCGTGCGCTGCCAGAGCGGAATCGACCCCAGGCCGTTTCAGAGGAGCCCTTCGCTTGTAACCACCACGTCGTTGCCCTGGGGGGCTCGAAATAAAATATTGACACTCTGGTTACACCACATTTGATGTATATCTTTAAACAGTTTTACCTCTATGGTCTATGCTATATGTTGATACTTGTATTCTTCTCTGATGCTATAACACCTATTTAGAGACTATCTTCTAATACATGGCTGAATTAGTTCAATATTTATTAAAAGGTCACTTAGGTTACTCCCTCAAACTAAGCATTAATCAAGAATGATGTAGTTAACCCAAAGTGAAATGAAGACTTCAAAACGGAACAAGTATAATGAAAATAAACATTAAAACATAAAACAACGAGCCTATTGCCTACAAAGATGTGGTAATGTTGGTCACTTGTGGTCAGTATTTTTTTTGCGCAAGGATGTTATATTGCTTTTTCCATCAGTGAGGCTTTAGATCACAACATTTATGGTTTGAGAACCTAGCTCTAATGATCCACTTCTTAGTAGACTTGTTGGTAATAATTAAGTGGATTTATTTGTAATAAAAATATAGTGATAATTAAGTGAAATGATGTGATGATTAAATGCAATGACTTACAATAATAAACAGTGATAATTGAGTAACATAAAGATAGAGTTGACTATATTAAAATAAATAGGTAACTTGAGACTCTAATGTTGTAAAATTTATGCACATGTTTTGTTTCCTGACTTAGCAATTTGTGTTCAATTTTTGAAGTCCTTTGACCATAAACTTTGGAGTTTTGATTCTAACAATTACACTAGTAGACATGTTTCTTCTAAGGTATGCATTTTAGTTAGATTTTGTGTAACACTTTGCACTGACATTATTGTAAACCACGCACAATGAGTGAAACCTACCTCAAAGCAAACCTAGTTTTTGCAGGATGTGACAGCATGGTATCAAGGCTTAAGGTTAGGCTATGTCCAAGCATTTGGAGTGACTGTTGTCCTACAAATTGTCCATTCCTGGGTTGAGCGGTGACTATCAGCTACTCTCCTGAGCTTAATAGGCTGATTTTAGTTTCTGAATTGATCCTATAGATTAATGCTGTTGTTTCATTGAGTTAAGTGGTGATTATCGGCTCTCTTGTGCTTAATAGGCTGATTTTAGTGTTTTGCTACAATTGTTAACACTCAATTCAACTTCTTTGAATAAATAATTGCATTGAGCTCCTCCTCCACATTGCAATCTCACTCAACATCTTCTTTCGACACCCTAGTTCCTTTGTCTTCCTTCAACAATCTTGCTCGCAGTCGTGCTTCTCCAACTTCTTCTATCACAGGAAGCAAGCATCGAACACTCTGCACCGAATCTTGTGCCTTCCTCTGATACCTTAGCTCCTTTATCTTTCTCTGACAATCTTGCTCATGATCTCACTCCATCTTTCAGCACAAAATGCTTGCGTTGAACCCTCTTCTATGTTGAAGCCCTTATCTTGTTTCGACACCCTAGCACCTCCATCTTTTGAAAAGAGTAAGTCACGGGACACCAAACCTTAGTTTCCTCCCACAGCTTCCTCACATGATGTCTCCCCACTTTAGGTAAGCTTCCTTGTATCCAACTCTTCTTACTCTTCCTTTGGCACCAGTATTTTCTCTTCTTCTTCCAATCCCCTTGTGCCCCTTACTCCTTCAGCACGCCTCCAACACCAACACTCAGCATCGATGACATTTTGAATTAATCGACCGAAACTTCGGTTTGACTCAAGATTTCAAAGCTTGCATGCAACAGGATAAGACAGTTGTCTGCGCCAACAAATTTTTTATATCCAAGATTAGTCAATGAAAGTGAAGGTTAAGCCAACTTATGGATGAGTGATGACAATGTTATCAACGTCACAAGGTAGTAATGAGCAAAATAAAAATTGATAGTAAGGCAAGGAGAAATCGACAATGAAAACATGCTATTTGGAAGGTTGCAAGAGTCTTCACATATACAAAGTGGTTTTGCAGCCTCTATATGATCTGTCTTCATTAGCTACAAATTGCTGCAGATGAGGGGAGACTGTGCTTGTTTGATCTCCCATAAGCTCCCCAAAGAGAATTGAAGAAAAATAATGCACTAGACCAAGATCCTATTGCTCGAACACTAAGTTAAGTTGAAACTAACAGTCCAACCGTAATCAACAAAATGCAGGGCAAAAGGATAGATATATGTTGACAGAAAGAAAATAATTAATAATACAACAATATGATGCTAACATAGTATGCTATCATTGTAAATTAGGATAGAATTTGAGATAATAAGTAGATAACTAGGAGTATAATCTCCTTTAATGGAAAGAAACAATACCTCAGAAGTTAGACTAACGACATGTATATTTTGTTAACACATGCCACATTAAAACTCAAGAAGCCAATATCAGGGGCTCTAAATGACTGGGTGTACGTTGTTTATGTTTATACAAGCATGAACTATATAATGTGCATTCAGGGTTTATTTAAACAACCGAAACAAATCAAAAACATTATGCTGGAATAGTCTCATTAATTTGGATAACTTACACATAGGAAGCTGAAACCCATTATGAAAAAAAAAAAAGATGAAAAATCTGCAACTTAACACCAAAAGTAAACTGAAGGTTCATTCTCGCCTTTATGAAGGTTTTTGATTTTTCAATTTTCTTTCCACACCCAAACCCATCAACTCCTTTAGTTACGAAGCATCACATCAAAGAACCCCTCATTGGAATTTGGCCAGGCATCATATGATGTAATCCTTGATCAGAAAAGAATCAATAGCGAGGCCCTTTGCAAATCACCAAACAAAACTTACAAAATCAATTGTGTATCAAGTATACCTATCTATATTGCAACAATTGTTTGGTCTAATGGTAAATGAGCTCGATATCAAAGATCAGGGTTTGAATCTATTTAACAGCACTGTTGGGAGGAGTTTCGCCTTATTGCTCCCACCCCAAATGGAGAATTCTCTCACAACCTATACAACAGTGTGGGGACACCTCGTAGTTAGAGGCCAAATACAAAAATATAGCTATCTAGCTGACAGTGAACCCAAAAGGCCAAGTATCTACAAGATTAAAATGTTAATTCATGAGAAATATAAAGCACTGAGAACTGCCGATTTTGAAGTAGAAACAAGAGGCTCAGTGACTCTGGCATATTTTAGTGAACAAAAAGCAAATTAAAACATCAAAATTATTAACTACCTCAATATAATGGAATATAAAATGATTCCAATTGCTGTGATGATGTAGCTTTAAAGACAAGAAAATTTTTAATGCAAAGACTTTAGTCAGAAAATTCAAAAGCTCTACCTCGTGCTCCAGATAGTCTGATACAATGTGTTTCTGTAAAAGCCCCCAAGGATCAAGCTCCAAAGGAAACTGAATAAAAATCAATCAATTAGTTGTGTTAAATTTGTGAAGGGATGTTTGTACCTAAAGAACAAAAATAACAGTGTGAACATGCGCCATGAAGCCCATAATAATGACAAAAATGAGGTGAAACAAAATTTGACTTTGTATGAAAGTATGTTTGTGGTCATGAATCAATATAAACAATTCAAAACTCATCGCATAACATCAAGCCAGTAAGTGCTTTGTTTCCACTTATCATCGTCCAAAAACATTAACAAACTATAAGTTGCAAATAAATAAAAAATAAAAAATAAGATCCGGAAAGCAAGGAACACTTGAATTTCACTTCATCCATATTTGCGCGAATAAGTTGATGAGTATAATAACTCATCTACAACTACACTCATCAAGAATGCAGTTATGGTTCAGGTGGAAACATGCAAGTTTAAATTGAAAATACCTCCATCCCCAAGTGAGCAAGCAATGAAAAGCGAGTAATTGAGTCACCAGAACCTGCTGCTTGCTTATAAGCATCAAGTACACGGATAAATGACTCCTTTTGTAGTTGATCCTTAGATTCATCAGTTAGGTTTGCATCCATAATTATCATTTTTGGTAGAACGTACTGGAATGAGGTGGCAATAGATGATGTAGAAGTTGCCTGACATGTATCAGGATTAATCACTCCAGTACTCTGGGTTCCTGTAACATCAGAGACAAGGGATTCGGCTGATAAAACATTTGTAGGCGGTGTGTTGCCTAAACCTGCGATAAGATCTTGACTGGTTTCAATCATTTCAGGGACAGAAGAATGAGAAGCATCATGTGATTCCTGGATTTCATCAGAAGAATTGGTTGACTCAACACCAGGTATTTTTCTCTCATCCATTTCCGAGTTAACTATTGATGAAACAGCTGAATGGTCATGTTCGGCAACATGTGGAAGTGGTAAAACAGAAGCAGGAAAACTAGCAGCTTTTGTTGCACTACCATCAGCTAAGGTTGTTTGCACTCTTTCTGTCACTTCATCATCCTTCTGATAATTTTTCTGCAACTGAAAATGAAATATACAGCAAACATAAATCAGAAATCCAAGATGAGTGTCATACTCCGAGAAGGAAACATAAGAAAGCTTACATCAACATCACAAGATAGTGAAGGTGGCACTAGTAGTGATGTTAGCAGAGGATTCAAACTTGATAATGAACGAATATCTGAAACAAGTGAAGGCAATTGGACAGTTGGCAGCACAGAGGAATAGACCATTTTGGAGGATGAACTGCCTTCTTTGTCTATACTGGGACATATTGGAGGGAGATGCTGCATGTTAGAAATAACTACTTCTGCTAGCAAGTCAGAGGAGATGCTTGCTGTGAGGATATCGAGGGAACCAGCAGCTTTTTCACCTTGAGCAACCAATGCACCAAACATAGCAACAAGTTGTTGTACAGGTCCTGGGCTCTTATCCTTATAAGGAACAGAATCAACAAGAGGAAGCTTGTCCTCAACTTGATCAGCGGATAATTTAGATGATTCTTCAGGAAGATCTTGTTCCATATCAGATGAGAGCCTAATTCGTTTACTAGATGTAACATCATCATGCAGCAAATCATTGCTCACTTCAACAATAAGCCTCTTATTTGCAAGATCACTACTTGGCTCATCACATGCGTGCACTGATGAATTATCACCCTGCACTTGGCACAGCACATGCTAAAACAAACCGACAGAGAAATATCCCATAGTACAGTATGCTTATTAGTTATTACCTTTCCTGGTAATGAGTTTTGCGTGCTAATAGAAAACTCCCTATATTTCTTTTTAGTTGCCTGGTCGATCGACTCGCCAGTATCAATGGCTTTTAGGGCTTCAGTCAAGCGGGCTCGCCACTGCAGAAACAAGTAACATGTTCAGAATCCTCTAAACGTGTAAATCACCTCTCAATATAGCACTTGGAAAAATTAGTAAACAACAGCACTGGATATAAAAATTAAAAAGATTTTTCTACATGTAAAGCTGATGCATGAAAAAACAAGTTAGGTGGTAGAAATATTCTTAATAAATTGCAACACATACACTTTAGTTAACAGTAAGAATGGCAACTACATCAGGAAGGATTACCGGTTCGGCACTTGAGTGTATGCATTTCAAGCAGGCAATGAAGGCATTTTTTAGGGCATGGTGTGATCCTGGGACTTTTGCACTAACAACTGAAATTGCCGGATCCAAACCAAGTAAAATTGGTAAAATGCGTCCATAAAAGGAAGGCCTTTTCACTGCTATAGCTGAGAGACTGGCAGAAAACATCAAACCAGCCAAGGAAACAGTAGAAGAGAAAAATATTGTAAAATATGAAAATAAACGAAATCCCTAATATTTCACTTGTACCAGAAAACATCAAGGTATCTATCAAGTAGAACACCCAAAAAGAGCATGAGTCTTAAAAGATTATATGAAACTAGAATAAGAAATTTACAACTAAATCCCAAATTTTATTGACAAATTAGCAGCTACATGCCAAATTCTAATGATTTGTTAGAATCTGATTCTTGTGCATAAGGAGCATTCATAATAAAAGAATCAAATCATCTAATTTGCATATACAAACATAGGCGATCCCAGCATCACAAGTGGAAGATTATTCAAACATATTGTTTTAATAGCTTCATCATGCCAGAGGAACAGATAAGTTATCCTATTAAAAGGGTACAATACACAGTATTCACTTTGGATCATACTAATTCCAATTAACGACCTCAAAAAAATAAACCACTTAATGCCATGCAGTCCCAGTGAACAGTGATTTTAGCGTGTGTATGGTCAGTACATATTGGACACCCACCATGGTATGCTAAGTGTGCCCATTATAGCAATAGAAGAATGTCATTTTCAACCATTTTTGTTCTCAATGCAAGTGGAACAATACCCACTATGTGCCAGCCCAACAAATATCAAGACAAGACAAGCATAGGACTAGCATTATAAACGATGCCAATGTCTAGTAGCATACAAAAATTAGCTTGCATAATTCGAAGGTGTGACCTCTGCCAAAGTAAACAGTACTATAAAAAGGATAGCCCGATACACAAAGCTCCTCCTGCCAATGCAAGATTCCGAGGAAGGATCTATTGTATATAATTTTTGCAACTCGAATCCTTGACCTCTAAGTCATACTACAGCAACTTTACTATTGCGACAAGGCTCCCCTTCAAAGTAAATAGTATTATCCATACCAATAATGATCACTTGTAATAGAGTAAAATGTAGATAAAGTTGCATTTAGATATCTTGGAATAAATTTATTTATGAAATTCTAATGTGTTGCCAACAGATGAAGTACCCAAACCGAGCAGACAATGGAACAACAATGACGATCAAGTAAGAAATCCAAATTTCATGTGCTTTTGCCATTAAAATGCACCAAATTCTACATGGTTAGTATGAGCAAGAACAAGAGCTAGGTGCACCAGTACTCTTGTTAAGCCATGCGGACATCATGGACAATGGCTTGAAAAGGAGCACTGAGTGCCAATAAGCTATGATAACTAGAACACAATTTACATATACTATGGAACGCATAGCAACAAAGCGAGTAATTATTCTGACAGTGAGTGATGTTGGGATTATATGTGCCAAGGACCTAATTGGGATTATAGAAGCATAGTGGTTAACTTATAGTTGTAATATGATGTTATATGCATTGGTATAGAGGGATGCCTAAGATGCTCCTTGCAACACAATAATGTATCCAAGTATCTGGCACAAGTGTTTCTAAATTCCTGCATGTGATAAATAGAAATGTCAAGAAGGAGAGCCTTGGCGCAAAGATAAAGTTGCTGCTGTGTGACCTAGAGGTCACTTATTCAACTCACGAAAATTCCCTCTTATAAAGGAGAGTAAGACTGCATACAATAGATCCTTCTCCGGAACCTCCATTGGCGAGAGCTTCATAAACTGGAGTACTGGACTACCCTTTTTGTAATAGGAATGTCAAATATCTGCTCTGTCAGCATCAATGATACAAACAGATAAAATGAAGAGTTCAAGTACCAACAAAACAAACTCACAAAGTCATTGAAATGTTTAATAACATTTGTTAGAAATTTTATTTCCATTCAAAACTCGAGGAATGAAAAGATGATAGGAAGAAATAATGAATCTCCTGGATATTACCAATTCATTATGCCTTAGCTTTATATTTGCTTGTGGCCATCTCTTTAAATACACAAGCACCTAATATAACCAAATCAGCAAAGTTTAAGGAAGACAGTTCTTTGTTTATCTTGTCCTTAGAATCTTGAGTGTGAGTCTTGTTAATTAAGGAAACATATTCATCATTCCAAAATTGTGTCAACTTCCATGCATCTACACCATCTTCTTAAATACTAGGTTTTAGATATTTTACTGCCTCCGTCAATAGCCACTCTAGAATGACATGACTTTTCTTAGAGAAAGGGTCTCCAAATATCCTTTCAGTTTTTGTGCCTTTTATCCTGAGATAAGAACACAGTTTAGTGATTCGATCAGGGTATTGAAAAATTATAATGCTAGAGTACTTTTCATATCTTTTGCTCCTTCCTTTCTAGTCAAATTTCCTTTATCAATCAATTTGCACTTAATACTTCAAGCAAAAATGGTGTTGTTATAAGAAAAAATTGGCACTTGGTCGAGCCATCTCATGCATTACTATCTTGCGTAGAAGTTCCTATCATGTTTTGAAATGATGCAGTTCTCACAATGTTACTTTCGTTATTCCCAATCAAATCCAATTTTCTATTATATTCCATTACGCAGCAACATTTTTCTTCGACATTGCATATTTGGTTGTACTTGTTTATATTATCTCCAAGTAAAGACAAGTTGTCCTCATACCTGTCAAGTATGCATTCCTTGTTTACTCTCATCAATAGAGGGAGATGATTATTATTCTCCAGTATTACATCAACTAGAGGTGACCTTTTTGAGTCCATGACCTTCTTGTCCACCTCAACTGCCATGTAACAAAGGTACTTCTCTCGTTTGTACTTATTATATATTTCACCATCCTTTGATGTAGAGATACTAATACTAGAGACTCAACTACTAAAAAAGTACAGCCTAGGCAAAGTGTCAAATACTATTTTGGTATCATGCCAACATTTTGATATAGGCACATTTCGATATACGGTCAGTGAAAAATTGGAGATGGAAGAAGAAAGGAGATAAAGAAGAAGATAAGACAACTATATATTCAAGTCGACTTTATGTTTCATTAGAATGGTACAATTTTGACATTCTTTTATATGGATACAATATGAAAAAAAAAAATAACAATATTATCATAATTCATCTTGATCAGTGTTGTAGCATGCCAAAAGGTGTCAAGTATTGGTAATGACCAAGGTTTTAAATGCCAAGCCGTACCGGACGAAATCGGCAAAAAATTTCGTTCCGACGTGGGATCGAAACCGGAACGCGTACCGATACCTGAACGCACTTACCTAGAAGCAACGGGAGCCAGCGACGAGCAGTCGGTGACGACGCAGAGCAGGGAAGGCGATCGCGTTGCGCGATCGGGAAGGCAATCGCGCTGCACGATCGGGAAGGCGATCACGCTGCGCGATCGCGACCGCGGTGAGAAATTTCTAAATATATAAATTATAATTAAAAGATATATTAATTAAAATAATATATATATATAATATAAATTAATTAAACTGTAAAATTTAATTAAATAAATTATTAATTAATTTATATAATTATATAAATTTATATTTTTATTTAAAAAATAAAATTTTAAAAATATATATATTTTTTAATTAAAATTCTAAATTCGAATTTATAAATTAGGTAAAATTAAATCTTAAATTCTTTTTTAAAAATTAACTAAAATTTTTATAAAAAATCAAATAATTAATATTAATGTTTAAAAAAAAAGAAAAAAATATCGAAATAGTATCGGCACGGACGATACGGTACCGAAACCGTATCATTCCAGTCGCAGATCGAAATCCCGATATGAATCGAAATTTTAAACCTTGGTAATGACACAATACTCATTGAGATAAATGACATGGCAACACATGAAACATTGTATGCGCTAAGTAGTATCAAATATCGATAATTTATCATGCCAACCAATATAGTATGAGATTTCAAACCATGCCTAAAACAATGTAAGAACTAAACACATTGCAACCACTCCTCAAAGCTCGATTGTTCTACCATAACCATCCCTAATCTAGGATCCTACCAAAAGTCAACACTTTTTCTAATTAAAAAAACAAAGGATAGCCTAGTCCACGAAGCTTCCACGAATTCGGGTCTTGAAAAAGAGTCGGACCATATTGAATATATTGTAAACAAATTTACCATGCATTACAAAAGGTTGTTTCCACAACTCAAACTCATGATCACTAGGTCACCCAGCAACAACTTTACCGTTGTGTCAAGACTCCCCCGAGTGTAAAAATGACTTATATTTATTGGTTAATTGCTTTGCAAAATATACATTTCCCAACTCGTTCACTAAGAATGATGACATCCAACTCTCATAAATGTGAAATCATAAATCATGACAATATGAGGAAAATCTTGAACTATAGTATGCATGCTCACACAAGGAATAAAGATACAAATGAATACTGCACAGGTTGAAGTATACAAATCCAATCTAATATTGTTCAGTTTTCTATCCCTAACATGACAGTTTCTCAACTCGATAGTTAATAAAAGGCATGATACAAACTAATGATAGTATTTTCTGGTCAAAACTCTGTAGGCATAAATTACCAAACACAAGTTAAGGTAAGATGAAACGACCTTTTGATTAGTACAATGACCATTGAATTACTAAGTGTTTTCATCTGTGGAAACCGCAGCTGATCAAGCAATAATCCCAAGCTCTGACTGGCTTCAAGAGCCAGCTCTCCAACATCAAGCAGAGCATGGCCAACCCTCAGCCATGAAATATTGAATCCTACATCTGTAATAATATAAAAGAAGTAGAAATGAGCATCCGGTTATATGTAAGAAGGCTGGAAGCCAAGATATGATCCTTTTCTGTGTCTGAAAAAAAAAATTACCAGAGTCAGGTTCTTGAGGTGGATCTGAAGAAATATAGGGATCAGGTGTATAAAGTAGAACCAATGTCTCAACAAATTTAACCGCCAGCAATCTAACTCCATCACTTCCTGACTGAAGGGAGTAAGGTTTTTGTAAGCATATAGCAAAGAAAATTAAATTAACCTTAACGAGAATGGCTAAAGCTACCTGGAATGCAGTACGGAATACTGTAGTTTTGAACTGTAGCATCCATGCCCATGATGATTTTAATGAAACATCTATGTCATTAGAGTATAAACCCTAAAATCAAGAACAAAACAAAATATCATACTCGCTTCTCATGTGCAAAAAATATTACGAATTGCTAGACTAGTTGTTATTGATTAGAAGTTCTCATCTCAGATATGTTTCAGGAGTAAAGAAGTACCAGGTATTAGAATCAACAGAAATTCTCTTGGGCAAAAATCAAAAGAATGGTTTTACTTTCTAAAGAATAAAGAGGACATCGCATATTTTGATTATTACGGATGTGGTGCCTCAGCTCTTATACCTTTATTATACCTCCTTATCCTGTTTTAAAATCTAAACAGTTTCAATAAAATTATACACTTTTGTCAGTTTGAGTCAAAAGTTTCCCATTTCCATTCTTCCATCAGTTGGAAAAGAAATATTATGTAAATAAAACAAATATAAAAATTGGTCCCTTTCTTAATAGCTCGAGCTTTTGGAATACAAAATAAGCCAATCAAGTATAACATGGTATCAAAGCAAGCAAAAAGATCAAAGTTCTTGTCCTGCCTATCGCAAAAATACTGTTTGAGGCAACTTAGTCAAATATGCCCACTCACACATCTGAGGGAGAATTAATAATATAATTAATCTGAATGATATCACAAAAATATATGGTGATTATGTCTCATCTACAAAATTTTATTTACAAAGTACATAAGATTTAGTACTTTCCTGAGGTATTTGTTAGTTCGTCCTCTTTCAGTCTACAAGTTTAATTGTTGCAAATCACAGAGATCTCCTTCAGTTTTCACTCAAGTAAAAGGGCTTTCAGTTTCAGTTTTCTCCAAATCCATGTCAAGACCACTTAGCTTTCAAAGAATAAGCAAAAATTTGGCACTATATATTTCCATTATTTTAAAAAAATTTGGTGTTAAAAAAAGTGCTGCAATAGACAATTAATCAAAACTCAAGAGACAAAAAACAAGCAGCAGTTTACTCAACTTTATAACCAGGGAAACCAACGTATGGAAGTTAACTACAACATTATTCTTGTATATTCAAGCTGACCCATCAAGATAGCCATCCCTTCACTTTCTTCATAATCAAGTTCTACTTTCATGAAAACCTAACTAAAGAATGATAGAAAATAACCTAAACTCTCCAATGAAATTCATCAGATATCTTGTGCGCCTTAATGTATATTTCAAGAAGACCTTAGTTGTTTATGAAACATCAATTAATTACAGACAATTAACTGCGACTCCCATCAACCAGCAAGAATCCACAAAGGATTCCTGCATTACACCTTTGATCCACTATCCACAAGGCACAAGGAGCTTTCCACTCTCCATGCCTTTTCTTCAATTGAACAGCAGAAAATTGCTGAGTCGCAGATCTCTTTCAAAATTAAGAAATAACATTATTCAAAATTTCCCTAGAAATTATACTTTTGCAGTTGAATGCTAATAGATGATGCCAGTGTTCACTTGGTCACATCTTAGACGAGGGCAAACAAGGAAGCAATCCAGAGGAAAGAAAATAAAGACAGTAAAATCACATAATAAGAATGAATAATAAAATTAAAAACAATAACCTAACAGTTAATAGTGTCTCATGTACAACTAAAAAAGTTCTTGAACAGGTTTATAATTATAACTTTAAAAAAAGCATGCCTGAATTACAAGCTTCTCTAACACGTGGCAAAACAGTGCAGTTCCGGTGGTAATGGCTTGACGAGCAACAGCTGGAGTTTCATCTTCAAGAAAGGATATTAGACAAGGAAGCATCTCGTGCAAAACTTCTGTATGCTTGGATCCTATGTCACCAATCATCCTACAATAACATGAAACACATAGAATCTTTTACTGAACAAGCACATGAAGTAAAATAAAAGGACCAACATGACAAACTAAGATTCTAATATTCATTGCATGCGTCGGTCAGGCTTAGATTGAGTCCTGGTCTATTATTTACCATAAAGGTTACAACAAAGTTACATGTATATAGTGTCTCAAAACAAATTAACTATGAGTAGCAGTCTGTAAGAGTGCAATCACTGTTAGTTGGTTGAAGAAGGCTTTGTTATTGATAGAATTGTGGAATTCTAACACACAAACATCGGTTTTATTGACAACTTTAAAAATTAATCTGCTTTTATTCGGAATGAATTACAAGGCAAGCCATATATCATTGGAAAGCCATGGATGTCTAATTTCCAACAAAAAAAGGGCACTTAAAAATGATAGTCCTACAAGAAATTATGGTCATTTTAATCGAAGACTGTTAGACATAATTCCTACTCGGGAATTCATATTTCTTGGGACAAAAGATAATGCGCTCATTCCAAACGCCCCTCATCATCAGTCCCACAACTAAATGAAGGGAATTCATATTTCTTGATCTTATTACATGTTGACCAGACTTTAATATCTTTGCATGTTGTATTGTTAAACGCATTGTTCATTTTCAAGGCCTTAGGAACTACAACTCTTTAAAGCCGTTTGACTCATCTTGGATGGTTGTTCCAAGTCTCGCCTATAAAGGCCATCTTATTCATTGTTGAAAAGAACTTTTGGAAATTAAACTTTTATGACTTTTAAGCTTGTTAGAAGACTCATCTTCTTATTATTCCCCTAAACTCTTTGGTTGGATTCCATAGAGTGGTGAGTAGAGAGTTTCGCCTTGTGTTACTCCTATTTCTCTTACACTTTCCGGTGTCAAATGGTATAAGAGCCTTGGTTCACATTGGCTAGTCATAGAAGAAAAGGACAAATGGTGATGATCTTGCAGCTCGTCAAAGAGACCTTCGTGACATCGAGTTAGATGACTTAAGGAGACAAGTGCAACAACTCGAGCAATGCCTCGCCTGAGACGAACCTTTGGATCGTGATATCGAGGGTCATGGTTCGGAGGCTAATTCTACAATTCATGAAATGGATTTCATGGTAATGGAGGTGTTGATTCCAGATATCAAAGGAACAATGCTCGTAAGAAATCCTTTAACTTCAAAGTCGGCATTCCATATTTTGATAGACGAAATAATCCGAATGAGTTCATAGATTGGCTTAACTCTGTTGAGAGGATCTTTGAATTCTAGGAAATTTCAGATGATCACAAAGTGAAATTTGTTGCTATCAAGTTGAAGAAATCTGCATCCATTTGGTGGGAGCACTTAAGGAAGCAACGAGCTCGTGATGGCAAGCAAAAGATTAAGGCGTGGAACAAAATGAAAAAAGAATTGCACAAGAAATTTCTGTCAGATAATTATCGTTAAGTTGTTTTTTTCAAATATCACAATTTCAAGCAAAAGGATCTATTTGTGGAAAAGTATATTGCTGAATTTGAGAATCTCATGATGAGATGTAGTATTTTAGAGCCGGAGAAGCAAACTATCACTTGATTTCTTAGAGGACGTAGATACGAGATTGGAAATGTTGTCCTACTACAAACCTATTGGACTTATAATGATGTATGCAAATTGGCTCACAAGGTGGAAAAACAATAAAAAGATTCAAATCGGTTTCATGGTCGTTTCTCTTCAAGTGGTGGTGCTTCTAATCGAGGGGGTGCCTCTACATCAAAGAATACAGTAACATCAAAAGATGCAAAACAAAAGGATGTTGCAAGCAAGAAGGAAAATGTTGATTGTGTTAAACCAAATGGTTCTAACAATCAAAAGGAATGTTTTAAATGCAAAGGTTTTTGGACACTTTACTGCAGATTGTCCAAATCACAGGATTATTACTTTTATTGAGGAAGACGACGAGGAGGAATCTTATAAAACAACCCCTATCTATGATGAATCCGATGAAGATGAAGAAATTAGTCATGTAGATCATAGAGAATCTTTGGTGGTACAACGTAGCCTCAATGCTACTTATGTTGAAGATCAGTCATGACTTCGCAATAATATCTTTCACACTAGGTGCACTTCTCGTGGTAAAGTGTGCAATGTTATCATTGATGGAGGAAGTTGCGAAAATATTGTGACTACTACAATGGTAGAGAAGCTAAAAGTAAAGATTGAAGATCATCCTCAACCTTACAAGTTATCATGGCTTCAAAAAGGTAATGAGCTTAAGGTAACTCGATGATGTCTTGTTCAATTTTCTATTGGCAATAAGTAAAAAGATGAAGTTTAATGCGATGTTATTCCTATGGATGCTTGTCATTTGCTTCTTAGTTGACCTTGGCAATTTAATCGGAAATCTCATCGTGAAGGCTTCAAAAATACTAATACTTATAGTTTTGTTAAAGATGGTGAAAAGATTATTTTGGGACCGACCAAGATGGATAATGTTCCTAAACCATCAAAAGGGGATGGAAATAATTTATTCTCCAAGTCTCAAGTGGAAAATGCTATTTGTAAATCTAGTGGGCCCTTTGCATTGGTAGTTTTGGAAGAGAATAAAGGACATGTTGTTCCTTCACAAGTTCAACCTCTTCTCTAAGAATTTCAATATGTGGTGCCTACAGAAATTCCTTCGGAACTCTCCTATGCGAAATATTCAACATTGCATTGATTTAGTCCCCGGTGATTCAATTCCAAACAAGGCAGCCTATAGAAAGAGTCGTAAGGAGCATAAAGAGTTAAGACAAGTTGAGGACCTTTTGGCTAAAGGTCTTGTGCAAGAAAGTAAGAGCCCTTGTGCTGTCCCGGCCTTTCTTGTAATAAAGAAAGATGGTTCATGACGTATGTGCATTGATAGTAGAGTGGTCAACAAAATCACTATCAAATATCACTTTCCTATCCCTTGCCTTGATGATCTTCTCAACCAACTTCATGGGTTCAAGGTCGGTTCTAAAATTGATCTTTGAAGTGGCTATCATCAAATTCGTATGAGGCCGGAGATGAATGGAAATCGGCCTTCAAAACAAGGGACGGTCTTTATGAATGAATAGTAATGGCATTCCGTCGTGGTCAACAAAATCACTATCAAATATCACTTTCCTATCCCTTACCTTGATGATCTTCTCAACCAACTTCATGGGTTCAAGGTCGGTTCTAAAACTGATCTTTGAAGTGGCTATCATCAAATTCGCATGAGGCTGGAGATGAATGAAAATCGGCCTTCAAAACAAGGGACGGTCTTTATGAATGAATAGTAATGGCATTCGGTCTTTCTAATGTCCCTTCTACTTTTATGCGGCTTATGAATCATATCATTAAACCATTCACTGGGAAATTTGTTGTCGTCTACTTTGATGACATTCTTGTGTATAGCTCTAGCCCGGAAGAACATTTGAAACATCTTCAATAGGTTTTTGATTTACTATGCGAGCAAAAGTTATATGCTAACTTGAAGTGTCATTTCTTCACTGATAGCATGGTTTTCTTAGTCTATGTTATTTTCTCAGATGGCATCCAAATGGATGAGAATAAGATTGAAGCAATTATGAGCTGACCAACTCCTCAAACTCTCCATGATATGCAAAGTTTTCATGGTTTAGTATCCTTCATAGGTTTATCAAAAATTTCAGCACTATTATTGCACTTATAACTGAATGTTTGAAAGGGGGCAACTTCTGGTAGACGAAGGAGGCGCAACAAAGCTCTGAACTTCTTAAAAGAAAGGTTACAGAAGCTCTAATATTACAACTACTAGATTTTGATAAAGTTTTTGAAGTAGACTGTGATGCTTTAAATGTGGGAATTGGCAGTGTTCTTAGCCAAGAAGGTAAGCTCATCGCTTTCTTTAGTGAAATGTTAAATCATTCTCGACACAATTATTCTACATATACCAAGAAATTCTTTGCTATTATTAGAGCATTGGATCATTGCCAACATTATCTCCTACACAAGGGGTTTATTCTTTTTTCGGATCATGAAGCTTTAAAGTATTTGAACATTCAATGTAAATTGAATCCTCGTCATGCTAAATGGGTTGAGTTTCTATATGCCTTCAACTTTGTTAATCGTGTGGCGGACGCTCTGAGCCGACGATATACTTTGTTGTCTATTTTGCAATTAAAGGTACTTAGGTTTGAGGTCATCACAGATCTCTACAAGGTTGATCCATATTTAGGTAAGATTTGAGAAGAATGCATCAAAACTTCATTCAAACTCTTCTTGATTCATGAGGGATTTCTCTTCAAAGACAAATGCCAATGCATCCCTGCTTGTTCTCTAAGGCATGTCGTCATCAGTGAAGGTCTTGTTGGACATTTTGGTAGGAACAAAACTCTTAAGGTGCGTTTGGTTCAAGTTATAATATATAACCACTCTTAAGGTGCGTTTGGTTCAAGTTATAATATATAACCTTGGTAATGTGATTACCTAGTAATCACATTACCAAGGTTATGGGGGATGAAACATTATCAAATATTGTTTGGTTCAATCCGAAGTAATGCAACCGAAACTTGTTTGTTTGAAGATTTTAAAGTATCACCTAATTTAACATTTTATTATATTAGGCGGCGGCGAACGGTCGACGGCATCAAGGGTCGGCCGACGACAGTGACAGCCGACTGACGACGGCCGCCAACGACCGGCGGTGGTAGCCGACCGGCGGCGACGACCAACCGACGACGACGACCGACCGGCAACAGTCGACCGGCGGCGATGACGGCGGCGAAGACAATCGATAACGACGACCGACGACGGCGATCGACCGGCAACAACGGTCGACAACGGTGGTCGGCCAATGACCGACGGCCATAATCGCCCGGTGACCAGCAACCGACTAGATTGTTATTTGATAAATTGATAAGGATAGTTTTTTTCTAAATGGTAAAAATCAAAGGGTATTTTTGGAAAAAAAAATTCATAACCAAGGGAATCAAGAAAAACCAAGCTTCTTAGAGGTTTTTCAATTCTCCCATGCATAATCCTTTTGCTGACGTGGCATGATGTGTCGGGCATCCATCATAACTTGGTAATCGTTCAAATCCTAAACCAAACAAGGTTTTTATTGATAACCTTGGATGGACAACCAAGGTTATGGAGAATAACCCCGAACCAAACACACTCTTACATTTATTCAGGAGAATTTTTATTGGTCACACATGGATCGGGATGTCAAAAAATATATTGAAAGATACAGAACTTGTCATATTGCCAAGAGTCATAGCCAAAATTTTGGATTATACATGTCATTACCAATACCCACAGGTCCATGGGAAGATTTAAGTATTGACTTTGTAGTATGATTGCCTCGCACTCAAAGGAACAAGGATTCCGTCATGATGTTTTTTAATCGGTTCTCCAAAATGGCGCATCTCCTTCCCTGCACGAAGACCTTAAATGCTACCTACGTTGTTGATCTTTATTTTAAAGAAATTGTAAGACTTCATGGTATTCCAAAAACCATAACATCGGATCGACATTCAAAGTTTATGAGTCATTTTTGACGCATCTTTGGCGAAAGCTTGGAACTCAACTCCAATTTAGTTCCTCTCACCATCCTCAAACTGATAGGCAGACGGAGGTAATGAATAAAAGTCTGGAAAATCTTCTAAGAAGTTTAGTTGGCAAAAATTTTCGCCAATAGGATGAGATTCTAGCTTAAGCAGAGTTTGCTTATAATCAGTCAATTAATCAAACTATTGGTCAAAGTCTCTTTGAGATTGTATATGGAATTAATCCAATCACTCCATTAGATTTGACTCTCATTCCTAACACTCATCGTATTAGTGGAGATGAAGAAGAATATGCACAGTTCATCAAGAAATTGCATGAGCAAGTTCGGCACAAGATTATTAAGCAGAATGAAAAATATCAGAAAATGCTAATAAGCATAGGAAGCAATTGATCAGGGAAAGAGATTTAGTTTGGATTCACTTAAGAATTGAGTGTTTTCCTCGTGGTCAACATGGAAAACTGAGTTGATGGTCCTTTTAAGATCTTGAAAAAAAATAGTGATAATGCTTATGAGATTGAATTGCTAAGCGGTTATGGTGTTTCTACAACTTTCAATGTCGTTGACCTCTCTCCTTATATAGGTAATGAACCCAATTCTGATTCGAGGACAAAACTTTTCTAACCGAGAGAGAATGACACAAAAATGTCCCAGGTTTTATGGACAACTTTAAAAATTAATCTACTTTTATTAGGAAGGAATTACAAGGCAAGCCATATATTCTTGGAAAACCATAGATGTCTAGTTTCCAGCAAAAAAAAAAACGGCACCCAAAAATGATAATCCTACAAGAAGTTATGGTCATTTTAATCGAAGACTGTTAGACATAATTCCTAATTGGGAATTCATATTTCTTGGTTTTATTACAAGTTAACCAGACTTTAATATCTTTGCATGTTGTACTGTTAAACGCATTGTTCATTTTCAAGACCTTAGGAACTACAACTCTTTAAAGTCATTTGACTCATCTTGGATAGTTGTTCTAAGACTCGCCTATAAAGGTCATCTTGTTCATTGTTGAAAAGAACTTTTAGAGATTAAACTTTCGTGAGGTTTTAAGTTTGTTAGAAGACTCATCTTCTTGTTATTCCCCTAAACTCTTTGGTGGATTCCATAGTGTGGTGTGTAGAGAGTTTCGCCTTGTGTTACCTACTATTTCTCCTACACTTTCCGGTGTCAAATTCCATCACTGTTTTGGCAACGAACATAGGGTAGATGCCCTATTTTATACTAGTGGATTGCATCAGTTTATTGTAATTGAAAAAAATGGAAACTGTAATAAGATATTAAGGTAAGAAATTAGAGTGAACTACACTAACACATAAAATACATTAGGTAGTTTACTGTCTATCTCTACACTCCAACATGAAGATGCTATATCAGATTAGTTTTAATGATGTTGCAGTGCTAGATGTTCTCAGACACTCTTTAAATGTTGAAGAGGCTGTTTAATATGTATCTCCTTCATCCATGGTTGAAAAAGGTTTCAGATCTTGTTTATCCTTCCTATCTCAATGGAAATGGATGGCTTTTGATCCATGCTTCCCCTCCTCGATCTAGTTTGATAGTTGGGAATACACAAATTGAAGATCCGAGTGATGATAATACGTTTGGTGGTAATGGCAACGAGACAGCAGCAATTCAGTATCAGGGAGGAAAAGGGATTGAGAAAATTGATTTAGAAGCTGGATCTTATTGCTTGAGATTGGTTGTGTTGATAGCATGATATGTAGAAGTGGAGGTGGACACAGTGTTGACAACATGATAAGTTGAAGTAATGTTGGACAAGGAGTGGGAATAGAGGTCATATTTGCTATAGGAATAAGCAGAATATGGCTAAGGGAGAAAAGTTGCTACAATATCATGGCTATATTTCCGCATATATAGGTTTCCGTAGGTCATCAATAATAATAATAAAGAAATATAATAAAGTAGGAGATGATATTGTTTTGATAGATGATACACATAAAAAAAATAATTGTTAAACTAGAATCTTAATGGGTAACATTAGAAGTGAAAAGTTTTAGATTTAGTGGAGCAAAGACGGAATACAACGAATTTAAATTTAACAATATTAGATATAATGAGACAAGTGTTAAGATAGAAGATGATGAATTGTCTGAAACTGAGAGTTTTAAGTATTTATGATCATTTTTGCAAGACAATAGAGGGATTGAGAGAAGTCTTACATATAATACAAATAAAATGGTTAAAATGGAGGAGAGTGTCGGGTGTTTTATATAACGGTAAATAGCTCTAAAATTTAAAGAGAAGTTCTACAAAACAATGGTTAAACCTGCTATGTTATATGACGTTAAATATTGGGTTACGACTCGAGCACATGAGCAGAAGATGAGAGTTGCAAAGATGAAGATGTTAAGGTAAATGTGTAGACATAAGATGATGAACAGAATAAAAAAATGAGAGCATTAGAGAGAAAGTCGAAGTTGCATCTATTGAAGGAAAACTCCAAGAGACACATTTAAAGTAGTATGAATATGTACTTAGACGACCAATAAATACTCCAATTAGGCGATGTTAAACAATAACAAATATGCACATCAAATGAGGAAGAGAGAGACTAAAAAAGACTTGGTTAGTAACAATAAAATAAGATAAAATTTATTTAAGTATAAATGAAAATATAGTAGGGCATAGAGCTCAATAGCGTAAAAGGATCCATATAGTTAACCTCATCTAGTGGGATAAGGCTTGGTTGTTATTGTTGTAGTAGAAAATGAGGCTAAATTAGATTCATGTGAAAAAATACATTAAAAAGATAACTTAATTCCTAATAGTTACATCCAACAAGTAGGAATGAGAAAGTAACGAATCTTAGTGATAGAATGAGAAAGTACCCGAGAAAGTGAAGGAAAAATGATTAGCCTATAAGGAATTATATATTTGTAAGAACGATAAAAACTTAAAAAAATATATAATAACTAAGAAAGAGTCTAAGAAAGCAGTGAATGAAGCTAAAAATAAAACATTTGAACGGTTATATCTAAAATTAGATGCAAAAGAAGGAGAAAAAGACATTTATAAAATAGCTAAAGTGAGAAAGAGGAAGACAAGATTTTATCCAAATAAGATGTATTAAAGATGAATACAACAGGGTACTAGTAAATGATGGAGAAATAAAAGAGTGATGGAAGAGATATTTTCATCAACTTTTTAATAAAGGCTTAGGTGACTAACTTAATTTAGATAATTTAAGTAGGTCAAATGAGTATAGAAATTTAAATTTTTATCGTAGAATTCAAATTTCAGAAATAGAACAAGCTTTAAATGGGATGCAAATTGAAAAAGTCGTTAAACCAGATTGATATTCAGATAGAAATATGGAAGTGTCTAAGAAAACAAGGTATTAAATGATTTACAAAATTATTTAATATGATATTGAAAACAAAAAATAATCTAAATAATGGAGGGTAAATACTCTAATTCCCTTATATAAGAATAGGAGGACGTACAAACTTATGCAAACTATAAGAATATTAAACTAATAAGTCACACCATGAAACTTTGGAGAGAGTAATATAAAAAAAATTAAAGAAGAAGACCACGGTTTCTGAAAATCAATTTAGATTTATGCCTAGAAGATCGACAATAGAAGTTATACAATTTCTCAGACAACTGATTGAAAAGTATCGAGAGCAAAAGCAAGATCTACACATGGTATTCATTGACTTAAAAAAACTTATGATGGAGTCTCAAGAGAAATTATATAAAGAATTTTATAAAAGAGAGGTGTTAACGTAACAAATATTAAACTAATTAAGGATATATATGAGAAAGTAACAACCAGAGTGAAAACTCTAAAATATTTCCAATAAAGATAGGGTTACATCAAGGATCAACTCTAAGTCCTTATGTTTTTACACTAATCATGGACGAACTCACTGGACACAATCAAAACACGGTACCATGGTGCATATTGTTTACAGATGATATTGTTTTGGCGGATGAGATACGTGAAGGAGTAAATGTTAAATTAGAATCTTAATGAAAAACACTAAAAGTGAAAGATTTTAGATTTAGTATAATAAAGACAGAATATAGAAAATTTAAGTTTAACAATATATTATATATAATGGGATAAGTGTTAAAATAGAAGATGACGAATTGTTTGAAACTGAGAGTTTTAAGTATTTAGAATCATTTTTTTAAGACGGTGGAGGGATTGAGAGAAGTCTTACATAGAATACAAGCAGGATGATTGAAATGAAGAAGAGCATCGAATGTTTTATGTGATCGTAAAGTCCTCTAAAACTTAAAGAGAAGTTCTATAAAACGTCAGTTAGACCTACTATGTTATATGCATTGAATGTTGGGCTACGACTCGAGCACATGAGCAGAAGATTAGAGTTGCAGAGATAAGGATGTTAAGGTGGATGTGTGGACATACAAGGATGGACAGAATAAGAAATGAGAGCATTAGCGAGAAATCGGAGTTGCATCTATTGAGGAAAACTCCGAGAGACACGCTTAAAGTGGTACGAACATGTATTTAGATGATCAATAAATGCTCTAGTTAGACGATGTAAAATGATGACAAATACACACATCAAACGAGGAAGAGGAAGATCAAAAAAGACTTAATTAGTAACAATAAAACAAGATAAAATTTATTTAAGTATAGATAATAATATAGTAGGAGACAGAGCCCAATGGTGTAAAATGATAACCAAATTGTTGTTGTATAGTTACATCCAGCATAGAATCAAAAATACAATATGTAATTTAAGGCTCAAATATGTTGTTTGGTAGAAGTGTAAAAAAGAAGCAATTCAATCATTGTTCCTAGACCTCTTCCATGGCAAACAATAATTCGGTCAAAAAAAAATTGATATATAGGTATGATTTAAAAAACCTCAGGTAGGTCAGTGTCATGCTTCTATCAACTGTAATACTTGTTTCTATCCTTGAGATTCAGATATCTGTGGAAATTTCTACGTATGCTGAAATCATAACGAAAATGTAACGTACGACGGTATGATGGAAGATAGCAAGTGACAAATATGGCTAAAACTAGGACCAGATATCTAAATTGTACGCACCTAGAACCTCACGACACGATCATATCTTTTCAATGAGAACAAACAACAGATTGAACCAAAGTTCCTAAACACGAACCAACCTACTAATAAGTTTATACAATGAATCATAAAAAATCTTTTGATAATCAGATGTGGCATGTCTCGTTGGGAGCGTTGTGCACCTAAAGAGAATTTACATTTTTGCATGCAAGGCTGATCGAGCACAAGCTCCAACTTTTTAGTTCATTATAAAGATTTTAAGGGCTAATTGCCCAAAAGCCAACCATAAAACCATCACTACGCATCAGTACGATAACAGACTTTGAGACCAAAAACAAGTTCATATTCGAAACAATGTTTCACATTCCTTCTCATTCGCTTGTCAATCTCTGACAAGCAACTGTCAGAAAAGTGGCCTCTCCGCGATCAATAACGGTACGAGGAAGAAAAGGCAAACCATAAGAAGTTAACGTTAAACAGAAAAGCAAATAAGTGGAATTACTCGGCAAGGAACTTCCGAATGGGACTCGCCCGCTCGCTCTGGAGATCAGCAAGGCGCGTAACAAACTCGGCCAAGAGAGACGTGTCGCGATTCAAAAGAACCTCCTTGAGTTGCCGCAATTGCTTCAGCTTCGAGGACACCTCCCCAGCCATCCTTGCAGACTCAAGAAGACCGGCCGCTCGTTCGCCCCAACTCGCCGCCACCATGGCCACCATGGGCGCGGCGTCGGAACCCTAACTCCCTCGGGCAGGGAAAGGCTCCGTCGGCTCAAGAAGAAGAGGACGTAGAGGGCAAGTGCTACAATGGGTGACTCCTCCGAGGAAGACGCTGGTGATTTTAAGCGATCACGACAGAAGGAGACGCATCACACCGCCGGACCTTCGACGTTGCTCGTCGGAAGCAACTTGCAGGAAAGAGGGAAACGGATTTAGCACATACCAACTCGGATCGTTGCTATTCTAAAATATCGAACTTTTGCTCTCTCTAAATTGCCCTCGAGCGAAGTGGAATTTTGAAAGTTACCCCTTCCTACCCTTTAACTATTTGCACCATGCAATTTCCCAAAATTATGAAAAACATTTTAAACAAAACAAAACCCCAAATTTATACCACAAAAAGTGGCTCAATGTTTAATTACGGAAACTTTCTGTCTTTGAAATTCAATTGATCGATTGATTTATGAATTATACACTTGTGCTATTTTAAAAATACACTAAAATTTTATAAAAATATAAAACTTGATAAACACATTTGTTCGAGAGTAATAATTGTTGGTACAGGACACCAGCTAATCGAATCTAGGTTTTGATTGTGACAAAAATTCAAAGTTAAAGTCATATTATTATCTCATGAGCTGAATTAAGTGTGTAGGAAATGATTAAGCTAAGCTGAAGGTCAGCGACACTCGAAAAATCCCGAATCCGAAAACCGTGATAGTCGGACGACACCAGGAGAACTTCGTGAGAGTCGAAGAACCTAGGTGGAAGACCGGAAGCAAAGCAACAAGTCATAAAGGACTAGAGGTAAGCACGAGTGCGAAGAGAGATGATAAGATCATATCCTCTGTATGGGGACGACCGTAGGCAGTGATTCGACTAAGACTTCCAGTGGAAGGTTTAGGTCGAGATCGGACGGTAAGGAATCGTCATATTTATCATTTTCCGTGCTAACCTCTTACTGCAGAGAAGTGGTCAGCCGACAATGATCACGCTATTGGCACCAATGTCAGACATCACCGATCGATGGCAATGAATCAGCCTTTTGCGCTAGGTCAAACAGGATAATGTTTGACGCGGCCACTTCGCGATAAAATAAGGTGTCACTTCGTGATAAGTTCCAAAAGTTGAGGATCAGCATCGAAACTTATTCCAAGGCACAAATCTATAAACGGAGGGGAGGACTTCAACCCAAAGATCATCTATCTTGCTCTCAGAGTGCTCCCACAATGTCAAAGCTCTAACGTTGTAACGCCATCATAACGTCGATGCAACGCCAAGTTCATAATCTCTTCGTCGACAGTAAGTATTGTTTTTATTTATTGTATTCGTGATTTTAATCGTTACGATGTGAGGTAGGTTTATTGTCTCATCCTCGAGCTTTTGATTTTTGTTATCATTGTCTCCTACCTCTGACGAATAGAGACTCTATAATGGATTTCCCCTTCGTACGCGGTTAAGAATCGCGAGACCTTGGAGTAACAACCATTGGGTTGTGAACCAAGTAAAAATAAATTGTCTACTTATTTTATTGTCTTTATTTCCACTGTGCTTTCTCTTATTTTAATGTCGAGAAGAAAGTTTCACGTTCGCTATTCACCCCCTCTCTAGCGACGCTTTCGATCCAACAATAATAATAATAATAATTTTGCTTGCAAAAATTTTTTAATTTTTGAAATTGACCAAAACTTGAAAGTTTAAAAAAAACATTCAATTCCGTATCAACTTGAACCCATTTGTTTTGAAACGATTGAATTTGAAAACAACCCCCTTTGTTAGAACTATTAAGGGATGATTAACGATTCACAATTCTCAATCTTTCTCCTTCATTTATAAAAGTTTAGTATGGAATAAAAATAATATAAACAAACACAAAATAAAATAAGCATAAATACAAATAGATTTTATGTAGTTCTGAATTTTCGATTCCTACTCCATATTCTGATATTCTAGTGATAACACATTAATCTTTTCCTAGAAATCTCTTATAAATTTTTTTTATACAATCAATACAAATAAATACAAAGATACAATAGAGAATATAAACAATTCAAATACAACACTTTATAGCAATAATTTTTTTCTTTAAGTGTTTTTTATTCTTTTAGATCGTCTCTTGAGATATGCAAATGCAATAGTATTATCGTTTACAACCCCTAAGAATTGGTGTGTAAAATCTTTCATAAAATTCTCTTTAGACTTCAAGTCGTAGCTATAAACCACTCGACAATTCACTACTAGCACCATTAATCGATAGCTCCATTGTAGATTTGAATGTTACATGTGTAGAATTGTTCTTTCCAATTTAGCATTGATTATAACAATTGATTGTTCATTACCATCAATCGACTACTATCTAAGCAATCGTATTTTAAGTTTTTTGTTCTTTTAAGCAATAACATTAGTCGATTATTTCTCTCCATCAATCGATCGTTGACAATCAATTAAGTTGAGTAGTTGAGTTCCAAATTTTGTGTTCCCTTCATTGTGGCATCAATTGAGGGGGATGAAAGCAATTGACAGTTAACACCTAACAATCTATTGCTCACATCCTAAACCTTGAAAAGCCCCCTCAACTCTCAAATTCAATGTTGCGATTCATCAATCAATTTTTATTTCTATAGTAGTCAATTGATAGACAAATAAAATTATACAAATGATAGGAGTATTAAAATAATGAGTTATATCTTGAAACTTTAGAGAAAAATAATAATAAAAAAAAAAGAAATTAAACCACAATGACCAAAAATCAATTTGATTTATATTGAAAAGATTGACAATAGAAGCTTACATCTTCTCAAATAACTAATTGAAAAGTATCGAAAACGAAAGCAACACTTACACGTAGCATTTATTGATCTTAAAAAAAATTTATGATAGAGTCCAAAGGAAAATTATGTAGAGAATTCTAGAAAATAAATGTGTTAGTATATCATATATTGAAATAATTAAGGATATATATGATAATGCAATAATGAGAATGAAAACATCGAGAAGATTGATTGAAGTATTTTCCACAAAAATAGTATTATATCAAGGATCAACTTTAAGTATCTATCTTTTTACATTAATCATAGATGAACTTACTAGACACATCTAAGACATAGTACTATGGTGCTTATTATTTACAAATGATATTATTTGGTAGATGAGACACGTGAAAGAGTAAATGTTATACTTGAATCTTGGAGAGAAATGTTAGAAGCAAAAGGTTTTACACTTAATAGAATAAAGCTATAATATATGAAATTTAAAATTAGCAATGTTAGATACAATAATATAATTGTTAAGTTATGAGATAATAAGTTGTCTACAATGGAAAGTTTTAAATATTTAGATTCATTTTTGTAAAATAATGGAAGGGTTAACAGAGATGTTTTGTTGGGGATTGATTGTCGCGCTAGAGGAGAGTGAATAGCGTTTTGCGATTCTTTGACTCGACTGTGTCATGCTTGTCTACAAAAGCATTATACGTAGTGGAATACAATACAAATAGAAGTAAAGCTAAAACACAACTACAAGACAATAAGATTTAATATGGTTTAGAACTAGGGTTCCTACTCTACGAGGCGAGCTCTAATTGAGCTCTAGTGATACGCACCACTACTATCAAACTTCTCCTTCTCGGTATGACACCAGAGGTTGAGAAACCTTGTACAAAATCTTACAATAATAAGAATGCAACCAAATATGAAATACAAGTGAAATACAAGAACAAAGAACTAAACACTTTACAAAGAAGTGAGTTTTGCTTGCTTGATCTTTGGTTGCTTTGGATTGCTCTTAAAGGTCTGGAATGCAACGACACTTCCCCATCAAAATCACCCTAAAAACGTTATGGAAAACCTTCCCATCGAGCTCCTTTATAAGTCCTCAATCGAATTGATTTTCTATCTAAGAGTCTACTGCTCACCTATCCATTATCTCCAACGGACTAATCCATGTTAGATTAGGACACACTAGTCGACTGTCCATAGGCGTCGGTCGATTGCCCTTACATAGTAGTCAACTACATACCTTTCTGTGCTCGTGACCATAAATTTCAGTCGGCTGTCAATCATAGCAGTCGATTGCCAATGACACACAACAGTAGTCGAGCCTCCAATCGACTACTGACAAGTCGATTGAGGCATAACCTCAATCCGCTGCTCCAAGTCCATTGGGATTATGAGTGTCAAACACTCGGTCAGTCGACTGATCCATAATCTCAGTCGACTAGTAAACCTCAAACATGAGGTTTAACCCAAGTATGATCTCTTCATACTTGATAACCACTCATAGCCTAGACCTAAACCTTCTAGTCACCTCTATCAGTCTCATACCTCTCGGATCCCTCGAGTCCACAACTCTTCATCCTTCCCGTTAGCCTTCAGGTGCTTCCATCGACTATGTTATGCTAACCGGATCATTTGCTAAAGTTCATTTGGGCTTATGCCGCTAAGACCCATGCTTGAACTTTACGCCACCAAACCTACATCTTTGTACTTTCACATTGTCAAGATCCATTTGGACTTATACCGCCAACATACATGCTTGGACTTTACACCGCCAAATCTACACACTTGAACTTTTCCTTTGCTAAGTACCCATAACTTGGGCTTTCCCTTGCCAAGATCATTCTTGGACTTTCCTTATCAACTCTATATTAGACTTTCCAATTGCTAAAGTTCACTTAGACTTTACGCTGCCAAGACTACACACTTGAACTTATGTTGTTAGGACTTTATCTTTGGACTTTCCTTGCTAAGTATTGGTGCAATCGGCCCAGGTCACGATTGACCAGACTCGAGTTTGACTCGAGTAGTATTTTGATGTTTGACAATATTTTGGGGAGATTGTTGGTGCAATCGACCCCCGGTCATAATTGATCGGACTCGAGTTTGACTCGAGGGGTATTTTGATATTTGACGATGGTTTGACCATTGTTTGACTATATGGTTGACATGAGATTGACCATACAATGGGAAAGTCCAAGTCATGGGTACTTGGTATGGAAAGTCCAAGCATGGGTCTTGGCAAGGGAAAGTTCAAACTTGAGTCTTGGCAATTGGAAAGTCCAACATGGGTTGCAAGGGAAGTCCAAGGGGTGATATTGGTGGCGTAAAGTCCAAGGGTAAAGTCTTGGTAGCATAATGTTGGGATGTATGCTGAAAGTCTAGCCTTTGTATGAACATCTTCATTTTGAAATAAGAATCACATGATCATTGTTTGTATTTTTGTATATTGTCTGATACTTTACATTGTAGATAACATGGTGTGTGGTATAGCATATAAGATCATGTTATCAGTTCCTTGTAGAGTATAAGTAGAGACTCACAACCAAGATGGTTTTGGAAAAACCATTGGCATGGTTGTAGTGTGATTTGATATTGGTTTATCTTGACCATAGAATTACACTATTATATTTTGTGTGTATTGAACAGGATCGATTTAGAGATGATTCAATTTATACTGACTATATAATTGAATCGGACCTCAGATATTATGATGTACATGCTCTTAATCCCGATATAATAACGGGCACATGTACTTAGTATTTATTTCTTTGATTTACCAATGGGCGAGATTTATGTGTTAAATCGATAGGCTTGGTAAGTTGGGAAATAATATTATTTACATGGTGTACTGTTGATTATAGGAGAAAACCGTGTCCATTACTAGGATGATGATGTCCCCTTGAGGAGCTCATAAGATTCATCATATAAATCCTGCAGGTGGACTTGGTCCAACATGATGATAAGGATGAGTGGTACTACTCATGGAGTTAGATATTAATTAATTAAATTGTCAGTAATTTAATTAATTAATAGACATTCGATATCTTAAACACGGAGAGATATTTTATACAAATAATATGTGGAGCCCATATTTATTTATGGGGGTTGGTGAGGTAGATCAATGATGATCCTCTAGTGGAATAAATCATCATTAATGGATCAGATTTTATGTGGTTCGGATCCATTGGGTGGTCAAGAGTCAACTCCTCCTCATGGTCCCTATTGTAGCCTATTGTAAATACCTCGTGAATCCTAGATCTATATAAGGGTTGGAAAGGCTTGGGCGACAACATAAGTTGTGCTAGGATTTTGGAGTTGGCGTGGGAGGCTTAGGCGGCAAGAAGTGGTGGCTAGGGTTTTGCTTCTCCTTGTGGGCGGCGGCAACCTAGGGCTTTTCTTCTCCTTTGGTCAACACCATCCTCTTCCTTCTCCATTGTCGGCGCTTCCCTTTCCCTCTCCTAGGGCCGGCGGCAACAAAGGTTAGGGTTCCTCCTTCCTTTGTCTTGGCCAGCACACCCTCTCCCTCTCCTTAGGGTCGGCGGACACCAAGCTTGGTGGTTGGTGGTCGTCGCAAGCAAGGAGAAGAAGGGAGCTTTTGTTCTTCCCTTGTTCGGAGCAAGCAAGGAAGGGAAGACGCGATCTAGAAGGTTTTGACTCTTGGAAGATCGTCACCCACACGACGTCCAAGAGGAGGATAGGAATACAATAGAAGATCAAGAGGTAAAACAAGAGGAATAATCTTGTTTAGTTTTGACTCTAGTTCTTTTGTATTTTGTATGTTATTGATTAACATGGACCCCGATGATAAACACAAAAACCGGCGATCCATTCATCATCTATTCCGTGACTAATCGAGAAAAAGAATTAGGTTGCTCGTGTTAGTTATAGCCCTAGAACCAATCATGTGATGGTTGAATAGGGAACATTTTGTATCATATTCTATAAAGGCAAAGGATTGGTTATTATATATTTACGTCTTGCTTGTGCCAGCTAAATTAAATATATAATAATGCCCTAGAAAAGTAGGTTCTTATCTACAGCACATCAATTGGCAGAATTGATTATGAGAGGCTGTAGAGAACACTTTCCTAAATGTTCCTAGTCAAGTATTAATATGCAAGGGCAATATTAATACATAAAGACTAGCATGTAGGTCAATTGATGACTTGATCTCACAAGTCATGGATATATGATATCAAGTTGACACATGGGTATATATTAGAGAATATATATCGAATCGATCCGCCATGAGAAAGTTTCATGGATCGTCGTATGAGTGTCGTAAACTTTCTCATGTGACTATTGGTATGAATAGTCCTCAAACACAAGTCACTACGGTTCCCTACATAAGGAGTTATGTACTTTGGTATCGTCAAACGTCACGTCAGGGTGGACCATAAAGCGATTCTTGGGTATATAACAAATTATGCGGAGGATGTGAGTGATGTAGATGAGATCTATCCTCCCATATAGCGGGAGTGATATCGGTTCTTGATTGAGTAGAACTACTAAAACGCATGGCCATGCTCGAATGAGTCAATATGAGATATTGAGCTCATTTGTTTGAGTTAGTTTACTCAGGGATCAAGAAACACATAGATTGATCGAGGATGACACGGTCTATGCCTCATTGGTCAATCTGATATCAAGGATAGAAGGACACGGTCATACATTATAGTAGTCACGGAAAGGTTAGTCGGATCTTGACTTATTTCGTAACTTGGGTAGCAATGATGTATTGCTAGATGTCGCTCATTGCTTGTGTATCTAAAAGAGTTTAGATCCACTGCCAACGTTATGAGAGCAGTGTTCTAAAAAGCGCTAGACGGTAGGCGGGCGGTCACTCACCGCCTAGCGCCTAGGCGGTCGATTTTTTTAATATTTTAAATATAATAATATATATATAATTAATATATTAGGGGCACTCAAAAGTCAAAACTCACTTTATAGCCTCCAAATGCATGTAACAAATAACAACTAACAACAACTCAACAAGTAACAAGAATATTAAAAACGTTTAAGATTGTAAATAATAAAAATTGCAAAATATAAGAATTAAAAACATAATTGAAAACAATATTAAAAATCCATTGCAATAATAATAATAATAATTGGAAATGTGCGACACGCCCATATCAAATGTGCGACACGCCTTGGCATGGGCGTGTCGCACATTTCTCACCGGCGCGACACGCCTGTGCCCTCATTTGGCACGGGCGTGTCGCACAGTTCTCCCCGGCGCGACACGCCTGTGCCCTCATTTGGCACGGGCGTGTCGGGGGCGTGTCGGTTGCTGTTGAGCGCTGGAACTCCTGATTAATCGGTCGATCGCCCCGATTAATGTCGATTAATCGCTCTGGGCGCCGATTAAAGCGGCGACGTCGCCGATGAATGCGGCGACGCCTAGCAACGTCGCCTCTGTGAATGTCGGGGCGGTGGACGAGCGTCCACCGCCTAGGCGCCGCCTAATCGGACAAAATCGCCGATTTTTAGAACACTGTATGAGAGCCTATAAGGTCACACACAAAGAGCATGATGATTAGAAGAATTAGTGCATTCTAGTTTGACTAGAATAATTTGGGAATAAGCTTAAGTACAAAATGATTTTTGGACTTTAAGCTTAATGAGAATTTTAGCTTATTGATTTAATGAGATTAATTCAATATGCTAAGCTTAATTGATTTAATAAGATTAACTCAATATGTTACCTTATTGATTTAATGAGATTAATTCAATATGATAACATAAGCTTATTGAATTAATAAGATTAATTCAATATCCATGAATGCCACATAAGCATGCCACATAAGCATGCCACCTAAGCTTGATGAGGTGGAAGGAGACAAAGGGTTTTGACCTTTGGATTTCCCCCACATGTGGCCGGCCAAACAAGGAGTGTAGATTATATTTCAATGCAATTGATTGCATTAAATATGATAGGAGGTGAAAGGTTTTTCAATCCTATAAAATACCCCATGGGGTGGCCGACCAAGCTGGGTGGATTGGTTGAAGCTTGAGGCTTGGAGAGAGCTTGGTGGTGAGAGCATTTGGTTGTGTGGTTTTTGTGAGTGTAGCAAGAAGAGTAGTCTTCTTCTTCCTTTCTCTTTTTCCCTACTTTCCTCTCCTTTAGGGACTTCTCTAGCAAGAAGTAAAGGAGAGCTCTTCTAGTTTCTTTTGTGAGACAAGAGCTTGCTCGTGTGGATACATATAGAGGCACGGACATTTGAACGTGCTAAAAGATCCAACAAACCCAAGGAGAAGCGGGATTACAAAGGGCACGCAACAAAGGTAATATTCTCCTATAAGATAGGTTTTGAGAAATTTATTTTTGTACGAGGTTTTCTTTCACAAGGATCACTTGAAAGGGATCCTAATTTTCCGTTGCGCATATGCTATTTTGCATACGAGATCCCAACAGCTCGAACAACAAGTTTGTTCAAGTGACTACTCAAATCGAATAGAACGATGATGAAACCGTTGCTTGGGTAATGCATCTTCGTCCAGATTAATTTTTTTTTATCTGGGGACATGAGATAGGATCGTCGTGCACAAGCGACCGAAGTGGGAAGCAATTCCCTTCACATAAGTCCAATGGTTGGCGGCATAAAGTCCAAGCGGAAGTCTTGGCAGTGTAAGACCAATGTGCTTTGGCGGTGTAGACCATGTTAGCATGACAATAGCTGATGAAAGCACATGAAGGCTAGCGTATGGATGAACAAGTCATGGATGGCTTGGAGGGATTTGATAGGCGTGAGGCTGACGGAGGTAGCTAGAAGGTTTAGATCTAGGCTAAAAATGGTCTAGCAAGTATGAGAGCATCATACTTGGTATTAAAACCTCATGGATAAGATTATCAGTCGACTGATGGGAGTCGACTGGAGTTCTATTGCAGGAAATGGTCTGGCAGTCGACTGCCAGCATTGAGCAGTCGACTGATGCCCTGAGCTATCGACTGCCATGGCTGGTAGTCGATTGATGGTCGATTTTTCGGGAACATAAAGTTTCCGAGTCGACTGTTAGGGATTGACAGTCAAGTGATAGCTCGATCAATCGACTGATGACCTATCCGTTGGAACTTATCCAACGTGGCTCGGGCTGTTGTGAGACAATGACTACAGGAGCAGTCGACTGATGGTCTTGATCAGTCGACTGTTAGGCAAAATCCAGCCCGAATGCAGATTATAAAAGCGGTTTGTGGAGAAGGTTTTTGCCATGGTTTTAGGGCGATTTGGGGCGATTTGCTGGTGCAATTCAATGTCTCCAAGTGCAGCTCAAGCAACCAAACAAAAAAGCTTCCAAAAGATGATTTGTAAAGTGTTCTTTGCGTTCTTTTGTATATTTCACTTTGTATTTGCTTTTATTTGTTTTGTATTACTATTGTAATCATTGTGAAAGGTTTCCTCCACCTCCAGATTGTTCCGAGAAGGAGTGTTTATTGTTTAGTGGTGTTTGGCATCGCTAGGGCTCATTCGAGCCCAACCCGTGGAGTAGGAACCTTGAGATTCCGAACCATGTTATATCTTTGTGTTGTGATTGTGTAGTTGTCTCTATATTCGTATTCTATTTTGTATTTCTGCTGCGCTAATCGAATTGTAGAGACGAACGCGATCAAAATCCATCAAGCGATGAAAAACATTATTCATCGCCCCTCTAGCGACGATCAATTCCCCAACAAGTAGTATCAGAGCGAGGCCGCTCTTCATTTGGACTAACCGCCAAGGGAGCACGCTAGAGGGCGAAAAACAAGATGGAATTTGAAGAAAAGTTGGGATGGGATCAACACCCCAATCCCATATGCCTTCTATGGACAAGAAGGGTTCGAACAATGGAAGGCACGGATGGAGAATTTTTTCATGATGGACTTTGAAGATTGGATGATCATAGTGAAGGGGTTTGAAATTCCAAGAGGTCCAAAAGGTGGATACCTCAAGAAGAAAAGATGGACTGAAGAGCAAGTTCAAGTCTTCGAGAGAAACGATAAGGTAATGCAATTGATATTAAATTCATTACATAACGATATTGTGTCTATGTTAGGTGAATTTCTAGATGTCAAGGAGCTATGGGAAAACTTGGCCAAGTTCCATAAAGAACCATCCATGGCTCAAGTAGAGAGAGAGCCCGAAGAAGAAGAAAGCTCGTCCTCACAAGAAAGTAAGGATTCAGAGGTCGAGGAGTGTTCGACATCCGAGAAGGAAGAGGAGATGGAAGAAGTCTCTACCTCTAGGATTGAGGGGGAGGAGGTTAGGCCATCTACTCCGGAACAAGAGAAAAATCAAGAAGTAGCCTCAACATCCGGGAGAGATGAAGAAGATGAGCAAGCTCAAGAGACTTCCACCATCATCCTAGGTAACTCAAACACTTTAATTATTAATAAAAATCATATAATGTGTTTTGAGTGTAGAGAATATGGGCACTATAAGAGCAAGTGCCCTAAGAAGATTAAGAAGGTTCCACCGATGTTAAAGACCAAGGAACCCAGTGCCCCAATGATTAAGAGCAAGAAGCACATGATGTGCTTTAAATGCAACAAAAAAGTGTTAGGAAAATTTGGAACGGCTAGAGGGGGGTGAATAGCGTTTTTCCCGTACGATGTAATTCGATCGCGTTCGTGTCTACAATTTCGTTAGTGCGCAGCGGAAATAGAAATAATAATAAAAGCAATAACGAAATAGACACAACACAAATCACAACAAGAGCATATAACGTGGTTCGGAACCGAACCGGTTCCTACTCCACGGATTGGGTTCGTACGAACCCTAGCGATGCCACAAACACCACTAACTAATAAAAACTCCTTCTTGACACAAGTCAAGGGTGGAGAAACCCCTTACAATAAGATTACAACAATAATCTAAATACAACAAGCAAATATAAGAGAAAATACAACAAGAGAAGTAAAGAACACTTTACAAAAACTCTTTAGAAGCTTGCTTGTTGATTGCCTTGGACTAGCACTTGAAAGCCCTGATTTGCAGCAGCAAATCGCTTCAAAACGTCCAAGAAAATCGATACCAAAATCCTCCATCACGAGCTCCTTATAAAGCTTCAACCTGTGCTGGAAAAGGTCTATCAGTTGACTGATCGGGACCATCAGTCGACTGATGTCACTGTTGTCGTGAGACAACGACTAGTTCCACGTTGGATAAGTCCAACAGAACTACCATCAGTCGACTGATGATGACCATCAGTCGACTGATGGAGTCCTGACTCGACCAGTCGAGTCTCGACTCCATTCTGTGGCCAATTTCCCGAGCATCAGTCGACTGATCACAAGATCAGTCGACTGCTCGAGCCATCAGTCGACTGCCCACCTCTGGCAGTCGACTGCTAGGCCATAACCCGCAGTCAAACCCTAGTTGACTCGGTCCAGTCGACTGCCACATGACATCAGTCGACTGGCACACCTCAAAAATGAGGTTTTAACCCAAGTATGGTTCCCCCATACTTGCTAGACCACCCTTAGCCTAGACCTAAGCCTTCTAGCCACCTCCATCAGCCTCACGCCCCTCGGTTCCCTCCAAGTCATCCATGACTTGTTCATCCATCGCGCTAGCCTTCAAGTGCTTCCATCGGCTATGTCATGATAACGGTGTCTACACCGCCAAGGCACATTGGACTTACGCTGCCAAGACTCCGCTTGGACTTTACGCCGCCAACCATTGGACTTATGCTGCCAAGACTCCAGCTTGGACTTTACGCCGCCAATATCAAACCCTTGGACTTCTCAAATGCCAAGTACTCAAGACTTGGACTTTCCCATGACAATTACATTGTCATATGTTTTTGTCGAACATCAAAACATCACTCGAGTCAAACTCGAGTCCTGGTCAATCGTGACCTGGGCCGATTGCACCAACAAAAAGGACATTATAGGAGCCAATGCCATAAGGGGAAGAGAGAAGATCCAAGAAGGAGTTACACAAGTAGAGGGAGCCTCTAAGGGAAACTCTAAGGTATATTTTAATACACCTTTTAGTTCTAGGGTTAAAAAGCATGCTTTTAGTACTCTTGCCATTTCTCATGAAAAGAATGCTAGTAGAAATAATAGATTTTATTGTTTAGGTGCTAAGCATATTAATGTATCTAAGGACAAATCTAGGAACAATAACTCTAGACCCATTTTATCTAGGAAGTCCATTAAAATGTAGAAAATCATTTAGGCATTAACTCTAAGAAGGGTAGGCATATGCCTAAGAAATGGAACAATGCCCAAAAACTAAATCAGATTTCAAAAATTGGGCAATTAGAGCTAGAAAATCAAGTTTTGAAGTCAAAATTTGAGAAGATGGAGAAGACCCTTAGAAAGATACAAAATTAAATGCAAGGGTCAAATAGTCAAAGCCTAGGGTCTAAGAGTCAAGACCTAGGATTTAGGAGGCAAGGTTCACTCAAGGGCAAGAAAGATTTAAGTCACAAACCTAAGCCTAAGGAGACATATCATAGTGTTTCATTTGATTATGGAACACAACCTAGGTCTAAGAAGGTCATGGTTACTAGGGAGGTCATCCCTAAGACTAACCATGGAGTGTGTCTAGTGGCTAAGGTTTCGAAGAAACCTAAGAAGGCCACTAAGAAGGTTATAAGGGGAGTTACCCCTAGAGTTAACCTAGGCAAGATCCAAATAACCAAGGCTACTAAGTCTAGGAGGGTCATTAGGAGGGTATCTAGGGAGGTCATCCCTAAGGAATACCTAGTAAACCCAAGGAGCTCGAATAGATTTTGAGTTTCTAGGAGCGTGATCGATTTGTTGGTGCAATCGGCCCAGGTCACGATTGACCAGGACTCGAGTTTGACTCGAGTGATGTTTTGATGTTTCGACAAAAACATATGACAATGTAATTGTCATGGGAAAGTCCAAGTGGAACACTTAGCATTTGGTAAAGTCCAAGTCTTGAGTACTTGGCATGAAAAGTCCAAGTGGGACACTTGGCACATGAAAAGTCCAAGCATGGGTCTTGGCAAGGTAAAGTCCAAGTCATGGGTACTTGGCATGAAAAGTCCAACATGGGTTGACAAGGAAAGTCCAAGTGGAACACTTGGCATTTGGGAAAGTCCAAGTCTTGAGTACTTGGCATGAGAAGTCCAAGCATGGGTCTTGGCAAATGAGAAATCCAAGCATGGGTCTTGGCAAATGGAAAGTCCAAGCTTGAGTCTTGGCATTTGGGAAGTCCAAGGGGTTTAATATTGGCAGCGTAAAGTCCAAGCGGAGTCTTGGCGGCGTAAGTCCAATGTGCCTTGGCGGTGTAGACACCGTTAACATGACATAGCCGAGGGAAGCACCTGGAGGCTAGCGCGATGGATGAACAAGTCATGGATGACTTGGAGGGATCCGAGAGGCGTGAGGCTGATGGAGGTGGCTAGAAGACTTAGGTCTAGGCTAAGGGTGGTCTAGCAAGTATGAAGGCACCATACTTGGGTTAAAACCTCATTCTTGAGGTTGGCAGTCGACTGACATTATGGCCGATTCGACTGTCGTGAGTCGACTTGAGTTCGACTGCCAGCTTGAGGCTGAAAATGCTCTGCGGTCGATCCGAGGGATGGCAATGACCGGTATCGAGTGTCGAGAATGCTGTAGTCGATAGGCGTCGACTACGAGCGTTAGGCGCGATCGCCAAGAGATCCGTTGGAGTTTTTCCAACGTGGATCGATCCGTTGTCTCACGACAACAGTGGCATCAGTCGACTGGTGACTTATGGCAGTCGACTGATAGGTGGAAATTCAGCCCGACGCAGGTTCTAAAGGCAGCTCGGAAGGAGGGTTTTTGCAATCGATTTTCTTGGACGTTTTAAAGCGATTTGCTGCTGCAAATCAGGGCCTTCAAGTGCTAGTCCAAGGCAATCAACAAGAAAGCTTCTAAAGAGTTTTTGTAAAGTGTTCTTTACTTCTCTTGTTGTATTTCTTCTTATATTTGCTTGTTGTATTTAGATTATTGTTGTAATCTTATTGTAAGAGGTTTCTCCACCTCCGACTTGTGTCGAGAAGGAGTATTTGTGATTAGTGATTGCATTGGCATCGCTAGAGCTCGTTAGAGCTCAATCCGTGGAGTAGGAACCGTTTCGGTTCCGAACCACGTTATATCTCGTGTTGTGTTTGTGTTCGTGATTGTTTATCTTTTCGTTATTGCTTTTATTATTTCTATTCCGCTGCGCATAACGAGTTTTGTAGAGACGATCACGAACGAATTCCATCTACGTACGGGCACATCGCTATTCACCCCCCTCTAGCGGCGTCAAATCTCCAACAAGTGGTATCAGAGCTCGGTGGCTCTTCAACGAATTAACAACCGGGAGCAAGACGCTAGAGGGTGAAGATGGAATTCCAAGACAAGCTTGGATGGGATATCAACACACCTATCCCTTATACCTTCTATGGACAAGAAGGATTCAATCAATGGAAGGTGAGGATTGAAGAATTCTTGATGATGAAGGACTTTGAAGAGTGGGGCATTTTGATGGAGGGATTTCAATATCCAAAAGGGCCCAAGGGAGGAATTCTCAAGATGAAGAAGTGGACCGAGGAACAAATCCAATAGTTCGAAAAGAATACAAAGGTAATTAAATTCTTGGTTTATTTGATTCCTAATAAAATTATGTGTGAGCTAGGTGAGTATAAGGATGCCAAAGAGCTTTGGAGTCAAGTGGCAAAATATCATGAAGGCTCACAACCGGTCCAAGAGGAAGAGACCGAAGAGGCTAATGCATCATCCTCACAAGGAAGTGAGGATTCGGAGGTTGATAGGGAATCAACATCCGGATCAGAAGAGGTGGAGGAAGTGGAAGAAGCATCCACCTCAAGGATTGAGGGGGAGGAGACAACCTCAACACCGGAGCAACAAGAAGAACCATCTACATCCGGTAGAGAGGAAGAGCAAGCTCAAGAATCCACTCCAACCACCACAACCACCCTAGGTAACTCAAGCATGTCAATTAATAATAAAATGAATATTATATACTTTGAGTGTAGGGAGAAAGGACACTACAAGAGTAAGTGTCCTAAACGGGTTAAGAAGACTCCACCCGTGCCAAAAGTCAAGGAGACCGGTGCCTCAATGAAAAAGAGCAAGGAGCAAGTGATTTGCTTCAATGTCGACTAGGGTCATTAAGAGTCAATGCCCGAAGGGGAGAAGAAGGGGCAAAGGGGAGCATCACAAGTAGGGGGAGCTACTAAGGCTAACCCTAAGGTATATCAAGTTAATAATGCTCTTTCTTTAGTTAATAGACAAAAGCATGCTAGAAATTTCAATTCCCTAGCAATTTGTCATGAAAAGCATGCTAATAGAAATAAATACTTTTGTTTAGGAGCTAAAAATATTCACTTAGATAATAGGGAGAAATTTGGGACTAATGTCCCTAAAAACAACTTATCTAAGGACAAACCTAGGTCAAATAACTCTAGAAAATTTTTACCTAGGGAGACAATTAGAAAGATGCAAGAGCACCTAGGTCTAAACCCTAAATGGACTAGGCATATGCCTAGGAAGTCCAATGCCCAAGATTTAAATCAAAATTCTAAAATCGGACAATTAGAAAAGGAAAATCAAGTCTTGAGGTCAAGGCTTGAAAAACTTGAAAAGACCCTTAAGGTTATGCAAAATCAAATGCAAGGGTCAATTAGTCAAACTTCTAGGTCCAAAGTCAAAGTCAACACCTAGGACCTAAGAGTCAAAAGTCAACCAGAGGCAAGCAAGGTTTGGGTCACAAACCTAAGCCCAAGGTGACTTACCATAGTGTTCCATTAAATTATGGGACACTAACTAGGTCTAGGAAGACCAAAGTCAATAAGGAAGTCATCCCTAAGGTTGACCAAAGGGTGTGCCTAGTGGCTAAGGTTTCTAGGAAACCTAGGGTGGCCACTAAGAAAGTTGCAAGGGGAGTTACCCCTAGAGTCAACCTAGGTAAGACCCAAATGACCAAGGCTAACAAGCCTAGGAGGGTCATTAGGAAGGTATCTAGGGAGGTTATCCCTAAGGAGTACCTAATTAACCCTAGGAGCTCAAATCGGTTTTGGGTTCCTAAGAGCGTGATTGATTCACGCTAGGTGGGTTTAGGATGTGCCAACCTTGATTGGATGGGTAGTTAACTCAATCATGGTAAAGGTGACACTTTAGAATATTTTCAAGGTTATGATTACCTTGGAAATAGGGTTGAATTATAATCCTAAAAGTTTTAGGATGTGCCAATATTACTTGAGAAGTTTGATAAAATGATCAAAATTGGCACAATTTAGGTTTAGAGGTTAGTGTGCCATTTTGGGTTTTTGGCACATTTGGGAGAAAAATAGAAATATGGCAAAATATAATTAATTATATGAAATGGCAATTAATATTAAAATTTAGGTATTAATATACCTATATATTTTATATGTCATGCTTTGTTTGTCATATAACATGTCATGACATCATGCTTATTTTTAATCATTCTATATGTCATGTACATGTTTAGGATTAAGGATTTAATGTCATGTGTTTTTAGATTTCATATTATGCCATGACATCATGATTATGAGCATGTGTTTATCTATATCATCTCAAATGCCATAATCATTCATGCATTTAAGATATTTTGATTGAAATTGATTTAAGGACAATGACATGACTTGAAGTCCCATTTATAAGGGAATCAAGTAGGGTTGCCTTAGAAAATTGCATGAAACCCTAGATTAAATGAACCAAAACTCACATCTCACATCCAATTGACATGTATGTGTATTTATACACCCTAGATACATGTGAGATGCTAGGATATGAGTTAAGTTCAAGGTGCATAGTGTTTGCATCTAGATGAACTAAAACTCATCTTATATGACTTGTGGATCATTGGGAGAGCATGTGTACAAGTCATGTACATAGAGCCCAAGGAATATGATCCAAAATAAGGTTTTAAAAACATCTTAAAATCATTTTGAAAAACCTTGGTGAAGTCTATCTTTTGATAGCAATCACCATTGATGAAGTTGATACAAAATAGGGCCAAAACATTGAAAATTTCATTGGTTTTGAGTTTTGTATCAAACTCACTATTTTATGGGTAAAATAATTTTCAAATATTTTTCACCCATTGTGTGTGTCATAAGTATTATACGTATGAATTTTCACGATTTTTCGAATTGCGTATAATTATTTATGAATTTTCAAAATTCATTTCTGATAGCTGAAAATCGAGATTTTCAGTTATCAATCGGCCTACAATGTGGCGATCGAGTGATATGTGTGATCGATGATCAGAGTCGATCCAGTCGATTTCGGGTTAACAAAGTTTGTTTAGCCCGTGTTCAGCTATGGAAAAGGTTCCTAATCACTCCTAACCTTAGGATATGCTTTAGGAAGCATTATAAAGGGTGAAAATCCATTGGATATGGATTAGGAGATGTGTTAGGTCAAAGTATCAAATTTAGGGTGAGTGAAAGTTCTATGTTGAACTTAGAACCTTAATTTTGATGGTTTAGAGTTCCTATTGGCTTAGGGGCTTCCTAAGGACATTGTTGGTGCAATGGTCAAGGGGGAGCAAGCCTTTAGGGGGAGTTATCCATCTTGGGATGATGGATGTATTTTTTCTCCTTGGAGAGGAGTAGTTATTGGGAAAGTATCATCAATTGGGAAAATTGATGGGTTTTTGATACCCAATTTGGAAATTGGGAGAGATTATAGGATTGCCTCTCTTGAGTGATATGGGACTTATCACTAGGACGATGGTAGTCATCCTAGATATTTTTAGGTCAAAAAGGGGGAGATTGTAAGATCTCATTGGGACATGAGACATTGACCTCCTTGGAGAGATAACCTTTTTGATGTTAGTCAAAAAGGGGGAGAATGTTTGGGGGAGAACATTTAAATGAGAAGTCCAATGTTTGGGGGAGAACATTTGGAGAGTGTTTACCAATTTGGGATAATTGGTAAGGGATTTGAGTTAGTGTTCTAACTCAATGTTCTGTTTGATTTTTGTCAAACATCAAAAAGGGGGAGATTGTTGGTGCAATCGACCCAGGTCACGATTGACCAGGACTCGAGTTTGACTTGAGTGATGTTTTGATGTTTCGACAAAAACATATGACAATGTAATTGTCATGGGAAAGTCCAAGTGGAACACTTGACATTTGGTAAAGTCCAAGTCTTGAGTACTTGGCATGAAAAGTCCAAGTGGGACACTTGGCACATGAAAAGTCCAAGCATGGGTCTTGACAAGGTAAAGTCCAAGTCATGGGTACTTGACATGAAAAGTCCAACATGGGTTGGCAAGGAAAGTCCAAGTGGAACACTTGGCATTTGGGAAAGTCCAAGTCTTGAGTACTTGGCATGAGAAGTCCAAGCATGGGTCTTGGCAAATGAGAAGTCCAAGCATGGGTCTTGGCAAATGGAAAGTCCAAGCTTGAGTCTTGGCATTTGGGAAGTCCAAGGGGTTTAATATTGGCAGCGTAAAGTCTAAGCGGAGTCTTGGCGGCGTAAGTCCAATGTGCCTTGGCGGTGTAGACACCGTTAGCATGACATAGCCGAGGGAAGCACCGGGAGGCTAGCGCGATGGATGAACAAGTCATGGATGACTTGGAGGGATCCGAGAGGCGTGAAGCTGATGGAGGTGGCTAGAAGGCTTAGGTCTAGGCTAAGGGTGGTCTAGCAAGTATGGGGGCACCATACTTGGGTTAAAACCTCATTCTTGAGGTTGGCAGTCGACTGGCATTATGGCTGGTTCGACTGTCGTGAGTCGACTTGAGTTCGACTGCCACCAGGTCGAAAATGCTCTGCGATCAAGGGATGGCAATGCCGATCGCTACCGGAGTGTCGAGCAGAACGCTCCGTGAGCCGATCGGGCAATGATTACGAGCGTTAGCGATCGACTGCCAAGAGATCCATTGGAGTTTGTCCAGCGTGGATCGATCCGTTGTCTCATGACAACAGTGGCATCAGTCGACTGGTGACTTATGGCAATGATCGATAGCGGAAATCTAGCCCACCCAGTTATAAAGGCTCGGAAGGAGGGTTTTGCAATCGATTTTCTTGGGCGTTTTGAGCGATTCGTGCTAGTCCAAGGCAATCAACAAGCAAGCTTCTAAAGAGTTTTTGTAAAGTGTTCTTGACTTCTCTTGTTGTATTTCTTCTTATATTTGCTTGTTGTATTTAGATTATTGTTGTAATCTTATTGTAAGAGGTTTCTCCACCTCCGACTTGTGTCGAGAAGGAGTATTTGTGATTAGTGATTGCATTGGCATCGCTAGAGCTCGTTAGAGCTCAATCCGTGGAGTAGGAACCGTTTCGGTTCCGAACCACGTTATATCTCGTGTTGTGTTTGTGTTCGTGATTGTTTATCTTTTCGTTATTGCTTTTATTATTTCTATTCCGCTGCGCATAACGAGTTTTGTAGAGACGATCGCGAACGAATTCCATCTACGTACGGGCACATCGCTATTCACCCCCCCTCTAGCGGCGTCAAATCTCCAACACGATTCACGCTAAATGAGTTAGGGTGTACCAACTTTAAATGGATGAGTAGTTAAACTAACTATGGTAAAGATGACACTTTAAGTCATTTTCAAGGTTATGGATACCTTGAAAATAAATTTGAATTTTATATCCTAAAGGATCTTAGGATGTGCCAATATATTTTGAGAATTATGAAAAATCAATCAAATTGCCACAAACTAAGTTAGAGGTCATGGTGTGTCATTTTTGATTTTTGGTACACTTGAAGGATTAGTGATAATATGACAAAATGGGCTTAATAATAACAAATGACAACACATGTTAAAATTTGGGTATTATATACTTTTATATTTTATTTGCCATGATTGACATGTCATGACATCATTCTTATTTTTAATCATATAAAATATCATGATCATGCTTAGAATAAGATTTATGTCATGTATGCTTAGATTTATATTTTATGGCATGACATCATGATCATTGATCATGCTTATTTATGTTATATTTATGCCATGATCATTTCATGCATTAATAAAATTGAGTTAAGGACTATAGCATGACTTGAAGCTCCATGGATAAAAGAATCAAGTAGTGTTGTCTTAGAAAATACATAAGGTCTTAGATTAGGTATGAACAAAACCAACATTTCACATCAAATTGACACATGCATATTTTCAAACACCCTAGACACATGTGAGATGCTAGGAAATGAGTTAAGTTCAAGGTGCATAGTTTTTGCATCTAGATGAACTCAAACTCATCTTATATCATGGGTGGGTCATGGGGAAAGCTAATATGCAAGTCATGTGAATTGAACCCATTGATCATGATCCAATATAGGTTTTCAAAAATATTTAAAATCATTTTAGAAAACCTTGGTGAAGTCTATCTTTTGATAGCAATCACCATTGAGAGAGTTGATACAAAGTAGGGCCAAAACATTGAACTTTTCAATGGTTTTGAACTTTGTGTCAATCTCCTAATTTTATAGGTAAATTAATTTTCAAATATTTTTCACCCATTATATTTTTCATAAGTATTATACATATGAATTTTCGTGATTTTTCGTATTACGTATAATTACTTATGAATCTCCGAAATTTATTTCTGATTTTTTATTTCTGCATTTTGTAGATATTAGTCGACTGCTGCTTGATGGCAGTCGATTGATGCATAGGGCAGTCAATTGATGATTGTAATAATCGACTGCCAGAGCTGATTTCGGGTAAACAAGGATGTTTAGCCCATGTTTCAGCTAGGTTAGTCTACCCTAACTGCTCCTAACCCTAGGATATGCTTTGGAAAGCATTAGAAAGGGTGAAAATCCATTGGATATGGATTAGGAGAGTTGTTTAGAGTGTGTATCAATTTTAAGGTGTGTGAGAGTTCGTGTTTGAACTTTTTGCCCTTAATTTTGATGGTTTAGTATTCTTATAGGTTTAGAGACTCTCCAAGGACATTGTTGGTGCAATGGTCAAGGGGGAGCAAGCCTTTAGAGGGAGGTATCCATTATGGGATGATGGATGTGTTCTTCCTCATGAGGGAGAGAATTTTGGGAATGTGAGATGACCAATTTGGAAATTGGGAGAGTTTATAGGAAGCCTCTCTTAAGTAATATGAGACTTATCATTAGGAAGAGTGAAGACATCCTAGATATTTTTAGACCAAGGGGGAGATTGTAAGATCTTATTGAGATATGAGACATTAATCTCCAATCACGGAGAGAACCTTTTAGATGTATGTCCAAAAGGGGGAGAATTTATGAGATTACCAATTTGGGACAATTGGTAAGGAGATTTGAGTTAGGTAGCCTAACTCAATGGCTTTGTGGTTTTTGTCAAACATCAAAAAGGGGGAGATTGTTAGTGCAATTGACCCAGGTTACGATTGACCGGACTCGAGTTTGACTCGAGTAGTGTTTTGATGTTTAACAATGTTTTGGGGAGATTGTTGGTGCAATCGACCTAGGTCATGATTGATCGGACTCGAGTTTGACTCGAGGGGTATTTTGATGTTTGACGATGGTTTGCCCATTGTTTGACTATATGGTTGACATGAGGTTGACCATACAATGGAAAAGTCCAAGTCATGGGTACTTGGCATGGAAAGTCCGAGCATGAGTCTTGACAAGGAAAAGTCCAAGCTTGAGTCTTGATAATTGGAAAGTCCAACATGGGTTGACAAGGGAAGTCCAAGGGGTGATATTGGCGGCGTAAAGTCCAAGGGTGGAGTCTTGGCAGCATAAGTCCAATGATTGGCGGTGTAAAATCCAAACGAAAGTTTTGACAGCGTAAGACCAATGTATCTTGGCGGTGTAAACCACGTTAGCATGACAATAGCTGATGGAAGCACCTAAAGGCTAGCGTATGGATAAATAAGTCATTGATGACTTGGAGGGATCCGATAGGCATGAGGTTGACGGAGGTGGCTAGAAGGCTTAGGTCTAGGCCAAGGGTGGTATAGTAAGTATGAGGGCATCATACTTGGTGTTAAAATCTCATGGATGAGATTATCAATCGACTGATATTATTCTTAGTCAGCTGATGGGAGTCGACTGCAGAAAATGACCTAGCAGTCGACTGCTAGCATTAGCAGTCCACTGCTATGGCTGGCAATTGACTGATGGTCGAGTTTTCGGGAACAGAAAGTGTCCGAGTCGACTATTAGGATTTGACAGTCGAGTGATGACTCGATCAGTCGACTGATGGCATGATCAGTCGATTGATGGCCTATCCGTTGGAACTTATTCAACGTGGCTTAGGTCATTGTTGAATAATCAGGAGCAATCGGTGATTGTCTCTATCGATCATTGCTAAGCAAATCCAAAATCTGATTATAAAAGCATCTCGTGGAGAAGGTTTTTGCCATGGTTTTAAGGTGATTTGCTGGTGCAATTCAGGGTCTCCAAGTGCAAGTCAAGCAACCAAATAAACAAGCTTCCAAAAGATCGTTTGCAAAGTGTTCTTTGCATTCTTTTGTGTATTTCACTTTGTATTTGCTTGTATTTATTTTGTATTACTGTTGTAATCATTATGAGAGGTGTCCTCTACCTCCGGATTGTTCTGAGAAGGAGTGTTTATTGTTTAGTGGTGTTTGGCATCACTAGGGCTCATTCGAGCCCAACCTGTGGAGTAGGAACCTTGAGGTTCCGAACCACGCTATATCTTTGTGTTGTGATTGTGTAGTTGTCTCTATATTCGTATTCTACTTTGTATTTTCGCTTCGCTAACCGAATTGTAGAGACGAACGCAATCGAAATCCATCAAGCGACGAAAAATGCTATTCACCCCCTTCTAGCGACAATCAATTCCCTAACAATAAGTATATAAACTTGGACTTTTGAGATTGATTGTTCCAATAATCTCCCCCAAATAAATTCCCCCATTTGACTTTGGATATTCCAATCATCCACTAGTCATATGGTCAATATATGGTCAAACCATATAGTTGAACAATGGTCAAACTCATTGTCAAACATCAAAATATTACTCGAGTCTCACTCGAATTTGGTCAACATTGACCCAAGGCCTATTGCACCAATATGTTTTTCATAGAATACAAACATGATAGTTGAAAATAGAGAAGAACATCATGTATTCTTAGTTATTAAAGTATTTTTAAAATTAAAAAAAAAATATAAAATAATAGTTAGACCTGCTATATTATATATGTTGGTGCAATCGGTTTCGAGTCAAGATTGACCAAGCTTGAATGAGACTCGAGTAGTGTTTTGATATTTGGCAATGAGTTTGACAATACATTTGACTATATGTGTGATCATATGACTAGTGGATGGTTTAGGACATCCAAGGTCATATGAGGGAAATTGTTAGAAGGAGATTGTTGAAGTAATTAACCTCAAGTTAATATTGACCAAGCTCGAGTAAGACTCGAGTGGGAAAGTCCAAATTTGGAGATGTCTAAGAATGGATTTTTGGCAAGGAGAAGTCCAAGTTTAGTGACTTGGCATGGGAAAAGTTCAAGTATGCATACTTGACAATGGAGAAGTCCAAAAATGAATTCTTGGCAAAAGGAAAGACCAAGTGTGTAGTCTTAGTTGTGTAAGTCCAAGGGTGTAGTCTTGACAATGAAACTCCAAGTATAGAGACTTTGCAATGGGAGTCCTAGAGGTGCGACCTCTTGGCAAAGGTAAATTTGTTAGCATAACAAAGCTGATGGAAGCACTTGAAGGCTAGCACAAGGGTGAGGAGTCGTAGACTCAAACCAAAGGTGTGAGGTTGATGGAAGTGACTTGAATGCTTAGGTCTAGGATAAGGGTACTCGATGGCATAACAAAATCGATGGAAGCACTTGAAGGCTAGCGCGAAGTGTGAAGGAGTTATTGAGGACTCGAATGGATCCTGAGGCCGTGAGATTGATGGGAGTAGTTTGAAGGCTTAGGTTTAGGCTAAGGGTGAATGTCAAGTACGATGGATCATAATTGGAGTTAAATCTTAGTTTTGAGATTTACTAGTCGACTAGGACTTGGTCCAATCAATTGGTGAGTTAAAGCAATCAGACAAATTATTTAGTAGCCGTCTGAGGCTTTGGACTAGTCGACTAGTCGAGTGCTCAAAACTCGAAGGGCTTAGAAGACTCGAGTAGTCGACTGGGGTTATAACCAAATCTACTAGTTGAGTAGTCGACTACGGCTTGACTACTAACTGTGGCCCTGGTAGCCGATTAGTCACTGACAGTCGACTGATGGGGATGAACAATTGATTGGCCTTAAGTGGACAAGGTACAGAATATTTCGTAGTTGACTGCTAGCTCATGGGAATTGATTGATGGTTATGGTAGTTGACTGATGGGTCAGGACAGTCGATTGATTGGGCAATTTCTAATGTGGATAGGTCCACTATGAGACAACGATCAAGCAGACATTCGACCAATGGGTAAGGTCAGTTGACTGCTAGGCGAAAACTTAGTCTGAGCGGTGCCTTTAAATGGAGATCACAGTGGAGGAAATCAATGTTGATTCTTGGATCTTTTAAAGGGGAATAGTTACTTCTTTTCAAACCTTCAAAACCTTTCAAAGCAACCAAATCAACAAGTAATCAAAAATGCACTTGTAAAGTGTTTTATTTTGTATTCTTTCATTTGCTTTGTATTTGGTTGGCGTATTCTTCTTGTAATCTCCATTGTAAAAGGTTTCTCCACCTCCGAATTATTTCCGAGAAGAAGAAGATTTAGTGGTAGTGTGCATCGCTAGAGCTCACTCTAGAGCTCGACCGTGGAGTAGAAACTAGGGTTCCAAACCACGTAAAATTGTGTGTAGTGTTTGTTTAGTTTGTTTGATATTTGTTTCCGCTGTGCTAACATTGTTGTAGACAAGCACGATCGATACGAACGAGAACAAAATCGACGAACGCTATTCACCCCCCTAGCGACGCCAAAGGTCCTAACAATATGGAGCTAAATATTAGGCTATGACTCGAGCACATGAACAAAAGATGAGAGTTGCATAGGTGAGAATGTTAAAATGGATGTGTGGACATATGAGACGGATAAAATAAGAAATAATAACATTAGAGCGAAAGTTGAGGTTGCACCTATTGAGAAAAACTTTGGGAGATATGTTTAAGATGGTATGAACATGTACTTATACAATTGGTAAATGCTCTAGTTAGACGATATAAAACTATTACAAATATACAAATTAAATGAGAAAGGGAAAGATTAAAAAAGACTTGATTATTAACGATAAAATAAAATAATTTTTTTAAAATATAGATGATGATATAGTAGGGGATAGAGTCCAATGATATAGAAGGATCCATAAAGAAGACCTTAAGTGGGATAAAACTTAGTTGTTGTTGTAGCAGTCAATTGATACCTCTGTTTCAGTCTTCCCAAGACTAAGACCTCACTTTGCCTAGTATTTAGTTGACCTCAATATGTCAAGACTTCTCCCACCTAGTATTTGGTCATCCTTAATTGTCAAGATTTCATTCATTTAGTATTTGGTCAACCTTAACTCGTTATGATCCTTTCATTCTTGTGTCTAACATCTTGTCAATATTGACTTGTCAGGACTTTCATCATTGCTAAATATCTAGTTCTCCTTGACCGATTTGAACCTTTCATCTCATGCAAGTTTATGGTCAACCTTGACTTACTAGGACTTCATCATTGCCCAATATCTAATTCTCTTTAACTTATTTAGACTTCTCATCTCATATCAAATGTTTGACTCTTCATAATTCATTTGGAATTCCATACTTGCCTAATATAGTAATATCTGATCATTTGTGACCTATTAAGACTTTTATTACATGCTAAATATCTAATCCTCCATAATCCACTTAGAATTGACCCATCTTGTACCAAGTTTTCAATCCTGCATGACTCACTTAGGTTTCACCTTTCATCTCATGCTAAATGTCCTGTCTTTTATGATCCACTTAGACTTCATCTTTCTTAATTCTTTGTTGAACTTTCATCCACTAAGTGTCCGATCAATCGTGATTCATTGGACTTCTCCGCTTGCTAATTTTTTGTTGGACTTTTGACTACCAAGTGTTTAATAATCAACCATAATACATTTAGATTTCTCGCTTAATCATCAAAATACCTAACCAATATTAGTCAACCCTTGATCCGAGGTTGATTGCATCAACAATCTCCTTCTCCAAAAATCTCTTCTTTTACTTGTAGTCTCACTTAAAGATTAAATTGAGTTTGATCACCCTTGACCAATAGTCTCTCCCTTGAGAATATTGTTCGATCATCAACATATATTGTTCAAACATCAAAACTAACTCGAATTTGATTAACCTTGATTAGAAATTGATTGTACCAATATTCTCAACCAAGTTTATAATTAAATATACATAATAAATGGTCCCCACGGGGATGACGTGGTGGCTAAGGCATGACAGTGCTTGCAGAAGTGGTATGGGTCGATTCTGAAAGAGGACTAAAGTCCTTTCTTGGATTCAGATGATCTCCACGTCAAGGCCCATAGAGCCCTCCGCGATTTACCTTCCTCACAATGGCTGTGGGACAGGCCGGTCGGGGCCGCTAGATTGGCGGTTTCAACCTTTTGTAGAAATATACATAATAAATGACCCCTAGGGTTATGGTGCAATAGTAGGGCGTCTAGCTCGGCTTCTAGGTACCCACGATTTGATCCTCATCTATGGTGCATTTATAAGATTTTTCTCCAAATGGGGTAGCAAACTAAGGATGTTGCACCTGCTGAGGTTGTCCATGTGAGCATTTCATGGTGTACTTTACCGACCAGTGGATAGAGTTGTCAAACATGATGACCCATGGTGAAGCGGGCTAACCTATCATAAATCCAATATTTAGCGGAGAGGGACGAGTTGATCTATCATCTCAGTGGGTTGAGAAATTTCCAATCTACCTCAATCCAAGACGGATTACGGATTAAGCAACCCAACCCATAGGCCACAAAAAAATCTCTAAAATTACTGTCACTTTCTTTAAAAATACTATCTTGAAGTGTTACTTGCATATAATCAAAACAATTCTATTCGAAAGAAATAAAGAGTTTAATTAGAGATATTACTTTCTCCTATTAATTGAGTATGATAAATTAAATTAAGTTCACTTAATACAATAAATACATAGACAAACTAAAAATATTTTACAAGAAAGAAGAGTTTTCAACTTTTTCAACATTGCGGGTCAACCCAAGTCCGCCACGAGCCAACCAATCTTAATCTGCATCCCATACGAGTTAATCCGTTTAGGGTCACGGCGGGTTTGGATTGATAATATTTTAATCCAACTCGTTTAAATTATTTAGCAGGGCAAACCAACCCGACATACCCAATCCAAATTGACAGCTCTACCAGTATAAAACTTCCGTGGGGCAGAGTCAATCATCCCCAAGATTAGTCGGACCATGACTTGGATACCTGGTTCTAGTAAAAAAAATCTATACATATAATAAATTCATTGATCTTCTTCATAATTTGTCAATGGTCGCTAGGTTGATAGTTTTATTATTTATCAAAATGACTCAAAAGCAACATGAGTTAATAGTATCATCCTAACACCTCGCATGGTGAAAAATTCATATTCTACCTACATGTTGTATGCATATCAAGTCAACTATATATAATAGATCTTAAATGCAATCCACTACAGTTGGCCATCCTAGAACAATACTATTTTGTTAAGTACTAAATCATGTATAATATATCTCGAATGCAATTCATTATAGTTGACTATCATAAAATATTAATATCATGTTAAATATCAAGTATCTCGATGAAAGTATGAAATCCTTATTTACCTAATAGATAAATTGGGAGAGAAGGTCGTCATCTATTTCCAAATTAATGGGATGAAACTTGAATATCTAAATTATCAAGATAAAAAATCTTTTATTATACCACATATTAGGTGGCATTGACTTGTATTAGATAACATTTCAATTACCTCCTTGAAGCTTAGTGGTGAGCTTTAGTAATTATGACTATGAGAGGGCTCTAGTCCACGAGGAGATTGACTCGGACAACAAGGAGATGAAGAGAAAATAATATTTGGTTTGGAGAAAATTTTTTATTTTTCGTTTTTATTTTTTTTTTAGAAAATAAAAAATATCTTTTTTTTTTTCAGTTTTTTAGAAAATATTTTTTATTTTTTGAAAACTGAAAATGAAAAACATCAATCAAATATCATTTCTTATATTTTTTTTCTACGAACCAAACACTACCTTATGGAATGGATTCTTGAAACATATTAGCACAACTAAGCAGGACCGTAGCTAGAGCATGGAGAATAAAAGATATCAAGACAAGTATTTAATCCCAGTCTTTGTGAGCTTAACCTCAATTATAGTTGACGTCTTGGGATAGATTTTCTCCTATTAAGTCTAGCCAAGCATGCATTAAACTTGGGAACTCGGTTCCATCTGCAAAAGTTGAGAATCTATCCAACTAATAGTCCCCTGTCATCCGTCCCAGGGCTACAGCGAGAGGGAGTTAAATCACGGAGGAGACGAGGTCCCTTGACACGGTGACAAGGCAGAGGGGGGATCATCTGAAGCCAGGGGGATTTTAGACTCCTCATCCGGAATCGACCCTTGTCCATTCTGCAAGCAACCCCCTGTCTTACCATCGCGCCATCTCCATGGGGACTGAACTCAGCTCTATCATAGCTAGAAGTGTGTAAAAGTTTGATTAAATTAATTAAACCGATCAAAATCGAAAATTCGTTTTTTTTTAATATCAATTTTTTTAATTTGTTTAGTTCAATTTCGATTGCTAAGCGAAGATAATCGCTGAAATCGATTAAATTAAATTGGAGACTATTAGTTGACTGATGTTCATTTCTAGTCAATTGGTAGTACAATTGACTAATTTGTATTACCGATTAATTGATCATCTTGAATCGCGACTTAAAAATTGTGAGTTTACTATTCTAATTTATCCCTAATCCATTCGATTTCTTTCAATTCCTGACTCTAATGAACTAACCTCTTCGTCTCCAGCTCTTCAACATCCCTTCGACTCTTTTCGACGATCCTTCCAAATTCCATAGTTTTACTTATGAGTTTTGACTTCTTTAGACTCTTTCCTCGGTTCTTTGTCCCACGACATTCTTCTCCATTCTCCTCTAAGCATTCACAAGTCTAATTCTCTATTTTTCTCGATTTCTCATCACTCATGACACTTAAAGGTCAGTTTACTAGTTTAGCTTAGGATTTTACAATTTTAGGATTAATGAATTAATATATATATATATTTCCAATGAAAATTATTTGTTTATTTTTGTAAATGTCAATGCAAAAAAACATTTTAAATATAGATATTGATAATAGTTATTTAATGTCATAATCTAGACCGTTACAAAAACATCTATGGATTACAAAGGAAAATCAAGAAAACGAAAAACAATAAAACTAAGAAGTTAATATGAGATCATTTTATAAAATTTACTAATATTGTCAATGAGATAAAAGTCAAACGTAAATATTGTGATAAAGAATTTTTTTTTTGCGATCCATATAAAAATGGAACAACAAACTTAAGATCTCATATGCCCTCGTGCAAAAAAAAAAAATCCTCATACTATTAAAACGACTCAAACACAATTGAATTTTCAATCAGATGCAAAATAGGATGAGAGATCTCTAATTTTTTAAAAATTTGATCAAGATATATCTAAAAAAGTATTAGCTACAGTGCAACAATAAAATATTCAATTCAACTTTCAGGTATCCCAGTTCGATCTCTAATTATGACACATTTATAGAATTTTTTTTCAAATGGAGAGACAAACTAAAGACATTGTATCTGCTGAAACTGTCTACGCAAATACTTCGTGATTTATTTTGGTAATCGATACATCAATAGTGCTCTAAAGCTGCCATCCCAACTATTAAGTTAATAAAACAAAAGTCATAAAAAGCAAAGCCGTACGCACTTTTGAAGGGGAAAGGAAAAAACAATGATCGAACACAACAACGAAACGTTCTGAAAGTGTTTAAAGGAACTGTTACAACTGTACTCCAAAGAATCCCCGCACGCGATGATTTCTTTTCATTTTCCTTGGCTTAGCCATTAAGTTTCCTTAAGTGTTAAGTCCGATCGAGGTGCCAAAACGTTGCACCATCTTCCTCCAATCCTCTATAAAAAGCCTCGATGTCCCGCAAGACAAAGCCCATGCAAAATTCGATTCAAATCAGTCCACTTCTCTCTCTCTCTCTCTCTCTCTCTCTCTCTCTCTGTGTACAGATACAGGGCAAAGGATTCATCTGTTCTCGATTCACATACAAGCTCGGCGAGCTAAACATGAAGATCCGGCCTTCTTCCTTCTTGAAGAACCTATTCTCGGTGGTCGTCGGCGTCGTGAAGTCGAAGTCGATGGCAGCGAAGAGCAAAACCAGTGCCTTCAAGAGCAGGTTTCTCGTCCTGGGGTTGCTCCAGGGCAAGAAGGTTCTGACCAGAGCGATCAACCACAAGATACATTCGCTGACGGGGGGCCAAGAGAAGAGCGAGGGAGATTCGAACTCCGCTCGGGATCACAGCCAGGCAATTGTGCTCTACGGCGCTGCAAACAGCGAGTTGATGGAATCTGTCAAGTATCAGGACGATGACGAAGAAGACGAGGACGACGGCTATCCTGATCTGAGGCACTCGCTGTTTAACTTGGAAGGCGAAGATGAGCACGAAGATCTTGGCGACGACGCCAACGTGTCTGTGATCGATATGTTCAGGAACGCGAAGGAGGACGTCGCGGAGTTCAGCCTGGAGGACGAGATCGACAATGTCGCGGCCGTCTTCATAAGGAGGTTTCACAAGCAAATAAGGATGCAGAAGCTGGAATCCTTCAAGAGGCAGCAGGAGATGCTGCAGCAGAGTGTTTGACTGTTCGACTGTAAAAAAAAAAAATGCTTTGGACAGCAGATTTTGCTGTGCAAGATATGTGAGGCAACACAGCCTTCAGTTGTTTTATTGAATTGAATCAAGGATAATGCAGAAAGTAGAGACAATAGAATGATACATCGATCTGCAATACGCTGTAAAAATGGAAAAATGACGTGAACTTTTTTTTTTCATATTCCAAACTCGACAAGCATAATTTTACACGAGAAGAAGATCTATTTAGAACTAAAAAGTGGATTTTATAATTCGAAAGCAACTCACCGAGAGGATCTGAGGAAGCTGCGCAATTGGGAGTTTAATAAAAGCAAGAAAGGAGGATCTCCAATGCGATCAAACAAATGACTGCGCACTCCAACCAAACAGATGTCCGATTCTGAAGGATCTCCTGATGGAAGTGAATGTTATTCTGCACGAAGAGCCAAAAAAAATGAAGAAAAAAAAAAGACCTTAATGATGGGATTGGCAGTGAAAAAACAAAAAACACAAGAAAAAGCTTGAAATGCAAAGGCATGAGATTTACGCCTATAAATTTCAGCTTAAAATTAAGATCCCCAAATCTCTGCTTTAGCTCATATTCATCCCGAAGATACTCCCATACCTGTGCATAATTGCCATTCTTCCAAGCAATATCTGGACTGCAGGGTGCAATAAGAGATCATGAACCGAATATGCCGCAGTGTTTAATAAATTAAAAGGGAAGTCTCAGTCATAAATGCCGAATCAGAATGAAATTAATGAATAAGCTTTAAAAGAATCATAAAATAGAAAACTTTTGCCTGCTACCATTAGAATGCATAAGGGGAAATTGACTGAGACCTTCATACGTGATCGCTCAGTAAATGTCCAGATGCATTCTTTTAGTTATTATCTAATCCTAGATTACTCTAAAAAATAGACTAGTTTAAAGGCTTCATAAATCTAGAAGACAATAACTCCTAAGTGATAATTTCTTCACAAATTACAATATCAAAAGCACTAACTATACAAATCTTATGATGCAAGGTAAAAAAAAAGCATGGCACTGAATTTTGTGGGGAAAAAGTATCTCAAATCATCCTGATGTATTGAGGATGAGAAGAAAAAAAACTAGTCACTTCTAAACAAGAACTTATGCTTCGACAGAAAGATTTTCAAAATTCATACAAAAGACCATCAGTAAACTTCATGAGATAGACAAATTAATGATTCCTATAGAAAATTGAAGATTGCAGCAAGAAGGTTACCCCTCAAAAATCCCTAGTTTAAGAATGACAGCAGTCAGATTAGAATTTGAAGTCCACACTAACTGGAAAAGCTGTTTTCTTTTCATTGTACAAGTTCCAGTCTTCTCCATGCTATGGTTGATTTCTGCAAACTCTGCCACCGTTCTATCAACCTAACAAACATGACAATGTAAACTTTCTGTAAGGGCTGAAGACCAATGCATTTCAGTGAATGATAAATATCTTGCACCATACTTGACGCATGTAGTAATCTAAAGCGATACTTTGACTAAGAACACTTCCTATAATCCGGATGCCATCCATGTTAAAACTCTTCAGCACTATAAAATCAAGTCCTCCTTGCATCCAAGTATCTAAAGTTGGTTTCTCGACTATTGCAAAATCTAGAGTGTCAAAAGTTCAAACTGCAGTTAGAGAAGTCAAACACTGTCACTTATATTCTTCAAGTTGAGCAATAAATAAACATTAAAAAGGAGTATCCATACCTTAGTTGAAGAAAACAAGCTTTATGTAAAGAATAGAAACTAGACTGAAAAATTAAAGAGAAAACTAGAAAGATGCTCATATTTAGAGTTGTATCATACAGCTAATGTGTAATTGACATGTGCAAGCCCATTATTTCTTCATCTGGAGGTGTATCCCAAATTTGACGATGCTTTCTTGGACAGAAAATGATGCTCCAAAATAAAAAATAGAAAGGTCATAACCTAGATGATTAAGTTTTACATTACATGCAGCAAATGAGCTTCAAGGAATATAACAAATCTCTATTAAGTTTAGCAGTTAAAATCAGCTGATATCAATATGGATTGCTCGAGTTAAATGAGTATCAATAAAGGCCGATCCAATCTTCTTTGAGAAATCAATCATTACATGAAGATATATAAAGTTAAAAAAAAAAATTGAAATTCATAGAAAATAGTTAAAAATAAGTTAGATACCACTTGAAAGTAGATGAAAATGGCTGAATTTTAGTCAAATCTAGAGTGACAAGAATGATTATTTGAATTTTCACCTAATTAAATTGATTTTCAAAAACTCTGTTGATCTAGCTGACTTTGATTGATCCCAAGTCCAATCTTGAAACCTAACAAATGTGCATGAAATTCATAGCGAGCTTGAGGATTTATGATTGAACATTACCATTACTTGAGAGTTGCAACTAGATATAGAACAAGCAAATCTACTGATGACACTCAATAGACAATGACCTCGAAAGCACCTTCATATAAACTTTATCCAAATGTGATTGAGATTACAACTAAGCCCTATAAGAATGTACATTAAATAGAAATACAATTTTAATAAATAATACATTATGATTGACTTTCTATATCCAAATACTTTTCTTAATCATGATGAATATATATATATATATATATATATATATATATATATATATATATATATATATATATATATATATATATATGTTATCTTACACAACTCATCCGTGAGCACTGGTGAACACCTCTATTATCCATCGTCCGATCCCTAAGGTTCAAAGGATTAGACTATAGTGGTCACCCAATCAAATGATGGATAATGGAAGTGCTCACGGATGAGTTGTATAGGGGATCATTCCTCTCTCTCTCCCTCTCTCTCTCTCTCTCTCTATATATATATATATTAAAGGGGAACTTTTACGCAACGGTAAAATTGCTACAATGTGACCTTGAGGTCACGGAATCTCTGAAATAGTATCTTGCAATAATACAAGGTAAGATTGCATACAATAGATCCAATGTAGTTCGACTCTTCTCCACGATCCTACATTAGTAGGAATTTTGTGCACCAGACGGCCCTTTTATACATTTACATGTTAGTGTTTATACTATTTAATGTTTCTAATATATGGCATGAAATAATAAAATAATTTGATATTATTAGCTTGAGAATAATCATATGATATTATGATTAATAATATATTGTGTGTTACTCAGTAACCCATTTAATTCTAACCTAAACCTAATCCTTTTTATTTGGGTCAAAATTTGTAATTCAAACATGACAAGTATAATAAACACATTGACTTGACAAAACTGTTTAATTGATGTAAATTTTAACATAATATATAAAACAATCTGGACTTATATTAATTTATAATGTTAAGAGATTAGGGTATTAATTGTGAATTATGCATACCAATTGATAAACAAGTAATAGTCAATGTATGAAACTTGAATCAGGCACGTTTATTTGTGGATCATAGCTAAGTTGACCATTTATAACTCAATCTATTTAACTCAAACCCAAACTTGTAAACTTTTGGGGGTGTCATCTTTATGCAAATGCATAATATACATCTTATTATGATTAAACATCAATTTTATCCATTATAACATTAGTATAGTTCTGTTACTTTTGTTTTCCATTTACTGATGTTCTCACCGATCTTATCAATTTGATACATCCTATATTAATTAGATTGTTGCCATCCACTCCCAATATCAATGCTGATTTTGACAACTATGCATGTTGGTATAGACTTAACAAGGGGAAAAAAGAACTTAAGGCATCTCCCCCTCAACCTAATTTGATAGCTTGCTGACATCACATTGCCAACATTCCTCAAAATAAAGTTGACTTATGAGCGTTGAAAAAATCTTTTCCAGATACCTCCCCCCAAAACATACATACTTCAAAATAGGGAGTTTGATTTACAAGATAAGTGAAATCATCTCTCAAATGAGATGTAAAAATAAATCTTGTACTGCAACCAACGGCATGTGATGGATCAAAGGATTTGCATTAAATTCTCTTGACGTTATCAATTTACATATATTTTCTGACATGATTAATTCAGCATTATCACCAAGATCTTGTTTGTAGAAAACATTCCGTGGCATGCCAACAATTATGCAACATGGTGTGCTCATAATACACGCCTGTATCATAGGAGTTATGAGTTCAATGTAATGATAAAAATATATTAGTGCATGATGGAGCATTTCTCAGATATTTTCTAACATCTGCATTCATCCATATACACACACACATATATATATGATAGGAATATTGCTTTAGTAAATTGCACTGCTAGTGGAAGAGCTAAAAGGATAATTTGGAATACTCACCGTCCTTTCTCATTTCTGGCAGCAAGCCTGAAGCATGTTTTACAACAATCTTGAGATACTTATCAGCTTCGTGGTCAGAAACATTAAACAACACAACTGAACCATAATGAAACACCAGCATATAATGACAAGAACTTTCACTCGCAAAACCAGTCTTCATAACCTGCAGGATCAGAAAAAAGTCTTAAATTAAATAAACCAAAGCAGTCTACTAGAGTCTCCAAAAAAAAAAAATCATAATCTTTAATTAGGTCATGGCACAGGCTCAAAGAAAAAGTAGCTCACAGAAATTCCAATTCTAGTACACTGCGGTGAACATACTCAACGGAAGCACATATAACCTTGGAATCTAGGGTCTCATTCCAATTTATTGTAGTACAACTTACTGGTCACAACTGAACTGTTGGGACTTGTGCGCCCGTTAGAGGGGGGGTGAATAGCGACGTGACCGTACGTAGATGAAAATCGTTCGTGATCGTCTCTACAAAACTCGTTATGCGCAGCGGAATAGTAATAACAAAAGCAATAATGAAATGTAATAACCACGAACACAAAGATATAACGTGGTTCGGAACCGAACGGTTCCTACTCCACGGATCGAGCTCTAACGAGCTCTAGTGACGTCAATGCAATCACTAATCAATAAACTCCTCGATAACAAGTCGGAGGCGGAGAAACCTCGTACAAACGTTTACAACAATAAACGAAAGAAATACAAGCAAATACAAAAGAAATGTAAAGAACACTTTACAAAACTAAGGTTTGAGCGCTTTGCTTGTTGATTACTTGGATGAGGTTGAAGGGCCCTGGAATGCACCTGCAAATCGCCTCAAGAAAGCTCCCCAAGAACTGATTCTCGAGCCTTCAGCGATCGCGCTCAATCGGCCGATCGGCTGCGGAGCGTTACATCTGCTCGACATCGGTGTGATCATTGCCATCTCTTAGCGATCGACTACGTCGACATCGTCGATCGACTCGATGAGCGGTCGGCGCTTGCAGGCGATCGGCTCTTAAGCGTGATCGAACTGAGTCGACTCACGGCGGTCGAGCGACCGCCATAATGCGGTCGGCGCGACCTCAAATGAGGTTTTAACCCAAGTATGGTGCCCCCATACTTGCTAGACCACCCTTAGCCTAGACCTAAGCCTTCTAGCCACCTCCATCATCCTCACGCCTCTCGGATCCCTCCAAGTCATCCATGACTTGTTAAATCATCCTTGTAGCCTCGGTGCTTCCTCGGCATGTCGTGCTATTAATCTGTCTACACCGCCAAGGCACATTGGACTTACCGCCAAGACTCGCGGACTGTACGCCGCCAATATCCATCCCTTTGGACTTCTCAAATGCCAAGACTCAAGATTGGACTTTCCCTTGCCAACCCATGTTGGACTTTTCCTTGTGCCAAGTACTCAAGACTTGGACTTTCCCAAATGCCAAGTACCCATGACTTGGACTTTCCATGGCAAGTATCCATGACTTGGACTTTACTTGCAAGACCATGCTTGCGGACTTTCCTTTAATCATGGTCAACCCTAGTCGAGTGAAAGTCTCCTCGAGTCAAACTCGAGTCGGCCAACATAACCCGGGTCGATTGCTTCCAACAATCTCCCCATCAAATTAACCGACATGATGTCGATATCGATGTCGAACCACTTTGTCAACATCCTATGTCAAACATCAAAACATCACTCGAGTCAGTCAATAAGGTAATCATGATCGTGACACAGTGGGATGCACCAACAATCTCCCCTTTTTGATGTTTGACAAAACAAACTTTGAGTTAGGCTCCTAACTCAAATTCCCTTACCAATTTTCCAAATTGGTAATTTTACCTTCTCCCCCTTTTTGACATACATCAAAAAGGTTATCTCTAAGGAGGTTAATGTCTCATGTCCCAATGAGATTTTACAATCTCCCCCTTGATCCAAAAATACCTAGGATGTCTACCATCTTCCTAGTGATAAGTCTCATATCACTCAAAAAAGGCAATCCTATACTCTCTCCCAATTTTCAAATTGGGTCTCTCAAAATCCCATCAATTTTCTCAATTGATGATACTCTCCCAATAACTTCCCCCCCTTCAAGAAGAGAAACACATCCATCATCCCAAGATGGATAACTCCCCCTAAAGGCTTGCTCCCCCTTGACCATTGCACCAACAATGTCCTTGGGAAGTTCCTAAGCCAATAGGAACTCTAAACCATCAAAATTAAAGTTCTAAGTTCAACATAGAACTTTCACTCACCCTAAATTTGATACTTTGACCTAACACCGCTCCTAATCCTTATCCAATGGATTTTCACCCTTTATAATGCTTCCCAAAGCATATCCTAGGGTTAGGAGTGATTAGGAACCTTTACCATAGCTGAACACGGGCTAAACAACCTTGTTTTCCCAAAATCAGACCTGACAATCGACGACAAGAACTGTGCCACCCACTATATCACGATCGCCACCAAGGCGATCATTAATAAATTGAAATTTCCAAATTTCAACTATCAGAATCGAGATTCAGAAAATCATAACTAATTATACGTATATCGAAAAATCACAAAATTTGATACGTATAATACCTATGACCAATACAATAGGTGAAAAATATTTTAAAAATATTTTACCCGTAAAATAGTAAAATTGATACAAAATCCAAAAATAACTAAAAACCTTAAAGTTTAAGCTCACTTTATATCAATCTCATCGATGGTGATTGCTATCAAAAGTTAGACTTCACCAAGGTTTTTCAAAATGATTTTAAAACGTTTTTCAAAACCTTATTTTGGATCATATTCCTTGGACTCTATGCACATGACTTGTACACAAGCTTTCCCAATGATCATTATTGAGTATAAGATGAGTTTGAGTTCATCTAGATGCAAAAAACTATGCACCTTGAACTTAACTCGTATCCTAGCATCTCACATGTATCTAGGGTGTATAAATACACATATGTCAATTTAATGTGAGATGTAGGTTTTGTTCATCCTAATCTAGGGTTTCATGCATTCTCTACAAGGCAACCTACTTGATTCCCTTATAAATGGGACTTCAAGTCATGTAATGTAGTCCTTAAATCAATTTTGACAAATTATCTTAAATGCATGAATGATTATGGCATTTAGAGATGATATAAATAAACACATGCTCATAATCACTTGATGTTATGGCATAATATGAAATCTAAAAACACATGACATTAATCCTTAAACCTAAACATGAATCATGACATATAAAATGATTAAAATAAACATGATGTCATGGCGTGTTATATAATAAAACAAATTATGACATATAAAATATATAGATATAGTAATACCTAAATTTTAATATTAATTGTCATTTGATATAATTAGATATATTTTGCCGTATTATCATTAATCTCCTAGTGTGCGAAAACCCAAAATGGCACACTAATCTCTAAACCTAAATTGTGTCAATTTAATCGATTTTTCTTAATTTCAAAATGCATCGCACATCCTAAAATCTTTAGATATTAATTCAAATCTATTTCCAAGGTAACCATAACTCAAAATATCCTAAAGTGTCACCTTTACCACGGGAGTTAACTACTCATCCAATCAAGGTCAAGCACACCCTAAACCCATCTAGCTGAATCAATCACGCCTAGGAATCCAAACCGATTTGAGCTCCTAGGGTTAATTAGGTATTCCTTAGTGATAACCTCCCTAGATACCTTCCTAATGACCCTCCTAGGCTTGTTAGCCTTGGTCATTTGGGTCTTACCTAGGTTGACTCTAGGGGTAACTCCCCTTGCAACCTTCTTAGTGGCCACCCTAGGTTTCCTAGAACCCCAGCCACTAGGCACAACCTTCGTCAACCTGTGGGATGACTTCCCTATCGACCTTGGGTCTTCCTAGACCTAGCTCAGGTTTCATAGTCAAACGGAACACTACGATAAGCCACCTAGGCTTAGGCTCTGACCCAAACCTCGATCGCTCGTCGACTTTTTGATTCTTAGTCCCAAGTGTCGACTTTGAGATTCGACCTGACTTTGATCATTCGACCCTTTAAATTGGTTTTGCATATTCCTAAGGGTCTTTTCTAGTTTTTCAAGTCTTGACCTCAAGACTTGATTTTCCTTTTCTAATTGCCCAATTTTCGAAGTTTTGATTTAAACCATGGGCATTGTCCTTTCTAGGCATACGCCTAGTCCATTTAGGTTAAAACCTAAGTGTTCTTGTATTTTCCTAATAGATTCCTTAGGTAAGGTTTTTCTAGGACATTAGTCCCAAATTTTTCCTTATTTCCTACATGGACTCTCTTAGCTCCTAAACAAAATTCCTTACTTCTCGTGATGCTCTTTATGATAAATAAAGAAGACTATCAAATTATTCCTAACATGCTGACTATAAGAATTAGAAAGAGCATTACTAAAATATACCTTAGGTTAGCCTTAGCTCTCTCTACATGTGATGCTCCTTCTGCCTTCTTCTTCTTCCCCTAGGCATTAACTCCGATAACGCCTCTTTCGAGTCGCACTCAAGCATACGATACGCTTCTTCTTGCTCTTGATAGGGGGAACCGACATCCTCGATCTCCGCCAGGAGCTTTTCTTACTCTTTGGGGCATTTGCTCAGAATGCCCACTTTCCTACACTCAAAGCAAATTATATGATTTTTATTTAAACCTAAATTGCTTGAGTCACCTAGTTCTGGTAGGTGCCGAGTTGTATTCGAGCTTCTTCATCTCGACGGATGTCAAGCTTCTTCTTGTTGCTCCGCAGATGGAAGTTCTCTCCTCCTCAACTCGAGGTGGATGCTTCTTCCACCTCTTCTTTCTCCGATCCGAAAGTCGACTCTATCAACTTCCGACTCTCAAGCTCTTTAGACGAGGACGTTGCTGAGCTCGAGAGGCGAGCACTCCTCTTCTTCTTCTCGATTGACGATGGATTTTCACTTAAGCTCGCCACTGACTCCACAACTCCCGAGCATCCATATAGTCCCCTACCATACACACAATCTCATTAGGACCAAATCAAGGATAAATTTTATTACCTTCATGTTTTTCTCGAAAGCTCGAGTCGATCTTCACTCCACTTCTTCTTCTTCGAGGAACCCTCCTTCGTCCTATCGATAGCTATATCCTCCATTAAATGGATCATTCTTCAAGTCCTCATCATAAGAAACCTTCTTGTCCCATAGAAACCTTATATGGGATAAATGTGTTATCACATCCCAATCTCGACTTCCATCTTTACCCTCTAGCTTGCCCTTCGTTGTTAGACTTAGAAGAGCGGCCTCGCTCCGATACCACTGTTGGGACCCGCCGCTGAGGGGGTGAATAGCGTGACGCCATCGTTAGATGGAAATCGCTCGCGATGATCGTCTCTACAAAGCTCGTTATGCGCAGCGGAATAGTAATAACAAAAGCAATAACGAAATGTAATAACCATGAACACAAAGATATAACGTGGTTCGGAACCGAACGGTTCCTACTCCACGGATCGAGCTCTAACGAGCTCTAGCGACGCCAATGTAATCACTAATCAATAAACTCCTTCTCGACAACAAGTCGGAGGCGGAGAAACTCGCATAAACGCTACAACAATAAACGAAAGAAATACAAGCAAATACAAAGGAAATGTAAAGAACACTTTTGTCGCTGTCGCTTGACGAGGTCAAGGGCCCCAACGCACATGCAAATCGCTTCAAGAAAGCTCTCAAGAACTGATTCTCGAGCCTTCCAAACAAATGCTTCGCTTATCCTCCATCGGCCGATGCCGCGCCGATCGCCATAAGTCCGCTAACACTGTGAGCCGCGAGATAATCCATTAATCCACGCCGTGACAAGTTCCAACGGACTTCGGCAAATTAATCGCTAACATCGGTAGCCGATCGCAATACCAGAATGATCGCCTACGGCGAGCGCCTCGATACTCACTAGCAATGATCGCCGCCCTCGGGCCGAATGCCGCCTCGGATTATCACGACATCACCGATCGCTCGAATGAGCAATTGACCGCCAGAGCAATTCCAAATTTTAAATCCAAGAATGAACTGTCGATCGACTACGCACCGAACCGACCATAATGCCACGACCGGCCAACCTCAAAACGAGTTTTAGCCCAAGTATGGTGCCCCCATACTTGCTAGACCACCCTTAGCCTAGACCTAAGCCTTCTAGCCACCTCCATCAGCCTCACGCCTCTCGAATCCCTCCAAGTCATCCATGACTTGTTCATCCATCGCGCTAGCCTCCAGGTGCTTCCCTCGGCTATGTCATGCTAACGGTGTCTACACCGCCAAGGCATATTGGATTTACGCCGCCAAGACTCCGCTTGGACTTTACGCCGCCAATATCCATCCCCTTGGACTTCTCAAATGTCAAGACTCAAGCTTGGACTTTCCCTTGCCAACCCATGTTGGACTTTTCCTTGTGCCAAGTACTCAAGACTTGGACTTTCCCAAATGCCAAGTACCCATGACTTGGACTTTCCATGGCAAGTATCCATGACTTGGACTTTACCTTGCCAAGACCCATGCTTGGACTTTCCCTTAATCACATGGTCAACCCTAGTCAACCATCAAAGTCTCCCTCGAGTCAAACTCGAGTCCGGTCAAACATAACCCGGGTCGATTGCTCCAACAATCTCCCCATCAAATTAACCGACATCAATGTCCAACATCAATGTCAAACCACTTTGTCAAACATCAAAACATCACTCGAGTCAAACTCGAGTAAGGTCAATCGTGACCTGGGTCGATTGCACCAACATGAACAACATTTGAAAGATGAAATAGCCAAATATCAAAAGACTTAATAAATATGTTGGTCTTGTGTGTTTTTTTTGTTTTTTGTTTCGGAAGAATGAAACTAATGCACCAGTCACGAATGGAACCCAGGTCAGTACCATGGCAGGTTACTATTCAAATTGGCCACAAGTTCTGCTGCGAAAACTGTCAAGCACAATGATAGCTATTGAGTATCCTGCCACCACAGAATCCTTGATGGCATGGATGTTAGCTATTAGGGATTGACTGCATGGATCTTGTCACTCAAATAAAGACAGCATGATAAGTACCGATTCTAATTTCTAACATATAATGTGCAATCCCTTTCCGATTAGTCACTCAGCAGAAATTACAAATTGCCAATACAAACCTAAGCCATACTAAACAAATTTTGGAACGTTTGATTCAGTCGAAAGATTGCTTACATGAGTTTGCAACTCAACATCATTAAATCATGATAATAAGTAACTCATCGTAACCGAAATAAACGATTTGTTAGGAAAAAAAAAATAGCATACTTCAGCATCGTCTTCAACATCATAGAATCGGAGAATAATGTATTTCGAGGTTCGGGCAATAGGAGGCATGACGACATTGGAGGCGTTCTGAGCTCGCAAGCTCCTTAAATCAATACTGCGAAAATTCAACAGCACCACCACCATCGCAATCAACAAGAAGAAGAATACAAAAAATCATAATCGTATAAAGATGCAAGCGAATTGACATACCTAGTGCAAAGGAAATAAGCCTTGATCGGGATGAATCGGTTTTGCTTCTCCGATATGCGGCCCTCCTGTTCTTTGAGGGTGGGGCAAGGCGCGAGTGGTTTCTGACCATCCTGCAAGTCAACCGCGGGGTTGGAAGGGGTAGCAGAAAAGTGCTCCGGGAAGGGATTGAAGGGGGAGAGAAGGAGCAGGGGGCGTCGCCGGGTATAGAGGAGGGAGGAGAGGCCACGGCGGGGGTGAGCGAAGTGGGCTAGGGCTTCGGAGGGGCCATGGCGGAGGGCTGCATAGGATGGACGGAGAAGGGAAAGAGAAGAAGAGGAAGAGAGGAGAGACTTCAGATGCCTGGCGCGACCGCACAACTCCAACATCGCCGCGGCCATGGCGGCGCAAAGACGCTGAGCAGCAAGAACCCACGCCGGCGGAAGGATTTCAAAACATCTGGACGTCCATTCCACGTCATTTGTAAATAAATTTGCCATATAAAAACTATAGATCTTACGTATTTTCAACTTCCGTATTGTATCGACTTTACAAGATATTTTACAATTTACTTTTTTTTTTATCAAAAACAAGTATATCTATTTTAAAAATATTTCTCCCATCAATTATGATATCATTTTGTGACTATGATTTTAAAAAATTAACACCATTTAATTTTCCTTCTGAAAATTAACCCATTACAATTATATTGATTTTAAAAAATAATATCATTGTATTTTTAAATATTTATTGATTAACAATAGACTCAGAAGTATGATTGTATATCTTTTTATATTTTCATAAGTCTACTCTTCCACTTTATATTCTAGTTTCATAATTTCAAATTTTATAGACTCATTAATAGTTTCATAAAATTCATTGATAATCTTAATCAATTATGATTGAATCTAATCAAAAATTGATAGATTTCTATCGTGACCTATAGTCCAACCACACTTTAAAGTTTTGATTTCAAAGCATTTCTAATTGTGCACAATCTATTTTTAAAATTCAACCTTAGTGTCCATAGACATATATCCATAATTTCATATAAGAGATTCAGAACCAAAGTTACACACCACATTTATTTTTATATATATATTTTTTCACTTCATGTATAAGTTTCATAATTTCAAATCATATAGTTTTTAAAATTCATTGATAATCTTAATCAACTTTGATTGGATCCAATCTATATATGATATGTTTTTGTGTTGCCTCTCAATTCCACCGTGGTGACAAGTCCAACTTTAAGAGTATCTTAGTTGTGCACAATTTATTGTCAAATATTTAGAATTTTTAATATGCCCCGTGAATATCATGACTATGTAAAACTAAGATGCTTTTAAAGTTGAACGTTTGATCATAGTGGGACTAAAGAGTATTACAAAAATATATCAAATTTGGATTAAGTCCAAATAGAACAGACTAAAGTTATCAATAAAATTGTGATTGAAACTTATTTATGGATCTAGAAAATTTGAAATTATAAAATCTGATATTGAGTGTAAGAGAAAAATATAGAGAAGATAGATATGATATACAATTTTAATTTTAAACCTTCTACGTGAAGTTATGAGTATATGTCAATTGATACATAAATTGAATTTTGAAAACGAATTGTGTATGATTGTGAAGACCTTAAAACCGAGACTTTAGAATATAGTTGGACTCAGATTCACTACAGAAAATCTACTATATTTGAATTGAGTTTAATCATAACTAATTAAGATCATCGATGAGTTTTCACTGAAACTCATTTATGGATCTAGAAAATTTGAAATTATAAAATCTGACATTGAATGGAAGAGAAAAATATAAAGAAAATAGATCTAGTGTACAATCTTGATTTTAAGTTCTCTACATGAAATTATAAATATGTGTCAATTAATATATAAGTTGAATTTTGAAAATGAATTGTGTATGACTACGAAGATTTTGAAGTCGAAACTTTAGAATATAGTTGGATTTAGGATCATTGTAGAAATTTATTATATTTAAATTAAGTTCGATCAGTACTAAATAAGATCATCAATGAATTTTCACTGAAATTTATTAATAGATCTAGATAATTTAAAATTCTTAAATGAGAATATGAAGTGAAAGAGGGGAGCTGAAAAATATAAAAAAGTATATAATTTTATTTCTGAGTCTGCTATTTGTGTTCAAAAATTTAAAATCACAATGGTATTAATTTTTAAAAATGTGCATTATTGTGGTATTAATTTTCGAAAATTAATATCGATGTATTGATTTTAAAAAATAATATTACTTTGGTGTTGATATAAAAAATAATACTGATGTAAAAAAAATCAGTACTATAGAAAAATCAAATGAATATTATAGTTGACGGGAGGATTTTTTTTTTTAAATTAAGTGCTTTTTGATAAAAAATAAATAAATTATGATGTACATTTTGAAAATTTCAAATTTTGATGCACTCTTTGATAAAAATGCTGTTTTAACTCCAATATTATTAGGAAAGGGTTTTTATTTTTATGGACGATTTGTAGTTTTTAAAAATATAAAAATAATATTTTATCTAAAAAATATTGTTATGGTAATTTTAACTAAAATTTAGCCATAGTTAAAATTATTAAACATGAAGTATTATTATATATATTTTTTTCAACGTACCTAATTTAATTAAAATCATTTAAACTTAATTAAATATATTTCAGTGTTATTGTTGCTAGTAACTTTTGTCTACTCGAAAGATGAATTAAGAACGGAAAAAAATTTCCTACAGAACAAACATCTCTAGAGAAAAAATAGAGAGAGGAAAGAGAAAAAAAATTGTCGGGAGGAAAAATAATTCAAGAAAATAAAGAAAAGAGAATAAGTGAACAAAATTATTCGCTTATGACAACATTGATAAGGACGACGATCATCGGCATCTGTCCTTTTTTGTCACTCGGCGAGACAATGATAATCAACAATCGATAATTGTCGATGGTAATGACGTACCCACATGGTCGAGGGAGATTGCAATCGTCCTCCTGAAATTAAAAAAAAATAGTATATATTATATAATATATATTTAAAAAAAATCATGCTCTAAACAGTTTCTCTCCACTCCATTAATATTTAATTTATAGGGATAAAGATATAATATATAATGACTTAAAGAACTTAATTATAAATAGAGAACAAGTCCACTTATTATTATGTTTATTATTCTGCTAATCAATTGTAACTTTCACTTGTAACTATTGATGAAAATCACATAAAGATTTTTTTTATGTGATTGTATAATCGAATAATATTATTGAAGTTTCATATAAACAAAGAGATATATTTCATGAGAAATAATTTGAAAAAATTATTTAAAGAATTGACAATGGTAATATCTTTATTGAACGAGGTATAAATCAAGAGAAGCAATTAAAAAGAGCTAGACGTATGTGTTAGGATTCATATTATAATATATTATTGAGTTTGATATATTTATGTTATTCAATTATTGATATTCTTTTAATTATTGAAGGTGAAAAAAAAATCATAAGCAAAGGGTGTAAAACAAATAATATATTAAAATTTATGGTAGAATATTTTGGGAGTCATGCATAATTTGCCACAAGCTTTATAAATAAAAGATCAAGACATCGTAAATGCCATGATTTTTCTAAAATCAAGTAAACATCAATTACAAATCATAAGAGATGATTGTTGAATTTATTATTTAATGATTTTTTTTTATATTAAATATAAGATAATCACCCCACGTATGAAAGATTTATTAATTTTTTATGAGATATCATAGCGAAATATTAAAGAAAAGATAAATCTTCACTATTATTGCGTTGAAATTCTTTATGAAGTTATAAATTTACAAGTTCAATATTTGAATAATCGTTTTAACGAGGCGAATACAGAGTTGTTATGTATGACTTATCTTGATCCATCAAATTCATTCTCTGTTTATGATAAAAGAAAATTATTTCAGTTTACTCAATTTTATCTATTCGATTATCTTTTCGATGGAGTTAATATATCTTGAGCACTACCTTGATAATTTTATTTTTGATATATTTACATTTAAAGTTAATATTTTTATTATTTTGAAAATTTTTGCTTCATGATTGAGAGATGATATGCTTATATGATTGTTTGGTATAATATATTGAGTGAGATGTGTTTGATACAATTGATAATAGAATTATTATTTAACATTTTCAAAGTATGAAATCTCAAAAAATATTATTGTAAATACACATAAAGTTAATATATAATTTTTATTGTATTATTTTTTTAAAAAAAATTTATTGAATCACCCTTATTTGAAAATCCTGGCTACGCCACTGGTCGGTGGCGACCAACGGTGATGGTTGATGATCGACAACGTCGATAGCTAACGACCGATGACTGTTGACAGTGGTAACCAATGATCGATGACGGCGACGACGATGATCAACGACGGTGACTACTGATGACCAATGGCAGTGGCGGCTGACGATCGACAGTGACATTTGACGATCGACGATCAACGATGATAGCGATTGATGACCTATGATGGTCGCGATCAACAATCGTAGTTGACAATCGACAACGATAATAGTGGCGATGAGCTACGAGAGTAAATTTTTATAAATCATAAATAATTTAAAAGGAAGAGAAAATTTTTTAGTTCTGGACACTAAAAGGACTAATTAAAAGAAAGAAAGAATTGGTAAATGGATGAAATTCTAAATCAATGTGGTAAAAAAAATCCTATTTTTTTCAAAATAAATGAAAGAAAAATTTTCAGAACGAAAAACTTTTTTATAGTTTTTGTATTTCTTTACTCCCAAATAAACAGAACAAAGTATCCAAAAACAGACCCATCCATCTTTTTTCCACCAAATTATTTATATACGAATATCCAAGTTATAATCGGCATCATTTGCACTTTAATTCGAAAATATTAAAGTATTTATAAGAAAATTACTGCGAGAGACAAGGGCCTCGATAAAAATTCGTACCCCGCTGTCGCAGTGGATTTATATCGGCCACAGATTTCGCAGCCGCTCCGATGGTCCTTTTCGCTTGATCGCTGATGATCCTCTTCCTCGTCGCCTTGCTCCTCCTCTCTCCGCCTTTCTCCGCTTCCACTTCCACTTCGTCGTCCCCGCCATCGGCTACTTCCAGAACGTCACTAGACGCTGCACTTCCCACCCCGGCGTCGTGGCCGCCGCAGTTCCACTCTCTTCTCTACATCAACAACAGCGGCGCCCTCTCCCTCGTCGACCTCTGGTATGATTGGCCGAACTCCCGCAACTTCAATATCATCCAACACCAACAGGGTACCCTCCTCTACGACCTCGAGTGGGGGAATGGCACCTCCTTCTACTACACCTTCGACGCGGACCGCAGTTGCCGCACCGTGCACTTCGAGGTTGGGATCCTGCGCCCCGACTGGCTTGATGGCGCCAATTACCTTGGCCTAGAGACCGTCGACGGTTTCCTATGCAATGTGTGGGAGAAGGCCCAGTTCATTTGGTACTACGAGGACGTCGAGACGCTTCGGCCCGTGCATTGGCTCTTTTATACTGGTTGGTTCTATACGTTTGCATTACCTGTTTGCTAGTATTCCTCAACCACTCGATCGTAGTTTCTCAATCAGAATTCAAAGACGTCTTTTTGAAGTTGTTTACAATTTTTGAATATTTTGTTATTATTGTTTATCGGTAATATTCTTGTTTTGTTTTCCTACGATTATGTGCTCCAGTTTTTGAGTTTATACTATCTGATTAAAATGCAGGTCAATCTGTTCATGTAATGACATTCGAAGTCGGAGCAGTGCTCGAGGATGCAAAATGTCAAGCCCCTGTTTATTGCTTTGACAAAGAAGCGGAACAAAACCTGAAGGGTCAGTCCGTTGTCTCTGAAGGTCCTCTGGTAAGCCTAATTCGGAAATGGCCACTGAGAAGGTCGTCTGAATATGAAATGTAATGGTGTCTATCCTACCAAGTCAGGTTTGCCTTCAACCCCTTTATTTAAGAAAAATCTTTTGCAATTAGGCGAGTGTCTCCTTCAGATCTTATGCTGTGCGATTAATATGCTATGTAGTTCCAAATAAGAAACATAAACATTATCCTGTACCATCAATATGTCTTTGTGAATCTTTTAAGAAATACCTAAATTGGTAGTCAGATTTTCTTCAATTATAATGTACTAGTTTTGAAATGTATGCATCATTTATCTGATCCTTTTGTAGAGGTGGTTAAGTCATGAAGAGATAACAATGGCAATTCATAAGAACAATAGAAATATGAGTTTGACTTCACTTTCAAAATTGACAACTTCTCTTAAGAATTTCAACACTAAGTAGAAAAGGAAGATACCGTGACTTCTTGATCAGTAAAATAGGATGATGAATTGTGAACTGAAACAAATTGATGAAAGATAAAAGCAATTGAAATGACACAGTGCACTTCGCCATGTACCTCAAACTAACTGATGAGTGGTTCCTACTTGGAGAAAATGCAGAAACTCAAATCAAATCACTAGATTTCATCAATATTACTTTGTGAAACTTGGAGCAGCCTATGCTTAAACAGATTAGTTGAGGTTATTTATCTAAACTAGAAGACATAACCATGCAACTAAAGGGAAATAATCTTTGGCTGCATAACATGAGGATACATGCCTCAGAGAAATAATTTTCACCCATTAAGGAATGTCATGGTAACCCGATCACTTTATCAAGAGGATATGGTAAATAGTTACTCTCATAGTGTATATTGCCAAGAGAAGATGAAATCCTGAGAGAAACAATATAACTAAAGATGTGAAGTAAAGCAAGGATCACAGACAACGTACATGAAAGCAAATTAAAATATGACAATTAAACTAAATGATGAATACGAATTATGAACTTTTTGTTATCATTAAGTATGAAAGAAGCAAGGAGTGAAGTTTACCGCACCTTAATGATGATGATTACTGTTAAGAGATAACTGGTGGGTTCCCACAGTGTTGAGAGATTGGTTACAAAAGTTATAATTGATTGGTATTCACTATAGAGGTTCAATTCCCTTTCTGCCTTGGTTTCACTTAGACTCTGATCAACTTGAAATGAAGCTAAATCACAACTACGTAGACATGAATGAATTACTTCAATTCAAGTACTGTGATTTATGTTGAAGATCAAACACGAAGGCATCTTACTGTGGCTTTTACAGAGAAAACATAATTCCATCCTTGTAATCTCAACAAGGTTAATTTCTTCTTTTGTTGATGGCTTTCTCAAAGCTTTAGCTTGCCTTCTTGTGAAGAATCTTGTTAGTTTAAAATAAGTATTTGGCCATGGTTTACTTGGGAGTATCAGTCATCTTATGATTGTTAGGCGCCTAGTTGATTCTTCTAGATTGTTTACAAATCTATCGATACCTGGAAAGGTGAAATCGTGGGTGAGACCCCTCCAATGCATGATTTGTTAAAACTTGTAGAGATTCTGGTATTTGTTACAAATTTCAATGGACTTTGATATTTCCAAACACTCTAAATTATCAGGCAAATTTCTCTCACTTATTATTTCAATTTTACAGTCAATTTAAAATACCCCTTGTAAATGATTGTTCAAATTATTCACTTTTGATTGGAGAAGAGTATTTGACAATAAAACAAAAATATTTAGTCCGGAGCTATCATAATAAATTCAATCAATCTACAACTCCATAATGTCAGATTTATCAGACAACTACTCTACTTTATTAATTGATTAACACTTTAATTTTAATCACTCTAAGGTTGAATCTAATATTGTGTCAAGAGATTTTATATCTTTACGACTTCTTTATTTACTTAAAACAAGTTGACTTTGATTTATTAAGATTTCATCCTTACTCAATACCTGGTTGATAGCACTGTTAGGACTTTTTTGCTAAGAAATTCATCGCCTTCGAGACACTCCTTACTCAATAGTCAATACCTAGTTGATATCACTATTAGGATTTTTTGTGCTAAGAAAATTTTCACCTTCGAGACTTCCAATGTGTCTGAAGACTATTTCTCTATGATTTTATCCAATACTAGTATTAAGTTGATCATGATTTATCAAAACGTTTTTTTTTTTGGAACTTCATCCATGCATAGAGTTCATTTTTTTGGAACTTCATCACTTGCTAAGCTTTTGGTCATTGTCGATTTGTTTACATTTTGATCACGGTCAAACATTTAATTCTCCGCTATTTTCAACTGTTAAATGTCTAATCAAATTGGATCTAGTTAGTCTTTTTCTTTACCAATTCTTCGTTGAACTTTTTACACTTGTGAACACTTATTGAATTTCAACGCCGTTAAATATCTAGTCAATCAAAATTCATTCCGATTGAATTTGATCATCCGATGGATAAAATATTTTCATTTGTAGTTGAATTGGTTAGACAGTTAATTGATGATAAATTTTAATCGACTGGTGAATGTGAAGGTAGTTGTTGATATAACAAACTAAATGATTATGATTGGATAACTTAAGAGCTACGTAATGTGACAAAACGTGATAATGTTTGTGCCAAGGGCTCTGTATGGTCAGGCCCCTTTCGACTTAATGAAGGATAATAAATCACGAATGCTTCATTCTGACACAGTGATCCTTTTCATGGTAGAGATCAAGAATCCAATAAAATATTTCATGTACATAAGAACAATTCATTGGCGGTGGAATCCAATCAATTGGAATAATTATTGGTAGATTAGGAACTATTGTGATCAATAAAATAATCGACTAATCGACCATAAAATGACAAACTAGGAACTACATGAAAAATTGAAAGGCTATAAAAAGAATATTAGAGGGAGTATTTGAGTGTTGGTGTCCAAGTTTTATTGTATTTATACTTTGAGCTCTCCTAGCGACATTTTAGTCTTAGTCTTCTTCTTAGCTTCAATTGTTAATCTTGTAAAATAAGACTCGTAAGAAGTTTTTTCAGCTCCAAAAGAAGTTCAAAAAGGAAAAAATTGATGGGGTTTTCAAAAGTAATTCATTAAAAAGTTATAAGTTGTGAAATATGAATGATGATTTCGAATCGCATTAAATCAAATGTGTTAGGGCTAGTGTTCTTTGTTTATTTTCACTGCATATTTTATTCGATTGACTTTGCTAAGAAATTTGCAAGTATTTAAATATTAATTGTAAAAAAATTACTATCCAACCCCTTCTGACTAACTGAACGTTTAACACAAAAGAACAATTTCTTTTTATTTTATTTATACAATGATAAGGAAGGAGGAGTCTTGACACAACTATAAAATTGTTATTTTGTGATTAAAAAATTATGGATTTAAATTATGAAAATAGTTTCTTGTAAAAAAAAAAATAAGGTGAGACTGCATACAATGAATTTCTTCTCTGATATTCTGTGTGACAGGAACTTTGTGTATCGAATTGTAGTTTATACAATGATAAGGAAGAGGTTACCAATGGAGTCGATTTTGTTGGATCTCTTGTATCAATTTGAATAGCAACTCATAGCGAGAGTTGATTTCTTTAAGCTTCATTCTATTAGAGACAATTGATCTTTCTATTTAAGAGGTCATTTAATATTATGATTTATCTTTTTTTTATTTTTTATAGATCTTGAGGCAGACAATGAAAAGATGTTTGAGATGAACATTATTATTTTTTGCAATAATAAAATAATAAAGTAGCATATGAAAATATTGATGTATATTTAATTCAAAGGTGGGGAGGTTCAAGGGTTGCTGGCACTAGCATCATAACCACAATCTAGTATAAAATTATTAATAATTTTTTAAAAATAAATTAAATGCATTAATAAAAATTTAAATGCGGCTGGGGTGTATAAAATTGAATCGATGAGGGATTACAAAAATTTAAAAGAGAAATGAAACGAACGACCAGGGAACTCAGGGTATTCATAAAAAAATAAAAAAAAAATAAAATATAGAGATTAATTTAGTATTTTAAGGTTAAAATTGACTAAAATATCCTCATAAATTAGTCATTTTTATTTTAAAATAAAAAAATATTTTAGTATTGCCGACATTTTTATCCGTTACGTTTGCCGCTTCATTTTGCTTGTTGCAGGTCTAATCCAACTCACAAGACCGAACGTGATCGGCTATAAATGAAAAAAATAAAATCGTCCTCTATAAATGTGAAATTATATCATATTAATAATCCTTCAAATTGTCCGTATGATAAATTATAATTTCAGATGGTAAATATAAAGAAAAAAATTAATCAGGACGATAAAATCTTCAAAAATTAATCTTTGTCTATTTAAAATTATTTTTCTGTACTTATCAACTAGAATGGTTCTGAAAACTATATTAGTAGTCATTTATCGTTGCTTTTATTATGGAGAAAGATAAATCAGAATTTCAATTGATAAATATAAAAGAGAGAGAGCGTTGATAATTTAAAATTATAATTTTTTTGAGAATTATTTTTATTTATTATAGATAAATTCTTTTGTACTTAGTGCAGCTGTGCTCGTCCAAGCTAAACTAAGTTGGGCTAAGTCATTTAAACTCAATAAAATTTTTTGATAAATAAACTTAAATAAATAAAATTTAAACACGTCTAAATTGACGTTGACAGTGGGAAAACGCAGCCGTATTTAGCGTTTACAATGGAAGACGCAGCAGCAGAAAAGAAAAGGTTGGTGGCCTGGTGGGTGATCAAAAAATTGAAGCTACATCGCACCTCACTCTCTCCGCTCCCTGACGTTGACTCTCCATCCGACTACTCTTCTTAACTCGACCAGACACCACTGCTGCGCCCTCTTTGGTTGAGATCCAATCCAACACGAAAGCGAGCTACCCTCCCATGGCTCGCTTTCTTCTCCCTGCCGGAATCGAATGGTTGAATCCGACCAAACCACTTCCAAGGTCAAGGTACATGTTTTTTTCCCCTCTCTTCAAGCAAAAGTCCATTTACGACCAACCACACCCATTTAGTTTCGTTTAATTGCTTCTTTTTAGTCGCTGCTCGGCATCCAGGTCCCAAATTGCAGGCCTCCGGGCAACAACCAACCCCGCTGCCCTTTCCCACCATCTTCCCTGAGGAATCTTCCCCTCTCGCCGTGCAAAGCTTGCTCCTTTCTTCGATCTCGTCGCCCTTCTCTCTGCCCGAGGAGATTTGAGGGGTCGGAGTGGGGTTATGGCGGGCGGCTTTTGCGTTCTGCCGCTGCTGATCCTTTGCTCTCTCTTCCAGGGGATCCTTGGAGTGGAGCACCAACCCAATCACCCCACGGAGAGGATTTCCGGTGAGCTTTGAATTAAAAAATTTGTTTTTTGTTTGTTTATTTTGGGGATAGCTCTTGTTTGAGATTAGATCTGAACTTGGAGGCATTCGGTTCAAGGACTTCCCTTCTCCTTGCTTATCTATTTTTGTTTTTCTTTTCGCTCCTTCCCTGAAACCAAGTTGGTCACTTCTACTCTTCCTGTGAGACGCGACATCATGATGATTGTTCTTTTTCTTTTGTTTTCCGTGAAGTTGAGAGTAGAGGCAATTTTTGACTGATTAACTTGATCTCAAATTAGAGAGTGCTGGGAGCTGCTTCATTCATCAAGTTGGTAGAACTATAAAGTTTTTTCTTACTGATACCAACTTAGTTTTTTCCTGACGAGAAACGAAGTTGGTTATATTTTTTTTTTGTTTGACTCTAGTTATACTCTTCCTATAAGATGTGAGTTTATGATGGTTTTCCTCTTTTTCCTGGAAATAAGTTTACACATGCAATTTGATTGATTAGCTTGATCTCAAATTATAGAGTTTGTGGTGTTTCTTAATTCATCAATTTGGTCGAATGCTTTAACTATGATTGGATATGGAGAATGTTTGTGGTTTTTTTCGTCTACCACAATGTAGTTTAATAAAAAATTATATAGTTTTTTTTTGGCTTAATTCATCAAAGGGTAGCACTTGTTTGTGGTTTTTTTCACTTCTATCTCTTCTATTTTGTTTAAGAGTGGCTTGATATGGAGTTCGTTGAATATAGTCTTAGTAATTTTAAATTGTCCCCCAAAAAATTCTTGCTCGATCATGATCCACGGATTCATTATGTTTTCCGAACATTTTAACCTAATTATTATGAAATCCTTTGCTAGAAAGCCATTTTGGGGCTTATTTTTAGCAGATTTCCCAAAGGCCAACTTGAGTTTGGGTTCTTCCCATGGGAGAAGCATTTTTTTTTGGTGCAAATTTTAGGTAGCGTTTGGTTTGTAGAAAATTTTCCATTTTTCATTTTCATTTTCATTTTCTGAGAAAATGAGAAAATAACGTTTGGTTGATATTTTCCATCTTCGTTTTCTGAGAGAGAATTTTTTGGAAAATTGGAAAACAAAAAAAAACTAGTTTCTGTTTTCCAGAAAATGGAAAACGCGGGCCTAACCAAACAACCCCTTATCTTTTCTTCACATAACCAAAAAAGCCTGCATGGTGAACTAAATTAATCCTTCTCTTCTCGAACTTTTTAATGGTATCGCTTGCTTCTTCAAAAGTATAGCAATCAATTTGTAAGAGCAAGAGATGTACATAATTATTTTTATTTAAAATGTGTTTTTCCTTGCCTTGGGCAAAAAACAAAATCTTTCTAGAACAAATCATGCCATTTTGGCAAGAAACTTATCAAAGGTTTTTTAGAAGTTTCAAGTGGATTGTTCATATATTTTTGAGTCGTGCCTCAAGGGGATTTTGACAAAAACTCCTCATGTCATTTTAACAAGAAATTCATATCAGAGGCAAGAGTTGTAGGTGGACTATTCATGTACAAGTTAAAATGGAGCATTAAGGAGATTTTGATAGAAATTCCTTGATTGCTAAAATTACATTTTGGCTAGAAGATCATATAAGAACTTCCTAGGAGTCTCAAACAGTTTGGAATTGAAAACAAATCATCTTTTGAATTGATTTTTCCCAAAGCGAGTTATTTTGAGTCATCAAAATTTCAAATCAAAATTGATCTTTTGAGATTCCTAGCAAGCTTCTAGTAATTTCCTAGTCAAAAAATGACATGATTTGGTTGATTAAAGGTTTCTTGATAGAATATCCTTGTGTTCCATTTTAACTGAAAACACACAAACATTTTACTTGAGATTTCTACAAAACCTCTCATATAATTTTCTTGCCAAAAACGACGTGATTGACATGATTTGGGTCATCGAGAAGCTTTTCTGAAAATGTTCTTGATGATCTATTTCCACTTGAACACACAAACAGCTCACTCAAAACTCCTAGGAAGCCTCTAATATGACTTTCTTGCCAAAACTATATGATTTGCTGCTTCAAGTGGAATTTTGAAGATACTTCTTGATGGCGCATTTTAATTAAAAGAAAATCTGTGTATATCTTAGGCATGCTTATCGGTTCCTCGGTTCCGGTTCCGGTTCCGATTCAGTTCTAACCGGTTCCGGATCCGTCGACATTGGAACCGGTTCAAAATCGATTTCGAACCGGTTCCGGTTCCAAAGTTTTAACTTTGAAACCAATTCAATTCGGACCGGTTCCGAATCGGTTTCGAAACGGTTTTGGACCGATTCCGAAACAGTTCCGGATCATCTTCCACGAACTTGAGCTTCCAAATTCATCTTTCGCGCTGGTGATCCTATTCTTTTTTTCTGTCGCAAAATGATCTTGTAGACATGTTAGCATGCTAAGAGTTTCCACCTTTAAATTAGCAACCGGAACCAGATCCAAATCGGAACAAGAATCGGTTCCGAAACGATTCCGAAATCGATTGGAACTGAACCGGACCGGAATTGGAACAGTTCCGGTTCGATTCTAGAACCGGTTCTGAATTTAACGGATTGGTTCCGACTCGGTTCCGGATCGAACCAGTCCATTAAGCATGCCTAGTATATCTATCCCTCTTACCAATTTACTAGTATATATATTTTTTTCAAAACAAACAAGTTTTCACCATTACAATAATTAAAAAAGGTAGATGTTTGTTTGCTAAATTGCAGGTGTTTTGGATAAAGTATCACGTGCCTTTTGGGAAAAATAAAAAATCAAAACGTCGTTTGGGAAATCTACCTTATTTTTCTTGTTTAGGGATTGATCTAGGATAAACACAGTATCAAGATTTACAAATTTGAGTTATTATATGAAAGTAGTTTGCAACTGGAAAAACATATGCATTTCTGTCCTATCTCAACTCTCTAAGATGTGGCTATCACACTCAAATTATGGCTAATATCATAATTTAATGTCAATGTGGACAAAATCATCAGGTTATGGAAAACATTAAGATAGAAATATTTAGGTATTGAAGGTTATATCGAGGTTTATGGTTTGAGCATTATTGCATTGCAATTTCACTGTCAGCACATTACTATTAGAGGGCCATGGTATGGCAACTGAAACCTTGATGTTCTAATACAATTTGATATAGTCCAAACTTAGAAACAGCTGTGGTATCAAGTTAAAACTCACGCTCAGGATTAAAGAAGTCCTTAATTTCTTATCGGCCTGATTATTTATCTTCCCTTCTCTTGACAATCTTAGGTTGAAAGTGCATGCCACCATAAGCTCTGATACTTGGACTCTTCATTTATCCGTTGATACCTATGGATGCTGATAATCAAGGACCACCACTCCGAGTGGACATTTGACACATGTATCAATCTTTTGTTTGAATTTTCATTATCTACACCCTTTACTCAGTTACTCATACTAGAGCAACGTAGACTATAACAATGGCTGAAAGTGAAAGTGCTTATGTGTGCTCCCTCTTTTATCAACTTTACATCATTGGCAAGGCAATAGCCTTTCTTAGATTTATTAGGTATTTGAATTAATTCTCCAAGGGCAAAATTTCAGTGGATTGTTTGAGCTTGTAATATAAGCAAATGTCAGTTTTTCTCACCTTTAAGCAAGAGACCTGCCTTTTTGACCCCCAAATTATAAACTAAAATTACTCTTGGACATGTGGGTGCATATGGTTAGCAACTTTACTCGATGCTCATCTTTGTCCTCTTGTTTTGGTGGAACCATGTTCATGGCCAAACATATATCAGATTGCTCAAGTGTCTTTACTGCAGGGAGTGCGGGCGATGTTCTAGAGGATGATCCTGTTGGCAGATTGAAGGTGTTTGTGTATGAGCTACCTAGCAAGTACAACAGAAAGATTCTCCAAAAGGATCCCAGATGCCTCAATCACATGTTTGCTGCGGAGATATACATGCATCGTTTTCTGCTCTCAAGCCCTGTCCGAACTTTTAATCCTGAAGAAGCTGATTGGTTCTATACCCCTGTTTACACAACTTGTGACCTAACTCCTAATGGTCTCCCATTACCCTTCAAATCACCACGGATGATGAGAAGCGCAATAGAGTTGATATCCACTACTTGGCCTTACTGGAACAGGACTGAAGGGGCTGACCATTTCTTTATCACACCACATGATTTTGGTGCATGTTTTCACTACCAGGTGAGTTTTCTATGATCGCCCTAGCAAAAGTTCTCCTTTTACAAACTTTCTTTCGCTATTTAGCATTACCTTCTCATAATCACCAAATCTGATACTATAGGAAGAAAAAGCTATCGAACGAGGAATCTTGCACTTGCTTAAGCGTGCCACACTGGTCCAGACCTTTGGGCAACAAAATCATGTTTGCTTGAAGGATGGTTCAATCGTTATTCCTCCATATGCCCCTCCACAGAAGATGCAGGCTCATTTAATTCCTCCTGACACTCCTCGTTCCATCTTTGTTTATTTTCGAGGCTTATTTTATGACGTAGGGAACGATCCAGAGGGCGGATACTATGCAAGGTGAGCTTTAACTACCAACAAGTTTAGTTAGCTCAATTTCTTTATGTAATGCTCAAGACTACTGATGTTCCATGGCATACCTTACTCCTTTCTGTTGAATAGAGGTGCCCGGGCATCAGTATGGGAGAACTTCAAGAACAACCCACTTTTTGACATCTCTACTGAACATCCTACCACTTATTACGAAGATATGCAGCGAGCAGTATTCTGCTTGTGCCCCTTGGGTTGGGCACCATGGAGTCCTCGACTGGTGGAAGCAGTAGTGTTTGGCTGCATACCGGTAGTGATAGCAGATGATATAGTGCTTCCATTTGCAGACGCTATACCATGGGAGGAAATTGGTGTGTTTGTGGCCGAGGAGGATGTGCCAAAACTGGACACCATCCTAACCTCGATACCGATAGAGGTAATTCTGAGAAAACAACGTCTCCTCGCCAACCCTTCGATGAAGCAGGCGATGTTGTTCCCGCAACCGGCCCAATCTCGCGACGCGTTCCATCAGATACTGAATGGACTGGCTCGGAAGTTGCCACATGAGGAATCTGTTTATCTTAAGCCAGGTCAGAAAATTCTGAACTGGACTGCTGGTCCAAAAGGAGACCTGAAGCCTTGGTAGAAAGCCTAAGGCTTCAGCTTTACTTGAAGGTGCATCTTTTTATTGCTGTTGTTTCAGCTACATCTGCTTTATACTTTGTTGCTCATACTTTCTTTGAAGGTAACCTTTCTGTTCTTGTCAAGGCACTGCCCCTTCTTTTTTTTTTTTTTTTTTTTTTTTTTTTTTCCTTTTAGCTCGTCGGACACTTGGATACTATAATTCAATTTTTAGTAAAAACTATAACTTTGATCAAGAAATTTTAACTTCATAGGAAACCTGATCTAGAACAAGCAGTGTCGATTTTTTGCTTGATGGAAATCACGAATTTAAGACTTGTGTATATTAAATCGAATAAATACAACATGATTTGTAAATAGGATCTAGTTTACTGAATTTACAGCAAATAAAAGCATAAAAGAAGAGATGACATAAATAAAAGAAACTTGAGTGTAGTGGAGGGATCATTGATCGTCGTGTGTAAGATTCGATTCGGAGTTTTCGTAAAGAAATAAAAGGGTGGGTTTTCTATATAGTTCTAGGGTGATGATGTTGTAAATTTTTAATTGATAAGAAACGAGAAATTTGTTAGAATATCTAGTCCCTACGAAGATCATGTCATATATATAGAGATTGGTTTCATTCGTTATCGATGTATTATCAATAACAAATTCAAACTCTAATAGATTTTACACATTTAATTTATATTCAATAAATTGAATATGCAAATCAATAAATAAATTACTTGATCGGATTCGAATCAATACGATCTAATCGGAGGATTATGTAAGAGTTGATTTGCATTTTTTTAGCGATTTTGATCGTTTTTTACATAAATTTAAATTTTATTATTCTTTCTTAGATGTTTTTCACAACTTTTTACGAGAATTAATCAAAAGCAAAATAAGAATAAATTTTTATTATTTCTTTCATAGTCTTTCTTTTGGTTTAAATCTGACAGCTTTACCTCGAGCTATCTCAAATGAAAAATATTACGTGACATTTTTTTATTTTTATTCCTATGAGAAAACAATAACACTGCAGTTGAAGAACAACTCCTCGAAGAATAATAAAAAAACAAAAAAAATCAAAAGGACTCCTTGTTATCTCAATTTTGGACGTTTAAAAAATAAAATAAATAAAAGGTCGTTCTATTATATTTTTCGTATTAGAAAAATCTTATTCTATAAAAAGTTAGAATTATCAATCTAGCAGTTTATATCGGTCTGTCTCACGGTCATTATGAGATATATAAATCACGAGAAATTTTATATGCTTTGATATGGTGGTTAAGATAAGTGAAGGTTATTTGAATTTAGAAAAAAAACTTTATAAAATATCTTTTTTTTTATCATACTGTATTTTCTTTCATTTCTAATTTCAAATTTTTTTACATTTATTTTATTCTATTTCTTCACGTTACTTTGACTTTCTGAGGTCTATTTAAGTAAATTATGTGTGCGGTATAAAGTTCATAATGTAGAACTCTTTTGATTCATTCTATTGTTTTTGCTCATATGAAATGGATATAACATTTTCTATTTTTTGAATATAAATGAAGTTTTTATTAGGTTATTCATAATATGAATTAAAGTCCGATTACTTTCTTTCATTTAGAACATGACATAAAAATCTTCATTCACTTGAATGAAATTCGGCAATTTACCAAATACAGCTCCTAAAGTTCGAGATTGTCCAAAAAGCGTAACATAGTTTCAGATTTACCAAATCGCGCACCTAATTCCCCTTTTACCCCTCCTGCCAAACAGACCTGCAATTTAATGATGAGAGAGAATTTTCATGCATTCGAGCCACTGCTGAAAATTCTGAACCATCTAAACGTGGTGTTGGGAATTCAAATCCCAACACCACCCTTTTTTTTATCTGATTTCTAATTTATATCGGTCTGATTTTTGAAATATTGCTGTGAATACTTAATAAAGCCTCGAATATCAGAAATTTTGGCCACGGATAAACAGAGGGACACTACTCAAACTCAATGGACTTGGATTGGATCGAAAAAGAGGTGAATAGGGCCATCAATGTGTTTTGACCGAAACCCATTGATGGACTTAGAGAAGTCCAAATTTTGAAATCTTGACATAGATTGAAAGATCTTACAACATGAATTTTTGATATGTCGAGGAAACTTAGTTTTAATCTCCCTATCTCCCAATTAAAAAAGATGATCTGTAAGTTGAGAAGCGGTGGAAGATGATGGTAGTAATTATTCCAAGAAATCGCGGTGGAATTGAATTAAAGACCACGCTGGTGTTGCAATCCGCACACCATCGCCGGTGCCGGAATTACAAATTCAAGACCGGTGCCGAATTGGAATTTTCAAGACACTACGCGTGGTGTTGCAATCCCAGCACCACCACTGTGGTGCTGGGAATTCCAATCCCAGCACCACAGTGGTTCCAATTTTTTGTTTAGATGACTTGAGTGGCAGTGACTGCAAAACTGCTGCAAGATTATAATAATAACAGCAACACAAAATTCAGTTGATCGAAAGCTGCTAGTTTAGATCTGCACCATCGTAAAAACACAGCTAACTACATAATATGCCACCAAAATCCACACAATCAATATTGCCACATCGCCATCAATAAAATCACAAAGATCTGAAAATCTATTAACTCCATGACATGCTCATTTGGAATCCAGTATCAGAAATATATTCAGTCTCAGTATACACGCCAGAAAATGAATTCGTAAATTAGGTTCCAGTTTCAGTTTCAAACTCTGAAGTCGCCATAAAGTTTTTTTGTCTGAAGCCGCCATAAATTTAACAATGATTCGAGTTTAAGAAGTAGAATCAAATTTCCAAAATTGAATGAAGTTTATGAAATCGACTTAATCGCCCATAAATTAGTTTTTATCTCTAATTTGTATTAAGAATACAATTTAGCTGCTTTTCTTCGAATCGAGTTGTTTCTTGCTAATTAAAATTTGATGAAAAGTTAATGATGAAAAATACCGAATTCAAATTCCAAAGATCCATAGCGTGGTGGTGCTTGAATCAACACCGCAGATCGCCGAATTCAATCTCAAGATTACGCTGGTCTTTGGAAATTCCAATTCTGAAGATTATTGCGGTGTTGGAATTGTGAATTCCAACACCACTACCATTATCTTCCACCAGTTTCTCAACTTACAGTATCATCTTTTTTTTCGACACAAGTTAAAATTGAGAGATAGGGGGATTAAAACTAAGTTTCCTCGACATATCAAAAATTCATGTTGTAAGATCTTTCAATCTATGTCAAGATTTCAAAATTTGGACTTCTCTAAGTCCATCAATGGGTTTCGGTCAAAACACATTGATGGCCCTATTCACCTCTTTTTCGATCCAATCCAAGTCCATTGAGTTTGAGTAGTGTCCCTCTGTTTATCCGTGGCCAAAATTTTTGATATTCGAGGCTTTATTAAGTATTCACAGCAATATTTCAGAAATCAGACCGATATAAATTAGAAATCAGATAAAAAAAAGGGTGGTGCTGGGATTTGAATTCCCAGCACCACGTTTAGATGGTTCGGAATTTTCAGCAGTGGCTCGGATGCATGAAAATTCTCTCTCATCATTAAATTGCATGTCTGTTTGGCAGGAGGGGTAAAAGGGGAATTAGGTGCGCGATTTGGTAAATCTGAAACTATGTTACGCTTTTTGGACAATCTCGAACTTTAGGAGCTGTGTTTGGTAAATTGCCGAATGAAATTTGGAATCGTATCATAGTCATATAATTAAACATTAGTTTCTTATTCTTATCATTTAATGAGTATCTTGTATTTCATAGAATTTGAGAGTAATATAGTCCTTATGCATGGGCCAATCTATCCAACTTTCCGACATCAAAATATGTTTAAGACGTGGATGATTATAATAAAGGATTCCCAACCTATCATAAATTCACGTTCATGAAAATCAGTACTTCTCCAAATCTGAAAAACAGACGGAATTCTAGGATTATTCCTAGGGACAAATACTTTTTACGCATACTTATTCAGATTTATCTATATCATACTCAATTCTTGTAAGATGATACACACTGGCTAAAAATCTCCTCGATGCTAATGAAACGTGAAGATCATTTGAATTTAAAAAAAGATTTTAAATCTTTTTTGAAATCAATTCATATTATATCTGTAAGTATCATCGTATCTTAGCCACTCTACTAATCTTATTCTAATATTACTGTAACAGTGACCAGTGAGGAATAATTAGTGCAATGTTTAGTTAGAAGTAATTGCAATAACTGCTACCATGTGTAGTTAGATAGTGTAATTGTTACAACGTGTATAGTAGTTGCACCTAGCTATTTAATGACTGTAATATTGTTATAACAATCACTAAATATGTAATTTTATAGCGATTTAAATTTTTAAAAATGATTTTAATCAATTTTAAGTAATTTTAATTAAGATAGTAACAGATTTTCAATATAAAATTACTAACTACTCCTAACTGCTTGTTGGAATAAGGGCGTCCACAGTAGAAAAGGAAATTTTTATCAAATATTTGTGTTCTCCGGGTTCACATATCGATAAAATATCTTATTCCTTAAATATTTCACATTTCATAATGAAATATTTCATATATCAAATATTTATAGGTTATATCAAATATCTCACTTCTAAATTTCATATCTCACCAATTTAAAAAAAATTTAAAAACAGTAGCATTCAATGTGATACGATGAAATTGAATTTATAATAATAATAATAAATTAAAAACAGTGTAGCATGCAGTGGGCCCTCGCGCTTGCAACTCACATTTTTTTTAAAATAAAAATCATCGGGAAAAAACTTTTTGTCTATAATAATTCTATTTTTCAATTGGTACAATGGAAGATATTTGGAGTTTGAAAATATTCAAAAAAATATCTCCTCCAAATACCTCTCATGCCTTAATGATATTTTTAATATGAAAAATATAATATGAGTGTCTTTTTGATTTTTTTTTTTTAAAGGAGTGCACTTTTGATTCAAATAAACAAGTGTATTTTTTTAATTTTTATCCAAATAAAATTGCTGACGAAGAACAAACTATTCCTATGGAAAAGAAAAAAACATTACAGTGAAAGGACAGATACGAAAGCAAATCTGACTAATCCATTTTTAATTGATGGCTACAAAAATAAACACCACAATTAATTATCTGATCGAGCTCCTAATTAAGCACGCTGAGACGAGTAATTGCATATCTGGTCAAACTAATTAGATTTCTAATCAGATGGTCCAGCAGTATATAGAAGTTTAGTTGCTTTTGTTTTACAATTACAAATTGAAAGCTTTATCCAATAACATTAATCAATCTGCAATGAGTTGGTGTTCCTAATAACTTCCTATTCCTGCTACTTGAAAAACCTATCACTCTGGAAAAGAAGAAAAAAAAAAATAAATGAAAAATTTACATTCCAACATCTAATTCACAGGTTGCATGCTTGATCCCAAGTCCAGGAAATGCAATCTCAATCATGTCTAGTGAGATTTTCATATTTATAATTTGTCGGCTATTTTGCCAAGAGCATCAGCTAGTTTGCCAAGGACGAGGAGCAAACCGTTCGTTTGATCTTTCCTCTCGTCTCTATCCATTTGAAAATTGAGATTTTGAACTTTCAATTGTGCCGTCAGCATTCTGTTGTTCTGGTCTAAAATTTCAATCAATTTAGTCTGTAGATCATCGTCTTCCTCTTCTTCCGGCGATGATGTTCGTCTCCGCTTATGTCCGTCGTGAGACGGGGAGCCCTTTTCAGGATTCTGAGCATGCTGTTTGTCCATTGCTATAGCTGCTTTAAGTTAAACTAGTCAATCAGAATCCAGATGAAAATAGAAGCTTCAAACAGCTAGGTTTAAGAAACAGTTATACCCATATAAGACCACTTAATCCTCCTTGTCTATTTTTTACTTCGCTAAGGTATCAAAATTGTTTATGTATGCCATTTCAATCCCTTCCAAACCATGCTCGAATACTCGAGACTTGTTCGTAAACCTTCGTCGTAACAGAATCGTATGAAGCTGTATAAATTTAACATCTCTTAGCTTGATTGTAAATGCATGCAGTAGGTTCATGAAAAGGATCATTTTAACTTGGTGACTTTGATGACACTGAATTGGGATGATCATATATACATGCTCCTTGAAGATCTTTTATGGTGTCTAAAGAACTGGAAAAGAATCAACTGAATACTAGAAGCTGATAAAGATAAATACAAAGAAGGAACATTGTATTTAGAAGTTTAGATAAATTTTGATGCTGACTGCTAAACCTGATGACCCGCGATAGATTTAACGGGGTTTGGGATATATCGACATCAAAAGGAGTTGAATTTAAGTCGAATTTAGGAGTATTAGGGATGAATATATTTACAAACAGAATAGTTCACCAAGGCCAGAAAAGTACTACAAAGATAATAAAAGAATTTAAAGCTGATGAATCATGCAAAGCTGCAAACAATGGATATTAACTGATCGACCAAGACCTAATTACTAACATCAGCTGTTCATGATGCCTGATCCGTAGAGAATTTTGATGCAAATATAGCTAACTTTTTACCTAGGTTATGACAGAATAAATATACATATTAAAAGTAAATTGAAATGCAGAAAATAGCCTTCATCATCTTTTAATAAAAGAATTTGGTCATGGAGTCTGGTTTGGAGGTAGGCTATTCTGATCGGGTGCTACTATTCGACATACTTCAGAAGCAAAATCACATGACTCTATTGCTTTGTTTTACTTTGAGGTGCAGATTAAAGAATTTAAGGTGAAAAAGATCTCCAGGGAAAAGGAAAGGAAAAGATGAGAAAGAAAGAAAGAAAAAGAAATCCGATGAGTTCATGGCAGAATTGGCGTGTCAATGGAATGAAAAATTTGGATGTCCAACGAACTACAAGGTATTTTCTTATAATGAAATGAAAAATCTGAAATATTAAGCCGCTGGATCAAATCGATTATTCCATGATTAAACGGTTCGAAGAATAGGATAAATTGTGTCAATCCAAAAAAAAAAAAAAAAGAAAAGAAAAACTAAAAGGGAATTATGTTCTTCTGCGACTTCCCAACTCAGCTTGTAATGATATCTATTCTTTCCCTATCACCCATACCACCAAAACCAGAAATATCATTCTCTGATTCATTGGTGATTGAATGAGAAAACTCATTAGAGATATCAGATGAATTCGAAGAGAGAGATAAAATAAACAAAATATCCTATGAATTTCAGCAAAATAGATCAGAAACCATTACCTTCGCCAGAATCAGATTTCTCTTGTCCAGTTGATTCGCAGTTTTTTTCTGTACACGAAGATGTCGATAAAAAGAAACATCGATTACAAAGGAAAAAACTATCAGAGCGAAGCAATTTGATACCTGAAGCCTTAAAATTGAGTAAACAATCAAGAATTCGTTTACCTGAGATTGGCACAGCCGCTACAGGCAGCGCTGGCGGCGTCGGATCATCTTCCTCTGGCTCCTTCTCCTCCGTCTCCTCCTCGAAGTCCGAGAACGATCCGTCCTCGGTCTCTGTTCGCCTGCTGTCCGCATCAGCCAGTGGCGGTGTTAGCCTACCCCCTTTCTTCCCGTCGTCCTCTTCCGCCGCCGGCTCAATCTCCGCTTCCGATTCAGGCAAGTCCCCACCGTCAAGGATGTCGTACACCTCCCGGTGGAAAAACCCCGGCAGTCTCCTCTCCCTCCGCATATCATTCCTCATCGTCCAAAACGACTCCTTTCCCCTCGCCTCCCACTCCTTTATCTTCTTGAAGTCGCCGGCGAGGTTGCTCCACCGCTTCCGGCACTGCACCGCACCCCGATTCACGCCGTGCCGCCGGCAGTAGGACGACACCGACGCCCACTTAGGCTCCACCGTCGCCGCCGTTCCCCCCTCCCCACCACCCCCTACGCCACCGCCCCCCCTCCCGCGCACCCTTCTTCGGCTCTCCGCCACGCGCTTCCCCTTGATCAGCACCAGTATCTCCTGCCTTGTCCACCGCGGCAGCCGCGGCGAACGCCCCCCTCCCGGTCCTCCGCCGCCACCGCCACTATCGCGGCCGTTGGAACCCCCACCCTCGACGGCGTTCGCCATCGACGACGACCCCGTAAAACCCACGTCCCACACTTAACGGTGCACTAACAGAATCAGGCGGGCGCCGTCACCGCGTACCCTCCTCCTTGTCTACGGTCACCCTTCTCTCTAAGAGCCAACACAAATAGAGAGAGAAAGAGAGCAACAAAGGGATTAGATTAGGAGGAGATGAATGATTAGGCCTTAATTATCTTGTCCTTCCTCCAATCCCCAATCCCTATCCTCGTTTAATTAAATTAAACCCATAATTTTATTAAAAAAAAAAAAGAAATTAAGACATGTCTTACACATAAAATAAAATGGCGTGGTCAAGATAACAAATTCAAGAGAAGGCAATTAATTAAGGGAAAGCAAAAGGGTTATCTCTTTCCTAGTGTGGGGGTTGATAAGCCACTAATGGTCCACCACCACCCTAAATCTCTGATCTTCTTGTTCCATTCTCCTAATGCAACCTTCTCCTTTACCCTTGTTTATATTATATTATAATTATATTAGAGATCCTTTGTGGTTTGTGGTCATTATAGGATTTCTAACATTGTGTGGATCTAGTTTAGGGTTAAGTCCTTTTCTTAGTTGATGTGTAGGCTTATTCTTCTTCATCTTAAGTATTGGTATTAATTTAAATGGTCACTAGCCCTAATTGATCAAGGAGTTAAACATTTGCAAAATCAAGTGTTAAAGGGAGATGAGTCATGTTCTTAGGTCGAGCTTCATTGTTTTCAAGGAAAAATAAATCTCTATTGACATTAAACACATAATTGAATTCCTTTATTTATGAGATTATGTCAACCTTAATTACTATTACTATGAGATTAACAAGAATGGTAAGTCTTTATGATCTACTTGATTAATAGTTAACTTGGGTTGATATAATTTTTATCTTATTATAAAGTAATAGTTTTTTTTTTTAATTATGGTAAATTGTGGTGGTAACTTATGGTCGTATAGGTCATGATTGTTGCAAACAAGTTATACTTTGTTACAATGGAATATTACGACAATATCTAAAGTTTACAAATCCATCTTCGTTTACGATAATTTTATGATAACTTTGACAATTGTCACAAAGTTTAGTTTGTCGTTAAAGTTCTTATCGTTGCACTATCGTTGGCAACACACTTCAACTCTGCCACTCCGGTCCAATTGATAGATGCCTCCCTTTTGATGACCAACTCCTTCTCCTTATGACCACCCTTTTTTATCGCGGGTGCCCCTTTTACTAGTATAATCTTTTTCTAATATTTGACACGACAAATGTGTTCTACCCTCTTCTCTATTCAGTGCATTGTCTATTGGCTCTCGCATCACTTTCTCCTCCTATATATTCCACCACTCGTAGAACACTTTCCTATCTAGCGATGCGACTTCCTCCTCTTTGTCAACCTAAAACCCTAACCTAATCTAACAAAAACAAAATCCTAATACCTAACCTCTAACCCAAGCCCCATCTAGGCGACAATTAAGCCTCCACATCGAGTCCTATATCCACGCCAAACCCCTTGTATCCAAAATGTTTCCCTCCGAATTCTTCAACCTTATAAATGTTAATTATGATCGGTAATCATATTTTTATTTTTCATATAATCTCTATAGAGCTAATTTAGCTGATATGTTAAATAATTTTGTTTGAGACTAATGGAAACATTTGTATATTTAGCTAATATGTAAATTTAGTCGTGAAATTTAGGGTGCATTAATCTTAGTTAAGACAAATTTTAGTTTAAGTTAGAAAGTATAAGCTAATGCAATTTTGCCTAATGTATAGCCAAACAAATCCACCACATGTCATATAAGAAAAAGAAAATCTAACTAATGCATTTAATTATGAGGACTATTTTAGGCTCATGTAAATTATTATAATTGCATTTTTAGAGTTATTAAATATGAAGTTTGTATTGGATCACGAAGATACGCTAGGGTGCGTTTGGTTGGAGGTTTTTGTCGATAACCTTGTTAGGTTATCAACAAAAATCTTGTTTGATTTAGGTTATAAACAATTACCTGGTAATTGTTCATTACCTGATTATGAACAAAAACTTTTTTAGGCGGAATCGGAAAACCTTGGAGAACCAAGGTTTTTGTTGATTCTTGGGATTAAGGAAACTTTTTTCCAATATTATCCATAGCAATATATTAAATGTCAATGTGTCAAAACCGCCGCCGCCGCCGCCACCGCCGCCGCCGCTTGTCGCCGACGTCGCTGTCGCCGGCCGCCTTCGCCACGGCCGCTGCCGCGCCGTTCGGCCGCCGCTTCGCCGCCGCCCGGCCGGCTGGCCGCCGCCGGCCGTCCGCCGCTGCCGCCGCCGTCGCCGCCGCCGCCGCCTGCCGTCGCCGCCGCGCCGCCCGCGCTGCCGGCCGACCACCGCCGCCATCGCCCATCACCGGCCACTACTTGCCGCACCGCCATCGCCGTCGTCGGCCGATCGCCGCCACCGCCGCTTGCCGCTGCCGGCACTCGACGACGATCGTCGCCGGCGCCGGTCAGCCGCTGCCGTCGCCGCTGCCGCTAATCGGCCGCCATCGTTATCGCTACGGCCGACCGATCATCGTTCGCTGGCCCGACGGTCGACCACCATCGTGCCACCGCTCGGCTGACCGGTCGCCGCTGGCCGGTCACTATTGTCGCCGGTCGATCACCGCCACCGCCAGTCGGCCGGGCACTACTGATGGCAGATCGCTGCCGTCGTCATTAATATTTCTGTCGTCATCATCTAATTGATTGAGCAAAGACAAAGGATAATTTAGTAAAATGTTAAATTAAGTTATATATTAAAACCTCCAACCAAACAAGATTTTTATCTAAGATTATACTTTATTCTAAGATTATGTTTTATTCCCTGGTAATCACATAACCAAGGTTATGTATGATTACTTGAACCAAACGCATCCCAAAGGGATGAATAGAATCTAGGCAAATTCCTCGAATTCAGTTCTATTCAGTTTTGACCAATTTTGAATCCGTGGACGTGAAATTGATGGAAACGGATCATAATCGATTCTGAATCAATTTTGATTTCAAAATTTTAATTTTATAATCAATTTAATCCACTATTTGAAATGATAGTGAGTGAACTGATTCTGAATTGATTCCGGACTGATTTCAAGATTCGATACAGGTATATATGATGTTTGAATAGTGCGACGTGAAAATGAAAATATATTTGAAATACTCTATATCTTTCTATGAATTTAAGCTTCCAAATTTATCTATCGCGTCGATGATCTTATTTTTTTCTACTGCAAATCAATCATGTAGACATGTTGACATGCTAAGAATTTCTATTTTTAAATTAATAAATGGAACCGATTTCAAATTTAAACCAAAATCGAATCAGATCAGATTCGAATCGGATTCCGAACTGGATCCGGAACCGAACTGGAACTAAAACTGACCGATTCTCGTTCATAAAAAAAACCACCTCTAACTCATTACTTAATGGGTTTAGAATAGTTCTAGAACCGATTCATTCTGATTCCGAATTTAACGAGTCGATTTTGATCCGATTCTCGATCAAATCAACCCGTTAAGCATGTAATCCCTTAAAATATGTTGGTTCATATTTATTCCTAAAAATTATTAATTTGCATAGTAGAATATAAAGCAAAAATAATAAAATAATAAATAAAATATCAACACCCATCCATTTGAATTTTTTTTTCATTATAAAGCTTATGTTATTCCACCGTTGCCTTAAGCATGATCATATCAATGCCTATTTTTTACTTTTCCACTAAGTGATTGGATTGTTAGTTAAGACCATTATAATGTTAAGTCTTTGCTTAAATTGAAATTACTTTCCCTCCGCTCACAAATCTCTCGATTCTTAATACACTTAAAAAGTTTATTTTGTAGGTTATCTTCTCATGATCATTTCTTCTTTGAATGCCTCAAGCACTTAGCTCACTCTATGTGTCATCGTTCACTTTTCATCTTCGTCATTTATATCTATTGATTGAGCTATCATATTAGCGGTCATCTCCGACTGTCTTTATTACTAAAGAAGATAAATCAGGATCCCAGATGATGAGTGTAAAGGAGGAGATCGGTCGATAATTCAGGATAGTAAAATCCTTGGAAATTGACTCCTGTCCACTTAAGAATTACTTCTTTGTACTTATCAACTAGGACAACCCTGAAACTTGAGCTACCATTTTCATGCTCCTTATTCTATTGTCCATAGAATATTCAATAACATTTTTTTTATTGACATCAGAATATCCGAACCTTCGGTCTGACTAATCCCTGAAAGTGATCGATCCTGTCCCACGGACCTTCGGGACGACTCTTCAACAACTGAGTCGGTTAAGGTCGGAGCCCAAGTGGCCTCCACCAGACACTAAAGTTAAATCGATAATTTACCAAACACAGCTCTTAAAGTTCGGAATTGCCCAAAAAACGTAACATGGTTTCAGATTTACCAAATCGCGTACCTAATTCCCCTTTTACCCCTCCTGCCAAACTGACCTGCAATTTAATGATGAGAGAGAATTTTCATGTATCCGAGCCACTACTGGAAATTCCGAACCATCTAAACGTGGTGCTGGGAATTCAAATCCCAGCACCACCTTTTTTTTTATCTGATTTCTAATTTATATCGGTCTGATTTCTGAAATATTACTGTGAATACCTAATAAAACCTTGAATATCAGAAATTTTGGCCACGAATACACAGAGGGACACTACTCAAACTCAATGGACTTGGATTGGATCGAAAAAGAGGTGAATAAGACCATCAATGAGTTTTGACCGAAACCCATTGATGGACTTAGAGGAGTCCAAATTTCGAAATCTTGACATACACTGAAAGATCTTACAACATTAATTTTTGATATGTCGAGGAAACTTAGTTTTAATCCTCCTATCTCCCAATTTTAACTTGTGGTGGAATTGGCAAAGATCTGTGTCTTGTTGGATTGAATTCGCACTACTGATGTGTCGGGATCCTCGCAACACCACCGTGGTCCGAGAATTCCAATCCCAAAGACCACGGTGGTGCTTGAAATTTCAGATTCGGCACAATGGTGTTACAATCCCAAAGATTACCATCAAGGTGTGTGAATTCAATCCCAAACACCCGCGGTGGTGCTGGAATTCAATTCGAACGCGCTTTACGGTGTTATGCACCACATCAGTAAGACTTTCAAATACTAATGGTTAAAGCCACAATCAATTATCTTTTCTCCAATTGGCAGGCATCGTCAAATTGATTTATTCAGAATGTGGCTTCTTCTCAAATGATGTCCCAGCCTTTATACATGCGCAACAATTGCCTTTCAGAAGCAGGCAAAGACACACAGTGCTATGTCCACGAGCATGACACCCTTTCAATATAATTTAAGATTTCCGTAGATCAGGAGAAGGATGATGCCAAAAAAGACAGCCCATGGGAAGAGCAAGAATGATGAAAAATATATTCATCACCACAGAGGTGCTGGAATTGCGAATTCCAGCACCACTGTGGTGCTGGAATTGGAATTTCCAGCACCACTGTGGTGCTGGGATTGGAATTCCCAGCACCACAGTGGTGGTGCTGGGATTGTAACACCACTGTGGTGCTGGAATTCACAATTCCAGCACCACTGTGGTGCTGGAATTGAAATTTCCAGCACCACTGTGGTGCTGGGATTGGAATTCCCAGCACCACAGTGGTGTTGCAGGGATCCCGACACCACTGTGGTGCTGGGAATTCCAATCCCAGCACCACAGTGGTGCTGGAATTGCGAATTCCAGCACCACTACCACTATCTTCCACCAGTTTCTCAACTTTCAGTACCATTTTTTTTCGACACAAGTTAAAATTGGGAGATAGGAGGATTAAAACTAAGTTTCCTCGACATATCAAAAATTCATGTTGTAAGATCTTTCAGTCTATGTCAAGATTTCGAAATTTGGACTCCTCTAAGTCCATCAATGGGTTTCGGTCAAAACCCATTGATGGTCTTATTCACCTCTTTTTCGATCCAATCCAAGTCCATTGAGTTTGAGTAGTGTCCCTCTGTGTATTCGTGGCCAAAATTTCTGATATTCAAGGTTTTATTAGGTATTCACAGTAATATTTCAGAAATCAGACCGATATAAATTAGAAATCAGATAAAAAAAAAGGTGGTGCTGGGATTTGAATTCCCAGCACCACGTTTAGATGGTTCGGAATTTCCAGTAGTGGCTCGGATACATGAAAATTCTCTCTCATCATTAAATTACAGGTCTGTTTGGTGGGAGGGGTAAAAGGGGAATTAGGTGCGCGATTTGGTAAATCTGAAACCATGTTACGCTTTTTGGGCAATTCCGAACTTTAAGAGCTATGTTTGGTAAATTGCCGAAGTTAAATCAGAGAAGCACTCACAACTTTTTTACAGTTCAGACCAGACTCCACAATCGCGCCATCCCTAAACGACGTGTTGGAGATTTTGAGATCATGCACAGTGGAATAAAGCAAATAAAATAATTTTTATTTCACCCCAGACATTCCCTGGGGGCTAGGAATCCTTGCTATTGACATAATCTCATGCAAACACACAAAAGGAGAGAAGTTATACCTTTGAGATTTTTATCGAATCTATTGAAACCACGAGCAAGACCAACAGATCTTGCCTCTATCAGTATCCACACCGGGATCACCTGAGACAACTCCTAGAGCAGCAAGCCTTTATCTTGTGCTAGCCAATCGGCGGAGACAAGAGAAGGAAAGAGAGAGAGAAATGACTTCCAAGAAAGAAAACTAAGAGTTGCCTCTAAAGAATATCCAGGGATATATTTATAAATATCTTGATTAGAGCATCTAAGAAGGCTTAAATGAAACCTTTCTTTTCATAATTATCTCATAATAAAGGTAAAAACAATCCAGAAAATTTCCATAAGAAAAATTCCAAAATTGATGGAGCCACAATATGGCCGTGTGTTTTATACACGGTCGGTCGTGGCAAAAGATACGGTCGTGCCAGGACACACGGTTGACCATGTGTCCTGCAATGCACAACCCTACTTTTGATCGTTTTTAGCCAGAGCTAGGCACTACCCCGTGCATGATTAGGCACAGTCGTGTGAGGCTTTGTATGATCCGTTTGACTTCGTTTAGGTGTGATATGATCGTGCTAAGTCTGACAAGGCCATAGGAAGTTCCATAGCCTTTGTTTCACACCCTTTTGGTCTTGTCCAACCAGATACACTCTCTCTTATTGAGAATCTCATTCTCAGGCTTGTTTTACGTCCAAGATCACTTGTAGTGTGTGTGACCCAATAGGTTCCCGATTATGTTGGCCATTCATAGTTAACCCCTTAATTATGAATAAATCATGAGTGATATTTAGCAGTACATCATGACCCTTAATTAATCGGAAAGTCTAAATCGACTCTAGAACATTTCTGAACCCTTCAGCAGCTACAGTTATTTTCATGCCTTATTCATTTCACTCATCTTATACCTACTTAGTTCATGACATAATCTATGTGCTCGTCCCCACTAGCCTGACTACGTCACACCTAGCCCAAGTTAGTTTCCTTGTCCAGTGGATTCAAGTTACTCATACATGTCTACAAGAAGGCTATCTTTTTTATCATGCTTGCTCTGGATAGAAACTTCTGAGTAACAATCCTAACAAGAGATCTAGGATATACATCTCCTTTACATAAGGAATGGTGAATTCTCTGTGGGCTATTCAAACACCTTCGAGCATTTTGACTTATACCCAATCAACTCGGAGTTACACCTCCTATGGAGATGACTGTGAAGAAGTCAAAGTATAAGGTGTCATGATTAAGATGACTTGAATACCTTAAGTTTAAGGAATCTCGCACTCGAGCTTCAATGAGATCTTCAACGACGTTAAAAACCATATGGTCTCATAGTAGGTCGCCCCAATAAACTAGTTACCTTAACTAGCATTCACATGTTCACTTTCAACATCGCTATGCTTTTATTCAGTGAGTACCAAATGCTTGGATGAACCAAGGAGCATAACATGTATTAGTCTCACAGAATTGGTGATGTCCAATCTCATCAATTCATCAACTAGGGATAGTTTCAATACTTACATGATTGCACATGATAATATACCCACTAATAGTGATCCAATCACAATTTCTTTCATGCTATGTATCATATTGTGGACTTCAGTAGATGAGTTTAAAATCCAATCAAATACATGACCAATTCATACTCAAATAGTAAATTTTATTGATAATTTCTAAGGCAATTACCTTAAGATATCTCTCAATTATATCAAACTCCCACTTGGCCTACAACCAATCGCCTTGGTATCTAATACCATAGGCCTTTAAATGCCTCTCGAACTTTTCTTGGGGAAGAGGCTTTGTCAAGGGATCTGCTAAATTCTTATCAGTGGAAACTTTCTCTATTTGTATGTCTCTTCTACTTATGATCTCTCTCCCACTTTCTCTATTTGCATGTCTCTTCTACCTGTGATCTCTCTGATCAGATGGTAATGGCAAAGTACGTGCTTGGATCGCTGATGAGACTGTGGTTCCTCAACCTGTGCAATTGCGCCATTGTTGTTGCAGTAAACCAGTAATGCTTCAACAATGCTAGGAACTACTCTAAGTTCAGTAATGAATTTCTTGATCCATACCGTCTCCTTTGTTGCTTTAGAAGCTACAATATACTCTGCCTCCGTAGTAGAATCAACAACGATGTTTTGTTTGAAACTTTTTCAACTCCCTCTATTCAAGATGAATATGTATCCAAATTGGAATTTGGAATCATCCTTATATGTTTGGAAACTGACATCAGTATGCCCGCTCACTAATATATCACCTCCTCCATATACCAAGAACAAATCTTTAGTCCTTCTCAAGTACTTAAAGATTATCTTGACAGCCACCCAATGGTCTATACTAGGATTCGACTGGTATCTACTTGTAACGCTCAAAGCGTACGATACATCGATTCTCGTACATAACATAACATACATGATTGATTCTATAGCTGACGCATATGAGATTTGACTCATGTGAATCCTCTCGTCTTCAGTGCACGGGCATATAGACTTCGAAAGATGAATCTCATGCCTCATGGGAATGAAATCTTTCTTGGATTCTTCTATGCTAAATCATTTTAGTAATTTGTCTATGTATGTAGACTGTGAAAGACCAAACAACCGATTTGATCTATCTCTATAGATCTTAATCTCTAAAATATAGGTTGCTTCTCCCATGTCTTTCGTGGAGAATATTTTGGACAACCAAACATTGACTGTTTGCAAAATAGGAATATCATTTCCTATGATTAATATGTCATCGACATACAATACTAGGAACACGATCGCACTCCCATTAACCTTATTATATACAGAGGGCTCCTCAAAATTTTGTGAGAATTAGTAGTTAATTTGATGTATACTATGTTGTGTACATGCCTTGATATCTACTATGCAGTTAGCTTAGTTCATTTTCAGTCAAATCCAGGACCGAGGCATTAGAAAGCGGTGAATAGGATATTCATATACCTTTAAGGGACAATAGATTATTGTCTTTATTTTCAAGAATCTAATATGAGCCTGAATGTCACGCCCCGAGGGAGTTCCTGCCAGACGAAAATCCGACAGCATCTCCCTTATACGGGTGACAATATCAATTTTTATACAAGGCCTACACGACCACTATACATCGGTCAACACGACCGAAATCCAAACAACACACGTAGATAATAATAAGACCTCAGGCCAACAAATCTAGGTAAACAAAAGTCTACACTAACTAGACTTACCCCTTCTGCCATCTGGGCAGGAATACCCAACCAAACCAATCAAAATAAGATCCGACCAATGGTCCACAAGAACCCCAAAAATCCACGAGTACATAAATCCATTTCCAAGCCTAAACATATCTTCTATACAAAATTCAAACCAAAACTCAAACAACTAAGAAACTGTCACTACGAGGGGGGGGGGGGGGATATGACAACTGGACTCTCCTGACAGCTTCATCCTGAAATAAAAAAATAAAACCACGGGGTAAGTTCAAAGAACTTAGCGGATATTTGTCGATATGAATAGCAAGATATAGCAAATAATACTAATCATGTCAGTACAGTCTCATATATATGGTAAGCAAGAAATAAATGCAAAAGGATTATACTCACCTGAATCTCCTACCCTGATATAGGAGCATGTGCCCTACTATAAGAGATAAAGTCATCATCATATATGAATATGAATCCTGTATGCATGGCAATCATATGCAACATCCAAGACATTAATACAATAATGCAGCAAACACAATACAAATGCAATCCGTGCAAAAATGCATGCCGTGCATATGACATGGTCACCCACACGCCCATCGGCCGCCTCCTGCGATGGTGAAGTCAGTGGGTAGGGCTATGACAATCAGCACTCGCCATCACTTGCTCTGAGTGGCCAAGTGGACGAGGATCTTTGTCGGAGTACACCTATCCTCCTGCCCCAAACATAGTGGGGGAGCTAAGCTCTCATCTCCCGGTGTCATAGACCAGAGGAGGGATCCCTGCCCGCTACCACGCTGCCTCATCGCTACCCATGAGCGGACCAGCGGAGCCTGACAGAGCAACTGCACACACCCTCCTGATGTACCACTAACCCATGAGTGGCAGTGTGTGCAGACCATGTAACTGGCTGCGGGCTCAACAATAATGGAACCCCGTCCAGCCAGCATGCAATCATGCAAGATGGTGCATGACACTAAAGCATGTAATACCAACTAACATACGTATCCGAATAATATGCACAATAAAAAGGTACATATACAGGATCCAAGTAAACAGGAAAGTATAACTATAAATGATCAAATGCATGTGTCAAATAGGCATAATAACATGCAAGGTAGATAAACATGAAAACTATTGCAAGCTATAACTATCTAGCATATCAACGTGACTATATGAAAAAGACAAGTCAAAATACACGCCTTATATAATGCTCGTGATAACTATCTTCACGCCCGTGAACCTGCCTCGTGACCGAAACCTGATACGTAGAATGTCCGAGCTATCTTCCAATCCGAGGATTGCTTCTGCTTTCCATTCTCGAATCTGTTATTTAACCTGATCAATAAATCTACCTTTAACCAATTTAAACAACCCTATTTAATTCAATTGTCCGTCTCAATTTACTAGTCCAATTTAATCTCTTAACCAAACTTAAACAATCTAAAACAAATTAGTTAACTGATTAACAAATCAAGCCCAACTTAATTAATTAAGCCCATGTGAACTATAGGACTAATCAAATTAACAAATAAATCCCTAATCAATTAACTTGATTCGTTACCTAAATGCAGCAATTGCACGATCCCACATCAGCTCGAAAGCTTCGACAATGCATCACAAATGGAGATCTGAATGGCTGGCAGTGACAACATCGCTGAGTTGGGTACTGTCGACGGCAACAAATCTGAGACGGTGCGGCGAAAATGGGAGCCGAGAGGAAGTCGCGATGGGGCGACGGTGATCTAGGAAAGGAGCAGGAGGTGACGGTGACTGGCCTCGGACGAACCTCGTGGCGGCGGAGGCTGGCCACGGATGGGGGTTGCTGAGAAACGACTGCGAATGCAAGCAGTGGCCTGGGCATCGGCGCGTGGGGCTCAGGCGAGCGAAGGCCCGGACGCGCCGGCGGGCTCAGCGGCGACATCGGTGGCCGAGACGCGCCGCGACCGCGATGGCAAGGAGGCCTGCGATCCTATTGTCGCGGTTGTGGCCGGCGACGATTCCATGGTCATGGAGGTCGGCGCGAGAAAAAGAACAGGCGATCGTTGAATAGGGCGGCGAAGTGGTGGCAGCCCACGGCGGTGGTGAATCGGCGCTGTGGAGGAGAAGACTGCGGCGGTGGTGGTCGTCAGCGGGTCCAAGGGCGACGATGGCGGCCGCCGGCTTTGGGCGTGCGCGCAGAGAAGGCGACGGCAGAGGGCGCGGGAAACAAAAAAGGTTTTCTATTTAAAACCTTAGGTCAGATAATCCAAACAGGCCTTTTAAAAGCCGGTTTTCCTTATCTCCATAAATACCCCCTACAAGCACCATTTAATTCTCGAAAATTTTCAGAAAAATTTCTAAAATTCTCCAAAAAATCCGAAAATAATTTCTACGATTATTTTCCTAATTTTGGCCATTTAATTTAGTGTTTTAAATTTTTCAGTATTTAACATTCTTCCCCACTAATTAAAATTTATTCCCCAAATTTCCTACTCAAATGCACAACGAGTAAGAAACACCACAAGTATTGAAAATATATCTCACGTACCTTAAGTAAACAAGTGGGGGTATTGAGCTCTAATCTTTTCCTCAAACTCCTAAGTAGCCTCCTCATTGGTGAGGTGACTCCACCCGACCTTGACAAGTCGCACAATTTTATTCAACAACCGTCGTTCCTTGTGATCCAAAATTCGTACCGGAACCTCTGCGTAAGTAGCATCAGGTTGAATAGAACCTAACACACCTGACCGAATATGTGTAGGGTATGACACATACTTCCTCAACATGGGCACATGAAACAGAGCATGGATACCGGCCAAGTACTGTGGTAGCACTAGACAATAAGCGACTGCTCCGATCCTCTCCAAAACCTCAAACGGATCAATGTACCTAGGAGCTAGCTTACCACGGAGTCCAAATCTCTTCACCCCTTTCATGGGTGAGACTCGCAAGAATACATGATCACCAATAAAAAAAAACTTTAGAGGTCTCCGTCTCCGATCTAAAGCATAACTCTTCTGGCGAACCTGCGCCTTTGTCATCCTACGTCTGATAGTACGGACCAACCCTGCCTCATACTGAGCTCTATGGGTCCTAGCAACTGGTCCTCCCAGTTGCCCCCGAAATCCATTACACATGATCTTAGCAAGTCCTCGAGTGTCTAAATGGCTCGCCAGATCGGTGCCCATCGCTGCAGATGGAATGCAAGATTAAACCAAGTATGCCTAAAGCTCGCGCACTCTACCAGAACCTAGATGTGAACCGGGGATCTCTATCTGATATAATGCTCAAAGGAACACCATGTAATCTGATGATCTCCCGACAATATAACTCTATCAAACGATCCAAAGAGTCGTCTTCCGAATAGCTAAGAAGTGCGCGGATTTGGTTAGTCGGTCAACGACTACCCAAATCGCATCATGACCTTGACGGGTTCTAGGCAAACCCACCACAAAATCCATAATAATATGCTTCCACTTCTATTCCGGAATCGGAATTTCCTGAAGCATCTGTTCCTTAAACTAATGCAACTCCGGAAACCATTATCCTCCTCGGAGTCAAAGACGGTAGTCCATCTACCGTCCAAAATCCACTCCACCACACACTCTGTAAGTGCATGGGAGGCTATCGTGACCAAACTTCCTTGTTACAACCGTTCGTGTTCCAGCTACTCTATAGTAGCTATCCAAAAGCTAGCCAACTCCATGAGCATTCATGCTCCTCACCTCTACAAAACAACATAATCACTGCTAAGTCCACGTCATATTATATATGACGGCTTATCTCGCAGTCCTTTAACTGCCGTAAGGTTAGGACACGTTCTATTCAACAGCATCGGAATCACTCCGATCCCCGAAATGATGCATCCATATACACTACCCTTCCATCCACACCAGAATAATTAATCAACACTGGCGTAAAAGTCAACCATCGTCTGAGCCCTGAAATTAGTTTCACAAGCTTCAGATCAAAAAATTCCATCACCTTCCTGGTCCAACCAGTCAGCGATGTAGTACCGCTAGAGAATCCTATCCATATCTATCGTAATAATCATATCAATACCTGAAAAACCACCATCTACGATGGCCGAGTGCGCAACTCCAACTACCACCCTCAACAGTGGCCAAGTTACGCAATCCAACGACCACAACTGAGCCAATCGTGTCCAGAATACACAACTTCCTAAATCCCTGGACGACTAAGTCGTCATTAAGTCTAATAAGATAATCATAAGCTCATACAATTCATACCAAGTATGAAATTGTCGTCGCTATACAACTGCATCCTCTTTACTCTAAGTTGATGATATAACAATCATCACAACGACCATGATAATTGTATGACACCATGTCACTACAATATCAACCCATCAATCATAAATCAATCCTAGAGCATACACCGATGCCCTATAGTTGATCTAAATAGATCCTCTATCCACAATGAAGGATATTCATTTCCTTCCATAACTACCGCATTCTATCATCGATAATCGATGCATAACCTCCAAGGTTCATCTCTCTTTTAACAAAGAGTTCCGGATTTTCTCTAGAAAAATACTGGGACAGATAAACATCCCATACAACACCTCCTATAATAAAGTAAAACAATCTTTCATCGTCTTAACCAGTGTAGGCATACACGCCTTATCCATAGCCAAATCACTTTTAGTAGGGACTGATATTTTCTGAGGGTTTACTCCTTGACCTTCAAATGGGTGACTAGCAGGCCAAATCCCTAACTTCCTAATTCGACATCAGTCGACACCTCTAAAGAATCCGTACCTCTGAAATCATCATTAGATTCCTCAAGATCAATACGTCGTCGAACTCGTCCACGACCATGAGTAGGGGCAATTTCACTAAGTCAATACTTTTCCTAACCATTAAAGTACAGTAACCACTAAAGACAATACTTTTCCTATAGCTCAGAGATATCCTTCTGCTCGCCTGATCCCAAAACCCGAGAACTCCCAAATATCCAAGGAAAAGATAATCCTCGAAACACAAAACCCGCAAACCAAAACTGCAATCCAATAAATTGTCACGTCCTGGGGGCATATCCGTCATCCAAATGACAAAGGAACCCCTAAGTGACAATATTCCGAAATCCATGGACCAAATCTGGTAAAAAAACCTCGAAATAATTATAGAAATACCAGTATTTTAATAACTGCATGCATGCACGACTAAACATACATCAATCAAAGTAAAATAGTTTTATGACCCCAAATCCAATTGCGATAAAATCCAAAGTGCATAAATAAAATGCAATACCGATAAAGTAAATAAAGTGGCATCCCGACGATGCAGGGAGACAAGCACGGCAAGGAACTCTCTGAGCGACACAAAGGTAGGTCAATAAGATACGTCCTCCATCAGTTAACCTAGAGGATAAGTGAGGAGGAGGTAAGTACAACCACTCAGTGGATGGATATACAATAGTGCATAATCATAATGCACACAATGGAAGTCACAGGGAACAAGCTAGTGTAACCCAACCCTCAGAGTACCAATATCAGTCTGCAACTATCCTGATCAGCAATATAACAACCACTACAACAAACAATGCACATCCAGATACCACGACAAAGCCTCGTGTCTCTCGAGATAATACAAAGGGAACTATCTATGAGCTACCGCGAACGTAACTCGTGGGTTGACAATCAATAGCACTGTCTACGTGCAACTACATGCTACCACGAATGGAACTCGTGGACAGTCGATTATCCTAGGTTGTTAAGCCTAAGATTACCCAATGCATCTTGCATAGAACGACTATCCAAGTCGATAAAGATCACCGATCTACAATTAAACCCATTGAGGCGGTCAAGCGAGGGTTTCAACACCTCTAATACAAAATGTTTACCAAAGTCGGTAAAGATCATCGACTTATAAATAAATAAGTCGAGATGATTAAATCTAGCATTCCAACCCTTCTAACATGATCGGTATCAAGGTCGATCAAAATCATAAGTCCACTAATAATCGCGTCGAGATGATTAATCATAGGGTTTCGTCCCAACTAACAGGAATCGTCTATCCAGGCCAATAAAGACCACAAATCTACTATCAAGCCCTTCAAGAGGATTAAGCCTAAATTATACCGTCCTACCAATTCAATCATGCATGCTCCAACATGCTACCACGAACAGATCTCGTGGGTACTTAACCTGTAAAGTAGCTATCTTGCTACAGACATCATACGAATCCGATTATCATCAACTCTGAACGAATAACGCAAGAGTATAACCTTACAGTAGATTATCTCAACCATACATGGGAGACCTATTCGACCTCAAATACACAAAAGCCCCTTTAGGGAAACTCTACTTTAACTTTCCTCAACCACGAATGGGTGATATTGTTAGCAGCCGATAAATATGAACAACGTTATATACCCTCTAAGGATTAATCGCATCCTAATCATATGACCTCTACTAATCCGATCACCATATCACCAAATAGTAAATAGTAAATGCATAAACCTATACCAATATGCACATCCGGGTTATTACACCTAGGGTTTCCACACCTAGGGTTCTACTAATATTGTTTCATTCCTGAGATCCGCTCCTACCGAATAACCTTATCTAAGTTATTCTATCTCTACTAGTCTTTATCAGGGTGTCCATCGCAAAAAAACACAGAAACATATAAACATATAACAAGTCATCGATAAACGACAGCATAGTCCTACTAATGGGAATCAATGGCTGAAATTAATTAGGGTATTACTAAAGGGTCATGCCAGAACAAAATCAATGCCAGAACAAAGTCAAGGCAATATATAAATAAAGCATCAAATGCTTATATATACTCTAAACTACATAAGCTATGTAATCATGTCCTCATGCCTTTTACGAATTTATCCATCTTAGTCATATTATTCAACTAGTCTAATAATCCTAATACTAGTCAAATCCTAAGTGGTAAATATCTACCAATAATATCTAATCATTTTTATCACAATGATAACAAGCTACGTATAACAGTAATAGCAATTTATAACCAAATGCTATCTATAAACCAGCAACCTAAAAATCTAACAGTCCAATAGATATCAGGTTAAAACAATACCAGACCAAACATGATATCACCGCATAACCAATATAAATATGTACTAAATCTAGAAAATTTTCTAGAATGTATTTACCTGTAGTCATGCGGAGATGTCCTATCACGCTAAATCCCCATATTGACCTCGTCGATAATACCTCAATTTCGAAACATAAAAATCGCTAAATCTGCATAACTCGAAAATACCCAATTAACTCCGCCAAACTTAACTCCAAAACCCAAAGACCCTAAGGAACTCGGAAACCTACGCTACGATACGAAATAAATTGTCACGCCAGGAGTTCATGACGAAAATCCGACAGCATCTCCCTTGTACGGGTGACAATACCAATTTTTTTACAAGGCCTACACGACCACTATACATCGGTCAACACGACCGGAATCCAAACAACACACGCAGATAATAATAAGGCCTCAGGCCAACAAATCTAGGTAAACAAAAGTCTACACTAACTAGACTTACCCCTTCTGCCATCTGGGCAGGAATACCCAACCAAACCAATCAAAATAAGATCCGACCAATGGTCCACAAGAACCCCAAAAATCCACGAGTACATAAATCCATTTCCAAGCCTAAACATATCTTCTATACAAAATTCAAACCAAAACTCAAACAACTAAGAAACTGTCACTACGAGGGGGGGGGGGATATGGCAACTGGACTCTCCTGACAGCTTCATCCTGAAATAAAAAAATAAAACCACGGGGTAAGTTTAAAGAACTTAGCGGATATTTGTCGATATGAATAGCAAGATATAGCAAACAATACTAATCATGTCAGTACAGTCTCATATATATGGTAAGCAAGAAATAAATGCAAAAGGACTGTACTCACCTGAATCTCCTACCCTGATATAGGAGCATGTGCCCTACTATAAGAGATAAAGTCATCATCATATATGAATATGAATCCTGTATGCATGACAATCATATGCAACATCCAAGGCATCAATACAATAATGCAGCAAACACAATACAAATGCAATCCGTGCAAAAATGCATGCCGTGCATATGACATGGTCACCCCTGACGCCAGTCAGCCGCCTCACACGCGATGGTGAAGCCGAGTGGGTAGGGCTATGACAACTGTGCACTCTGCCATCATCGCTCTGAGTGATGGCCGAGACAGGATCTTTGTCGGAGTACACCTATCCTCCTGCCCCAAACATAGTGGGGGAGCTAAGCTCTCATCTCCCGGTGTCATAGACCAGAGGAGGGATCCTTGCCCGCTACCACGCTGCCTCATCGCTACCCATGAGCGGACCAGCGGAGCCTGACAGAGCAACTGCACACACCCTCCTGATGTACCACTAACCCATGAGTGGCAGTGTGTGCAGGCCATGTAACTGGCTGCGGGCTTAACAATAATGGAACCCCGTCCAGCCAGCATGCAATTATGCAAGATGGTGCATGACACTAAAGCATGTAATACCAACTAACATACGTATCCGAATAATATGTACAATAAAAAGGCGCCTTTTTATTGTAACGACCGAGCCCCTATTGGTGGAATTCGACGACCCCTATTGGTCGACGACCGTCGCCCCTGTTGGCGGAATTCGGTGACCCCTATTGGTCAACGACCGTCGCCCCTGTTGGCCCGTCGTTACTCACTTGGACTTCCCACCCCTGGAAGTGGGTTTTTGCCTTCCCCACGATTCGAACTCTAGACCTCCAGGCTAAGTACTAAAGTTTATGAATCCTGGTAACTAAGTGATCCTGGATCACTTGGTTACCAGGATTCATAAACTTTAGTACTTAGCCTGGAGGTCTAGAGTTCGAATCCTGGGGAAGGCAAAAACCCACTTCCAGGGGTGGAAAGTCCAGGTGAGTAACGACGGGCCAATCAGCGTCGCCCAATAGGGGTCACCGACGGATGTAGATTGGGCAAGAGACCTTGATGATAGAAAATCCACATCTGCTATACCTTCTTGCTGAATAGTGACATCATCTCATGGAACAACAAGAAATATGCTTGTGTAGCATTGTCGAAAATGGAAGCTAAGTATGTGACTTGTTCAACGGTTGTGCAAGAAGTCATCTAGTTAAGAAGATTTTTGAGCTAGGGATCTAAAGATTGTTGAGGACAATGAAGTTTGTTACAGTGTACTATGATAATCAAGCTTCAAAAGCTTTTATGAAGGATCATAAATATCACAACAATGACAAGCATATAACTATTAAGATTCTTTGGGACTTCGAAGAATGTAACATATTGTAATGATAATTGGATATTATAAGATATTTTGTGAAATGCCATAATCTATTCAGTGTATATATCTTTGTTATATTTAGATACAATTTACTAAACCTATTAGAAGACACATTAGAATTCATGAATTGAATTTAGGATTAAACATTTGGAATGTTTAGATCACAATTTGTACGATATTAAATTTGAGAAAAATATACACTTTTTATTAGCAAAGAGAATAACGTTGTAGTATGCGATTCATACCATATGTATTATGTCGACAATAAAAGTAATATAATAATGGATCTCTGCTTCTCTACTATGTGAGCCCTTGAGATTATATGTTGATTTTATTTTTTTGCCTTAAGTGATTATTTAACTGTCTACTTGAAGTTTTAATTAGCATCTGCTACTTTAGTATGCATCCTATTGACTATGGATGGTTCAATCTATGAATGACTAGAAAATGATTGATTAAACTGAATGAATTCTATCTAAAATGAAATATTAAAGAAGAATTTACATCTTTGATATTTATTCACTGGTCGACTAATTATATTTTTTATTGCGTACATAAAATATGATTGTGAATAGTAAGAGATATTGAATATGCACTTGACATAATAGTCATTATGAGGGATTTGAGATGTTCATATTGATATAAATAGTTTAATTTGAATAAATATAAAATATTGAAGACTCTGGGGGAGTGATTGTGTAAAGTTTAATAATTTTCTTAGTATTAATCACTCAGTATATATTTTTTGTCACAAGAACTATTTTTCTTTAAGTATAATTTGAATATTCTTTTTGGTCTTTGTGATTGTTGGCCTTTATGACTTGTCTTGAATGAGTGAGAGATGTTGTAGTTGTTTGCAACTGTATGCATGCTCAAGCAACTATTTTATCAAATTCATGTCATGATCGAGTGTATTTACAGTTCAGGATAAAGAAATCAATTACAACCAAGAGTACCAAAGGTCCTGATCAAGATCGAGGAACAATGATAACCAATACGCATTTCTTTTTGAATTGTAATCAGGTAATGCTTTTTAGATTGGATCAAATCTTAAATATTGACGGAGATGCTTTCATTTATTTTATTTTTTTTATAATTCAAGTTTCCAGACTTTGTCAGATTAATTTACTACTCTAGGCTTTCATAACTTAAATAACTGATGAGGTGAGAATTTATACATGTGGAACCCACCTATTAGGTCCATATATATGAGATCGCAAATCAACTTGTATAATTAAATAAAATAATCTTCTTCTCTACTTGTAAAAGATTGAAACCGTCAATCATCCTCATCGACCTATCTTATGACCATTGTGAGGGAGTTAATGTTGGGATCTTTTACGAAAATAAACCAAACATAGTGGAAAAAAAACTAGATCCCTCTAAATATCCATGTGTATACATAAAGGATATCGTATCTTTTAATTACACTTTAGTCGAGAAGTGGCTCTTGTAGTGTAGCCCTTCGCAATTCCGACAATAACTCCTTGATGTCGGATCTAGGCGCGATCAGAATGTTCGCACCTCTACGATATTTACACGAACACTATCTTGAAGAAGGAGACAAAAACTTTGGTTGTGCTAGCAACCACACCAAAATTCTCCACAAAAGACAAGACTTTTTGGCCAAGAAGAAAAAAGAAGAGAATGGGAAAAACACCAAAATAACAAAGAGAGATTCACCCCCTTTTCTTTCATGTTGAGGAGTCTCATATATATTTTCATGCATTAATCCCATTCTCATGCATTAACCCCTTTGCATGCAACATTGAGCATTAAATCTCATTTTATGCATTAACCTTTTTGCATGCAACATTTGAGAATAAATCTCATTTCATGCATTAATCTCTTTGCATGCAGCATTAAATATTAAATCTCATTTCATGCATTAACCTTTTTGCATGCAACATTTGAGAATAAATCCCATTTTATACATTAATCCCATTGCATACAACATTAAATATTAAATCTCATTTCATGCATTAACCCTTTTGCATGCAAGGTTGAGGAGGCTTTTCAGATTCCAATTGCATGTATTAATTTCATTTGCATGCAACAACTCCCATTTGCATGCATGATTAATCATTATTAATTATGCTAACCTTCTTTAATTGGTTTCACTTGAGTCTAACTCAAATTAAATCAATTAGAGTCCAACTCAAGTTTGACCAAGCAATGAGTCTAACTCATTTTAGTTCATTCAATTAACTAATGATTCATTTAGTCACACTAAGATGATCCTATCTCCAAAATAATGTGTTCTTTGTGTGTGACTTAATAGGTTCTTGCAACGTTGACAATGTTTCTAAAACCCTTTTTAGAAACATAAGCAATGAGTGACATCCAGCAATGAATCATTGCTACCCAAGTAGCAAGAATGTTGAGATCCGACATAACTTACTATGACTACTATAATATATAATCTTGTCCTTCTATCCTCGATATCTAGATCGATCAATGAGACATAAATCATGTCATCCTCTTATTAATCTTTGTGCTTTTGATCCCCAAATAGACTCACTCAAACAAATGAGCTCAATATCTCATATTGACTCATTTGAGCATGACCATGTATTTCATGGTCGTACTTTATCAAGAGATTTAAAGATATCACTTCCGTCATATGGAAGGGATAGATCTCATCTATATCACTCACTTCCCTTCACATAATTTGTTACATACCTAGTGATCGCCTTTATAGTCTACCCTGTTACAGGTGACGTTTGACGATACCAAAGTGTATAACTCCTTGTGTAGGGAACCGTAGTGATTTCAGGTCTAAGGACTAATCATACCAATAATCACTACGAAAAAGTTTATGACACTCATATGACGATTCATGAAACATTCTCACGGTGAGTCAATTCAGTATATATTCTCTAATATATATCCATGTGTCAACGTGATATCATATATTCATGACTGGTGAGATCAAGTCATCAATTGACCTGCATACTAGTCTCAATGCATTAATATTGCCCTTGTATATTAATACTTGACTAGGAATATTTAAAAATAGTGTTCTCTACAGTCTCTCACAATCAATTCTACCAATTGATAATATGCTGTAGATAAGAACCTACTTTCTAAGGTATTATTATATTTATTCGACTGACACAAGCATAAGTAAATATAATAACCAAACTTTGCCTTTATTATTAATAGAATATGATACATAAATTCCTAGTCAATCATCACATAATTGACTCTAGGGCTCACTACTAACAGGTAAATCACAGGGATCCTATGGACATTGATGCGTTGGCTAAATACAATGAGGGGTCATCTGAGCCCAGAGAAAGATTTTAGATCTTTCTCCGGAATCGACTCATATTAATTTTGTAAATACTACACTGTCCCAGTCAATGCGCCAGCTCTGTAAGGACAATCTTCTTCTCTACTGACATTAGCAATGCTGGCACATTAGCAAAATAATTTATGTAATGCAAGTGTGAAGAGGCTACAAGTTTAACAACAATAACATAAAATCCACTGTCTTGCAGTGCCCAGTTTGTCTAATATTTATTTGGTTTTCTTCACTAAACACAATCTATGCTTATAGACTCTAAAAACAAATTGAATATCATAGAAGAACCTGAAGCAAACCATCATTGGATTTTTTTAGGACAAAAAGGTGCCAAAATTCTCACGAAAACCAATCATGCAAACCACAGTAAACAAACATATATAACGAGGACTCTAAATAGATCTCAAGGAGAAAAACAAATATAATATATATATACAGTTGAAGGATAATATATAGACATTATTAGTTTGTTTCCATTCTCCTTGACAATATTTAATTTTTTATAAGGATAGATTGAGCAAAAGATTGGAACTATTAATCTAGTAGCCTTCTCGTTTCGATCTTTCAGGATTTAAAAGGGAGTAAATTACAAGAAGACTATATTCGTAGACGCGATTGATAAGATAATCCAAAAAGTTGGGAATCTGCCCAACTAGCAGCCCCCTGCCACCCGTCCCAGGGCTGCGGCGAGAGAGAGGTAAATCGCGGGGGGGACTATGTCCCTTGACACGGTGGCAAAGCAGTGGGGGGGCCATCTGAGCCCAGGGGGGATTTTAGACCCCCTCCGGAATCGATCCCACTCCGTATCCAAAGCAACCACACTACCTTACCACCGCACCATCCCCGTGGGGACAAAACTGTGATGGTAAACTTTTTATAGTTGCCGCCACCAGCCCCGAAGGACCCCCCTCATCAGAAACCCCGAAGGATTTTTGGGTGAACGGAACAACTTTCCCTATCAGAGCGTACACGGGTTTACTCTCCGGACACTGCTCGTTGAACTTTCCGCACATATTCGTGGGAGTTGCAATTTCTGCAGCCCTTTGGGATCGAACCCGTGACCTCCGATTGAATACCTCCATGCGCTTGCCACTAGAGCTAGCGCACTTCGGTCCGATTGATAAGATAATGAATAATAAGGATGTGGAGAGAGGAAGCAAATTTGAAAGAAAAAAAAACATGGATCAACAAATTAGTTTATGTCGATTTTTTTTAGTACTTTTCTTAATTCTTCTCTCAAATTCATCCACCCAAATTAAGAAGTCATAAGACTAAAGAAAATGTTCCTTTTTAATCTGCAAATTAGAGGAACTGGTGAAGGTGTAACGTTCATTTTAAACCCATAAAATCACATTTAATTATTCAGTTTAACCTTAAACAGCCTGAATACTCCTGATCTGCCCTATGTCAGTCCTATATAAAGAACAAGGGTCATAGACATCGACAATCACAAATACGAGTCGCATTATATTTAATATCACTGAATCGATCGTCCAACAAAAGATTGTTCATGAACTTTGTTCCTCTAATTTATTCACTATAAAACAGACTCAATCAGAATCATGCATCCAACCAGATATTGTCAATGGAAGTATTAATTAATCAGATTTTCAGATTTACATGCACGATAATAGCTAGATCTCAACCTATTGGAAGGTGTCAAATAGCCTCGACGAAGAGAGAAGATTCATGTAGGCAACCTGAGAGGAGATGAGATGAGGACGATGATGATGATTTTTCATTGCTAGAAAGGATAATATTTTTGTCACAATCAAGCAAGCTAAAGATTGACAGTCGACCATCAATCATCCTTGCGTACAGATGAGATTACCTCAGCCTCTACAACCATCTGGTCGATGTAGCTTCTCAGCTTGGTCACTCGGAGCACCTCCATGAAGAACGCCTGTTAGACGATGGAGAGCATAAAAAATTATCACTTCTTTAATGGAGGAAACTATCTTGCATTATCACCTTGTCATAATCTGAATTGTTAATGCATAGAATATTTATAGAGAATATCCAAAATTTATCTTCACAAATTAATACATGAATAAATAATAAATGACATACATGTATCATTGAATAATCATTCATGAATCCTTCAAAAGACCTCCAATATTCATGCACACAATATTAAATAATTGTGACTCAATTAATGTGATTTATATTTTCAACATCCCCTCTTAAATCAGATTCATTACTCTAAGAAAAAAATGTAGCTTCTTGAAAACATCAAATTTCGATGGTTTCGTGAAAATATCAGCAACTTTATCTTGTGACTTCACGTACTCGAGCTTCACTTCTTCCTTCGATATGCAATCTCGAATAAAATGATACCTTGTATTATGTTTGCTCCTTTCATGAAACACTAGATTCTTTGCCAATGCAATTCACTACAAGAAAAAATGAGAAATAACGACGAAATATTAGTGATGAATTGATAATCCGTCGCTAAAATGAGGACTTAACGACGAATTTCTTGACCGTCGTAAACAAAGGCGGATTTACATGTGGACCAGGGGGGGCACGACCCCCCCTAATCCATGTGATGATGTGAATATTTTTCATTATTAATATTGTATTTAAGGAATTTAAAGTTTAGATATGTAAATTAACACGGATAAAATGTAAAATACTAAAAATTTAAATTGTGCATTATAAATACAAACTCAATAAAAGTAACTTTTAAATTCATATTATTTTTAAAGTAACTTTTAATTATTTATTTTCCTATTTTATTGGCTTAAAATCAACGTACTTTTTGCTGTTTAATTATTTATTTCCTTATTTTATTTGTTTAAAATTAGCAATTGCTTTAAAAGTTTCACTGTCCTTAATTACCTATTCATTCCTTGATTATTTATTCATTGCGCTGTTATTTTATTTGCTTAAAAAATCACCTCTCACGCTTCGACCTAAATTTTCTTTTCCTTTCCTCATATTTTTTCACCGCTGCACACCTTTAATTTCTTTTCGTCTACTACTCACGTGTCGCGAGTCCATTGACCACCGCTACACATCTACTGCATCGTTAACGTTGCCAGTCACATCGTCGACCACCACCGGTCTTCGCTTCATGAGCACAGTCCTATCGTGATCGCCGAAGCTATTTCTCCGCGGCACCGTGCAACGCTCGCAGTCGCTCAGGAACACCTCAGACGCATCGCTAGTACACATTACTCTGTTGTCGTCGCCCTCCGCTTGAGTCCCGACTGCAGACGGAATTCGTCGACCCCAACGTCGACGTTCGCAGGTTAGGTTAATTAAGATTTCTAATTTTCTATTTAATTAATTTTGAATTTTTATTAATTAATTTGAGTTGAATTTAATTAATTAAATTTAGATTAATTAACGTTGAGGTTTAATTGCTACGTTTAGATTAATTAATCTATTTTAATTGATTAATTGCCTTTATATTGTTTAATCTGTTTTAATCTATTAATTAGCATTAAGTTAATTAATTAAATTTTGAGTTAATTGATTAATTGGATTAGATTAATTAATCTGTTTAATTAATTAACTAACATTAGATTAATTAAATCTGAAGTTAATTAATTTAGAATAATTAATGTATTTGTGCTAGATTAATTAAATTTTAGTTTAATTGATTAATTAGTTTTGATTAATTAATCTGTTTAATTAATTAATTAGTGTGTTAGATTAATTAAATTTGAGTTTAATTGATTAATTGACTAATATGATTTTATCCCATTAGTATAATTAAAGCTCATTTAGGTTGAAAATTATCAATTAATTATTTGATTAGTTTGGTATAAGTGTGATTAAGTTGTGATTAATTCGTTAATGGGATTAATTTATTTAAATAAATATAATTAAGTTAATAAGATTGGATTCAATTAAATGACTAATTGAATTAATTGGGTTAACAATTTAATATAATTATTTGAGTGTATTAAGGGTTTAACAAAATAATTAATCTCACTTAATTGTTTGGTTATTTAATGTTGTTGTTATTATTCATTTATTTGAATTAATTTGATTTTTTTTTATTATCACAGACTTCACATATTTCAAATGAAAAAATATATTACAATTGATAAATTTTTTCAAAAGAAGAGAGCAAATGAACTAGATCCAGCTACTCCTGTAACCCCATCAACAAGATCAAATAACAATGATCTTCCATATGAAATTTCTCCTAAAAGATTCAAAAATACAGAAACTGAAGAGGTTGATCTCAATTCTTTAGAGCGTGATCCAGGATTGCGTCGACAGATTTGGGAATATCATCCTAACCAACAAGAGGAGGTTCGTCGAGCTTATTTGAATCTGAAGGCATATCAACCTATTCTTCGAGAATACCCATTAAATAAAAATGTTAAGCACCCTCGAAGATTTCAATCTGCTTGGTATACACAATTTCCTTGGTTGGAGTATTCACCAGCTAAAGATAAAGTATATTGCTTTCCATGTTTTATCTTTAATAAGCCATCAGGATGCTCAAATCACACTGCATTTACTATTTATGGATTTGATAATTGGAAGAAAGTTCGAAATGGAAAAGCTTGTGCTTTCCTAGGCCATATAGGGAAAGATAATGTATCTTCACTTCATCGTAACGCTGAAAAGGCATGTGAAGATTTGATGAAGCAACCACAACATATATCAAGGAGATTCGACAATTTTAATGTTGAACAAGTCGCAAGTAATCATCTTCAATTAAAGGCTCACATACGTGTGGTGTTGTTGCTTGCACTTCAAGGAATTCCCTTTAGAGGTCATGATGAGAAATCTAGTTCATCTAATCGTGGTAATTTTCTTGAATTTTTAGATGTATTAACCATGTACAATGATGAACTTTCAAAGGCAATTGCTAAAGCTCCAAAAAATGCCAAGTATACAAGTCACGATATTCAGAAACAAATACTTCATGTGCTTTCAGTGAGAGTAAAAAATACAATTCGTGAAGAAATTGGAGTTGCCAAGTATTGCATAATTGTTGATGAAGCTCGAGATGAATCAAAAAGAGAGCAAATGTCTATAGTACTGAGGTTCGTGGATATTAATGGATTCATTCAAGAACATTTTTTTGGTCTTGTTCATGTATCTGATCATGACTTTGACTTTAAAGGATGCTATATATTCTGCTTTGGGTCACTACAATTTGGATGTTCAAAATATTAGAGGTCAAGGCTACAATGGTGCTAGTAATATGAGGGGCGAGTTTAATGGATTGCAAGCTTTGATTATAAAAGATTGTAGAAGTGCTTATTATGTTCATTGTTTTGCTCATCGATTACAATTGGTTTTAGTTGCAGCATCAAAAAATGTGACACCTATTCATCAATTTTTTGACAAATTAACTTTTATAGTTAATATTGTTGGTTCTTCATGCAAGCGTAATGATGAATTGAAGAATGCTCATGCGGATGACATTGCACATTTGATTGCTATTAATGAACTCGAGACAGGGCGTGGACTTAATCAGATGGGTATTTTACAAATGAGTCGATACACGCTGGAGTTCTCATTTGAGATCCTTATCAAGCCTAATTAAGATGTTTAGTGCATCATGTACGGTATTGCTCAATGTTATGGAGGATGGGCTTCCTTCTCAACGAGCAGATGCAACATCTGTTATATGATGAAATGACTTCTTTTGAGTTTGTATTCATCTTGCATCTTATGAAAGAGATTATGGGGATCATGGATATTCTTTGTCAGGCTTTACAAAGTAAGTCTCAAGATATTATAAATGCAATGGAGCTTGTATTTTCTACCAAGAATTTACTTCAACAAATGAGGGATAACAACTGGGATGATTTGCTTATAAAAGTGAAGGCTTTTTGTGAACTTCGAAATATTGATATTCCTGATTTCAATGCTCCATATATTAATAGACGAGGTCGAGCCCATCATTATCAAGACAATTTCACCATTAAGCATCATTATCAGGTTACCTCTTTTTTATGCTTCGGATTTAATGCAAGTTAATTAATATTGACATTTCTGATTTCTTGACATTTTTGATTTCAGGTAGATCTTTTTTATGCTTCGATAGATTCACAGTTGCAAGAAATTAATAGGCGCTTTAGTGATGATGCTATGGAATTGCTCATTCTTAGTAATGCTTTAAATCCTCAAAATGCGGCGGAGTCTTTAAGAATTATGGATGTATGCAAATTAGTTGAAAAGTTTTATGCCCACGATTTTACAAAAGCTGAAAAAGAGCAATTGGAGATGCAATTGAAGCATTACGAATATAATATAGTCAAAGGGCCTGATTACAAAAATCTTTCAACCATTTCAGAGTTATGTCAATGGTTGGTGAAGACTAACAAGTCTGTTATGTACAATCTCATTTTTAGAGTCATCGTTCTTGTGCTTACTCTTCCAGTTTCCACTGCTACTACAGAACGATCATTTTCTGCGATGAATATCGTAAAAATAAGGCTTCGGAGCAAAATGGAGGATGCTTTTCTCTCAGATGCATTAATGGTATATATTGAGAGAGAAATTGCTAGAGATGTAAGCATAGAAACTATCATTGAAGACTTCGAAAATTTAAAAGAACGTCGAATTCCTTTTAGTTAGAGAATTGTATTTGATACTTTATTAAATATATCTTTTAAAGAACTTTTAATTTTTCTTGTTTTTAACATATTAATATTAATTTTATGTATTCTATTTATTGTTTTAATTATTATGTTTTTTAATTAAAAAATTTATACAGTGTATGATAATTATTTTTATCATTTAGTATACGACCCCTCCAAAGTTAAAATTCTAGATCCCCCCCTGGTCGTAAATAATATTACATTTGCGGCGAAATAGTAATATTTCATCGCAATATAAAATATATTAGAGACGAATTAAAAATATTCGTCGCTAGCCTATATTCAGAATGAGTATTAGCGACGAAATTTATATTTTGTCACTAATATATTTAAGTTTAGCGATGATATTTATCAATTCGTCGCCAATACTAGTAGTCGACTGGTATATATCACCAGTTGACTGATACTCAGCGACGAAATAAATAAATATTCGTCGCAAGCTATTCAGTTGATTGACCAGTCGAGTAAACTAGATTCTGTGGTAGGCCAAATTATCAGCAGTCGACAGGTGTATACCACCAGTCGACTGATGTGCCAATGTGTCATATATTAGCGATGAAAATTTAAAATTTTCGTCACTAAGATAATAGATATTAGTGACGAAATATTTTTTTCATCATTAATATTCACATAAAAAACCCTCCGCCGTGCCAATTCTCCCATTTTCTCCACGCGACCCTTCCTTCCTCTCTTCCGGCGATTCTCCACATGACTCTTCCTTCCTCTCTTCCGTCTCCATCTCACGCTCCGGCTTCTCTGTAACACCCCCCCTAGTCTTTCCACTCTCTATCAGGGGAGATGTCATTACTTTACTGTCTTATCCTTTCTAGTAAGTTCATGCAATATACTAATGCAATATGCTAACAACTAAAATAATCATAAGGACCTTTACATCACTTAAACAATATCAAACATGACATAAGAAACTAAAAATCTGATTTAGACATCTGCACTTATGATCTTTTACTTCCATTGTTCTGTCGCCACACACACTCAGCACTTCATCCGCCATGCCACCTTACTGAAGCTTTTCTTTACCTTTATCTGCAGTATAAGGAAATGCAAACTATAAGCAATAACGCTTAGTAAGTACTTTCTATGCTCACAAAAACATACACTGTATGAAATCATGCAACTAGTTCTCTTACCCTTGATACATTGATACACATGCAAGCACAACTGGAAATTATAATTCTGAATACACATCTCTTGTATAAACCATGCTCTTAAGTATTTTAAAACTTATAAACAGTGTATCTGAACTGAAATGATTAATTTTGAAATCTTTTACTTATACTTATACTGATACTTTAAAATAATAATCATCCTGGATATGAGCCCGACATAGTACCAATGCGCGCATTCCTAATAGGCCGGGGTGGCCAACCACCGAACCTACTAGGGTAACTGAAATTGAGGGCCTCGGCCCGTGGGCAAAACTGATGCCCGGTACATGCCCTATCAAAAAGTAAAATACTTCCTTTATACTTATATTTTTATACATACTGAAGGAAATGCTCTTAATCCCCTAAATGACAAATGGGGAGCACCATAAAGATCATTATGCTCTTGACCTCCAAAACTGAAATGGGGAGCATACTGAAGATCGTTGTGCTCTTAATCCCCAATTCGAATGGGGAGCATCTTTAAATTTTCTTTATAAAGAAAATATTTTTACATCTTACTCTACATCATGCATATAATTGTAAGCTACAACTCATCTACAACATGCATGATCATAAATCACATTCTTATCTTTGATCTCAACATGATGCTGAATTACCCATAATATAACGGTAAAATTGCGTAACCGAAAACATCATGCATAACTGGAAATAACATGCATATAAACTGCTCAACCATGTAACTGGAAATAACAAGCACAGAAAAAATATATCAATGACATACGATAACTACTTATACTGTAGATGAGCAATACTTACAGACCAACAATGTAGAATCATTCACCCAGACAAAGTTGTCAAAAACTGCATTCAAGAAAATATCAGGTGATGCAAATAGGGGTCTAGCCTTCCCAGATTCTACATCTGCAATCCAAACTCTAAGCTTGCTACTATTGTTGTCCTCCTACTCATCAACTAGAATGCTGAAGGACAAATGCTGACCATCCCGAGACCAGCTAACAATATTAATCTTCCCTCCATCAGGGAAGCCATGCACCTCTTTTTCAGATCCGAGCTTGCCATCATCAATCAACAAATGGATTCCTATCCCAGTATAGAAGGACATTCGACTCCGGGCATTGTAGTCACCATAAATTCGTATACCAGCAAGTTTTTCCTCTGGATGGGCAAGTTCTGCTAAAGGAGGCAGAGATCTCCATTTTAAAAATAGTATCTTGTCCCTTTGTGGTGAAAATGACAGCACAGGAAGTGGTGGTGCATCAACAATATCTCGGATTTCCTTTGGAGGAAGCCTATACCCTCCAAGTGAAGAACTCTCTTCATCCTGGCGCGTCGGCGCAACAGAGGAAGGGAACGAAGCCTGATCCGCAGCCCCGTTCGCATCCCCGGTGCCACTCTCAGCGGCCGAGGCGGAGCGCGCAAGGTAGGCAAGTCGGAAGGAGGCACCGGACGCCGCGTGGGAGCTCATGTGCTTAGCGCGACGAAACCTAAGGGCACGCTGAGGGACACGAGAAGGAGGCGGCGTCGGCATTGGAAATAAAACGAGAGGAGAGAGAGAGATTGGCGTGAGATTTATAGAGAGAAAGAAATAAAATATATATAAATTAGGGTTTTTCTTTAACCTAATTATCCCTTTTAAATAATTAGTCAAATAAACCAATCTCTTTTTTTTTTCTACCAATAGATATATTCTGTTATATCTTACTCATTGGTAATCTTATGACTTAGTGGTGGGAAGTCTATTCCCTCAAACCAATGGTTCATGGTTCGAGCCTCGACTAACGAATCAATTATTTTTATTATTATTATTATTATTATTATTATTATTATTATTATTATTATTATTCTATTCCTATTTTTATTATTTCTATTCTTATTCTTATTTCTATTTTCCTCTAATAAAAATATAGAAATTAAAATTTGGGGTGTTACAATCCCTTATACCTTATAAAAGTTTCGTCCTCGAAACTTAGAAAAGATCAGGGTACTTTTGCTTCATGTCATCCTCACGTTCCCAGGTTGCTTCTTCAATCCTTTGACTTTGCCATAAGACTTTTACTAACGGTATTTCTTTATTTCTTAGTTTCCTGACTGCTCGATCTATTATCTGAATAGGTCGACTTTCATAACTTAGATCTGTCTGAATCTGTACCGTCTGTGGCTCAATCACTTGGTTGGTGTCTGGGACGTGCTTCTTAAGCATTGAAACATGAAATACATTGTGGATAGCTGACATTTCCTGTGGTAGCTCTAGCTCATAAGCTACTTTACCAACTCTCTTGGTGATCAAGTAGGGGCCAACATATCTGGGACTTAACTTGCCTTTCTGTTAGGGCAATCTCTTGCCATGATAAGGTTTTGATGTGTGTGGCAAAGGGTTTAAGTTAGGATGATATTGTTATTTGATATGTGCGTTGGAGTCTTGCAGGACTTAGTAATTCGCACATGGAGCCTTGGCGGGTTCACCCTCACAACCTCGGTCCTTGAGTCGGTGAAGGATGACTTTGCGGAAGCCGTGCGCTTGGAGCATCCGAGGGACCGCCGGATGAGATGACTTGAAGTGAAGCCAAGGAAGCAGACTTCGGAGGCAAGAGATGCGAAGGAGCATTGCAGAGTCGTGCGCCTGATGCTGCCGAGGGACATGGTCGCGAACAAAGAGAGCTTCGGCGAGGGACTTCGAGTGAGATGAGAGAATGAGTGAAATGTAAGTAGCTCATTCGGTGAACTTGGCCGAATGGCTGAGTGTCGGAGACTTGACCGCAAGGGTTAAGGTTTACCCGACCGCCGGAAGCTCAAACTTATGTTAAGTTTGAGTTTCACACGGCACCAGTCGACTGCCATGTAATGGCAGTCGACTGCTCTGAGTCGAGTGTGTTCGACTGGTATCCGACTGATGGGTTTATGCCCGTGATCATTGCCATGGAATGACGATAATGATCCGAGAGATGTCGCGGCACAGAGCCGCTCGTAGCCGTGAGGCGTCGACTCACGGAACCTTGATCATTGGTGAGGTCCATCAGTCGACTACCAAGTGATCCGTTGGACTACAACGGTCAGGATCCGACATGTTCGGAGGTCGTTGTAGTGACGGCAGTCGACTGCCAAGGGCAGTAGTCGACTGGTGGCAGCCAACGGGAAGAAATCAGCCCTCTCTATAAAAAGAGAGGGTGTGAGCCTTTGAGAGGCTAATGCTTATGCTCTAAGTGATCTTCCTAGTGCCCCACAAGCTCTAAAGTCTTCTTACTTGTTTTTACTCCATTCTTATTGTAAGAAGAGTGATCTTGATTGTAAAGGTTACCTCCACCTAGCTTGGTGCAAAGGAGAGACTAATAGTGATTGACTTTGGAGGAGTGATTCACCTCGGACGAATCGGGATCGTGGATTAGCGGCGTAGCCGTGAACCACGTTACATCTTCTTTGTTAGCGTTTGTATTTTCGTTTATTCCTTTGTCTTTATTGTTTATGCTTTCGCTTCGCTAACGATTGTGTAGACGAGCAAACGAACGAGAGAATTCCGACATCCATCGTAAGAGGGCTATTCACCCCCCTCTAGTCGGCCAATCGATCCCCTACAAGTGGTATCAGAGCCAAGGAAAGCGTGTCGAGGACTAACCGCCACAACAAGCAACATTCAAAATGGCCGGCTCCAACATTCATCCACCGAAGTTTGAAGGAGAATTCGCTTGGTGGAAGAAGCGAATGGAGGTATTTTTCGAAACGGATTTTGATATTATGATTACAATGGAATCCGGTTTCGTTTTGCCTATGGATGAAGAGGGGAAGCCAATAGAGAAATCTAGGTGGACCAAAAAGCAAAGGGAAGAGCACCTTGCAAATTCAAAAGCAAAGCATCATCTTTTCAATGTGCTCCCCCAACAAGAAATCAACCGAATAGGAGAATGCCTAAGTGCCAAGGAGATGTGGGAGAAGCTAATTGAGCTTCATGAAGGCACATCCGAGGCGAAGCTAGCAAGGAGAGATCTCCTCCGCTCCCAACTATCCAACATTAAATTAGAAAAGGGAGAAAAGGTAACTTTGCATTCTAGATTCAAAGAAATTTTAATTGACTAACAAGTGTAGGAGAAAGGCTCTCAAATCGCGATATGATAATGAAGGCCATAGATGCTTTCCCCCGATCATCCAAGTGGAGTTCAATGGTGGACTCATTTTACATTTCAAAGAATCTAGAGGTAAGTACTCTAGATGAATTTTTCTCCACTATGGAATTACATGAATCTAGGCTTGAAGGAATACAAGAAGAGACAAAAATACAACCCTCAAGAGGAGTAGCATTGTTGGCAAACAAGGGGAAGAAGAAGATGGAGATCCCCTCTTCCTCCGATGATGAAGCATCCTCATCCTCCTCCATGGATAGCACCGAAGAAGCATATATGGTAAGGAGGGTAAGACGTGCTTTAAAAGGTTTTCATTTTAACAAATCAAATGATAGGAATAGAAGACCAAGGGGGAAAATCATTTGCTACAATTGCCAAGGAGAGGGACACATAAGGGATAATTGTCCCCTCCTAAACAAGAGCAAGGAAGAGAAGAAAAAGAAAGAAGAAAAGAAGAAGAAAAAGGGGAGCAAGAAAAAGAAGGAAGAGGAGAAGAAGACAAAAGAAAAGGAGAAGACCAAAGCTCTAAAGGCAAGGACTTGGGATGACCCATCCTCATCCTCCTCATCATCATCGGATGAGGAGAATGCCTTTGTCACCAATTTGGCCTTGATGGCCTTTGATGACTTGGATTGCTCTTCCTCCGAAAATGAAGGATCAAGCTCAAGAGGAGAGAGCTCAAGTGAAGGGGGAGCTTCTGTTAGTAATATATGAGAGATGTCCTAAGGCAATCGCCTTATGTATGAACCATTTATATGATAAATGAAGATTCACTATTTGAGTATACATGTTTTATGTATTTGATTGGATCTTAAACTCATTTACTGAATGTCCACGATACGATTCACAGCATGAGAGAATTTGTGATTGGATCACAACTAGTGAGTATCTCTACATGTGTAATTGTGATGTATCGGAATTATCCCTAGTCGATGAATTGATGGATTCGGACACCATCAATTCTGTCGAGACTAGCACGAGGTATACTCCTTGGTGTATCCAAGCAGCTGATTCTCACTGGCTGGAGACATTGTGATGTCCGGAGTTAATCGTGGATGCTAGTTATGGTAACTAGTTCATTGGAGTGACCAGCCGTAAGACTTCATATGGTTCTCTTCATATATAGATATGTCAATGAAGTTCTTACTGTGGCTTAAGTGCAATTTTCCTTAGACTTGCGGTATTCAAGTCATCTTGATCATGGAGACTTATGCTTTGACATCTTAAGCAAACATCTCTAAGGAGATGTGGACCCGGGATGATTGGGTATAAGTCGAAGTGATCGAAGGTGTTTGAATAGCCTATAAAGGATTCACCACTCCTTGCGAGGAGATGTATACCCATGGCCTCTCGTCCGATTGTTACTAAAGTCTTTGGCCAAAGCATTACATGTTTAGAGTAAAGTACTCTTCGATACATGTGGAGTAACTAGAATCCGTAGGACGAGGAAATGATACTTGGGCTAGGTGTGACATAGTCAGCCTAGTGGGGACTGACACAATAGACCATGTCCTGAACCAAGTGGGTATAAGATGAGTGAAGGGAATGGGGCACGAATCATTCGAGCTGCTGAAGGGTTTCAGAAATAGTTCTGGATCAACCGTTGATCTTTTCGGTTAATTGGGGATCATGATGTACTACTAGGTGCCACTCATGATCGTTCTATAATTAATGGTTAATTATAGACGGCCAACATAAACCGAGAACCTATTTGGTCACACACACAACGAGCGTAATCCGAAGGATTTAAAACGAGCTTGAGAATGGGATTCTCAGACCGAGAGAAACTATGTTTGGTTGGACCAAACATGGAGCGAGCATGAAATCGTTTCAGGCGCAATGGAAGTGTGGATGAGCCGTGTCTTATGAAGACATAATGGATGGACCAAAATGGTTTGGTTCTAATCCAATGGAGGAGAATAAACCAAAGGGTTTGGTTTATTTTAAACGAATGAACCAAAAGTTGGTTCGGTTCGTTTTAACTTAAAATAAACCATCATGGTTTGGTTTATTTTAACTTATCTTAATGGAGCGGGTTAACGAGCCTAATTGTTATGATCCAATAACCATTAAGAGAATTAGTTCTCTATAAAAGATGGCTTAAGGGATAATTAAGCCCTAATCCAAAAACCCTAGCAAGGAGTTGCCGCCCACCCCATTGAGGGAGTTGCCGCCCAACCTCCTTTGCCGCCCAGCCCCTTGTGCCGCCGTCCAGCTCCTTGTCGGCAACCAAGCTTCAGTCGGTGATCCTCCGGTGACCCTCCGGTGATCTCCTTTAGGTTTGGCATCAAGGTGAGCTTTATCTTTCCTTGGTTGGCCGGCGCCTATCTCCTCCACCAAAGCTGTCCAGTTTTCTGGACAGCTTGTTCTCCTCTCGTCGGAGCGTCGTTTGGACGACGGTTAGAGCTCCGACAGCGGCTAACTTACCGGAGATTCGATCTCCGGTAATCCTCTGAGGTGGAGGACGAAGGATTCGTCAATTGGTTGACGAATACCTCTCCGGAGAAGCGAGTTTTGAGAACTCGTATTAGGATCCGAATTTGGATTCGGATCGTGATCATCTCTCGATCACGTCGTCTTCAACACGAGGCTAGTAACCCGTACGAAGACGAAGCTCGTGGCTTAGCGAAGTCATCCCAAGGAACTCGGCGTGGATACGGATAGAGACGATTCTAGCGAGGATCGTTCCGGTTGATGCCGTTCCCGCTACACGTCATACGAAAGGTATAATATAGATAAATTTCCTTTTATTGCAAATTTAAATTTACGGTTATGTCTACACTTGTTGTAATATGCATTCGTGTGTTGTGTGTGTTGTAATAAATGTAGATTTATTATTTTTATTGCTTCCGCTATGTTCATGTTTACGAAACGTGATCGAACACACACACGCCGCGGTGCCGGAAACCCAACAGTGGTATCAGAGCCCAGGTTGTGTTTCGACATAATCGTAAAATGGTTTTGCGATAGTCATAATGTTATTTCTGGAAATTTTCTAATTTTGGAAATTTAGAAGTATTTATGGAAATTTTTCAATTTTGGAAAGTCTAGAAGTATTTATGGAAATCTTCCACTTTTGGAAAGTTGGAAGTATTTATGGAAATTGATATTTTCTATAAATAAAATATTTGATTAGATTTTGGAAATTTGTTTCCTAATTTAATCTTGATTTGATTTGGGAAATCAAATCTTAAAATATTTTATTTCCATAAGTAGTTTTAATGATTTAGGAAATTGGTTTCCTAAATAGATTTTCCTTAATCAAATAATTCCATGAATAAAATATGTGATTAGATTTGGAAATTTGTTTCCTAATTTAATTATGATTTGATTTGGAGAATCAAATCTTAAACATATTTTATTTCCATAAATAGTTATGACATATAAGGAAATTATATACATGACATAATTGTATGCCATGTAATTGCATTAGATGCATAACATTATGCCATGCGTGTCGTGACATGTAGATGTATGCCATGTATGTCATGCCATGTAGATAATACTTATTTGCATGCAAAGAGGATGAGACATAAAACCCTTAAACAATATTAAAGCCTACACCTTCCATTAATATGGTTAGAACCAGAGTTCCGTTTCTTGTTTGGGTTGTTGGACTCTCTCCAAGCCCAGCTCGAACCCAAACATGTTCAAACCATGGAATAGTTTAATACTAATATGGTAAGAGTCAGAGGTCAATCGTTAGCTTTGGTTGTTGGACTCTCTCCAAGCTGGGCTAATTGGTTGAATGCGCTCTAACCATATTAAAACTATTTCTCGATTAATAGGTTGGCTTTAACCTGGAGCATCGGCTTGTTGGACTCTCTCCAAGGTCGATGTAAAGGGAGGTGAAGTTGGGTGCTATGCATATGATGCATACTTGTTAATGTGTTAACAACCCGATGTATGTGTGAACATTCAATTTGTTGATAGCACATTGTGATAGTTGCATATACGTGATATGAAATCGGTATAGTTGATACCTACCGTCGTAGTTATGAATGACTTGTTGGACTCTCTCCAAGGTTGTTCATAACTATGATGGATATCAGCCCATTCGGAGATGGACCTACGATCTCCCGAAGTGATTTTGGGGTTTTTGAAATTCGAAAAATGAATGGGATTTATAAATGTATATTGATGCATTTTAAAAATCATTTTCTCATATATGCTCGTTTGTATTTCTAAGATTGATCATGATGTCTTTGAATTTGCGTTCCATTTTGGATTCGAATAAATTGACTGGGCCAAACTTCTTGGATTGACTTAGAAACTTGAGAATTGTTCTCAAGGTGAAAAGCTTGCGTATGTCCTCGAAGCGCCTCTTCCCGCCCATCCTAGTGACGATGCAACTCTGGACCAATTGTTGGCCTATCAGAAACATGTGAGTGATTCTGAACAAATGAGTTGCATCATGCTAGCCGCGATGGAACCCAAGGTACGAAAGCAGCATGAGCATATGGATGCTCATATCGTAGTCCTTCATCTTTGTGAGTTGGTTGATGAGCAAGTGAGATTCGAAAGGTTCGAAGTCTCAAAGCTCCTCTTCACCTCTGAGATGCTAGAAGGTTCATCTGTGGTATCGCCAATATGTCAAGACCGTGAGTCTTCCGAGAAGCATGAGTAGGACGGTTGTTAGTTGATTCCTCAAGAAAGGTTCTAAGAGGAAGTCAAAGGAACAAATGAAGGGAAAGAAGAGAAGGCTAAGAAGGTAGAACTAGCATTAAAGGAAACTTGCCATCATTATGGCAAGGAGAGCATTTAAGTAAGAAAGTGCAAGATTTATCTTTGAGTCCGTGAAGAAGAATAAGGCATCTGATGCCCCATCTTCTTCGTATATCTTCGCTATTGATTGTCATTCTATTTCTCAAACACTTGGGTATTGATACGGTGTGGCTCACATATATGTAATGACATACATGGGCTAAGGAATAGAAGAAGACTCACAAGGAGAGTCAAATTTACGTGTTGGGAATGGAGCAAAGGTTGCCGCACTCGCCATTGAACGCATTTGTTGAAACTCCTACAGACTTGTCTTAGAATCGACAATTGCTTTTATGTTCCTTCGCTGATAAAGAACATCATTTCTATTTCTTGTTTAAATAGAAATGGGTACCATTTAACTTTTAGTAACAATTATTGTTACATAACTTTGAATGGAGTTCTTTATGGACCGAACTTTAAGCAATGGTGTTTATACGCTGGACGATCCAAAGGACATCTTCAATATCGCGAGCAACAAGCGTGCTCGAAAGGATAATCAATTAGACTTATATGTAGCATTGTCGTTGGCCATATAAGCAAGAAACGCATGTCCGAATTACACCGATGTGGAATTCGAATCGCTTGAATTGGATTCATACGATACATGCAATCATGCTTAAAAGGCAAGATGACTAAGTTACCTTTACCGAAAAGGTGAACGAGTGGGAGAGTTACTAGGTCTAATACATACCGATGTATGTGGACCTATGTCAACTCAAGCATTAGGAGGCTATAGCTACTTCATTACCTTCACCGATGATCACTCACGCATTTGGGTATGTGTTCTTGATGAAACACAAGTCCAAGCCTTTGAAAGGTTCAAAGAATTCAGAAATGAAGTAGAGAAACAACATGACAAGAGTATTAAAATACTTCGATCGGATCAAGGTGGTGAATACTTGAGTCAGGAGTTTCTTGATTACCTAAGAGACAATGGTATATTGTCTCAATGGACTCCGCCCTATACACCACAACATAATGGTGTATCTGAGAGGCGTAACCGAACCTTGTTGGACATGGTCAGGTCAATGATGAATCATGAAACTCTTCCCAAGTCCTTTTGGGGCTATGCACTTCAGACAGCTGTTTACTTGTTAAACAGAATGCCTACCAAGGTAGTCTCAACTACTCCATATGAGATATGGAATAGTAAGAAACCTCATGTATCTTACTTGAAGATATGGGGTTGTCCTCGCTTATGTGAAGTGACAGACGTACAAATTGGATGCTAAGTCTGATAAATGTCTATTTATTGGATACCCTAAGGAAACAAGGGGTTACCAATTCTATCATCTTGTGGAACAAAAGGTGTTTGTTTCAAGGCATGCCGTGTTTCTAGAGAAAGAGTTTCTCTTGCAAGAAAACAGTGGGAGTGTCGTCGAGCTTGAGGAGGCTCGAGAAACTCAAATAGACATTGATGAGATACCTGGTGAAGCACAACAGCCGACAACTCATAGTGATGAGCAATCGGCTGGACCTATTGTAACACCACATCTTCGTAGATCTGGTAGAACACGCAACATTCCTGAGAGATATGGATTTCTCGTAAGTGAATCGAACGACGTGTTACTCATTGATGATGAGGAGCCTACCAGTTATGAAGAAGTGCTGACAAGTTCAGAAAGGGATAAGTGGCTTGATGCCATGAAGTCGGAAATGGATTCCATGTATGAAAACCAAGTTTGGAACTTGGTTGACCCACCTGAAGGCATTAAGCCTATAGGGTGCAAGTGGGTTTTCAAGAAGAAAACCGACATGGATGGTAATGTGATTACCTATAAGGATAGATTGGTGGCGAAAGGATATCGTCAAAAACAAGGTGTTGATTATGACGAAACCTATTCGCCTGTAGCTATGCTTAAATCCATTCGGATGCTCCTGGCCATAGCGGCTCATTATGATTATGAGATATGGCAGATGGATGTGAAAACAGCTTCCTTAATGGAAACCTGCTCGAGGACGTGTATATGATACAGCCTGAGGGTTTCACATCGGTTGATAAAACCAAGGTATGCAAATTGCGACGGTCCATTTATGGATTGAAGCAAGCATCCAGAGTCGGAATATCCGCTTTGATGAGACAATCAAAAAGTTTGATTTCTCACAAAATCCGCATTTAACCTTGTGTGTACAAGAAGGTTAGTGGGAGGCAACAGTTCTAGTATTGTATGTCGATGACATACTACTTATAGGAAACGATGTTTCAATCTTACAATGCTGAAGGTTTGGTTATCCAAGACATTCTCCATGAAAGACTGGGAGAAGCAACCTACATCCTCGGATTAAGATCTATAGAGATAGATCAAACAGCTTGCTTGGTCTTTCGCAGTCTACATATATAGACCGAGTGCTAAAGAGGTTTAGCATGTCGGAATCCAAGAAAGGTTTCCTACCCATCAGGCATGGGATACACCTTTCGAAGTCTATGTGTCCGCGCACAGAAGACTAGAGGATTTGCATGAGTAAGATTCCCTATGCATCCGCAATAGGATCTATCATGTATGCTATGTTATGTACGAGGCCCGATGTATCGTATGCTCTGAGTGTCACGAGCAGATACTAGTCTGATCCAGGAATGGATTATTGGGTGGCTGTTAAGACGATCCTTAAGTACTTGAGAAGAAATAAGGATGTGTTCCTAATATATGGAGAAGGGTACATGGTGATACGTGGGTATACGGATGCCAACTCCAGACAGACAAGGATGATTCCATGTCTCAGTCTGGGTATGTATTCACCTAGAATGGAGGCGCAATAAGTTGGAAAGGTTCCAAGCTTGATGCTATAGCGGATTCTGCCACTAAGGCAGAATACATTGCAGCTTTGGAAGAAGCAAAGGAAGCGGTTTGGATCAAGAAGTTCATCTCTAAACTTGATGTGGTCTCATCAATGATCCAAACATATGCTTCGCCGCTATCATCTTATCAGAGAGATCATCAGTAGGAACGAAATACAAATCGAGAAAATTCCCACTGAAAGGAACTTAGCGGATCCTTTGACTAAGGCATTACCTCAAAATAAGTTTGAGGGTCATGTTAGAGCTTATGGTATTGGATACCGTAGCGATTGGCATTAGGCCAAGTGGGAGTCTGTTAGTAATATATGAGAGATGTCCTAAGGCAATCGCCTTATGTATGAACCATTTATATGATAAATGAAGATTCACTATTTGAGTATACATGTTTTATGTATTTGATTGGATCTTAAACTCATTTATCAATGTCCACGATACGATTCACAAAGATGAGAGAATTTGTGATTGGATCACAACTAGTGAGTATCTCTACATGTGTAATTGTGATGTATCGGAATTATCCCTAGTCGATGAATTGATGGATTTGGACACCATCAATTCTGTCGAGACTAGCACGAGGTATACTCCTTGGTGTATCCAAGCAGCTGATTCTCATTGGCTGGAGACATTGTGATGTCCGGAGTTAATCGTGGATGCTAGTTATGGTAACTAGTTCATTGGAGTGACCAGCCGTAAGACTTCATATGGTTCTCTTCATATATAGATATGTCAATGAAGTTCTTACTGTGGCTTAAGTGCGATGTTCCTTTGACTTGTGGTATTCAAGTCATCTTGATCATGGAGACTTATGCTTTGACATCTTAAGCAAACATCTCTAAGGAGATGTGGACCCGGGATGATTGGGTATAAGTCGAAGTGATCGAAGGTGTTTGAATAGCCTATAAAGGATTCACCACTCCTTGCGAGGAGATGTATACCCATGGCCTCTCGTCGGATTGTTACTAAAGTCTTTGGCCAAAGCATTACATGTTTAGAGTAAGGTACTCTTCGATACATGTGGAGTAACTAGAATCCGTAGGACGAGAAAATGATACTTGGGCTAGGTGTGACGTAGTCAGCCTAGTGGGGACTGACACAATAGACCATGTCCTGAACCAAGTGGGTATAAGATGAGTGAAGGGAATGGGGCACGAATCATTCGAGCTGCTGAAGGGTTTCAGAAATAGTTCTGAATCAACCGTTGATCTTTTCGGTTAATTGGGGATCATGATGTACTACTAGGTGCCACTCATGATCGTTCTATAATTAATGGTTAATTATAGACGGCCAACATAAACCGAGAACCTATTTGGTCACACGCACAACGAGCGTAATCCAAAGGATTTAAAACGAGCTTGAGAATGAGATTCTCAGACCGAGAGAAACTATGTTTGGTTGGACCAAACATAAAGCGAGCATGAAATTGTTTCAGTCGCAATGGAAGCGTGGATGAGCCGTGTCTTATGAAGACATAATGGATGGACCAAAATGGTTTGGTTCTAATCCAATGGATGAGAATAAACCAAAGGGTTTGGTTTATTTTAAACGAATGAACCAAAAGTTGGTTCGGTTCGTTTTAACTTAAAATAAACCATCATGGTTTGGTTTATTTTAACTTATCTTAATGGAGCGGGTTAACGAGCCTAATTGTTATGATCCAATAACCATTAAGAGAATTAGTTCTCTATAAAAGATGGCTTAAGGGATAATTAAGCCCTAATCCAAAAACCCTAGCAAGGAGTTGCCGCCCACCCCATTGAGGGAGTTGCCGCCCAACCTCCTTTGCCGCCCAGCCCCTTGTGCCGCCGTCCAGCTCCTTGTCGGCGACCAAGCTTCAGTTGGTGATCCTCCGGTGACCCTCCGGTGATCTCCTTTAGGTTTGGCATCAAGGTGAGCTTTATCTTTCCTTGGTTGGCCGGCGCCTATCTCCTCCACCAAAGCTGTCCAGTTTTTTGGACAGCTTGTTCTCCTCTCGTCGGAGCGTCGTTTGGATGACGGTTAGAGCTCCGACAGCGGCTAACTTACCGGAGATTCGATCTCCGGTAATCCTCTGAGGTGGAGGACGAAGGATTCGTCAATTGGTTGACGAATACCTCTCCGGAGAAGCGAGTTTTGAGAACTTGTATTAGGATCCGAATTTGGATTCGGATCGTGATCATCTCTCGATCACGTCGTCTTCAACACGAGGCTAGTAACCCGTACGAAGACGAAGCTCGTGGCTTAGCGAAGTCATCCCGAGGAACTCGGCGTGGATACGGATAGAGACGATTCTAGCGAGGATCGTTCCGGTTGATGCCGTTCCCGCTACACGTCATACGAAAGGTATAATATAGATAAATTTCCTTTTATTGCAAATTTAAATTTATGGTTATGTCTACACTTGTTGTAATATGCATGCGTGTGTTGTGTGTGTTGTAATAAATGTAGATTTATTATTTTTATTGCTTCCGCTATGTTCATGTTTACGAAACGTGATCGAACACACACACGCCGCGGTGCCGGAAACCCAACAGCTTCTACATCCTCTTCATCCGAAGAAGAAGAAGAGGATATGGAAACTATGGTAACGAATGCCTCTCCTAAGAAAATAGTTTCCATAATTTCTAGTTTAACTAAGGACTTATTTGGAATGAAAAAGAAAAATAAAAGCATGCTTAATCAAATTAAGGCATTGGAAAATAAGCTAGAAAATGCATGCTTAAATGATAATATTTCTTCTAGCTTAAATGATGCATGCTCACATGATCTTTATGTGCCATTAGATGTTAGTGATGCATGTATAAATGAAAATAGGGCCTTAAGGGAAAAGGTAGACTATTTAACAAAAGCCCTAGAAAAATTCACAATTGGCTCCATCACATTGAATATGATAATTGGGAGCCAAAGAGCAAGTTTTAATAAGAAAGGCCTAGGTTATAAAGAAAAGAAAAATGAAAAGGCCTATAAATGCCTAATTGCTAGGGGACAAGATAAAAAGAAGGTAATAGCTAGGAAATGGATCCCCAAGGAGTATCTAGTGAACCCAATAGGCAAGAACTTATTTTGGGTTCCAAAATCCATCCTTAAGGGTTAGAAAACCCCTAGGGTAGTCAACCATATGCAATTGACCTATATCATATTTTGGTTGACTTAGGATGGCGGGACAACATTTTTTAAATAGTGTTAGGTGATGATAACGTGCCTATAAATAGTTAATAATGCTTAAATCATGATGATTAATGTAATTGCTATGTATGTTTGCAATCATGATTTATGATTTTAAAATTTAGCACGTCATCATGAGAAATAAGTTTAAATCATGTTTTAGGTGATACTTTGTTTATTATCATGATATAATACCTAATGCATGAGAACAATTCAATGAATACATGTATTTCATGATCATAATATGAAATTAAGTCATATATATCTTTATGATCATGAGGATTGTTAGGTTGATACTTAACCTTGATAGAATTGTATGACTATGATGGTTAAGTATATACAAATACCCCCTAGGATGCATCTCACACTCACCATAGGCTACTTTGATTGAAAACTTAGCATGGGTGAGATGTTAGGATGATACAAATGTCCACTAATGCCTATGACATTTAGATGGTCATTTAAGGTATCAAAATAGCAATAATAGACCAATCATGGGGAAGACTTATGTTTAATTCATAGACATATTACCCAAATATCATGGTTGGATATTTCATATGTTTTCAAAACAATTTCTTACCCTAAAATCTTTGTATTCATGTTTTGAAACAATTGGATGCAAAGCTAGGTAGTTAACTTGATACTAGAATGATCAAAAACCTAGTGGTTTTTAAAGCTTTTGGATTTTTAGAAAAAATAAAAAAATATAATGAATTTTCATGAAAAACTATTTTTAATTAATAGATATACTTAAAAGAAATATGTTTCTCAAATTTCATGATTTTTCGAATTTTCTGTAATTTTTAATGCATTTCTGAAATTCGCCCAGAAAATTAGAATTTCGGAATCCATTGTGCCAGTCGACTGCCATACTGATAGCAGTCGACTGCACACCTGAAAAACAGCCCAATATTTTCTGATTTCAGATTTTAATCATGTTTTTAGTGTTCTCTTTCTATTAGACTTGATGCCATGAGTTTATAAATTAGGATTAATCTTTTTGATGGTGTCAAAGGGGGAGAAATGTATGTTTAAGTAACGAGGAATATATTTTGGGGGAGAAATGATCATGCTTATGATAGGGGGAGAAAATTTTTATGGGGAGTTTCATGGATTAAGGGGGAGTTGCATGTTGCTATATCATGTTTATGTTTACATGCTTTCTTACCTTAGAATTTTCATCAAATATTTTTACCTAACTTAAACGGATTGCCACACATCAAAAAGGGGGAGATTGTTAGGGCAATCTCTTGCAATGATAAGGTTTTGATGTGTGTGGCAAAGGGTTTAAGTTAGGATGATATTGTTATTTGATATGTGCGTTGGAGTCTTGCAGGACTTAGTAATTCGCACATGGAGCCTTGGCGGGTTCACCCTCACAACCTCGGTCCTTGAGTCGGTGAAGGATGACTTTGCGGAAGCCATGCGCTTGGAGCATCCGAGGGACCGCCGGACGAGATGACTTGAAGTGAAGCCAAGGAAGCAGACTTCGGAGGCAAGAGACGCGAAGGAGCATTGCAGAGCCGTGCGCCTGATGCTGCCGAGGGACGTGGCCGCGAACGAAGAGAGCTTCGGCGAGAGACTTCGAGTGAGACGAGAGAATGAGTGAAATGTAAGTAGCTCATTAGGTGAACTTGGCCGAATGGCTGAGTGTCGGAGACTTGACCGCAAGGGTTAAGGTTTACCCGACTGTCGGAAGCTCAAACTTATGTTAAGTTTTTTCACACCACCGATCCGCCATGTAATGACAATCGACGCTCGAGTCGAGTGTGTTCTGACCGTATCCGATCGATGGGTTTATACCCTGACTTCCATGGAATGACAATGACCGCGGAGGATGTCGCGGCATAGACCGCTCAGAGCCGATCGGGCGCCGAGCGGAGAGGCGCAGCCGATCGTGAGGTCCATCAGTCGACTGCCAAGTGATCCATTGGACTACAACGGTCGGGATCCGACGTGTTCGGAGGCCGTTGTAGTGACGGTAGTCGACTGCCAAGGGTAGCAGTCGACTGGTGGCGGCCAACGGGAAGAAATCAGCCCTCTCTATAAAAAGAGAGGGTGTGAGCCTTTGAGAGGCTAATGCTTATGCTCTAAGTGATCTTCCTAGTGCCCCACAAGCTCTAAACTCTTCTTACTTGTTTTTACTCCATTCTTATTGTAAGAAGAGTGATCTTGATTGTAAAGGTTACCTCCACCTAGCTTGGTGCAAAGGAGAGACCAATAGTGATTGGCTTTGGAGGAGTGATTCACCTCGGACGAATCGGGATCGTGGATTAGCGGCGTAGCCGTGAACCACGTTACATCTTCTTTGTTAGCGTTTGTATTTTCATTTATTGCTTTGTCTTTATTGTTTATGCTTCCGCTTCGCTAACGATTGTGTAGACGAGCAAACGAACGAGAGAATTCCGACATCCATCGTAAGAGGGCTATTCACCCCTCTCTAGCTGGCCAATCGATCCCCTACACTTTCTTTCCAAATCTCATTACCCCTTTCATAGGAGCTACCTTAATGAACACTGAATCTCCGACTTGAAACTCTAGGGGTCTACGTCGGACATCGGCGTAACTCTTCTGCCGACTTTGGGCAGTCTCTATCCTTTGACATATGTTCTTTATGACTTTGGTGGCGTCATCTATAAAATCAGTCTTGAGTCCCATTTCTTTCTTCTCGCCGCCCTCATACCAACAAATAGGCGATCTGCATCTCCTTCCATACAAGGCTTCATAAGGTGCCATTCCAATTGTGGTTTGATAACTATTATTATAGGAAAATTCTGCCAAACACAAATATTTGCACCAGCTTCCTTTAAAATCCAAGGCACAAGCTCTGAGCATGTCCTCCAAAATCTGATTCACTCTTTCTGTTTGCCCATCTGTCTGAGGATGAAATGCAGTGTTGAATTGTAACTTAGTGCCGAGGGCTTTCTGAACACACTCCCAGAAGTGTGAAGTGAAGCGACTATCTCTATCTGAGATAATGGTCTTAGGTACTCCATGCAGTCTAATCACTTCCTTGACGTATAACTGGGCTAACTGCTCCATCGAGTATGATATTCTGATAGGCATGAAGTGAGCAGACTTTGTCAATTTGTCGATAACTACCCAAATAGAATCGTAGCCATTAGTTGTTTTGGGCAATCCTACTATGAAATCCATGGCTAGTTCCTCCCACTTCCATTCTGGAATCTGGATAGGTTGTAGAACTCCTCTTGGTCTTTGGTGTTTGGCTTTCACTCTCTGACATGTCAGACAAGTGCTAACATACTTAGCCACGTCCCTCTTCATACCAAGCCACAAGAATTTCCCTTTCATATCTTGATACATTTTGGTGGATCCAGGATGCATCGAATATGGGGTCCCATGAGCTTCTTCTAGGATCTTCTTTCTTAAGTCTGGGTCGTTGGGGATACATAGGCGTTCACCCAAATATAATACCCCACTATCAGAGACACGGAATCCTTCATCCTTCCCTTCTTGGATTTCCTGCTTGATCCTTTGGATGCTAGGATCTTTGTCCTGTCTCGCTAATATATCCTCAAATAGTGTAGGTACTATGGTCAAGGCGGAGAGCTGTCCAGAAATGATCTCAACTCCAAAATTCATTATCTCTTTTTTCAGTGGTTGGGATAGTGTTGCTAGGGACATCAAAGTGGCGCATGATTTTCTACTCAGCGCGTCTGCTACTTTGTTTGCCTTTCCAGGATGGTAGTGGATTTCACAGTCATAATCCTTTACTAGCTCAAGCCATCTACGCTGTCGCATATTCAAATCCTTCTGAGTGAAGAAGTACTTCAGACTCTGGTTATCTGTGTAAATCTTGCATTGGACTCCATATAAGTAATGTCTCCAAACTTTCAGAGCAAAGACCACTGCTGCCAACTCAAGGTCATGAGTGGGGTAATTCTTTTCATAGTCCTTGAGTTGTCTAGATGCATAAGCAATGACTTTACCCCATCGCTCTGAGTCCCATCTTGGATGCATCACTATACAGGTCAAATCTCTCATTACTTTCTGGAAGGGTAAGCACTTGAGCACTTGTGAGCCTCCTCTTTAATTCAATGAATCTCTTTTCATAATCTTCGGTCCATTCGAACTTCTTGTTCTTTCTGGTAAGAACCGTCAACGGTGAAGCTATCCTTGAGAAGTTTTCCACAAACTTTCGATAGTACCCTGCTAATCCGAGGAAACTTCTGACTTCACTGGCATTCTTTGGTTGACCCCAATTACTGACTGCTTCTATCTTTGTCGGGTCTACCATAACTCCATCTTTTGAAATAACATGACCCAGAAACGATATTCGATCAAGCCAAAACTCACACTTAGAGAACTTGTCTTTCTTTGAAGGGTCTGCAAGACTGTCTTCAAGTGTTCGACATGTTCTTCCTGGGTTCTCGAGTAGATAAGGATGTAGTCAATGAAAACGACCACAAACTTGTCAAGGTACTCCTTAAATATCCGATTCATCAAGTCCATAAACATAGCGGGTGCATTTGTCACTCCGAAGGGCATGACCACGAACTCATAGTGTCCATACCTCGTTCGGAAGGCTGTTTTGATATCATCCTCTTTAACTCTTACTTGATGATAACCTGACCGCAAGTCAATCTTGGAGAAAACTGTGGCTCCCCTCAATTGATCAAATAAATCCTCTATCCTTGGCAGAGGATATCTATTCTTGATCGTCACTTGATTCAAGGCTCGGTAGTCTATGCACATTCTCATAGATCCATCTTTCTTTTTCACGAACAACACTGGAGCTCCCCATGGGGAATGACTAGGGCGGATGAATCCCTTGTCCAATAACTCCCGTAATTGTTCCTGAAGCTCTTTCAATTCAGCTGGAGCCATACGATAGGGTGCTTTTGAGATTGGGTTGGTACCAGGAATAAGTTCAATCTCAAACTCAACTTCTCTTCTAGGTGCTAGTCCTGGTAGCTCGTCAGGAAATACTTTCGGGTAGTCACATACGATTGGGACTTCTTCCAGCTTTTGGCTTCTTTCTTGCTTAGTATCAACTAGATGTGCTAAATACCCAGTGCATCCACTAGCTAGCATCTTCTGAGCTTCCATGGCGGGCAAGAACTTCTTAGTCTTCTTCCTTGGTTCTCCAATAAACTCAAATTTGGCCTCGGTCTCGGGTTGGAATACTACCCTTCGCTTACGACACTCAATGGAAGCATCGTACTTGCTAAGAAAGTCCATTCTAAAGATGACATCATAGTCATGCATGTCTAACAAGATTAAATCATTATAAATCTCTCTGTCTGAAATTCTGACCGACACGGCACGCAACCAGTGTGTAGATGTCATTATTTCACCCGAAGGTAGGGTCGTTAAAAACTGAATATCTAAGGTATCCGGAGTTATATCTATCTTCTTAGCAAATGTCATAGACATGAAAGAATGGGTTGCCCCAGTATCAAACAGTACGGTAGCATGCTGACTAAGGATAGGTATCTGACCTGTAACCACCGTGGAAGCATTTTCTACCTCTTCCTTGGTGAGGGAGAAGATCCGACCATTAGGTGTAACTGATGGAGCCTCTAATCTTCCTTGGCTGATGTAAGGACCCTCCAGTGCTCCCTGCATCCGATGTAGCTGGGCTGGTCTACCTCCATACTGAATAGACGGTGGCAGAGACAGATTGGTCTTAGTGGGGCACTGTTTGGCGAAGTGTCCCTCGACACCACATATATAACACCCGTTCACGCCCTGGCGGCAAACTCCTGGATGCTTCCTTCCACACTTAGAACATGTAGGATACGTAGGCTGCTTACTGACTGAACCTCCCTTTGCATTATTCCATTGCTTCCTCTTGCCATTGTTGTTTCGCTTCCAGTTCGAATTACCGCTCTGAGGTTTCTGACCTCCTGAACTTCCCTGGCTTTTGCTTTCTACCGAGGCTAGCTTTTGGTTCTTGATACTATTCATGTAATGCTCCGTGATTAGCGCACTGCTGATTAGCTCTTCAGTAGTCTGTGGTCTATTAATTCAACCAGCCACATTCAGAGCTATCTCCGGTCTCAACATCTTTAGCATCAACCTAACTCTTTCCTTCTCAGTACTAACCAGTTCCGGGCATAGACGAGCCAACCTATTGAACTTCTTAACCGCTTCATCTACTGATAAATCCCCTTGTCGAAACTCCGTGAACTCATCATAATGCTTATTGGTGACTCGCATATGAAAGAACTCCTCGAAGAACTCCGTCTCAAAGTCCGTCCATGACATTTGGTTCACCACCCTCTTAGTCTTTACTCGCTCCCACCACATTCTGGCATCTCCGATCAGACAGAACGAGGCACACTTGACTTTCTTATTCTCGGGCCAGTCCAGCAGTTCCACTATGCTCTCTACTGTCTTGAACCATGCCTGAGCATCCCATGGTTCACTGGCACCGGCAAAACTCTCTAGCTTCAGCTTTTGCCATTGAATCAGATAGGCCTCTTGCCTCACCCCTCCCACTGGAGCTGTTGGTGGGACTGGTGGGGCGAAAGATGTAGTTGGAATAGTATTCTGAGTCCCTGGCTGAGTAACAGGATTTTCTCGCTGATTCGTCATCAAGGTATTGATGATCTCGCGCTCGCTACACTTGTTGGAGTTGAGTGACTAGCTGCATCCAGGCAGGTGGTGGTACTTCTTCATTCATTCCTTGTCCTCTACGGGGTCTTCCTCGAGGCATTTCTTGCTCTTCATAAAATGATAAAGTGAAACCACTATAAGACTATTATCACTACTTTTTATCATCTTCACATACATATCTAGATATGTTCTATTACTTACTGTTTATAATCTTCATATATATATATATATATATATGCAAACATGTTTAACTCAAAGAGAACATTCTAGGCGAGCATGTTTAACTTAAAAGAAGCATTCCTTACTACTCATAAAATAAATAAAGCAGATAAATACTTGCTTACTTGGAGGCGGCAGGACTGATGCTCGATGTGTGTGTGACGGAAGGGCGGAACCCGCTCTGATACCATCTTGTAACACCCCCCCTAGTCTTTCCACTCTCTATCAGGGGAGATGTCACTACTTTACTGTCTTATCCTTTCTAGTAAGTTCATGCAATATACTAATGCAATATGCTAACAACTAAAATAATCATAAGGACCTTTACATCACTTAAACAATATCAAACATGACATGAGAAACTAAAAATCTGATTTAGACATCTGCACTTAGGATCTTTTACTTCCACTGTTCCGTTGCCACACACACCCAGCACTTCATCCGCCATGCCACCTTACTGAAGCTTTTCTTTACCTTTATCTGCAGTATAAGGAAATGCAAACTATAAGCAATAACGCTTAGTAAGTACTTTCTATGCTCACAAAAACATGCACTGTATGAAATCATGCAACTAGTTCTCTTACCCTTGATACATTGATACACATGCAAGCACAACTGGAAATTATAATTCTGAATACACATCTCTTGTATAAACCATGCTCTTAAGTATTTTAAAACTTATAAACAGTGTATCTGAACTGAAATGATTAATTTTGAAAACTTTTACTTATACTTATACTGATACTTTAAAATAATAATCATCCTGGATATGGGCCCGACATAGTACCAATGCGCGCATTCCTAATAGGCCGGGGTGGCCAACCACCGAACCTACTAGGGTAATCAAATCAGGGCCTCGGCTGTAAATCGATGCGGTACATGCCACATCAAAAGTAAAATACTTCCTTTATACTTATATTTTTATACGTACTGAAGGAAATGCTCTTAATCCCCTAAATCACAAATGGGGAGCACCATAAAGATCATTATGCTCTTGACCCCCAAAATTGAAATGGGGAGCATACTAAAGATCGTTGTGGTCTTAATCCCCAATTCGAACGGGGAGCATCTTTAAATTTTCTTTATAAAGAAAATATTTTTACATCTTACTCTACATCATGCATATAATTGTAAGCTACAACTCATCTACAACATGCATGATCATAAATCACATTCTTATCTTGGATCTCAACATGATGCTGAATTACCCATAATATAATGGTAAAATCGCGTAACTGAAAACATCATGCATAACTGGAAATAACATGCATATAAACTGCTCAACCATGTAACTGGAAATAACAAGCACAGAAAAAACATATCAATGACATACGATAACTACTTATACTGCAGGTGAGCAATACTTACAGACCAACAATGTAGAATCATTCACCCAGACAAAGTTGTCAAAAACTGCATTCAAGAAAATATCAGGTGATGCAAATAGGGGTCTAGCCTTCCCAGATTCTACATCTGCAATCCAAACTCTAAGCTTGCTACTATTGTTGTCCTCCTACTCATCAACTAGAATGCTGAAGGACAAATGCTGACCATCCCGAGACCAGCTAACAATATTAATCTTCCCTCCATCAGGGAAGCCATGCACCTCTTTTTCAGATCCGAGCTTGCCATCATCAGTCAACAAATGGATTCCTATCCCAGTATAGAAGGACATTTGACTCCGGGCATTGTAGTCACCATAAATTCGTATACCAGCAAGTTTTTCCTCTGGATGGGCAAGTTCTGCTAAAGGAGGCAGAGATCTCCTTTTTAAAAATAGTATCTTGTCCCTTTGTGGTGAAAATGACAGCACAGGAAGTGGTGGTGCATCAACAATATCTCGGATTTCCTTTGGAGGAAGCCTATACCCTCCAAGTGAAGAACTCTCTTCATCATGGCGCGTCGGCGCAACGGAGGAAGGGAACGAAGCCGGATCCGCAGCCCCATTCGCATCCCCGGTGCCGCTCTCAGCGGCCGAGGCGGAGCGCGCAAGGCAGGCAAGCCAGAAGGAGGCATCAGACGCCGCGTGGGAGCTCATGTGCTTAGCGCGACGAAACCTAAGGGCACGCTGAGGGACACGAGAAGGAGGCGGCGTCGGCGTTGGAAATAAAACGAGAGGAGAGAGAGAGATTGGCGTGAGATTTATAGAGAGAAAGAAATAAAATATATATAAATTAGGGTTTTTCTTTAACCTAATTATCCCTTTTAAATAATTAGTCAAATTAACCAATCTCTCTCTTTTTTTTCTACCAATAGATATATTCTGTTATATCCTACTCATTGGTAATCTTATGACTTACTGGTGGGAAGTCTATTCCCCCAAACCAACGGTTCATGGTTCGAGCCTCGACTAACGAATCAATTATTTCTTTATTATTATTATTATTATTCTATTCCTATTTTTATTATTTCTATTCTTATTCTTATTTCTATTTTTCTCTAATAAAAATATAGAAATTAAAATTTGGGGTGTTACATTCTCACTACAAGAAAATCCCTAATTAGAGACCGATTTAACGTTGGTCTCTAAATAGACACCGACATTAGAATTGGTCTCTAATTAGAGATCGACTACAAAATTGATCTCTAATTAGAGACCGACTACAAAATCGATCTCTAATTAGAGACCGACTCATAATCAGTCTCTAAAATAGACCGATATTAGAATCGGTCTCTAATTTAGAGACCGATTTTAAATCGGTCTCTAATTAGAGACCGATATAATATCGGTCTCTAATTAGAGACTGATATTCGAGTCGGTCTCTAAATTAGAGATCGATTTTTATTTCGGTCTCTAATTTAGAGACCGATTCTAATGTCGATCTCTAATTCATTTTTTTATTAAAAAATAAAATTTGTTAGAGACCCTTTATAAATTAATTTCTATTTTAGATTTATATTGTACCAAAAAGATCCGATACAGAGTCAAAAAGCGGAACAAAGCCAAGTAGAAAGTTACTTAGTCAAAGTAAACTTCAATTTTGTGATAATTAAGTCCGGCCTCATTAAATTGTGTAGTAATATGGAGATTTTGACAACAACTAATATTGCTCAAAAGAAACATTATCTATAAAATAATTTTTATGAAGAATTATTTTATAGTCGTATGATATCATTGGAATTCTTTTTAGAAGCATTATAGAAAGTTACAAAATCACAGTATATGGCAGGGGATAATTTTAGGAGATGAATTTGTGAAAAATCACTTAAACACCAATACAAATGTTACAAAATCACAGTATATTCAACCTTCGAGTATAGAAAGTTACGAAATCACAGTATATTACAGGGGATAATTTTAGGAGATAAATTTATGAAAAATTACTTAAACACCAACACGAATGTTACAAAATCACAGTATATTCAACCTTTGAGTGAAACATCAATAAGTAAAATAAAACATTCGACTAAATAATCCATGTAAGATCATATATTGAAATAAAACAAGTTTCATACAAACTGATAAATCCAAGAGTTAATTGTCTACATCAGTTACCAAAAGTATATTAATATGAACTACATCACTATCCACAACAAAATTCCTATGATGACCAAATAAACCAACATATACTAATCATTGTGTTCATCAAGAGGAGCTGGGGTAGGAGGAGGTTGACTCGACAATCGAGAATGCAACATCTCATATATCTCAAGCTGCTGCTGCACTAAAGATGTCATACTAGTCTGGATCTCAACGTGACGAGTCTCAAGTGCATCAAATCGATTAGTCATTAGAACCAATTGTTGGTGATGATCCAAATGCATCTCTTCAAATCGGGTATTGATCGACTCTTCTAATTGTTGAAAGCAAGAGTCAAAATAATCAACATAATTGTCCACGGTTTGGTCCTCTGATAATGGCATTGGGTCCCCATCAACAACCTCCTCAAGTACAAGAACTACTCCGACAGCTTGACGTATGGGTCCCTCTCCTACTTAGCGACCATCCTGCCATGCCACTGAAAATCCCACAATCATCATTCTAGCCAATGAGAAGGTTCTTGTTGTGATTCGATCATATTTGGTGGTCATCGCCTTTGAGCTGCCTTTAGAAACATCAATGCCTATGAATTCTAACCAGTTGGTGATGATGTGTCCAAACGGCATATGAATCTTCCTCTGGACAGGCTTTATGAAGTGGATAATGCATTGAAATATGTTTAATGCCACATTGATGTCAAGCAAGTGCCGAAATGCATATAACATGAAGAGATGAAGAGGTCAAATTGTGGCTAGTCCACGTGTCACAATGGGTAGAATGCAGTTAACAATTATTTTGTAAAGAACGTTATCAGGAGCTAACACTTCATTGACAAAAAATAAAGATGAACCATCAGGATGAGGTTTGCAATAGAAATGTTCATGCATAGAGGATAACGAGATATGCTCAAAAGGTGTAGGCATTTGATCGGGCAACGAGAGATAGAATACAAAGTCATCAGTTGGAGGAAGACATCCTAAAAACTCTTGGAGGATGACAGGAGTGAAGTTCAAATTGAGTCGTGCAACACGAGTCTGTTGGTGCAATCGACCCAGGTCACGATTGACCTTACTTGAGTTTGACTCGAGTGATGTTTTGATGTTTGACATAGGATGTTTGACAAAGTGGTTTGACATTAATGTTGGACATTGATGTCAGTTAATATGTTGGGGAGATTGTTGGAGCAATCGACCCAGGTTATAATTGACCAGACTCGAGTTTGACTCGAGGGAGATCTTGATGGTTGACTAGGGTTGACCATGTGATTAAGGGAAAGTCCAAGCATGGGTCTTGGCAAGGTAAAGCCCGAGTCATGGGTACTTGGCATGGAAAGTCCAAGTGGGACACTTGACATTTGGGAAAGTCCAAGTCTTGAGTACTTGGCACAAGGAAAAGTCCAAGCATGGGTCTTGGCATGGAAAGTCCAACATGGGTTGGCAAGGGAAAGTCCAAGCTTGAGTCTTGGCATTTGAGAAGTCCAAGGGGATTGATATTGGCGGCGTAAAGTCCAAGGGTAAAGTCTTGGCAGCATAAGTCCAATGGTTGGCGGCGTAAGTCCAATGTGCCTTGGCGGTGTAGACATCGTTAGCATGACATAGCCGAGGGAAGCACCTGGAGGCTAGCGCGATGGATGAACAAGTCATGGATGACTTGGAGGGATCCGAGAGGCGTGAGGCTGATGGAGGTGGCTAGAAGGCTTAGGTCTAGGCTAAGGGTGGTCTAGCAAGTATGGGGGCACCATACTTGGGTTAAAACCTCATTTTGAGGTTAGCGGTCGTGACATTATGGCTTCGATCGGCCGAGTCGACTAGAGTTCATTGTTTAGAGGAATGCCAGCGGTCGCTTATCATTGGAGCGATCGGCCCGGTGTCGGCAGTGATCGCGAGTGGCAATGATCGCCAAGGGTTGGCGTCGTACCGATTTAGGTCGCGACAGCGCTCGTGGCCGTGAGCCGATCGCTCGGCTACGAGTCTGGCAATGATCGCCTAATGTTAGCGATCGTCAAGAGTCCCGCTGGAATTTTTCCAGTGGATACAACCGTTGTCTCACGGCTCTGATGTTGGATCGGTTGGTGACTTATGGCGATCGCCAAAGGGAAATCGGCCGATGGAGGATAAAAGCAGCTGTTCGTGGAAGGCTCTAGAAAGGGGTTTTCTTGGGCGAGGAATTGTTGGTGCTCTTCCAGTCCTTCAAGGCTAGTCCAAAGCAACCAAAGATCAAGCAACCTAAGTGCTCTTGTAAAGTAGTTTTCTTTACTTGCATTGTATTTCACTATTGTATTTGCTTGTATCTACTTAGATTATTGTTGTAATCTTTTGTACGAGGTTTCTCCACCTCCGACTTGTGTTGAGAAGGAGTATTTGTGATTAGTGAGTGCGTGTGCATCACTAGGGCTCTTTGGAGCTCGATCCATGGAGTAGGAACCGTTCGGTTCCGAACCACGTTATATCTTTGTGTCCGTGGTTGTTTCATTTTGTGTTATTGTTTTTATTATCATTATTCCACTGCGCTAACACGATTTGTAGAGACGATCACGATCAAATTCTATCTACGTACGGTCACGTCGCTATTCACCCCCCCTCTAGCGGGCACATAGGTCCCAATAGAGTCCAGTATTTATGGCCTTCACCGGTTGAACGTAAATTGTTGTAAAATTCAGACACGAGCTCTTGATCAATAGCTCGTTCATAATAAACAATAGACTTTAACTTGTAGTGTTGAATCACGCGAATTACATCAAAGCAATAATCTCGCAAGAACTTTTAATCTACTGACCGAGGTGGGATTAACTGAAATTTATGGGTGTGATATGCTTTTTCAAATGATGTATTTGGAAAACACGGATCAGTTGTTGGTTATGGTCTCGTTGATTCTTCGTTAGACTCTATTTGTTTACGTTTCAATCTAGATAAATATAAACGATGTGAAAATTATGATTATCCCAACAATGATGGTATGCAACGATCAGAATCATGATTCATGAATGCAAACCAAATGTCAAAACAAATGTAAACTGATTAGGCATTACATTTAGATAAACATACAATCAACGGAACTAAGGAGAAGGATAAATACTTGGGAGGCATTTCTTCAATAGGATAAAGTTGATGGAAATTTGGAAGTTAAACATTGTTGTCGGAGTTGTGCCACAGTGGAATCATCCCCTAGCTGAGGCAAGGTTAGGGTTTAGGGCTTGGGCGATGAGTCGGTGGAAGATCTTCACGAACATGGAATGGGAAGATGTTAGGGCAATACAGATACCAGCTAGGACAAAATCTAGTTAGAACTTACCCATAGTAGCCGTCGAAGAAGAAGGGGGAAATCGCCGACGATAAAAATTCGTCGACCTGGGCGATAAGAAACCATCGAATGGAAATCTGTGAGGTTTACGAGGCAAAGCGAGGAGGGCTTTTCTTTTAACATAACAGTTAACAATCGATTGTTGTATATTACCAATTGATTGGTAATATTTAGTCGATTAGGCGAATGACTAAATGTGGTTATGTGGATGTCGTATATTATAGCAATCGATTGAAGATTAATTCAATCGATTGTTTAAATCAGTCGAACTGTGCGATCGACTCAGCATGCTTCTGTGACCGAGCCGTTGAGTATCAATCGATTGATTTTGAACAATCGAGCAGGTCGATCAACTGCGTCTAGGTCTACGAATGTCCTTAGATTTTCCAATCGATTGTTATTTTTATCAATCGATTGGTAATATTCAGCCGATCAGGTGGCCGACTAAATGTGGTTCTATGGATGTCTCATATTACAACAATCGATTGAAGATTAATTCAATCCATTGTTTAAATCAGTCGAATTGCGCGATCGACTTAGCACGCTTCTGTGACTGAGCCATTGAGTATCAATCGATTGATTTTGAACAATCGAGCAGGTCGATCAACTGCGTCTAGGTCTACGAATGTCCTTAAAATTTTCAATTGATTGTTATTTTTATCAATCAATTGGTAATATTCAGTTGATCAGGCGATCGACTAAATGTGGTTCTGTTGATAAAGGCAAACAATTGACTAAGTAATCTAATCAATCGACTATGTGATCAACTAAACAACCGACTGTATGCGGTTGGCAGGATTCAATCGATTGGAAAAACTAAATAATTGATTGTCGTCTAATAACTTGTAAACGTATATGTTTTGCCCGACAATTTTAACTGCCCTAAATTTCTCTCATGTCCCTATCCGATAGGTTGCTCACATCGGCGACGAGTTTCGATTTCTCCATCACGGTAAGCTCTTCTCTGCCTTCTGCCCTATCTTCCTTCTGCCCTATGTTTCATATGCCCTCTCCCCCCATCCTATGTCGGTTGTGCAGTGGATAGCTCAGTTGTCACCTCCGGTGCATGAGGTAATGACCTCGGCTGCGGGCCGACTTCAACTGTCGAGTCAGGGACAAGGGTGTCCAAGGATTCCGACTTGGTCCTGCCTATCCCCTCTCCCCTATCATGCTAGGTAGCACGATTGGCACAGTTGTGACATCGTTGTGATTGTGCGATGTCTTGGCATTGACCTAGGTCGGCGGGGTAGATGCTTTACTGCTATACAAATGAGATGTTATAATAAAAATTTTCTTTCTATTTTTTTTTGTCCCGGTGAAGGTCTTAGTGCTTGGCGATTGTGCGAGGTCTTAGTGCTGACAGAAGGTCGAGGCTTTCTTCAATGTTCATTTCCACCAGGTTGGTGTTAATAGCTTCAAATGTAGTATATGATACTACATATCAATGTAAGATATTTTATTCTTTATCTCATTTAGTAGCTTCAATTTTTTTCGTATAGGATACTACATAGTAATCTTAAACTATTGCATATATATTTACAAATGATATATTTCTATTACAAATAATGTTCGTTAAATCTCCTCTTAGCATAAAATATAATTACCAATATTATTATTGTAATATTTTGTAGGTTACAATGAATATGAACAAAACTTGGATGTACAATAGGCTAGTTAATGGATTTATAGCTGATGAATATTTTGATGGCGTTGAGGCATTTGTGAACTTCGCTAAGAGTCATCCAAGTTGTATGGATGGTGACAGGATACGTTGTCAGTGCAACCATTGCAAATGCAGAAATACAACTTTTCATGATGAAAATACTGTAAAAGTACATCTTGCCAAAAATGATTTTGTCCCAAATTATTACAATTGGTATTGTGATGGAGAGCCTTATTTAGATGAGCCTATTGGAAATTTTGTTGCTTATCGTCTACCTATACTGGTGTCGAGGATTCATTTAGCAACGACAATACATTGCAACCAATGATTTACGATACGATGAGTGCGCTCGTTCATTCGGACACAGAAAATACACCAACACTTATGGTCGAGAAATTGTATAATATGTTAAAGGCTAGCCAATGAGAAGTTTGGCAAGGGATTCCTTCTGATCATACACAACTGTCAGCTATTGCAAGATTATTGAATATTAAGGCAGAACATTATTTCTTAGAATGATGCTACGATGATATATGTCAATTGATGTCAGAGTTGCTCCCTGCTGATAATATAATGTTGATAGCTTCTACAATACTAAAAAATTAGTCAGGGGCTTAGGTTTACCGATAGAAAAGATTGACTATTGTACTAATAATTGTATGATTTTTTAGAAAATAGATGTTGAATTGAATGAATGCAGAATTTGTAACCACCCTCGTTATAAGCACCGTAGTCGTATATTAGGGAAGAATAAAAAAAAAATAGCATGTAAAGTTATGTATTACTTCCCCATAACTCCTAGACTCTAACGCTTGTATGCATCTGCTACGATAGCAAGACACATGAGGTGGCATCATGAGCATGCACATGAAGGAGATATAATGTGTCATCCTTGTGATTCCCTTGCATCAAAACATTTGGATACAACATTTTCCTTCTTTGCAATAGAATCTCGTAATGTCAGATTGGGACTTTCGGTAGATGGATTTCAACCATTTGGACAATCAGGACAATAATATTCATCTTGATCAGTGATATTAACACCATATAATTTACCCCCTTGGATGTACATGAAAGACGAGTATATATTTCTTACTGTCATTATTCTGGGTCCAAAGAATCCAAAAGATAAGATAGATATTTTTTGTAACCTCTAATTGCCAAATTGAAAGAGTTATGGATTGTAGGGTCAAAAACTTATGATATTTCAAGTAAAACTAATTTTACTTTGCATGCAGCTTTATTATGGACGATAAGTGATTTTTCGACATACTCAATGTTGTCAGGATGGAGCACGTGTGGTAAGTTAGCATGTCCATATTGCAGGACTGAGTCTAATGCATTTACATTACCTTGTAGTGGGAAGATATCTTGGTTTGATAATCATCGTAAGTTTTTACCATTGGAACATCCTTTTCGGCAAAATAAGAAAGATTTCTTAAAGAATGAAGTAGTTCGAAAACTCCCACCCATAATCAAGTCAGGAGAGCAAATCCTTGAAGAAATTGACACCTATGGACTTGTACCAGTTGCTCAGACAAGTTATGCTCATTTAAATAAATCTATTGTTTGAGGGAGTAAGTGTGGATGGAGAAAACGAAGTATATTTTGGAAATTGCCATATTGGAAGTATTTGCTCATTCGACATAATATAAATGTGATGCATGTTGAAAAGAATTTCTTCGATAATATTTTCAATACTGTGATGAATGTTCCTGGAAAAACAAAGGACACAACCAAATCAAAGGAAGAATTGAATCAATTAGTCAATAGACTTGAGCATGGCCGGACCTTCCAAGAGGCCAAAGAGGCATCCGCCTCGGGGTCCCATTTAGAAAGGGGCTCATGGAAAATGTTTTTAAAGACTTAATCATAAATTTTAAAATATTAAGGAGTTTTTTTATAATATTATGAAAAATAATTAAAGTACATAGTAAACCTACTTACTTTCGCAACCGGTTAAAAAACTTTCGCTTTTTATAAAAAAAAATATTTTAAAGGGCTCAATCATAATTTTTAAAATATTGTGAGGGTTTTTTATAATATTACCAAAAAAAATTAAAAGACACAGACTGATCTCTTCCTTCCTTTCATATTTTGCAATATCTTTTTCCGTCGACCTCTTTAATTTTTCTCTCTATTTTTAATCTTAAAATTTTTATTAAATTCTAATCCATCTCCCTATCAGTTTTTTATTGTCATCGTTATTGCCAGTGTCATCACCATCGTCGACATTGTTTATCGTTGTACGGTCGCACCGGATTGCTAGCGTCATCGTCTCACTTCATATTAAATTGATCATTTAGGATTTGAGGTGGAGTTAATCTTGAACGATAATTTATTTTACAGAAGAAATATGACTTTGTTAGTTATGTTATTCTTAATCCTAATTCCTAATTAAAAATATGTTTTGCATCTAAATAATTCAATATTTGCTGACAATGGAATCAATATTCTTAATTTAATTCCTAAGAATATATAAATTCAACTTTCTCAATTTTAAGTAGAATACTTCATCTGTATCATCTTTTTACTGATAAATAAATTTATTTGATAGCCAAATTTAACTTTAGAATTTGTAGAACATTAATTATTTAATAAAAGAAAATTTACTGTGTGACTTGTTTGATTTCAATGAAGTGTCAGAGAAAAATCGAAAGTCAATGACATGATTTATAAGTAGATTTAATTTTAAAGAGCACTTGGAAAATAATTTTATAGATATTATACAAGAAAATTATCATGATTAATTTTAAATTGTTTTTTTATTATAATAAAGTTATTATTATTTTACAATGCAATTTGTATTTAAGGACTAATGTTGTTTTATACACAAATGATTCATAATTTTTTTTATAAAAATATTCAAAAATATATTATCAAGAGACAAAATTGAATTTATTTGATTTTATGAAATTATATTTTATTTTTATTTTTAATAATTCAAATATCCAAAAGACAGAGGCGAGGAAAGGAAGAAAAGTCATTCAATATAAAAGCTAGCCGACTAGTGTTTATATAATTATTTTAAATATTTATTGACTTTTTATTGATGTAATATACTATTTCTATTTTATTTATGTATTTATTATATATTTTTATTCATAAATTAAATTTTTATAGTAATTTATCATAATAAAAGGGTTTATTTTTTATTATTCACTTTAGGTCCCGCCTAACACAAGTACGACTTTGGACCTGAGATGCAGAAGAATGAAACAACCAATAAATTTCCAAAGGCTTGCTATACATTGGACAAAGAAAGTAAGTTGGCTTTATGTAATTGGCTGAAAGAAATCAAATTTTCTGATGGTTATGCCTCAAATATGGCTCGATGTGTGGATAGCAACAAATTAAAAATGTTTGGAATGAAGAGTCATGACTGTCATGTCTTCATGCAAAGAATTATTCCAATAGCTTTTCATGACCTACTTCCAAATAATGTATGGGAAGAACTTACAGAATTGAGTCTATTTTTCAGAGATTTGTCATCGATGATTATTATGACGACCGATATGCTTCAGCTAGAAAAAGACATTCCTCTTATAATGTAACACCCCAAATTTTAGTTCTTATACTTTTATTTATTTATTTAGAAAAAAAATATAAAAAAATAAGAATAAGAAGAAAAAAAAGAAAAAAAATCGAATAAATGGTTCGTTAGCCGAGGCTCGAACCATGAACCGTTGGTTTAGGAGAATAGGCTTCCTACCACTAAGTCATAAGATTACCAATAAGTAGGGTATAACAGAATATATCTATAGGCGAAAAAAAGGGAGAAATTAGTTAATTTGACTAATCATTTAAAGGGGTAATTAAGTTAAGAAAAATTCTAATTTATATATTCCTTTCTTTCCCTAAACCCTTACGCCGAAACTAACCCTCCTCTTCTCTCTCTCCCTCCTCTCTCCAACGCCGACGCCCACCCTAATCTCACCTCTCTCTTTCTCTATCTCTCTCTCATTTTGCTCTAGCCGCCGAATCAAAAAAATAAAAAGGGCTGACTTTCTCCACTGAGGAAAACAAGAGAGGAAAAAAAAAGAGCCTCTATAATTTTTCCATCGTGGGATAATTCAAGAGGGGATTTTCAAAAGGGATCTCCTCAAGGACTTGGTAGAGGATCATGCTAAAGCAAAGAAACACGTAGGAGGTCTTCTCTTTACGAAATCTAACGGTATAAATTGGTGGAAAAGCGTAGGAGGTAAGTATTGCTCACCTGCAGTATAAGTAGTTATCGTATGTCATTGATATATTTTTATGTGCATGTTATTTTCAGTTACATGGTTGAGTAGTTTATACGCATGTATATGAGCCAGTTATGTATGGTATTTTAGTTACATGATTTTTACCCGTTATGTCATATTTAATTTAACACCATGTGTAGATCCATGATAAAAATGTGATTTATGATCATGCATGTTGTAGATGAGTTGTAGCTTACAATTATATGCATAATGTAGAGTAAGATGTAAAAATATTTCCTTTATAAAGAAAATTTAAAGATGCTCCCCGTTCGAATCGGGGATTAAGAGCACAACGATCTTCAGTATGCTCCCCATTTCAGTTTTGAGGGTCAAGAGCATAATGATCTTTATGATGCTCCCCATTCGTGGTTTAGGGGATTAAGAGCATTTTTTTCAGTATGTATAAAAATATAAGTATAAAGGAAATATTTTACTTTCATGTACTGGCATCAAGCTATACCGCCAAGGCCCTCCCTCACATCCTAGTAGGTTCGGTGGTTGGCCACCCCGACCTATTAGAAAATCGCGCATTGATACTATGCCGAGCCCATATCCAGGATGATTATTAATTTGAAGTATCAGTATAAGTACAAGTAAAAATTTTCAAAGTTAATCATTCCAGTTCAGATACATTGTTTATAAGTTTTAAAATACTTAAGAGCATGATTTATACAAGAGACATATATTCAGAATTATGATTTCCAATTATGCTTGCATGTGTATCAATGTATCAAGAGTAAGAGAACTAGTTACATGATTTCATACGTTGTATATTTTTGTAAGCATAGAAAGTACTTACTAAGTGTTATTGCTTACAGTTTGCATTTCCTTATACTGCAAATAAAGGTAAATAAAAGCTTCAGTAAGGTGGCATGGCGGATGAAGTGCTGGGTGTGTGTGGCGACGGAACAGTAGAAGTAAAAGATCCTAAGTGCAGATGTCTAAACCGGACTTTTAGTTTCTAATTGTTTTCTTTTGATATTGTTGAAGTTCAACTGGATTATTTATGGTTGAGACCAAAGAATGCTAGAGTCATATTGAGTTAGTCTTAATACTTGCATGTTAGGTGAAGATCTTAAAATGGTTATTGTTTAAGTGATGTCAAAGTCCTTATGATTATTTTAGTTGTTATTATATTGCATGAATTAAAGATAGAGACAGTAAAGTAGTGACATCTCCCCTGGTAGAGAGTGAAAAGACTAGGGGGGTGTTACAAGATGGTATCAGAGCGAGTTTCCGCCCTTTCGTCACACACACATCGAGCATCAGTCTTGCCACCTCCAAGTAAGCAAGTATTTATCTGCTTTATTTACTTTATGAGTAGTAAGGAATGCTTCTTTTAAGTTAAATATGCTCACCTAGAATGTTCTCTTTCAGTTAAACATATTTACATATATATATATATATATATATATATATATATATATATATATATATATATATATATATATATATATATATATATATATATATATATATATATATATAAAGATGATAGACAGTAAGTAATAGAGCATATCTAGATATGTATATGAAGATGATAAAAAGTAGTGATAATAGCCTTATAGTGGTTTCACTTTATCATCTTAAGAAGAGCAAGGAATGCCTCGAGGAAGACCCCGTAGAGGACAAGGAATGAATGAAGAAGTATCACCACCTGCCTGGATGCAGATAGTCACTCAGCTCCAATAGCAAGTGGAAGAGAAGCGGAGGTCATCAATACCTTGATGACAAATCAGCGAGAAAATCCTGTTACTCAGCCAGGGACTCAGAATGTCATTCCAACTGCATCTTCTGCCCCACTAGACCTACCAACAGCTCTAGTGGGAGGGGTGAGACAAGAGGTCTATCTGATTCAATGGCAAAAGCTGAAGCCAGAGAGTTTTGCTGATGCCAGTGAACCATGGGATGCTCAAGCACGGTTCAAGATAGTAGAGAGCATAGTGGAACTGCTAGACTGGCCTGTGAATGAGAAAGTTAAGTGCGCCTCGTTCTGTCTCACCGGAGATGCCAGAATGTGGTGGGAGCGAGTAAAGGCTAAGAGGGTGGTGAACCAAATGTCATGGAAGGACTTTGAGACGAAATTCTTCGAGGAGTTCTTCCATATGCGAGTCACCAATAAACATTATGATGAGTTTACGGAGTTCTGACAAGGGGACTTATCAGTAGATGAAGCGGTAAAGAAGTTCAATAGGTTGGCTCGCCTATGTCCGAAATTGGTCAGTACTGAGAAGGAAAGAGTTAGACTGATGCTAAAGATGTTGAGACCGGAGATAGCTCTGAATGTGGCTGGTGGAATTAATAGATCACAGACCACTGAAGAGCTAATCAGTAGTGCTCTAATCACGGAGCATTACATGAATAGTATCAAGCACCAGAAGCTAGCCTTGACAGAAAGCAAAAGCCAGGGAAGTTCAGAAGGTCAGAAACCTCAGAGCGGTAATTCGAACTGGAAGCGAAACAACAATGGAAAGAGGAAACAGTAGAATAATGCAAAGGGAGGTTCAACCAGTAAGCATCCTACGTATCCTACATGTTCTAAGTGTGGGAGGAAGCATCCAGGAGTTTGCCGTTAGGGCGTGAGCGGGTGTTATATATGTGGTGTCGAGGGACACTTCGCCAAATAGTGCCCCACCAAGACCAATCTACCTCCGCCGCAGTCTACTCAGTATGGAGGTAGACCAACTCAGCTACATCAGATGCAGGGAGCACTGGAGGGTCCTTACATTAGCCAAGGAAGATTGGAGGCCCTATCAGTTACATCCAATGCCCGGATCTTCTCCCTCACCAAGGAAGAGGTAGCAAATGCTTCTACGATAGTCACAGGTCAGATACCTATCCTTAGTCAGTATGCTACCGTACTGTTTGATACTGGAACAATCCATTCTTTCATGTCTATGACATTTGCTAAGAAGGTAGATATAACTCCGAATATCTCAGATATTCAGTTTTTAACGACCCTACCTTCGGGTGATATAACGACATCTACACACTGGTTGCGTGTCGTGCCGGTTAAGATTTCAGACAGAGAGCTTTATAGTGATCTGATCTTGCTGGACATGCATGACTATGATGTCATTTTGGAATGGACTTTCTTAGCAAGTACGACACTTCTATTGAGTGTCGTAAGCGAAGGGTAGTATTCCAACCCGAGACCGATGCCAAATTTGAGTTTATTGGAGAACCAAGGGAGAAGACTAAGAAGTTCTTGTCTGCCATGGAAGCTCAGAAGATGTTAGTTGGTGGATGCACTGGGTATTTAGCACATATAGTTGATACTAAACAAGAAAGAAGCCAAAAGCTAGAAGAAGTCCCAATTGTATGTGACTACCCGGGAGTATTTCCTGACGAGCTACCAGGACTAGCACCTAGAAGGGAAGTTGAGTTTGAGATTGAGCTTATTTCTGGTACCCACCCAATCTCAAAAGCACCCTATCATATGGCTCCAGCTGAATTGAAAGAGCTTCAGGAACAATTATGGAAGTTATTAGACAAGGGATTCATCTGCCCTAGTCATTCCCCATAGGGAGCTCCAGTGTTGTTCGTGAAAAAGAAAGATGGATCTATGAGGATGTGCATAGACTACCGAGCCTTGAATCAAGTGACGATCAAGAACAGATATCCTCTGCCAAGGATAGAGGATTTATTTGATCAATTGAAGGGAGCCACAGTCTTCTCCAAGATTGACTTGCGGTCAAGTTATCATCAAGTAAGAGTTAAAGAGGATGATATACCGAAAATAGCCTTTCGAATGAGGTATAGACACTATGAGTTCGTGGTCATGCCCTTCGGAGTGACAAATGCACCCTCTATGTTTATGGACTTGATGAATTAGGTATTTAAGGAGTTCCTTGACAAGTTTGTGGTCATCTTCATTGACGACATCCTTATCTACTCGAGAACCCAGGAGGAACATACCGAATACTTGAAGACAGTCTTGCAGACCCTTCAGCAAAGACAGTTATATGCAAAGTTCTCCAAGTGTGAGTTTTGGCTTGATCGAATATAATTTCTGGGTCATGTTATTTCAAAAGATGGAGTTATGGTAGACCCGACAAAGATAGAAGCGATCAGTAATTGGGGTCAACCAAAGAATGTCAGTGAAGTCAGAAGTTTCCTCGGATTAGCGGGGTACTACCGGAAGTTTGTGGAAAACTTCTCAAGGATAGCTTCACTGTTGACGATTCTTACCAGAAAGAACAAGAAGTTCAAATGGACCGAAGATTGTGAAAAGAGCTTCCTTGAATTAAAGAGGAGACTCACAAGTGCTCCAGTGCTTACCCTTCCAGAAAGTAATGAGGGATTTGACCTGTATAGTGATGCATCCAAGATGGGACTCGGAGCAGTACTTATACAGAAGGGTAAAGTCATTATTTATGCATCTAGACAACTCAAAGACTATGAAAAGAATTACCCCACTTATGATCTTGAGTTGGCAGCAGTGGTCTTTGCTCTGAAAGTTTAGAGACATTACTTATATAGAGTCTAATGAAAGATTTACACAGATCACCAGAGTCTGAAGTATTTCTTCACCCAGAAGGATCTGAATATGCGACAGCGCAGATGGCTTGAGCTAGTAAAGGACTATGACTGTGAAATCCACTACCATCCTGGAAAGGCAAACAAAGTAGCAGACGCGTTGAGTAGAAAATCATGCGCCACTTTGATGTCCCTAGCAACACTATTCCAACCACTGGAGAAAGAGATAATGAATTTTGGGGTTGAGATCATTTTTGGATAGCTCTCCGCCTTGACCATAGTACCTACACTGTTTGAGGATATATTAGCGAGACAGGACAAAGATCCTAGCATCCAAAGGATCAAGCAAGAGATCCAAGAAGGAAAGGATGAAGGATTCCGTGTCTCTGACAGTGGGGTATTATATTTGGGTGAACGCCTATGTATCCCCAAGGACTCAGACTTAAGAAAGAAGATCCTAGAAGAAGCTCATGGGACCCCATATTCGATGCATCCTGGATCCACCAAGATGTATCAAGATATGAAAGGGAAATTCTGGTGGCTTGGTATGAAGAGGGATGTGGCTAAGTATGTTAGCGCTTGTCTGACATGTCAGAGAATGAAAGTAGAACACCAGAGACCAGGAGAAGTTCTACAACCTATCCAGATTTCAGAATGAAAGTGGGAGGAACTAGCCATGGATTTCATAGTAGGATTGCCCAAAACAACCAATGGCTACGATTCTATTTGGGTAGTTGTCGATAGATTAACAAAGTATGCTCACTTCATGCCTATCAGAATATCATACTCCATGGAACAGTTAGCCCAGTTATATGTCAAGGAAGTGATTAGACTGCATGGAATACCTAAGACCATTATCTTTAATAGAGACAGTCGCTTCACTTCACACTTCTGGGAATGTGTTCAGACAACCCTTGGCACTAAGCTACGATTCAGCACTGCATTTCATCCTCAGACAGATGGGCAAACAGAAAGAGTGAATCAGATTTTGGAGGACATGCTCAGAGCTTGTGCCTTAGATTTTAAAGGAAGCTGGTGCAAATATTTGTGTTTGGCAGAGTTTGCCTATAATAATAGTTATCAAACCACAATTGGAATGGTACCTTATGAAGCCTTGTATGGAAGGAGATGCAGATCACCTATCTGTTGGTATGAGGGTGGCGAGAAGAAAGAAATGGGACTCAAGACTGATTTTGTCATGCCCCGAGAGCATGCCGAGCCGAACATCAAACGGACGACACCTCCCCTGTACGTGGCAACATTTCGGGTTAATACAAGGCCCGTAGGCCCACAACAACAACAATATATATACATAACAAATAGCAGCGGAAATAAAGAGCGCATACCCACAACATACATAACAAAAATATAATATACAGGTGTACTCCACCTGACAAGACCACAACACTAAAACCGTACAAAAACATCGATACCAAAATAACGTCCACAACATAAAGACGAAGTCCAAATATAAACTAAGGTCCATGACATAGGACCAAAATCCAAAACACAATAAACAAGTCCAAGCCATAAGAAAATGAACTCCTCGGGAGACTCAGAAAATGGAGATGGGATGGATCGGTCGGCGCAGCTCCAAGTCGTCACAAACTCGTCTACCTGTTACCTGGGCGACAGAAAAACCCAGGGTCGGAGGTGGTGAGTAAAACTCAGCAGGTAATCAGAGAAAACATGTAAATATATGTATCAATATTACATGTCATTCAACAGTCTAAGTCTACTCGAACAACAGGTATACATCAGCATAAAAGGTATATATGCATGCATACACTAAATAAACTGAACATCAACGATGCTGACATACTTGGCAGTCAGCTACTCTATCCTGATCCAACCTGTGCATATAATCACATCATAGGGTATAACAGTTTAGTACTAACACATTATCCTAACCTGAGTCAAGGGTATCACTGTGAATATCCGATAGGTATACAAATATCAACCTACTACCATACAGGAATATGCAACAGCATGTATGAATATGTACAAACAAATGCAACAAGCATAGTACATACAAATGCATCATCAAAGTGAGTATACATATAGACTGTATCTGTATGTATACTAATCACCATCATCCATATATATATATATACAAGCAGGTATGTATATATATATAATCATATGCAAAACACTGTTTGGTACGGCAATACAACATGCATGGTCATGCCTGCTCACCCCTACTCGCTACCACGACCCCAGTGTGGCCTAGGTGGCACGACATGACAACTATCCCGACTCCAGCCGCCACCACTCTCGAGTGACCGAGTTGGGTAGTATGATCAAGTAGCATATGAGCGTAAAGAGCTCGCTATAGCGGGGTCCCCGCCGCCACTCCGACTAACACTACTAATGAGTGGTCGAGTACCACGCACCCAGGACAACTGCACGCAACTCCAACAACCATCGTCAATAATGGTAGAGTGCGGCACAACAAATGCTATGCCCTCACACCAGTTACTCCTCTGGAAGTAACCTGGGAGGCAGGATGACTGACGACTCTCTCTCAACCCCAAGGGGAGACGATGTCGTCAGTATACATGCAATGACATGAGGGTACTGTCTCACATACAGAACATCTACCCTAGACTCTCTGTTCAACAAAGAGTCACACCCAATTGATCAGTACACTCTCTACCCTGTAGAGAGTCACTCATCTGATCATGACAAGCTAGGACCATCGGTCCGTAGCGACACACTGTCCACGACTCACATGACCATTCACACGACCCGTGATTGGTGAATAAATGTGCAACATACAGGTATGGAATAAGTCCTACATCTAGGGCCATACTTATCCACAGAAGATCTTTTTACCAAATTTACAACTTAGGTCATCCTCCGTACTCTAACATCTACACGCTACTAAACAGTTAGACCTACTTCATCACATCTGTAACTTCAAGATTATGCTAGGGAATATGTGTTATCAATAATCGAGCACACATATATATCAACGGTAAGTTCAAGCATACGATAAATAGAGCATGATCAAGGTAATATGAACACCTAAGGTTTATATCTATGTCTAAATCTGAAAATCATTACATCTACCCGACCAGTAGGAAATTACCTACCTGACAAGAAGCTTGTGACAATAAGATCCTCACTACGCGGTCCTCGCCAAATATCCACGTCAATATGCATTAACTCAAGCACATGACAACATATTATTTACTACTATCTTGCTCCTATAGTCGCATCCTTTTTATCGAATACAGATTAGAAAAATCCCTCAAATTATCCAAGGTCGATTCACTGTAACCAACCTCCACATTAGACCCTCAACTGATACGGTTAACATCATAATTAAAAATCCCCCATTTCCAATTAACCACTACACCAATCTATACATTCAATTCCACACTACCCGGACATTCCTGCGCTTATTTCTACTAAACAGCCCCTTCGTGATCAAGAGTAGTCCTGTTCACAGTCGCACCGTCGACAATTCCTTGCCCATACCGCACCTGCTCACAAATTACCCACACGGTCTTTTACACTCACTCATAGCTACCCCAACAACTGTCAATCTATTCACAGCTGAACCATTCCCAATCACAGCCCTTACCGTTCAACACTCACGGCAGGAGACCACATTAGCATAGCAAGGTAACTAATCCACTGGACTGAATAGGAATTAGGGAAAAATAGTTCATGCTTACCGACAGTAGGACTTCACCGGCAGAAACAATCCCTCCAAGATCCTCAGTCGGCCGAAAACAACCACTGCTCAAATTAGGTTTCAAGCTTAGCCACACCAAATCCATATCAACAACAAGATCAAATAAATATTACCATCTTACCTTACTGTTGTAATCTCCTCCGGCAGCCCAATCCCAAAACCGGCAGTAACTCCCCACTGATCGGCAACCACAACCCTATTTGGACCAGAACCTAAATCCGGCGGCTCTGCTCACCGGCGACCACCACAAGACCCACTCCAAATCGCCAGTCAAGCTCTAAGGGAAGACCACCGTAGGTATTCGTCCACCAGTGAAATCCCCTCTGAGATCGAGGGAAAAATGAGGAATGAACAGAGCCTTACCTTGCTTCGGCAAAAAATCACGGCTTCCGGCAGGACACGCTGCCCCCCGAGCAGAACTAGGTGTAGCCGTCACCGGCGTAAGTTTCAGCCGCGCACCCTTCGCTCCGGTGGCATTGGTGAGGGAAAGGTAGCTTGCCACCGTCCACTCGCGCAGAGGAGCCGACGAACTCCGGCCGGCAGGGGTCGCAGAAGTCGCGCGGAGGAGAGAAACAAGATCGGGAGCGGAGAGAAGGAGTTGATCGGGCGATTTGTCGCGACGGATGAGGTAAGGAAATAACGCGCAATCGAAACGCCACAACACTTAAGGTTAGCGGCGAAACGGAAGAAACCGAGCGTTAATGGTTAACGGTTGGGTCGGGTTTGATTAACGGGTTGGATTCCCGACCCGTTAAGCCCACTATCACTTACACAAAAAGGGTTTAGAAATTTTCGTTTGAGTCCAGAAAAATTCCTGGAAAAATTTCATAGGGTATTCTCCTAATTACCCAACATTTTATTTATTTATTTATTATTATTATTATTATTATTATTATATATATATATATATATATATATATATATATATATATATATATATATATATATATATATATATATATATATTGGTATTCTACATTCTCCCCCACTTATTAAAATTTGGTCCCTAAATTTCGTACTTTAATGCCAAAAATTAATTCAAGCATATTCTGAAATAACCATATACCTCAGGTAAATAGATGAGGGTATCGAGCTCGGATAGTATCCTCCAGCTCCCAGGTAGCCTCCTCATCCGTATGATGCTGTCATCCCACCTTTACGAGTCGGATGGTTTTGTTCTGCAACTGCCGCTCCTTGCGATCAAGAATCTGCATTGGAGTCTCCTCATAAGTCGCATTCGCCTGGAGGGGTATCGGAACCTCTTTCAGAACATGATCAGATCGCGGCACGTATTTCCTCAACATGGAAACATAAAATACGTTGTGAACACCCGCAAGTGTCGGAGGTAAAGCCAACCGATAAGCTACACCTCCAACCCGCTCTAATATCTCAAATGGACCAATATAGCGTGGAGTTAATTTTCCTTTTAGCCCAAATCTCTTGACTCCTTTTGTGGGTGACACTCGTAGGAATACATGGTCCCCGACTGAAAATTCCAAAGGCCTTCGCCTCCGGTCCGCATAACTTTTCTGTCTATCCTATGCCTCTGATAATCGTCGTCTGATGACTCGTACCAACTCTGCATCCTTCTGGATACTCTGAGGCCCCAATATCTGTCGTTCCCCAACTTCCTCCCATAACATAGGAGATCTGCAGGGTCTGTCGTATAATGCTTCGAATGGAGCCATCTGGATAGAAGAGTGGTAGCTGTTGTTGTAGGCAAACTCCACTAAGGGAATGTGATCCTCCCAACTGCCACCGAAATCCATAACGCAAGATCTCAATAAATCCTCCAGAGTCTAAATGGTACGTTCGGACTGTCCGTCTGTCTGCGGATGAAAGGCTGTACTGAGTCGAAGCTCTGTGCCCATGGCCTGCTGCAGACTCTGCCAGAATCGCAAACTGAATCACGGATCTCTATCAGATATAATACTCAATGGTACTCCATGTAATCTGATGATCTCTCGGCAGTACAATTCCGCTAGACGGTCCAAAGAGTCCGTCTCACGAATCGGAAGGAAGTAAGCGGATTTGGTTAATCGATCCACGATCACCCAAATCGCAGTATGTCCTTTACGGGTTCTGGGTAATCCCGTAACAAAATCCATCGTGATATTTTCCCACTTCCATTCTGGGATCAGAATTTCCTGAAGTAAGCCAGCAGGTTTCTGATGTTCAGCCTTCACTTGCTGGCATACTAGACATCGTGCCACAAAATCTGCAATATCCCGTTTCATACCGTTCCACCAGTATAAGCGCTTCAAATCTCGGTACATCCGTGTACCACCAGGATGTATAGCAAATCTCGACTGATGTGCTTCATGTAGTAATTCTTCTTTAACTGGGTGTGTGTCCGGAACACATAGTCGTCCTCGGAAGCGAAGTAAACCATTCTCGTCACTCGAGAAATCCGTCTGATGCTCTGAGTCTATCGTCCGCCAAGAATCGCAGATCGGGTCATCGACTTGTGCTTCCTTGATCCTCTCAGCAATGGCGGACTGGGCAACCATAGAAACTAATATCCCTCGGGATGTTTGACTGTGTTTCGACAATCTCAACTCAGAGAACTGTCGAACCAGATCAGTAACTGCTGTCAGATGACTGGCCAGAACTCCACGAGACTTCCTGCTCAGCGCATCCGCTACCACATTAGCTTTTCCCGGATGATACTGGATGGTGCAGTCATAATCCTTCAGATACTCCATCCATCGTCTCTGTCTCATATTCAGCTCTTTCTGTGTGAACAGATACTTTAGACTTTTATGGTCTGTGTAGATCTCAAAGGTAATCCCATACAAGTAGTGCCTCTATATCTTCAATGCGAAAATAATGGCGGCTAACTCCAGATCGTGCACTGGGTAATTTCTCTCATGATCTTTTAGTTGACGGGAGGCATAAGATACCACACGGTTGGATTGCATCAGAACTGCTCCCAACCCTTGGATAGAAGCATCCGTATAGAGAACCATCCCATCAACACCAGAAGGAATCACCTAAGATAGGTGCAGAAACTAGCCGTCGCTTAAGCTCCTGGAAGCTAGTTTCACAGGCCTCTGACCAGGTGAACTTGACCCCTTTCCGAGTGAGTGGCATGGCGATACTCGAGAATCCCTCCACGAATCTCGATAATACCCGGCGGACCAAGGAAACTACGAACCTCTCAGATCGATTTTGGCTGCTCCCAACTGGTAATCGCCTCAATCTTCTGGGAATCTACAGAAATACCTCTGTTGGACACCACATGTCCAAGAAAACCCACTGAGGATAACCAGAACGCACACTTGCTAAATTTGGTGTATAACTGCTCCTGTCATAACGTCTCTAATACTATCCGCAGATGTTGTTCATGCTCTTCCTCGGATCGAGAATAAATCAATATGTCATCGATGAACACGATCACGAACTGATCTATATACCTCAGGAATACCCGGTTCATTAAATCCATAAACGCAGTTGGGGCATTCGTGAGACCGAACGACATCACTAGAAACTCATAATGCCCATAATGGGTGCGGAAAGCTGTTTTCTGAATATCCTCATCTCTTATCCGAAGCTGATGATATCCTGAGCGCAGATCAATTTTAGAATACACACATGTATCCTTAAGCTGATCGAACAAATCTTCTATCCTCGCGATATTTGTTCTTAATCAGAATCGCATTCGCTGGATAGTCAATACATAACCGCAACGATCCATCCTTCTTCTTGACAAAGAGTGTGCTCCCCATGGTGAAACACTAGGTTGGATGAATCCATTATCCAAAGAACTCCTGCAGTTGAACCTTAAGTTCATTCAGCTCCTTTGGCGCCATCCGATAAGGAGGTTTCGATATAGGCGCGGTTCCTGGAATCACCTCTATCGCAAATTCAACTTGCCTAGGAGGTGGCAAGCCTGGAAGTTCATCAGGAAATACATCTGGATACTCTCGGACTACTCGCACATCAGAGAGAGGTGGTAGTCCTTCGTTCTCAACCTTGACCAGAGATAGCAAATAACCCTGACAACTCTGGGCCAATAGCTTCTGAGCCTGTAGGGCCGATATAATAGATAATCCATCATCTCTGGTACCAACAAATTCCCAAGCTGGTTGATCTGGTGGTCGGAATGTCACCACTCGTGCTCTACAATCCACTGTAGCGTGATAAGCGGCCAACCAGTCCATACCGAGAATAATATCGAACTCTATCATTTCCAACACCTGAAGATCCACTGTAAGGATATGCCCGTCAAAGTCTAATGGGCAACCCTTGATTTCTTGGTGGCTAATTAGCACCTCTCCTGATGGCAAGGATACTGCTAACCCACAAGAATGAACCCTAGGGATTCTTCCAACTCTACTCAGAAATACTCTAGATACAAATGAATGGGAACTACCGGTATCTATCAACGTATCAGCATATATAGAATAAACCGAAACCATACCGCGTATGACTGATCCATCAGCCCGCTGTGCATCCTCTCTAGTGATGGCAAAAACTTCGTCGATCTCGATATTCATCAATTTGCATCCTCGACGAAGTAGTAGTGTGCCTCCACGCTCCATTTGGATCGGCTCTCGTGTCTTGGAGGTGAGTATTTAGTCAGAGCATCGGATATCCACGAGTTAGATGGGTACAAGCTCGAGTCTGGATACTCCGGGTAGTAGATCACCGGAGATCGAGTCTTGGATCATTGTCGGCATCCTTGTATGGGCACCCACATCAGTGGTGGTGGAAGTCTTGGGCCTCTGTCCATAAGTCTGAGTCGCGGTCTTGTCCTCAATTCTTTGAACTGCTTCCCTTTGTTGGAGCTATCAGGAAACTCCAACTGTGCCTTCAGCGTACAATCACGGCTAGTATGACCCGGTCGTTTGCAATAATAGCAAACCGGCTGATCCAACGGACACTCTGATACTCTGTGGCTTTCAGATCCACATTTATAGCATCCATTCCTGCCTCGGCCCTTACGGTTACTCTGATATACTCCAGAAAACTCTCGATCTTTGGGCGCTTCCCTTATACGTGATCTAGCGACCCTTCTGCGGCCGCCGGCGTAGTTCCTTTCTTGAGTCCCCCTGAACCACGGTTCTGTTGCTTGCCCTTGGTCATCTGCTTCTCGATATCCTTCTCCTTGGAAATTTGCTGGGAAGTCATCTCGATGAAGAGGGCGCGGTCCAGTGCCTCCCTGTATGAGGTAATGGTAGATCCTGACATTCGGCTCCGTATATAGATAGCAAGACCCTGGGTGAACTGGTACATACGATCTGCATCCTGAGCTACTAGGTGAGAGCAGAACTCTGATAGTCTGGTAAACTCTGCGTTGTACTCCATAACAGAACGATCACCTTGCTTCAGGCTTAGAAACTCCCGGACGAGCGTCGTAGAAAATGCCAAGGAAAGTCTGTCTAGCGTCTCTGGCCCAAGTAATTCCACGCTCCCCGGATAGAGTCTTCTGCAATTTCCACCAAGTGACAGCCTGATCTCTGAGATGATATGCAGCAAGGCCCACCTTCTCCACATCTGTGCAGTTCATATACTCGAAGGTGTCTTCCATATTTTCCAGCCAAGATCGGGCAATCCATGGGTCGGACTCCCCTCGGAACAAGGTGAACTTCTCCTTGGCTGATCGTGCTAACATGAGTATCCGTGACTTATCATTGAGCCTACTAGACTCTGTGGGCTCTGGCGTAGTCAATGGTGTATCCGGATTCTGAGGCTCCGAATCACCAATAGGGGTTTGCTGAGGTGGTGCTTGAGTAGCAGGCTCAGTCTCAACGGTATCTTGTCCCCTCCCTCTGGTTGCTCGCCTGGATGGACGGCCTCGACCCGCAGTGCGAGGCATAACTGAACAAGTCTAGATAAGTATCTAACTAAAGTATAAATTATCAAGAACACTTACTTTGTGCTGCCCGGAGCTTATGCCGCTGTCAATCCCATCTCACAAAAACCAAAACCGAAACAATATACCGACTCCCGAGAATCCAAGACTCAAAAACAAAATCATATACGGCATCGCAGAACCTTCGTCTCTGATACCAATAAAGTTGTCACGCCCCGAAAGTATGCCGAGCTGAAAATTAAACGAATGGCACCTCCCCTGTACGTGGCAACATTTCGGGTTAATACAAGGCTCGTAGGCCCACAACAACAACAATATATATACATAACAAATAGCAGCGGAAATAAAGAGCGCATACCCACAACATACATAACAAAAATATAATATACAGGTGTACTCCACCTGACAAGACCACAGCACTAAAACCGTACAAAAACATCGATACCAAAATAACGTCCACAACATAAAGACGAAGTCCAAATATAAACTAAGGTCCATGACATAGGACCAAAATCCAAAACACAATAAACAAGTCCAAGCCATAAGAAAACGAACTCCTCGGGAGACTCAGAAAACGGAGATGGGATGGATCGGTTACAGCTCCAAGTAAATCACGAACTCGTCGTCTGCACATTACAGGCGTGAAAAACCAGTCGGAGGTGGTGAGTAAAACTCGTGTGTCGGAGAAAACATGTAAATATATGTATCAATATTACATGTCATTCAACAGTCTAAGTTTACTCGAACAACAGGTATACATCAGCATAAAAGGTATATATGCATGCATACACTAAATAAACTGAACATCAACGATGCTGACACACCTGGCAGTCAGCTACTCTATCCTGATCCAACCTGGGCATATAATCACATCATAGGGTATAACAGTATAGTACTAACACAATATCCTAACCTGAGTCAAGGGTATCACTGTGAATATCCGATAGGTATACAAATATCAACCTACTACCATACAGGAATATGCAACAGCATGTATGAATATGTACAAACAAATGCAACAAGCATAGTACATACAAATGCATCATCAAAGTGAGTATACATATAGTATTCAGATGTATACTATTCACAATCACTCATATATATATATATATATATATATATATATATATATATATATATATATATATATATATATATATATATATATATATATATATCTGTATTTATATATATATAATCATATGCAAAACAGTATGGTATGCGACAATGCAGACATGCATGGTCATGCTCGCCACCCCTACTCGCTACCTACCACGACCCGGTGTGGCCTAGGTGGCACGACATGACAACTATCCCGACTCGGCCGCCACCACTCTTGAGTGGCCGGGTTGGGTAGTATGATCAAGTAGCATATGAGCGTAAAGAGCTCGCGCTACATAGCGGGGGTCCCCTGCCGCCACTCACTAACACTACTAATGAGTGGTCAAGTACCACGCACCCAGACAATCGCGCAACTCCAACAACCATCGTCGATAATGGTAGAGTGCGGCACAACAAATGTTATGCCCTCACACGATTACTCCTCTGGAAGTAACTGGGAGGCGGGATGATTGACGACTCTCTCAACCCCAAGGGGCGACGTCTGTCATATACATGCAATGACATGAGGGTACTGTCTCACATACAGAACATCTACCCTAGACTCTCTGTTCAACAAAGAGTCGCACCCAATTGATCAGTACACTCTCTACCCTGTAGAGAGTCACTCATCTGATCATGACAAGCTAGGACCATCGGTCCGTAGCGACACACTGTCCACGACTCACATGACCATTCACACGACCCGTGATTGGTGAATAAATGTGCAACATACAGGTATGGAATAAGTCCTACATCTAGGGCCATACTTATCCACAGAGGACCTTTTTGCCAAATTTACAACTTAGGTCATCCTCCGTACTCTAACATCTACACACTACTAAACAGTTAGACCTACTTCATCACATCTGTAACTTCAAGATTATGCTAGGGAATATGTGTTATCAATAATTGAGCACACATATATATCAACGGTAAGTTCAAGCATACGATAAATAGAGCATGATCAAGGTAATATGAACACCTAAGGTTCATATCTATGTCTAAATCTGAAAATCATTACATCTACCCGACCAGTAGGAAATTACCTACCTGACAAGAAGCTCGTGACAATAAGATCCTCACGGCCGCGATCCTGCCTCGTATCCACGTCCTGCATAAATCATAATATGCATTAACTCAAGCACATGACAACATATTATTTACTACTATCTTGCTCCTATAGTCGCATCCTTTTTATCGAATACGGATTAGAAAAATCCCTCAAATTATCCAAGGTCGATTCACTGTAACCAACCTCCACATTAGACCCTCAACTGATATGGTTAACATCATAATTAAAAATCCCCCATTTCCAATTAACCACTACACCAATCTATACATTCAATTCCACACTACCCAGACATTCCTGCGCTTATTTCTACTAAACAGCCCCTTCGTGATCAAGAGTAGTCCACATTCACGATCGCCGCCATCGATAATTCCTTACCTGCCCACTTACCCACATGGTCTTTTACACTCACTCACAGCTACCCCAACAACTGTCAATCTATTCACAGCTGAACCATTCCCAATCACAGCCCTTACCGTTCAACACTCACGGCAGGAGACCACATTAGCATAGCAAGGTAACTAATCCACTGGACTGAATAGGAATTAGGGAAAAATAGTTCATGCTTACCGACAGTAGGACTTCACCGGCAGAAGCAATCCCTCCAAGATCCTCAGTCGGCCGGAAACAACCACTGCTCAAATTAGGTTTCAAGCTTAGCCACACCAAATCCATATCAACAACAAGATCAAATAAATATTACCATCTTACCTTACTGTTGTAATCTCCTCCGGCAGCCCAATCCCAAAACCGGCAGTAACTCCCCACTGATCGGCAACCACAACCCTATTTGGACCAGAACCTAAATCCGGCGGCTCTGCTCACCGGCGACCACCCGCGCACCCAATTTCTGCCCAAATCGCTAGGTCAAGCTCTGTTAAGGGAAGACCACCGTAGGTATTCGTCCACCAGTGAAATCCCCTCTGAGATCGAGGGAAAAATGAGGAATGAACAGAGCCTTACCTTGCTTCGGCAAAAAATCACGGCTTCGGGATCGCGCCCGGCGGAACTAGGTGTGGCCGTCGCGGCGTAAGTTTCGATCGCGCGCACCCTTGCTCTCGGCTCGTCGGTGGCGTTGGTGAGGAAAGGTAGCTTGCCGCCGTCCACTCGCCTTGAGGAGCCGGCGAACTCCGGTAGCAAGGGTCGCAGGTCGCGCAGAGGAGAGAGAAACAAGATCGGGAGGCGGAGAAGGAGTTGATCGGCGATTTGTCGCGACGGATGAGGTAAGGAAATAATCATCGTCGAACAACGCAACACTTAAGGTTAGCGGCGTAGAAACGGAAAGAAACCGAGTGTTAATGGTTAACGGGTTGGGTCGTGTTTGATTAACGGGTTGGATTCCCGACTCGTTAAGCCCACTATCACTTACACAAAAAGGGTTTAGAAATTTCCATTTGAGTCCAGAAAAATTCCTGGAAAAATTTCATAGGGTATTCTCCTAATTACCCAACATTTTATTTATTTATTTATTATTATTATTATTATTATTATTATTATTATTATTATTATTATATATATATATATATATATATATATATATATATATATATATATATATATATATATATATATATATATATATATATATATTTCTGGTATTCTACAGATTTTATAGATGACGCCACCAAAGCTATAAAGAACATACGCCAAAGGATAGAGACTGCTCAGAGTCAACAGAAGAGTTACGCCGATGTCCGATGCAGACCCCTAGAGTTCCAAGTCGGAGATTCAGTGTTCATTAAGGTAGCTCCTATGAAAGGGGTAATGAGGTTTGGGAAGAAAGGCAAATTAAGTCCCAGATATGTAGGCTCCTACCTTATCACCAAGAGAGTTGGGAAGGTAGCTTATGAGCTAGAGCTACCACAGGAAATGTCAGCTATCCACAATGTATTTCATGTTTCAATGCTTAAGAAGCATGTCCCAGACACCAACCAAGTGATTGAGCCACAGACGGTACAGATTCAGACAGATCTAAGTTATGAAAGTTGACTTATTCAAATAATAGATCGAGAAGTCAGGAAACTAAGAAATAAAGAAATACTATTAGTAAAAGTCTTATGGCAAAGTCAAAGGTTTGAAGAAGCAACCTGGGAACGTGAGGATGACATGAAGCAAACGTACCCCGAGCTATTCTAAGTTTCGAGGACGAAACTTTTATAAGGTATAAGGGATTGTAACACCCCAAATTTTAGTTCTTATACTTTTATTTATTTATTTAGAAAAAAAAATAAAAAAATAAGAATAGGAAGAAAAAAAAGAAAAAAAATTCGAATAAATGGTTCGTTAGCCAAGGCTCGAACCATGAATCGTTGGTTTGGTAGAATAGACTTCCTACCACTAAGTCATAAGATTACCAATAAGTAGGGTATAACAGAATATATCTATAGGTAAAAAAAGGAAGAAATTAGTTAATTTGACTAATCATTTAAAGGGGTAATTAAGTTAAGAAAAATCCTAATTTATATATTCCTTTCTTTCCCTAAACCCTTACGCCGAAACCAACCCTCCTCTTCTCTCTCTCCCTCCTCTCTCCAACGCCAACGCCCACCCTAATCTCACCTCTCTCTCTCTCTCTCTCTCTCTCTCTCTCTCTCTCTCTCGTTTTGCTCCAGCCGCCGAATGAAAAAAATAAAAAGGGCTGACTTTCTCCACCGAGGAAAACAAGAGAGGAAAAAAAAAGAGCCTCTATAATTTTTCCATCGTGGGATAATTCAAGAGGGGATTTTCAAAAGGGATCTCCTCAAGGACTTGGTAGAGGATCACACTAAAGCAAAGAAACATGTAGGAGGTCTTCTCTTTACGAAATCTAACGGTATAAATTGATGGAAAAGCGTAGGAGGTAAGTATTGCTCACCTGCAGTATAAGTAGTTATCGTATGTCATTGATATATTTTTATGTACATGTTATTTCCAGTTATATGGTTGAGTAGTTTATACGCATGTATATGAGCCAGTTATGCATGATATTTTAGTTACATGATTTTTCCCCGTTATATCATATTTGATTTAACATCATGTGTAGATCCATGATAAAAATGTGATTTATGATCATGCATGTTGTAGATGAGTTGTAGCTTACAATTATATGCATGATGTAGAGTAAGATGTAAAAATATTTCCTATATAAAGAAAATTTAAAGATGCTCCCCGTTCGAATCGGGAATTAAGAGCACAACGATCTTCAGTATGCTCCCCATTTTAGTTTTGGGGGTCAAGATCATAATGATCTTTATGGTGCTCCCCATTCGTGGTTTAGGGGATTAAGAGCATTTTTTTCAGTATGTATAAAAATATAAGTATGAAGGAAGTATTTTACTTTTGACAGGGCATGTACCGGGCATCAGTTTCGCCCACGGGCCAAGGCCCTCAGTCTCAGTTACCCTAGTAGGTTCGGTGGTTGGCCACCTCGACCTATTAGGAAAGCACGCATTGGTACTATGTCGGGCCCATATCCAGGATGATTATTAATTTGAAGTATTAGTATAAGTACAAGTAAAAGTTTTCAAAGTTAATCATTCCTATTCAGATACATTGTTTATAAGTTTTAAAATACTTAAGAGCATGGTTTATACAAGAGACATATATTCAGAATTATGATTTTCAGTTATGCTTGCATGTGTATCAATGTATCAAGAGTAAGAGAACTAGTTACATGATTTCATACGTTGCATATTTTTGTGAGCATAGAAAGTACTTACTAAGCGTTATTGCTTACAGTTTGTATTTCCTTATACTGCAGATAAAGGTAAATAAAAGCTTCAGTAAGGTGGCATGGCGGATGAAGTGTTGGGTGTGTGTGGCGACGGAACAGTGGAAGTAAAAGATCCTAAGTGCAGATGTCTAAACCAAACTTTTAGTTTCTAATTGTTTTCTTTTGATATTGTTGAAGTTCAACTGGATTACTTATGGTTGAGACCAAAGAATGCTAGAGTCATATTGGGTTAGTCTTAATACTTGTATGTTAGTTGAAGATCTTAAAATGGTTATTGTTTAAGTGATGTCAAAGTCCTTATAATTATTTTTGTTGTTATTATATTGCATGAATTAAAGATAGAGACAGTAAAGTAGTGACATCTCCCCTGGTAGAGAGTGGAAAGACTAGGGGGTGTTACATATAATATGTAAACTTGAGCGTATATTTCCACCGAGTTTTTTTATTCAATGGAACATTTACCAGTTCGTTTACCTTATGAGGCATGAGTAGCAGGTCCTGTACAGTACAGATGGATGTATCCTTTTGAAAGATTTTTGAGGAGATTAAAGAATAATGTTCGTAATAAAGCAAAAGTTGAGGGTTCAATATGTAATGTTTATTTGGTTGAAGAAGCATCATCTTTCTGCTCATATTATTTTGCTGATAATGTGAAAACCAGACATCGCAAGTGTCCTCAAAATTCAAATGATCCTCAACCGATAGAGCTAGAGATGCTTTCTATTTTCAAGTTTTCGGGCAAACCAATCGGTACATCTGTGTGCAGATGGTTAAATCACCAAGAATATCGTGCTGCTCAAAACTATATACTCCTTAATTGTGACGAGGTCAAACCATACATCAAGTGAGTTACTTTTATATTAAAACTTGTAATCCCTTTATGTGGGTTTGTTATGCCATACTATATTCTTTTAATTCTTCCATGATAGCTTGTACGAGTAACACTTTCACCTACAAAATCCATCAATTGAAGCAAGTGAAGTTGATAAAAAGATAGAGATGGAATTTGCAATATGGTTTGAAATCCTAGTAAGTTGAAGATATAAGTTTTTCCCCTTGGGCTGTATTTTAAAAATCTGAATAATGTTTTCATACATACAATTGTAGGTGAACGACCTAAGATCAATAAATGGATATTATCAAAGGATCAAGGATCTTGCAGCAGGACCTCTTCGTAATATAAAAATATATTCTGGATATTATGTTAATGACTACAAATTTCACTTGACACAACGCAATTTAGAGACACTCACTAGTAATTCAGGTGTTTACATAAAATGTTGTAGCAACAACTCTAATAGTGAAATTGATTATTATGGTATACTTGATGAAATCATCGAAGTGGAATATCCTACGCTGCCTATAAAAAGATGTGTCTTATTCAAATGTTCATGGTATGATCCTAATCCAAGAACAAGTACAAGAACACATCCGAACTACAATCTTGTTGAAGTGAATGGAAACAAATGGTTCAATAAATTTGAACCTTTCATTTTTTCGGTACAAGATGAACAAGTTATTTATCTTACATATCCAACGAAGAGAAGCATATATAGTGAATGGTTAGCAGTTTGTCGAATGAAACCTCGCTCCACCATAGAAATGTCGAATGTCATCACTGTCGAAAAGCATGATGCATTTCAAAATGAAAAAGTAGAGAGACATTCAGTTGTTTCACCTTCTCATTCCACACCCCAACTACTTGTAGATATAAATGCTACTATGAGGAATTAGATGACGAAGATATGTCCAGTAGTGATGAATTAGATATAATTTCATTAGCATCTAGCAATGATATCTAGTGATTGTAATGGCAATGAGAATATATGATTGACACTTATGCTAATGTCATTTTCATTAAATGATCGAGCTTCGAATTTTTATATGATTTGACAAATTATTTAAATATCCTCTAATTAATTTTTTGATTGTTGTTCAATTATTTGTTAAATTTTGGACACATTATTTGTAAATTGTTGGTTTGAAAAGGTTTGTGTACTAAATATATTATTATTTCGAATTGTATGTGGTTCAAAATTTTCTACAGGCATATTAATGGTAGATCAAATACAAAATGATCAGGTGACGCTGAAAATTATAGGCGATAGGTAAGATTGTATGGTAATTTAAATTCATAAAGGTAACAAGTGTTTCCTAATATTGCAGATTTTATCAATGCAGCTTTACTCCCAATGGCCATGGCGTTTCAACATATATAACGAAAAAATTCAAAGAACGTCAATCCACTACAGGCTACTCATGGAAGAATGTAGACCAACAAATGAAAGATTTCTATTTTAAAGAATTTGTAGTCAATATTTGAATACTATTGTTATTGTATAATATCCCTTTATGCTAATTTTCATGTTTTTTTTGCAGAAAAAATATACATGGGAGCTAGGTCACGAAACAAAAGTTAAAGACATGGAATTTATATTGTCGAAAATGACACAAGTCATTGTTATATAAATGGAGAAAATTAAAGACAAAACCATCCCATATACCAGATGAATTGTGGGATGAATGGAAAAAAATTTGGGCTAATCCACAATGGAAAAAAAAATTCAACAATTGCTCGAAATGTAAAATACCAGAAAAAAAAAAATAAATAAAGCATGGTTAGGGATTTTAATTAAATCTAACCTAGCTCTAAGGTTATGGGGTTAATTTAAATGGATCTAGGTTTTTGACTTATAGGGTTTTAAACCCAAACCTATGATGATCCGTTTACTCCTCTTAAAACCCAACTGTTCGACGCAGCCTCCTCCGTGCAGTTTGAATCGCCACGACTCACGTCGGCGCTGCCCTTCCCAGCCGCAATCTTTATCCTTTTTTTGGATGCTCCGCGACCACAGCACCAATCACCTTCCCCGTCGCGATCTCTCCGATCTCCCCATCCTAGCTTGTCGACTTCGCTGCGAGCGGCGGTCAGCGTCCCCGATAGCCCCAGAGCAGCGGCCGACGAGCCCGATAACCTCCCCAGGACGGCTGAAACCTTTGAGTTGGCATTTTCCCGATGGCAGGCGGTCAGGCGGTCGCTGATTTCTGCTGTCCGATCATCACCGGAGCGAGGTAAGGGTTGTCGTTTCCTTGTTTTTCTCGATCTCAAAAGGGATTCGGTTGTGAATAAACCTTTCCGTAGTGTTCTCTGTTGAACGTGACTCAATCGAGGATTTGGGCAGCAAGGTTTCGGTGGGTTGTCGATTGTTAGGGGTTCTCACTGCCGATCGCCGAGGGAGCTTGGTAAGCTATCGACCTTTCCTTATCTTGAACGAGAGTAGAGGTTCTGTAAATTGCTGTGACCTAACCTGAGTTGGGCAGTGGTAGGTTTCGACGAACGGTGGAACAGGGCTGCTGGTTTTTGGTGTGTGGGCTGTCGGCGGAAGTTACAACAACAAGGTAAAGGTGGTATTACCTATTTAATCTTGTTGTTGTTATGGATTTGGTGTAGCTAAGCTTGAAACCTAATTTGAGCAGTGGGTTCAATCAGTGAACGGAGGGCTGCCAGGATTAGGACTATACTGCCGGTGGAGGTTCCAAAACTTGCCGGTAAGCAAGCCATTTTCTGTTTTGATTTTTACAGTGTAGGTCAATTCATTATTGCCCTTGATTTAGCTAGTTAACAATGGTTAAATAGTTGGGTATCTAATTGGTGGAATTGGGTTTGAATTAATAATAAGGGTTAGGTGTTTGACCGGTGGTGAAATAGTAGCTGTGTTTGGGCTACAAATAGAGAGGTGTATAGGTGTGAATATAAGTTAGATTAATACTTAATTTGTGTGATCCTATTACATCAAATTAAGTATAAAAAGATTAAATCTACATGAGATCGATTTGGTTGAATGGGTATGGAGTTGAATGAGTAGGTTAGCACTTTTGCTAATTGAAACGGTGAGTTAAATTAAATAGTCAAGCTTGACTATTTGAGCTTCTAATTCGTATTCGATAAAGGGACATGAATATGGAAATGATAGAATAGTAAATTAAATATATCTATTGTCATGTGCTAGAACTTAATGCATATTATGGTTTGTGCAGGACGTGGATACGAGGCAGGACTGTGGCCGTGAGGATTTTTATTGTCACGAGCTTCTTATCAGGTAGGTAATTTCCTACCGGTCGGGTAGATGTAATGATTTTCATATTTAGACATAAATATGAACCTTAGGTGTTCATATTACCTTGATCATGCTCTGTTTATCGTTTGCTTGAACTTACCGTTGATATATATGTGTGCTCGATTATTGATAACACATGTTCCCTAGCATGATCTAAAAGTTACAGATGTAAGTAGGTCTAACTGTTTAGTAGGGTGTAGATGTTCGAGTACGGAGGATGACCTAAATTGTAAATTTGGCAAAAAGGTCCTATGTGGATAAGTATGACCCTAAATGTAGGACTCATTCCATACCTGTAGGTTGCACCTTTATTACCAACCACGGGTTGTGTAAATGGTCGGGACCGATGGTCCTAGCTTGTCATGATCAGATTAGTATGACTCTCTACAGGATAGAGAGTGTACTGATCAATTGGGTGTGACTCTCTGTTGAACAGAGTCTATGGTAGATGTCTGTATGTGAGACAGCACCCTCATGTCGTTGCATGCATACTGACGACATCGTCTCCCCTTGGGGTTGAGAGAGAGTCGTCAGTCATCCTGCCTCCCAGGTTACTTCCAGAGGAGTAACTGGTGTGAGGGCATAGCATTTGTTGTGCCGCACTCTACCATTATTGATGATGGTTGTTGGAGTTGCGTGCAGTTGTCCTGGGTGCGTTGGTACTCGACCACTCATTAGTAGTGTTAGTCGGAGTGGCCAGCAGCAGGACCCCTGCTATGGCGAGCTCTTTACGCTCATATGCTACTTGATCATACTACCCAACTCAGTCACTCGAGAGTGGTGGCGGCTGGAGTCGGGATAGTTGTCATGTCGTGCCACCTAGGCCACACTGGGGTCGTGGTAGCGAGTAGGGGTGAGCAGGCATGACCATGCATGCTGCATTGCCGTATCATACGGTGTTTTGCATATGGTTATATATATATACATAACTGCTTGTATATATATATATATGGATGATGGTGATTAGTATACATACAGATACAGTCTATATGTATACTCACTTTGATGATGCATTTGTATATACTATGCCTGTTGCATTTGTTTGTACATATTCATACATGCTATGGCATATTCCTATATGGTAGTAGGTTGATATTTGTATACCTATCAGATATTCACAGTGATACCCTTGACTCAGGTTAGGATATTGTGTTAGTACTATACTGTTATACCCTATGATGTGATTATATGCCCAGGTTGGATCAGGATAGAGTAGCTGACAGCCAGGTATGTCAGCATCGTTGATGTTCAGTTTATTTAGTATATATGCATGCATATCTATAGTTATGCTGATGTATACTTGTTGTACGAGTAGATTAAACTGTTGAATGACATGTAATATTGATACATATATTTACATGTTTTCTCTGATTACCTGCTGAGTTTTACTCACCACCTCCGACCCTGGGTTTTTCTGTCGCCCAGGTAACAGGTAGACGACTTCGTGACGACTTGGAGCTGCGCCGACCGATCCATCCCATCTCCGTTTTCCGAGTCTCCCGAGGAGTTCGTTTTCTTATGGCTTGGACTTGTTTATTGTGTTTTGGATTTTGGTCCTATGTCATGGACCTTAGTTTATATTTGGACTTTGTCTTTATGTTGTGGACATTATTTTGGTGTTGATGTTTTTGTACGGTTTTAGTGCTGTGGTCTTGTCAGGTGGAGTACACCTGTATATTATATTTTTGTTATGTATGTTGTGGGTATGCGCTCTTTATTTCCGCTGCTATTATTTGTTATGTATATATTGTTGTTGTTGTGGGCCTACGGGCCTTGTATTAACCCGAAATGTTGCCACGTACAGGGGAGATGCCGTCCGTTTGATTTTCGGCTCGGCATGCTCTCGGGGCGTGACACAAAATAATATAAATTCGGATTCTGTTGGAATGCATATTGGTGGCTCCCGCTCTAGTATAGAGCATGCTTTAGTGATGGTTGTGTTTTCTTTGATATTTATATACCGAAATATAAATAATTGTGTTGCCTTTTAATGACTAAATTTTTTATATTATGTAGGAAGACACACTACAATGACTGACTAATTATTGGGAGCTATTTTGTAGTACCCATCGAAGAAAAGATGACACTTTTGTAGATGAAAAATCATAGGTCATAGATGTAAGATGTTTCATTGTTATTTTACCATTATACATTGACAAGTTTGAATTTTTGTATACTATACTATACTATTCATATCAACTTTTATGTAGGACCAAATGGCGGAAAAAGTTTCAAATGCTTCACAACAAGCTATAGAGGGAGAGGATTTACAGACTCCATCGCACACTGATATAAATAGCATATACTATGAGATTGTAGGTGGAAGCAAAAAGAACTCCCTCTATGGCCTTGGCTCCCATGCAAAAGTTGTAGTTGATATGTCTACTCCTAGACTCAAGGGTGCATCAAGTTCTACAACTCATCAAATAGAGGAATTACGAAAGGAGAATGAATATTCGAGACAAACATTTATGGCATTAGAGGAAACCATTGAAGATCGGGTCAACCAAACAGTCGAGCAATCAATGCCAACTGTCATAGATCGTTCTATGCAATCATAACCATTAACGAGCCCTTTCTTATTCTCAACCCCTCGCGGTATTGCTTCACGAGAGACTCAAGATCCTAATAATAATAACGGAGGCAATTCTTCTTACGTTGAGGGTATCATGGAATTTCAAATGATTGAGGTAATATATTATTTCATTTCCTTTCTTAATGTTCTCATACACGTATTCATCAGTTGAATCAATACTACTCTTTTTGCACTTTAGATGCAATTTAAACATATATTCTTTGTGAATATATAAAAAGTTCACATTTGTGAATGAAAAATGTGGAGTGATGAAGATATTCATTCTATTGTAAACCCATGATAAAAAACTATTCCTAGTTTCAATGAATGTTCTAAAACTACAATTTCAAGTTGCCTCAATCAATAATCTCATAACAAATAGATGTGATATATAAAATTGGATTGGTTGGACATCTTTCTTTGCTTAAGTGGTAGTTGTAATATTATGTATAGTACTAGCACACAAATATTCAACAATTTCTGCACAATCGATCTCGAAATTTCTTTATTTCATTTAATGAAGATAGTTGCTTGCTCAGAGTCTTACTAGCGTTGATTGTAATGATTGCAGCTTACCAAGTAAAAATGTTCAAGGAGATTGTAATGGTACATTCGTAGCAGTCTTTTTTTTATATGCTATACTATATTGTATGTACAATCTCCTATTTTTTTATATGCTATACTATATTGTATGTACAATCTCCTTTGCAAGGTGTAATATTTTGTAATTACAAACAATAGCATATTATTATAGTATATACAGTTGAAGATGTCACTTTATGTCGATTATGATGAAATATTATGTCAGAATATTAGCTTTTGGTCAATATTATGATAATGACACTGAAGTTGCAGTGATAAATGAAATTAATATCAATGATTGCTATATTGAACAAAGGAAGTTAATTATGAAGTGTGAAGATGTTCTAAAAAATTTTGGAAGGTTATCATTTTTCTTTCACATGTTGCTTAAACCTATTATGACTGACATTTCTTAACATGGATCCAATTCACTTACTAGGAAATTATTGCCACTTTTAATGCATACCCAACCCAAAGTGGCTAAAATATGATTATATTCAATTATGACTTGTTGTCTGATATAGTGTCATGCCTATTTACTCACCATTTGATGAAACATGATCATCTATAGCCAGCATATGCAATTTTTTATACATCAATTTTGTTTTTCATCCTTACTGAATTCGATATAGTGGATTAAATTTGAATTCCTGACATTGTTATTTGTGTTTTATATTACAGAATTATATTATTGGAGCTTTCAAGGCACCATGTCACATAACAATTTCATTTATTGATGGGAAAATCAGAAAGAAGGTGAGCGTCATATTGGTTTTCGTATTTATGCTCTCTTATGCCTTCTTTCATTCAAGTGGTATGAATTTGAGATTGACTTGCAATATGTTCTAGAACGGCTTTGGCATGGCCCCCAGGGCAATGACGCGTCGGTAAGAGCTTGGGGGGTCCCTGGAGCAAACCATGGTTCGATCCCTGCCGGCTGCAGCTTGCGGAGGGAATTCCGCCGTTTTCCACTCGCTTGCGGGTTGCGGAGGCGGATTCCCGTTTACCAGCGGGTTGATGTGGGGTGCGGACCCTGATTGGCGTTAAACCCCTCACGGCGACTTGGTGGCGCGTCTTCCTGATTTACCCTTGTGGGCCGGTGGAGACTCTTCGGAGGCCGTGGGGCAGGGCCGGTTCGCCAAGTGGACTAGTCGGGCGAAGCTTGGATACCACTTATAAATCAAAAAAAAAAAAAAAAAAAAAAAAAAAAAAAATAGAACGGCTTTGGCATGTTTGTTATTTTGATTTCTTATTCATTAATGTATTTGTGCATGCTTCTGTAAAGAAAGAAAATGGATAGACTACAATGGTTCCACTTTTTCAAAGCCTAGAAAATATTGTTGGCGAGGCTTATTGCATGGATTTGGAATTCTATTAGTTCTTTAATATAACAAAATACAATACAGTGAAATGACATATAACTATTATATGAACAAATCATTGAGAAATGATATATGCAGGTTTCTATAGATCCAGTTCAAGGGAAAAAACTAGAACATACTGGTGTGAAAATTGAGCTCCTTGGTTAGATTGGTATGCTTCACTTTATCTTCTAGTATGTATGAAGATTGGTTGTTGATTTAATGATGTTTTTTTGCTTATTTCATGGCAAGCTACTTCAAACAACAAACTAATTTCTTATGTTAATAATTTAAATGGCCTCCTTGCCAATAACAAAATTGATGGTAATAAATTGCAGGAATGAAGGGTCAACAAATCAGGCAGAGATGGATGCCATCTCAGTGGTTGAAAGTTCTGTGATGCATGAGGTAAATGAAGATGCAAGAGAGTGTTGTACTTCTGAAGGCATCTCTTTACAACAAAGAGATATGCAACTAGAGTATAAATTTCCAGCAAGAGTTGATCTTGTACGGTATGTAAGGCGTGAAAAGAAAAGAAATTATGTGCAGACTACACAGGAAGATAGACAAGCTTGCTTTATCCGTGGCCCTTGTGAAGGCCCCAAGCCAGATTAAGACTCAACTTATTTTTTCCTTTCCTCATTTTTATGTAAAAATGTGGTGCGATCACCTCACTTTTGAATAAAGACCTGACAAATAAAAGTGATGGATTTGGTTGTATAATTGTTGAGTTGCTTAATTTTGTCATAAGTTTATTATATTTGAATAATTGAGAAAAACAGGTTGATCACATATGGAATCAATTTGTATAAATTTTGAGACCGAATTGACTTGAATTCGGTCTCTAAATTCATAAGAAAATAGTTTTGTAATTTAGAGACCAATTTAGAAAATCGGTCTCTAATTTTAGACCCCGATGGAAAAATCAGTCTCTAATTTTAGAGACAACAAATTTAGGGACCAAAAATTTTGGTTTCTAATACATTTAGAGACCGATTTTTCGGTCTCTAAATCGGTCTCTAAAATGACTTTTTCTTGTAGTGTCTCTCCTTGTTGGCTCGACGCGCTAGCTTTCGCACGCAACTTATTTTCTCTGGTGACTTCTCTTCTGCGTGCGCTAGCTCTCGATTATCTGACTTCGGCAGCAGCTCCGGCCTCCTGTTGGCCTCCTTCTCCAGCTCCGATCTCCAGCTCCGGCTTCTTCTCGGCACCATCTCAAGCTCAACCTACTTAGATTTTTTTGGATTCTTTCTTCAACGTTTTAAAATAAAATTAATGATATTTTTTGTATTATTGTTATGATTAGATGATAAATTTAGGGTTTAATTTGTTATACTCAAATGATGAATTTAGGATTTTGTTAGGATTTAAGGTTATTGTAGATTATATATATGGTTGTTATGATTTTGTTAGGGATTAGATGATGAATTTAGGATTTTTTTTATCATTTATATTGGGATCTATTCATGGTAATCAAGCAGTAACTTATTGCTTAGATGATAAATTTGAAGATATGTTGTCAATTAGATGATGATTTTAAGATTATTTTGCGATTAGAGGATAAGTTTAGGGTTTTCTTACTCTTAGATTATAATGTTTGATGATAAACATAGGGTTATAATATAAATTGTAGGTTATGTTGTGTGAGGCTTAAATTATAAATTTTTTTATTATTTTGTATGTGATAAATAAATTTAAGTTGCTAAATTGCTTTTATTAAAAATTAACATCAAAATTATTTTATATGTGTTTAACCAGAGTTTAAAAATATGGATAAAAATTGGATAACGATTCGAAATCGGATTAGTCCTGAATATATATATGGGTTGAATCAGTTTATAAATATGGTAGAGAATTACATGATTAGTCCAAATTTATTGAAAATTTGTTGTCCATGTCAACGGTGTGGCAATTTGTTTCAATATGAATTGGATTATATGCGAGAACATCTTTATAGGTGGGGATTCAATAGATTATATAAAGTCTAGAACTTTCATGGAGAACCTTCTACATCATATGGTAATATAAATATTTTCAATGAAGATGGAAATAATTTTAATGTTAAAGTAGATGATTTCGAAGACAATTTTGAAGACATATTTACTGATTTACGAATTGCAGAAAATATAAACAACAATGAGCCTCAATCAGATGGTATCAATGAAAACACAAATGCAAATAATTGTAGACGAAGTTATACTTCAATGTTGGAAGAAGCACAAAAAGAATTGTATCGCAATTGTACTAATTTTTCGATTTTCAATTTTGTGGTAAAGCTAATGCATGTGAAGTTGTTAAATGACTGAAGCAGTAAATCTTTTGATATGTTACTTCAGTTATTGCAAGAGACATTTCCTAAACCGAATGTGATTCCAAACTCTTATTATGAAGCAAAAAAAATATTAAAAGAGTTATGATTAACATATGAGAAGATACATATATGTAAGAATGATTGTATATTATTTTGGGATGAGCACGAGAATAAGGATGCATGTCCAGTGTGCAAGGAACCTAGATACAAGTATGAAGGGATGAATAAGAAAAAGAATCCTCAAAAAAAATTTCGACATTTTTCTCTGAAATTGAGACTTAAGCGGTTGTTTATTTTGAACCACACGACCAAAGAGATGAGATGACATAAAAAAATGAGTTGAAACAGATGGTGTATTAAGACACCCAACTTGTAAAATACCATAAATAGATGGCTAAAGGGTAATATTATTAGTGGGTTAATTAAAAATTTTGAGGGATGGTTAGGGATTTAATTAAACCTAATCTAGCTCAAGAGTTTATAGGTTTAATTGAACCTAGGTTTCATTGAAACTAAGTTTAATTGCTTATAGGGTTCATAACCGATTCGTTATCCCCAAACCCGACTCGTCCCCTTCGCAATGCACGCTGAGCGTTTCTTCGGTTTCCCTTTTCTTTTTCTCTGCCATTCCGCGACTTCTCATCCTCACCGTAACTCCTCGTAGTTTTCTCTCCCGAATGGTTCCCAATCAGGATTTCTTTTCTTCCCCTTCTCCGCGACGATCCGAGCCTCCTCCTCCTTCATTTCTTACTGTGAGTCACCATAGCCTAAGAGTTTCTTCGATGTCCTTCGCGGACGAGCGGGAGCAGTGAACGAGGGGCCGACGGCGATTCGACTGGAGGTCGTTCTTCACGGTTGTCGCCGGAGCAAGGTAAGAGATGCTCCTCTTCTGATCTTGGATGAGATCTGAGTCCTAGCGATGGTTTTTCTTCGCTGAGAGTGATCCATTGTTTGGGAAGTGGCTTTTCTGGCGAACAGAATAGAGATTTGGGAAGGATTGCCACCGGTGGAGTTGCTAGGGCTGGTAAGCATGATCCATCTCCTTCTTTCCTTTGTTGGTTAATTTTGGGTTGGTTGTGATGCTCTGTTGGGAATTTCTCGGCTGTGGCTGAGTAAGAAGGGGGCGGTGCATGGTTGTGAGTTGGAATTTTGGTTGGTTATGAGCTGTGATTGGGTTGGATGTTGGTTGTGCGATTGTGAGTGAGAGGAGAAGACTTGAGTGGGTTGTTCCGGTGAATAGAACAGGTTGTGTTGGTTGTTTAGGGGGTTGTTGGTGGTTGTGTGTTGTTGGGCGACTGTGAAGGGATGTGAACGACTGTAAGTGATTGTGAATGGTTGGTTCTGGGGTTTTGCTCGGTTGTGACTAAGTGAGAAAGGGACGGGTGGAATGGAGTATGTCAATTAGGGTGGTTAGATGCCTATTTGGTGTAATTATGGGTTGTGATGCGTTGTTTCAAGGCTGTGAATAGGGTTTGGTTTGAGGTTGGTCAGGTCCTAAATTAGTGTGAAATGTCGGTTGTTGATCAAGCTGTGTAATGCTCTGATCTCGACTACAAATGGGGATGTGGATAAATCTGTGATGGTTGTGGATGTGAGTTAGTACGTTTAAGTGATTTGGGTGGAGTGTATTTAAGAGGTTTAATGATTTAAACCTAGTTGGATGTTGTAGAAGGGTTACGCTTGATGATTGGGGGTTTCTAATTCGTATTCAATAAAGGGATGCAAATATAGGAATGATATAGTAGTGGAGTTGTATATTTGTCGTGTGCTTGAATTTAATTATAGTTGATGATATTTGCAGGACATGGATACAAGATAGATCCACGGTTGTAAAGGTTTCATTATTTCAAGCTTTATAGCAGGTGGGTAATATTTCCTACCCTGGTCAGGTAGTAGCTAAACTCTGAAGTATATAACTTCATATTGTTGTCACTTCGACCTTGACTCCACTCTAGTTTTTCTGATTCTTTATACTTTCCTTTGCACTTAAATACTCTGGCATCATTGTTATCTATTTATTCATCTTTGTTATGAATTATAGATGTTATGATAAGTGGACATGTAGTGGTTTACCTATATGTACGTAGCTAAATTCGATTGTAAAATTGAATTGTGCAATTTAGATAAATCATCCGGGGGTGGGTGATGTTCTAGAAGTAAAGTTGAGTTTTCATATCATACCCTAATGTTGTGTATATATCTACTATGGATCATGTAGTTGTGTATGGATGAGTGATTTGTCGATACAACGTCACTACGGACTGGAGGTCCTGGCTTGGTTGTTGTCAGTTGTATATACCTCTTTATAAAATAGAGAGTATGTGGTGGACATGTGTATGTATTATCGTGCATTCATTTCATTTACATGCATGCTGACGACTTGGTCTCCCTTGAGCCTGAGAGGGTCGTCAGTCATCCTACCTCCCAGGTTACTCGTGGAGGAGTAACTGGTTGAGGGCAGCGCATTTGCTATGCTGCACTCGCCCCACTATTGGCAATGGTTATTGGAGTAGCGTGCAGTTGTCCTGGGTGTGTGACACTCGACCACTCATGGATAGTGTCAGTCGGAGTGGCTAGCAACAAGGACCCCAGTTGTGTAGTTAGCTCTTTACGTTTATATGTTACTTCATAATGCCCACTCGGTCACTCGAGAGCAGTGGTTGTTGTTGAGTTGGGACAGTTGTCATGTCGTGCCACCTAGGTCACACTGGAGTCGTGGTAGCAGTAGAGTGCGCAGGCATGACCATGCATCTGCATTGTCATGGTAGATGGCGTTTATATATATATATATATATATATATATATATAGTTGAGCGTGATGAGAATATATATAGCTAGAGTCTATATATATGATCATTGGATGTTGCATTTGTTTGAGCTATGCTTGTTGTATTTGATTGTACATTATCTTGCATTCCACTTGCATATTCTTGTATGGTCGTGTGTGGATTACTAGAGTTGAGTTGGTTAGATTTTCGTATACCTTTGACCAGTACATTGAGAAGATACAGGATGAACCCGGTTCATTGTTGTATTTGTCATAGGATGTTAGTATGGCAGTTTGTCGATTATAGAGTTAGTTTTACTCTACCATGTTGTAGGTGTTGTATTATGGTACTTATATTCAAGTTGTATGAGTTATATCGTTGTCGATCTCAGGTATGTTAGTACCTTATGTAATTATTGTTGATTAGTTTAGTTATACAGCTGTTATATCATGCTGGTGTATACCTGTTATACCTTTAGACAATATATTGTTGACTCGCATGTGATATATATGTATATATTATGCATGCACTTTTATTCTTATTACCGCTGAATTTTATATTCACTACCATAGACCCTGGGTTTTTTGTCGCCCAGGTAACAGGTACTCGATTCCGTGATGGGCTTGGAGCAATGCTGGTTGGCAATCTCTTATCTCACTTCTGAGGGTCCCGACTTGGATTTATGTTTCCTTTTGTTTTTGGATGTTTTGTATATCGATCCGGATTTATATGGTGGATGTTGTGTTTGACATTGTTGATGTACGCACTTGTTGATTGGGTTTTGACAATGCTTTCTTTATGTTGTGTTAGTCATACCGGTATGCATGGTGTGTAGGTTGTTAAGTTGTTGTTGTTAGTTTCCGCTGTGTTTTGTTATATCTACATTTGTGTGTGTTATTGTGGTTGTGGCCAAAAGGCTTGTATAAACAGGATATGTTGCCACATACAGGGGAGATGTTGTTGGGAGTATTGAGAATACAATCAAAGTCTCACATTAGTAAGACATGGAAAATATCATGTGCTTATAAGATGAAAGATATCTCCATTGGTATGAGGCCTTTTGGGTAAAGCCCAAAAACAAAACCATGAGAGCTTAGGCCCAAAGTGGACAATATCATACCATTGTAAAGATATGTGAATCTTATAAGCACTAACAATTTGTATCAGAGTCATGATTCATGTCAAGCCATGAACCTCGAACGAAGGAATTTGAGCTCCCATGTCTAGATCAAGAGAACAAGACATCAGGCAAGAAGTCCAGTTGGGTCAGGAGGACCGAACAACTGGCAAGAAGTCCAGTTAGGCCAGAAGAGTTGGATAATTGGTAGAAAGTCCAGCTGGGTGAGAAGGACCAAACAGTTGGCAAGAAGTCCTGGTGGGTTAAGGATCGAACATTAAGCAAAGGATGTCCTTCGAGGACGGATAGGTTTGAGGGGAGGTCAATACGGTCCTTTGTTTGAGGGGGGGATTGTTGGGAGTATTAAGAATACAATCAAAGTCTCACATTGGTAAGACATGGAAAAGATCATGTGATTATAAGATGAAAGATATCTCCATTGGTATGAGGTCTTTTGGGTAAAGCCCAACAACAAAACCATGAGGGCTTAGGCCCAAAGTGGACAATATCATACCATTGTGGAGATATGTGAATCTTATAAGCACTAACAGATGTTGTCCGTTTGCTTTTCGGCTTGGCATGCTCTCTGGGCGTGACACAATTGATAGTGAATCATAGAAAGAATTTGACAATGCACATAAAATATTTGCATGTGTCCATGAAATATTCATTTAGGGTTGACTACTGACGGGTTTAATCTATTTGGAAACATGTCAAATGCTTATAATATGTGGCCTGTTATACTTGTGAATTATAATTTGCCACCATGGAAAATGATTAAGCCACCATATATAATTATGTCTCTTTTAATTCCTGGGTCTAAATCACTTGGCAAAGAGATAGATGTATACCTATGACCTCTAATAAACGAACTGAAGGAGCTATGGGATGACGGGGTGGAAGCATATGATGCATCGACTGAACAAGTATTTCAATTACATGCTGCTGTGATGTGAACCATTCATGACTTTTCAGCATATGGAACAGTTTCTAGATGGAGTACAAAGAGCTATAAGGCATGTCCAGTTTGTCTGAATGAAATCAGATCTCAAAGACTAAGGAGTAAAATATGCTATACATATCACCGTCGATTCTTGAATGTGCAACACCCATGGCGTAAAAATAAAGATTTCAATGGAAAGGTTGAAAAAGAATGACCACTACGAATAATGAATGGATATGAGATTTTATCCCAGTTAGACGCATTATCCCTAGTGACATTCAATAAGCATCCTTCACTCAGTAAAAAATGGCATCGATCTTTGGATGATACAAATTGGATAAAGAAGTCTATATTTTTTTTGAGTTACCATATTAGTCATACTTAAAGTTAAGACACAATTTAGATATGATGCATATTGAAAAGAATATCTGTGATGCTTTAATTGGCACAATATTAAATATAGAGGGAAAGTCAAAGGACACTCTCAAAGCAAGATTAAACTTGTAGGATATAGGGATAAGGAGTGAATTGCATTTACAGTCAATATGAGACAAATTCAGGAAACCGTATGCAAGTTACACGTTGACATTGGAAGAAAGGCATGAATTTTATCAATTTTTGAAATCTATGAAGTTTCCAGATGGTTATGTTGCTAATATATCTAGAAATGTGAATGCAAATGAAGGAAAGATATATGGACTAAAATCACATGATTGTCATGTATTGTTGCAAAGAATACTTTCAGTTGTTGTACGTAAATTTTTTCCAACAGACATATGTAGCACATTAATTGAGTTATGTGATTTCTTCAAAAAGATTACTGCAAGATCTTTAACACACAATGGACATTTGTAAAATGGAGGAGCAAATAGTCTTGATATTGTGTAAGATAGAATGAATATTTCCTCCGATATTTTTTGACATTATGGTTCATTTGGCAGTTCATTTACCTCGTGAAGTCATGTTAGTTGGCCCAGTTTTATCATGATGGATGTATCCCTTTGAGCAATATTTGGGAAGACTAAAAAAATATATTCGTAATAAAGCATGACCTGAAGGATCTATTGTAAAGGGGTATATTGTAAATGAGACATTGAGTTTTAGTTCGTTATATATGAGTCAAATTGAGACAATCTTTTCTAGGCCAGAATGGAATAAATATGTTCAACCATCAATAAGCAAATTAAGTTTTTTTTTTACAGAAAACAAGAGTCTTTGGCAACCAATAAAGTCTGAAATTGTCATTGTCGTTGTTTAAGAAAGCATTGGTACATTCTGAACAATTGTAAAAAAGTCAATCGATATCGAAAATAAGTTTTTACATTAAGTTATTACTTTAATTCTCTTTCATTCACAAATTTTAAATTGATTAAGTTTTTATACAGTGAGCATCTGCAACTTATGTCCAAAAGATTCATGTTGGTCAAGTTATGCAATATCACAAGCGAGATTTTCCACTGTAGTTTAGGAATAAAATTATAGCGCCAAATTTTTTTACAAATTCAAAGATCACAAATGAGTTGTATTATTTAGCAATGGAATATGATGATGAAGTTCAACTGTATGATGCATGCATTGTAAATGGAATTTGATATCATACGAGGTCCCGTGACTCATGCAGAACTGCTCAGAATAGTGGGATCAGTGTATCATCCTCTGACGATGGGGACAATTTAGATTTTTTTGGTGTGTTGAAGGATGTAGTTCAAATATTTTACTCTTTTAGGTATAAAGTATAATTATTTTGGTTTGAATGGTTCCAATGTGATTCCAAAAAAAATCGTTGGTGGAAAAGTATGATCTCTTATGTATTGACACTTCTAAAATATGGTACAATGATGACCCATTCATTTTGAAAAATCAAGCAAAACAAGTGTATTATTTGAATGATATCAAACGTAGAGGTCATTGGAAGATCGTGCAAAGGGTTCACCATCGAGAAATATATGAAGTAACTGAAGTTGATGAAGTATCTAAAGATTTTGAGGTTGATAATATCTTGAACATAGAGTCAAATCAAGAGATTTCATCCAATAATTCAACTTTAGTAGTTGGTGAAGACTTAGCGATAACTCAACTATATCGATTAGATATTGAGCATCAACAAATAAATATGGCAAATGCATAAGTGGATCTAGATATGAATGCTCAAAGTAGTCATATTGATGAGGGTGAAGATAGTGAAATTGACAGTGAGGCGGATGATTATTTATCCTTTTCAGATGATGATAGTGATTAGATGTATTTACATGGTATTTATATTGTTCTTCATTTATAAGTCATGTATTTAATATAATCTTTTATTATATGTTGATCTGTATATAATGCTTATGTCACAACTATGCTGCCTAAGAGAATTGAGCACCCCCCAGTTGTGTCTACACTTGATGATGACAGTGCTCCTGCTCCTACTGGTTAGTTATGTGATTTTAAATATGTTGATTTTGTTTGCTATTTATTTAACTTGTTAATTGTTAACACTTTTTGATTTGCAATTCGTCCGACATGTAGAGAGACACGATGCACACACTCCGATCGGCTCCGATGGCAAATCGAGGAACGTTGTAGATTACCCATTACCTTTCGTAAGAGCGATGGTCATCCTATCGGGACAAATGCAGCTGCTTTTATGACAGAGTTAGGTCTGTCAATTAAGAAGTTCACTCTCATACAAGCTAAGAGTTGTAAGTATATCCACATGGATAATAAACAGATGATATATAACCGATTAACAGTAAGTACGAGTAATTTGATATTTATATAATCAGCCATCCTTCATTAATAAATTTCAATATTGGTATTTTTTTTCAGGTTGCTTTCGTTATCAGTTTTGTCGAAGAGGCAACATCGATAAGAAAGGAGACCGACAGATTAATGAGTGCAAGATATAGAAACAATCGAAATAAGATGCACACTCATTATAAGAGCCTACTGCATCTTCCCCCTATTGAGCGCTGACATCATATGTCGATCGAGCTTTGTGAGACACACGAAGATTGGAACTATATGTGCGATCTATTTGAATCAGAGAAATTTCAGATAACTCAATCTATAACAATTATCTGAGTTACATATAAATTAAAATATTTGTTCTACAATTCATGTTTTACGTTTTATCTTAAAAAAAATTTTATGTTGTAGACACGATCGACAATAAATCCCAAAATTGATCACAACTACCATTTACCCATCGAGGTGACTCAAAATCATTCATTCAATACAGTTACGATGGTGTAAGTACAAAATTTATAGTTACTGTATATTGTTTATTATTTTTAATATTAACACATTATAATATTTTTCAAACTGATCTGTCTAAAAAAAGATTGGATTACTGTCTTTAATATAACCCATTATAGCTCATCAAAAGGGTGGAGTGGGGAGAGAGCTGAGAATGCATATGTAAGATATAATCGATATAATTTAGTAAATTTATTTTTAAATTTGCATAATTCTTTGTAAACATATTAATAATTTGTTTGTTATTCTTAGGGTAATAGGTGAGACTACGAGATGAGCACATTCAATCACAAGAAATCGAAGATGACATCGATGCAGTCCAGATTGCATATCAGGTTTGTGATTAAGTCCTCGATGTTCATTTTGGATATATTAGAGGACTTGGAAGTGGGCCAAAATCAATTAGATCCACTTCTTCGAATGCCAGCTCTTCCTCCAGATTAACTAACGCAACACTGTGTGAAAAACTTGAGTCCACCAAGCAACGATTAGAAGGGACGCAAGAGGAGCTAGCAAACACTCGAGTTCAATTGGCAAACACCCAAGATGAGTTGACATCAATGAGATCAAGACAAGATATGTTTGAATCAATTCTAAATCGGCTTGCACCTGGAGCTTTACAATCATTGATACATGAGTCATCTTCCGCTCCACCTCCTCCTCCATCTTAGAGTTTGTGAACATTTCTATTTTGACCTAGTGAAATTGTGAACTTGAATGTCTTTGAATTTGGATACTATGAATTTGTCAAATTGGATGTTTTGGACTTTAAATTGGATGTATTTGTGTAATTGGATGTTATGTTTGTTGTTGTTAAATGTAATTATTGTTAAATTGTTTGAGTTGTATGTTGTTAAGTTAAATTGTGTGATTGATATTGTATTACAGGATTTCGAATACAAATTAAATAAATTCTGAAAATCTATATTTTCATAGTTAACGATGATTATTTTCAATTTCATCACTAACTGTCGATACGCGACATCAGGATTTTAGAGTTAGCGATGAAATTTTAATTTCATCGCTAAATTTTTGCATATCAGTCGACTGTCTAAATGATGCAGTCGATTATTGTAGGATATTAGCGATGAATTTTATAAAAATTTGTCGCAAATGATTCAACTAAATAGACACAAAATTGATTCGTTTCGTCGTTAACCCATCAGTCGAGTCGCTAGTCGAAGCTCTCCCGATTCTGTGGCTGGCCAAAAAATAGACAGTCAACTACTGTCTTGCATCAGTCGACTGATATTTAGCGGCGAATTTGGTATATTTCATCGCCAATATTAGGGATTTTCCTCTTTCCGATATTCTAGATTTAACGATGAAATATTATTTTTCGCGACGTTTTTCCTTTCGTCGGTAATATTATCGACGAAAAAGTTATAATTCATCGCTAACTTCTCTTAGTGACAAGCTTATTATGATGAAACTAGCGACGAAATATTATTTTCGTTAATATTATTTAGAGACGAATTTTTGGTATTAACGACAAAAAAATTTCATCATTATTTTCCATTTTTCTTGTAGTGATTGCAGATCTATTATCAACATAAATCTCCGTCAGATCTTCTTGTGACAAATTCAATTCCTTCAACAAACTCTTTAGCCAAATAGCATGGCAAACACAAGAAGTAGCAGTTACATACTCCACCTTACAAGTAGAAAGAGTCACAATAGGTTGTTTCTTAGAATTTCAAGTAAAACTGAATTTCCCATAAAGAAAACAAACCCGGTAGTACTTTTCCAACTATCAATATGATCACCAGGCCAATCACTATGACAATAGCCAACAAGATTAAAGTTGTCTAAGAAAGCCTACGAGATACCATAATTAATTGTACCTTTGATGTAGCGAAGAATTCTTTTGGCAATTCTCAAATGTGAAGTAGTAGGAGCTTCCATGTAACGACTCACAAGTTCAACGCCAAAAAGAATATACAGTCTAGTACATGTTAGATACCTCAAGCTTCCAACAAAACTCTTGAATAAAGTTGGATCAACTTTTTCACCATCTTGATTCATGTGTACTCCACAGGTGTCTTGACCGGCTTGCAATTTTCCATATCAAACTTCTTGAGAATTTCTTTAGCATATCTTTCTTGAGAAATAAATATGCCATCATCTCGTTGCTTCACTTCAATCCCAAGATAGTAGGACATTATGCCAATATCCATCATCTCAAACTCCTTTGTCATAGCTTGCTTGAAATCTTCAAACATCTTTGGATTATTCCGTATAAAAATCAAGTCATCCACATACAAGCAACCAAATAACATATCACTATTTTTGTCATTCCTTACATAGAGAGCATGTTCATGTGGACACTTGATAAAACCATTTGCTCGAAAATATTTATCAATTCTGCTATTCCAAGCACGAGGGGCTTGCTTCAAGCTATAGAGAGACTTTTTCAATTTTAGCACTTTCTTCTCTTTGTTGGGCACTACATAACCCAAAGACTGATCAATATAGACTTCTTTCTTCAAGTATCCATTCAAAAATGCAAATTTTACATCCATTTGATGGATTCTCTAATGGTTTTGAGTTGCAATAGAAATGATCAACCGAATTGTTTCAAGGCGAGCAACGGGTGCAAATACTTCATCGTAGTCAATTCCGCCCTTTTGCCTGTACCCATTGGCAACAAATCTTGCTTTGAATTTTTCAACCTCGCCTTGAGCATCTCTCTTTATTTTGTATGCCCACTTCACACCAATTGTATTCTTGCCATTCGGCAATGATACTAGCTCCCATGTATCATTCTTTGTGATTGCCTTGATTTCTTCATTCATGGCATTTCTCCATTTTTTATTATGAGTGGCATCATCATAACTTACAGGCTCGATTTCTACTAGTAAGCAAAATTGAGTAAATTCACTATAATATACCTCTTCAGTAGCATCATAAATGTCATTCAAACTTCTGAATCTTCGAGGCCCTTCACTCGAGCTTGCTTCATTTATTTGTAAATCTTGTGGTGGTGGTGGTGGTGGTGGAGTATTCGGTACTGCCATATCTTCTTCCTCCTCATCATTATCAAGGAAAGAACTATATCCCCTCTTTTTCTTTGTAGTACTTCAATCCCAAACACCTTCTTCATCGAACTCCATGTTTCTACTTATGATAATCTTCCCATTGCCTGGATTATACAACTTGTAACCTTTAGAGCTTTGATCATAGCCAATGAAGAGATACTTTGCACTTTTATCATCAAGCTTCATTCTTTTCTCATTATGAACATGCATGTAGGCAATGCTTCCAAAAACCCTCAAGTGTGAAACCCTTGACTTGTATCCACTCCAAGCTTCTTGAGGCATCATACCATGAACACTTTTGGTGTGACACCGATTCATCAAGTATACTACATAAGAGACAGCTTCGGCTCAATATTCATTTGGCATGTTCTTGCTTTTTAACATAGTACTCCTCACCATGTTGAGAATAGTTCAATTCTTCCTCTCTGTCCCTCCATTTTGTTGTGGTGAGTATGGAGTCATCATGGGATGGTGAATTCCATTTTATTCACAAAAAATCTTGAATTCATTAGTTGTGAATTCTCCACCTGTATCGGACCGAAGAGCTTTGATTTGATAGCCACTATGTTTCTCCACCATTAATTTGAACCTTTTGAAGGTTCCAAACACTTCATATACCCAAGTTTTCCAAGAATAGTCATCAATGAAAAGCATAAAGTAATTATTCTTACCAAGTGATGATGGCTTGATTGGTCCGCACACATCCGAGTGTATCAACTCCAATGGATATTGAGCCCTCGTTAAAGACTCCTTGGGAAAACTCTTTCTTGCCTACTTGCCAAAAAGACATCCTTCACGGAGTTGTTTAGGATGGTTTATGGAGGGCAATCCTTTCACCATTCTTCTATTGCTCATCATTTTCAGCCTGTCGAAGTTCAAATGCCCAAATCTCATGTGTCATAGCCAAGACAAATCTTTGAAATAAGATTTCAAACATATAAGAATATCACTTTGAATATTTAGCTAGCAAAAACATTCGATTTTTTGTCATGGGCACCTTAGCAAGCAATCTTCCACTTTCATCTTTCAACATGAAGTATTTATCTTTTAAGTGAATATCATAATTCTTTTCTAATAATTGGCCCAAACTCAAAATGTTACTTTCATAGCTGGCACATAAAACACATTAGAAATTAATTGATGACTCCCATCTTTTGAACAAATCAAAATTGTACCTCTTCCTTTCACTTGAACTTTCGAAGAGTCGTAAAAAGTTATATCTCCATCGGTTTATTCATCAAGTTTCATGAATAAATTTCTCTTTCCGCAAATGTGATTACTTGCGCCGGAATCAAGATACCATGTACTCTCATTCTCGTCTTGATCATTTTTGGAAGCTAGAAGCAAAGTAGGGCTCGGATCTTCTTTTCCATAATTGCTTTTCGCAAAATTGTTTGTCTCCTCCATGTTATTTCTACATTCCCAAGAATAGTGGCCAAGATGATGACAAGTAAAGCACAACTTCAGATTTGTCATACCTCATTTGATGACCTCCACGACTTCTACCTCTTCCATGATTTCTTCTTTGATTGGAGTTCTGACTCGTCTCATTTTTATATGAGGTATTTTAGTCACCTCTTCCATGACCACGACCTCGGCCTTTTCCCTGTCCTCGAAATCCTCCACATATGCGGCCTCTTTGGGATGTGTCTTGGTTTGTGTCCTTCAATGATAGCTTTGCTTTCAAAGCTTGTTCAATCAATTCTTGAACCAATTTTATCAATCTTTCTTCATGTGCTTGTAAAGATCTGGCAAGTTCATCAACGGTGATGGTGTCTAGATCTTTAGACTCTTTGATGGCAACCACAATATAATTAAATCTCATATCCAAAGATCTCAAAATTCTTCCAATAATTCGATCATCTTTCATATCATCTCCATATCTTTTCAATTGATTTGTGACAACCAATACTCTTGAGAAATAATCTGAAATGAATTCGGAATCCTTCATGTGTAGAGATTCAAACTCTCCTCTCAATGTTTGGAGACGTACCTTCTTCACTTTATCAACACCTTTAAATGAAGCTCGAAGAGCTAGTTTCCCATGCTTGCTTAGGAAGTAGTTGCCGCTCGCGTATTTTGTGTTGGAGGATCGGTGGCCGGCTAGAGGGGGGTGAATAGCCCTTAATCCGCATATACGGTGGAATTTACTCGTTCTTGCGTGTCGCTTGTCTACAATTATCGTTAGCGCAGCGGAAATGATAGAAATACAAAATGAATAAATACAACACACAAGACACGACAATATACTTGGTTCGGAACTTTAGGATTCCTACTCCACGGGGCGAGCTCAACGAGCTCTAGAGATGCACACAACATTACTCAAACTCCTTCTCGACAACACGTCGGAGGTGGAGAAACCTCATACAAGCAATTACACTAAGTAATACAAGCAAATAAAAATACAAGAAAAAATATGAGTAAAGAACACTTTACAAACTTCGCTTTGAATACTTGCTTGTTGCTTACTTTGGATTGCTCTTGAAGGACTGGAATGCAGCAGCAATTCCCCTTCAAAATCTTCCCAAAAGTCTTGGCGAAATCCTCTATCTCAAGCTCTATTTATAACCTGCATTGAGCTGATTTTGCGCCCATCAGTCGACTGGTCCTGTAGCCGTTGTCTCACAATGACTCGATCCACGCTGGCCAAGTTCCAACGGATCCATCATTAGTCGACTGATCATGTCCATCAGTCGACTGATGATCCCATCAGTCGAGTGGTCACTGCGATTACTCAACTGGAAGACCTTTTGTGGCCGAAAACATTCCGATCAGTCGACTGATATCCCTAATCAGTCGACTGCCCTCCCTCGGCAGTCGACTGTTCGGCCAAAATATGGTCAGTCGAACACCGATCGAGTCCAATCGACCTAGAGCAGTCGACTGGTACCTATATCAGTCGATTGATATCGGGTAAAACCTCAAACACCAAGTTGTTTGAGCATCCGACCATCAGGTAAACCCTCAAACACCACGTTTGAGCATCCGACACTCAGTCTTAGCCACTTGGCCAAGTCCACCTCATCCTCTCATGGAGTTCCCCACTGAAGCTCTCTTCCCTCAGCCTACGCCCCTCGGATGCACCAAGCACACAGTTTCGCAATGTCATCCTTCGCATCTCTTGCCCTAGAAGTCTGCTTCCCTTGGGCCTCACTCCATTCGCTCCCCATCCGACGACCCCTCGGATGCACTAAGTGCACGGCTTCGCAATGTCATCCTTTACCGACTCAAGGACCCCGAGCCTAGTGAACTTGCCAAGTCCTCAAGACTTCCCACACCAAGCCTCATGCTTGGATTTTCCATGCCAAGCCCCATGCTTGGACTTTCACCGCCAAGGATACACACTTGGACTTACGTGGCCAACCCATGTTGGACTTTCCCAACACCAAGCCCCATGCTTGGACTTTTTACCACCAAGGCTACACACTTGGATTTACGTGGCCAACCCATGTTGGACTTCCCATGACAATCTCATGTCATACGTTTTGTCTAATATCAAAATATAGTTCGAGTCAAACTCAAGTCCGGGCCGATTGCACAAACAATCTCCCCCTTTTTGATGTTTGACAAAACCTCAAACTCAAGTCTACCAATTATCCCCAATTGTCAATTCTCACATCCCAATGAGAATTCCAACTATCTTAATTGGTAACTTCTCTCCCTTTTTGACATACATCAAAAAGGTCCTCCCCAAGGGTATGAATGTCTCATATCCCAATGAGATCTTACAATCTCTCCCTTAGAGGAATAAACATGCCTACAATCTTTCCAGTGATAAGTCTCATATCACTTAAGAGAGGCAATCTCCCAATTTTCCTTCCATGAGGACAAATACACATTCATCTTCCCATGATGGATACTTTCCCCTAAAGGCTTGCTCCCCCTTGACCATTGCACCAACAATGTCCTTGGAGAATCCCTAAGCCAATAGGAACGCTAAACAATAAAAAATAAAGCAAAGTTCAACAATGAACTCTCACACACCTTAAAATTGATACTCACCCTAAATACTTCTCCTAATCCATATCCAATGGATTTCTACCCTTTCTAATGCTCTCCAAAGCATGCCCTAGGGTTAGGAGTGGTTAGGGGACCAAAACATAGCTAAACATGAGCCTAACAACCAAGGTTTACCCGAAATCAGCATTATCAGTCGACTCTCTCAGCTACTAGTTGACTCCTTCCCACATTAGTCGACTTCCATCCATGGCAGTCGACTGATAATTGCAAAGTGCAGTTTTCAATTTTTCAGAAATGAATTTCTAAAATTCGTAAGTAAATATACATAAGTTGAAAAATCATAAAAATTCATATGTATATTACTTATTACAATCGTTATAGGTGAAAAATATTAGAAAATTATTTTACCCACAAAATAGTGAGATTAATACAAAATTCAAAAGTTGAGAAAAGCTTCAATATTGAGCCCTCTTTGTATCATCCCATTCAATGGTGATTGCTATCAAAAGATAGACTTCACCAAGGTTTTTTAAAATGATCTTGAAATGTTTTTAAAACCTTTAATTCAATTTTCCTAAACATCTCACTTGTATCTAGATGTGTGAAACACATACAAGTCAAGTTCTAGTGAGATGTGGGCTTTGTTCATTTAGAGTCTCATGTATTTTTCTAGGCAACATTATTTGATTCTCTTATGCATGAGACTTCAAATCATGCCTTAGTCCTTAAATCCATTTTATTTATGCATGAATGATGATTATGGCATAATGATAACAAAAATAAAAATATGTGTCAAAATCATGATGTCATGACATGTGATTGAAATCTAAGCATACATGACATATAAAAATAACCCTAAAAATGATCATGATATTTTATATAATAAAAATAAATATAATGACATGTCATGACAAGGCAAACAAAGCATGACAATTATAAAATACTAAGGTATAGAATACCTAAGTGTTAAACTCATAATGTCATTTCTAGGATTAAGTCCATTTTTGCCAATTATCCTCCTAGTCTGCCAAAAGCCCAAAATGGCACACCATTACTTCTAAGACCTAATTGTGCCAATTTAATCATTTTTCATCTTCTCAAACCATGTTGACACATCCTAAAGTGTCAACTCACTATGGTTAGGTTAACTACCTATCCACTTAGGGTTGACACACCTAACCCATTTAACGTGAATCGATCATGCTCCTAGGAACCCAATATCTATTGGAGCTCCTTGGGTTAACTAGGTATTCACTATGGATAACTTCCCTAGATACCTTCCTAATGACCCTTTTTGGCTTTGAAGCCTTAATCAAATGGGTCTTTCCTAGGTCAACTCTAGAGGTAACTCCCCCTTTAACCTTCTTAGTGGCTACTTTAGTTTTTCTCGATTTCTTAGCCACTAAACACACATCATGGCTAATCTTAGGGATAGCTTCCCTATTAGCCTTGATTTTTCTAGACCTAGAATTAGTTCTATAATTGAATGGAACCGTATGGTAGGACATATGTTTGTGACCCAAACCTTTCTTGCCCTTGGACATTTCTTGTTTCCTAGGCCTTAAATTTTGAACATTTGACCCTTTAATTGAATTTGTAATTCTTGCTAGGGTCTTGTCAAGTTTCTCAAGCCTTGACCTCAAGGCTTGGTTTTCCACCTCTAACCTTTCCAATTTTGATTTTTCATTTATCTTTTGAGAATTATTTTTCTTCTTAGGCATGTGTCTACCCTTCTTAGGGTTTATGCCTAAATTCTCTTCTATTATCCTAATGGACTCCTTAGGTAAGATAGGTCTAGTGTTATTGGTCCTAGGTTTGTCCTTAGGTAAACTAACATGCTTGGCACCTAAACAAAAATATTTATTCCTACTAGCATGCTTTTCATTGATAATGGCAAGTGAATTAAAATCATTTCTAGCATGCTTGTTAACCTTAGGAATTGAAGGTGCATTAATTAAATTTACCTTAGGGTTAGCTTTGGAAGCTTTCCCTACATGAGATGCTCCTTCTTGCCCATTCTTCCTCCCCCTAGGGCATTGGCTTCTATAATGTCCCCTTTGATTGCATTTGAAGTATACAATATGCTCCTTGCTTCTAATTGTGGGGACACCAGCATCTTTCACCTTTGGTACCGGTTGATCCTTCTTCACCTTCTTGGAACACTTACTTTTATAGTACCCTTGCTCCCTACACTCAAAGTATATTATGTGACTTTTATTTTTAATTATAATGCATGAGTTACCTAGGGAGGTGGTGGAAGTCTCTTGATCACTTCTTCCGGAGGTAGATGCTTCGTTTTGATCTTGCTCCGGAATGGAAGACCTCTCCTCTCCCTCAATGCTAGAGATGGAGGTTTCCTCCAAGTCATCCACATCTTCAAATGTAGATGGCGATTCTTCAACATCCTCGGATCCATATGTTGATGGGCATTCCTCCTCGGCTTCCTTTTCTACTTGTGCCGGTTCGGGATGTTCATTGAATTTGATCACTTTATTCCATAAATCCTTTGCATCCCTATAATTACTTAATCTAGACCAAATATGGTTAGGAATCAAATCATTTAGCATTTTTATTACCTGGATATTTGTCTTGAAATCCTTGATTTGTTCCTTGGTCCATCTTGATTTTTCTATTGGCTTATTTTCCTTATCCCTAGGCACTTCAAAACTATTTTCAATAATTAACATGAAATCAAAATCAGTTTCGATATATACCTCCATCTTTCTTCTCCACCATTGAAAATCTCCTTCGAATTTTGGTGGTTGGAGGTTGTATACGGCCATCTTGTTGTGCTTTGTTTTGGCGGTTAGTCCTCGACAAGCTCCTCGCTCTGATACCACTTGTTGGAGGATCGGTGGCCGACTAAAGGGGGTGAATAGCCCTTAATCTGCGTATACGTTGGAATTTGCTCGTTCTTGCGTGTCGCTTGTCTACGATTATCGTTAGCACAGCGAAAATGATAGAAATACAAAACGAATACAATACAACACACAAGACATGACAATATACGTGGTTCGAAACCTTAGGGTTCCTACTCCACGGGGCGAGCTCAACGAGCTCTAGAGATGCACATGACACTACTCAAACTCCTTCTTGACAACACGTCGGAGGTGGAGAAACTTCGTACAAGCAATTACACTAAGTAATACAAGCAAATACAAATACAAGAAAAAATACAAGTAAAGAACACTTTACAAACTTCGCTTTGAACATTTGTTTATTGCTTGCTTTGGATTGCTCTTGAAGGACTGGAATGCAGCAGCAATTCCTCTTCAAAATCTTCCCAAAAGTCTTGGCGAAATCCTCCTTCTCGAGCTCCATTTATAACCTGCATCGAGCTGATTCCATGCCCATCAGTCGATTGATTGTGACCATCAGTTGACTGGTCCTGTAGCCGTTGTCTCACAACGACTCGATCCACGCTGGCCAAGTTCCAACGGATCTATCATCAGTCGACTAATGATCCCATCGATCGATGGTCCCATCGATCAGTGGCCCGTGATCACTGATCGAATATCGTGGTCAAAACTCCCCGATTAGTCGATCGATATCCCTAATCGGTTGGTGATGGTGTCGTCGATCGCCCTCCTCGGCGATCGCATTCGGCCACAGTCGATCGAACCGGTCGAGTCCAATCGACCTAGAGCAGTCGACTAGTACCTATACCAGTCGATTGATGTCGGGTAAAACCTCAAACACCAAGTTGTTTGAGCATCCGACCATCGGGTAAACCCTCAAACACCACATTTGAGCATCCGACACTCAGTCTTAGCCACTTGGCCAAGTCCACCTCATCCTCTCATGGAGTTCCCCACCGAAGCTCTCTTCTCTCGGCCTACGCCCCTCGGATGCACCAAGCGCACGACTTCGCAATGTCATCCTTCGCGTCTCTTGCCCTAGAAGCTCTCTTCCCTTGGGCCTCACTTCATTCGCTCCCCGTCCGGCGGTCCCTCGGATGCACAAAGCGCACGACTTCGCAATGTCATTCTTCACCGACTCAAGGACCCCGAGTCTAGTGAACTTGTCAAGTCCTCAAGACTTCCTACACCAAATCTCATGCTTGGATTTTTCATGCCAAGCCGCATGCTTGGACTTTCACCGCCAAGGTTACACATTTGGACTTACATGGCCAACCCATATTGGACTTTCCCAACACCAAGCCCCATGCTTGGATTTTTCACCACCAAGACTACACACTTGGATTTACGTGGTCAACCCATGTTGGACTTCCCATGACAATCTCATGTCATATATTTTGTCTAACATCAAAATATAGTTCGAGTCAAACTCGAGTCTGACCCGATTGCACCAATATTTTAGGCCTTTTTCTTGGAGGATGCCTCATTTTCATCAACGCCAATTCTCCACAGGATCCCAAGCTTCATATGCTCCAAGCAAAACATTCATTCTTATGCACCAATTATCATAATTTTCCTTAGTGAGAGATGGAACAACAAATGGGGTTTCATTCGCTATTTTTTCTTCAAGCTTTACCTTCAAAAACAAATAGTCGACTCTGATACCAATTTGTTAGACGACGGAGAGCATAAAAAACTATATCACTCTTTTAATGAAGGAAACTATCTTGTATTATCACCTGAATTGTTAATACATAGGATATTTATAGAGAATATCAAAAATGTATCTTCACAAATACATGAACCAATAATAAATGACATACATGCATCATTGAAGAGTCATTCATGAATCCTTCAAAAGACCTCCAATATTCATGCTACAATATTAAATAACTATGACTCAATTAATTTAGTTTATATTTTCAACATTGTCTTGCCGCGAAGAGTAGTCCATGCACGTCAAAGATAACACCCGGACGAAGGTAGCCACGTTGAACTGGTACACCTCTAGATCGATGAAGAAGGTAAGCTTCCGGTTCAAGATGTTCACCGTGAAGACAACACCAAGCTTCACCTACTGATCCTCTCGGATCATAGGGATCGGGCCCTTAATGAACTGCAACAGCCCGCCAATGACGTGCGAGGAGACCAGAAACTGTCGACGTCATGAGCCGCTTCTTCCCCCTTGGCCTCCAGGAATCAGGATGAGGTCGACGAGCTTCGCAAGGATAATTAGCGTCACCAGGATGAGGAGCCCTGCATTCGGCGAGGACGTAGCTTGTGTTCCTTGAAATCCATCCCTCGCCACGACCATCATCTAGATTTTTCGCCCAACAAAATTGAGATTCCATTATAATAAGCAGGCAATGACCTGAAAATTCTCAACGAGGGGTACTTGCAAGTGGAAGGGATGTTAATCTCAATCTCAAGTGACATGCACCTTAGATTTCCTTATTCACTGTCATCAACAACTCAGTTACGACCGCAAGGATAATATACTATATTTTCTATGGGGATAGCGCGTTGATAAGACCGTATCACAATTTACGGATGAGACACGGATTGAATCTCGGGGGAAGGTCTAAAACTCTCTCCCGGATTCAGAATGACTCTCCATGGCTTTGCTGATCACGTCAGTCTATAGGACCTCGTGATTTATCTCTCGCACAATGATTCTGAAATGATAGATTGACGGTTCCAATCTTTAATGAGTAATATACGATAAACGAAGTTGGCTTGACCATGCATGTGAAGGATTCCATTAATTTTTTTTATCCATTTGGAGGTAGGGGCAAACATTAATAAACCGACAGGTGTCAAATATCGGTAGAATTTTAATTTTTGAGAACTTTCACCGTTCTTAAAAACATAACAATTTCAAGTTCATTTTGATCAATTATGACTTTTAACTATTTAATTAGTCTTAGATCATTTTGATTTGCTAAGACTTTTCACATGATTAGAGACCACTTTGTTAGGACTTCTATTTATTTGACATTCAATCAATCTTAATTGACTTTCATCACTTACTAATTATTCAATTAATCTTAATCTATACAAATTTTCATCGATATTTATTTGATTTTTCACTTGCCAATTTACTATTATTGGACTAAATAGTTTATCAATGTCTATTAGACTTTTTTTTATTAACACTTTGAATTTTTCTCTTTATCAAATGTATAATAAATTTCAACCCATTTAAATTTTATTCAATGTCAAATATATAATTAACTTTTACCTACTTGACCTAGTTAAGCCGAACTTAAACTTAACTATATTTGACCACAACATAATTGCCCTAACATATTATATAAATATCAAAACAACTCAAAACACTAACCCTTGGTCTAATAGGACCAAATTGAAACACCGACATGCTTATGTACAATTGGTTGATCATCTTAAGAGTATACAAGTAATGAAAATAAAAGACAATACAAACATGATACTAACACAAGAATTTTATATGATTCAAAGAGTTGACTCTATCTCAACCTCGTCTCATCGCTATTATCAACCCTTTAAATAATGTGATGAGGTAGGCTTTTATAGACAAGGATAACATTTGATCCAACTTATGAGATTTCACAAATTACCACTCTTCGCTCACAATAATAAATGAAATGATTGCAAGGAGACTATAGATTAGCAAGAGTTAGAGGTTAAAGCCTTTCCATTCCAAAATTAGAAATCTATCCAACTAGCAGCCCCTGTCACCCGTCCCAGGACTGCGGTGAGAGGGAGGTAAATCGCGAGGGGATTATGTCCCTTGACACGGTGGCAAGCCTTTCCATTCGTCTTCAACTTTAATCCATTATTGATATCATGCATCGCGACATTAAAGACTAAAATTTTAATGTCTCAAAATTAAAAATTTTAAACCTTGGATCAACTAGGCAACTTGAGAATGATCCAATTTTGAGAGACTTTAACAAACAAATCTAGGCAACTCGGCCAACTAGTGCCTCAAATTCAAATATCCAACTCTCAAATCTACAAAACTCTTCCTAGTTCGAGATCTCCACAACTCAACCTCTTCAATCAACAAGCTCATCCTGACCTCACTAGTCAATAACCTCATCATGAGCTTCCATCTTCACAACTTAAATCCATGAGCTCGACAAGCTCTAGGTGTGATTTCCAAGTCAAGTTATTATGATGACCTGCCCACTAGATTAGTTATATCAAGAACCAAAAGGCCAAATTGACAATGTATTATTGGTACATTAAAATAATATGCTCAAGTTCAACTACAAGGCAAGAATTGTTTCTCCAACGTTTGAGTTGATCCTCTCCAGCATTTGAGTCTTCAACGGGCCCATGATAGAGGTTGTCTTTGGTTTAAGATGGAGATAAAGATTACAAAAATTGGCATGGGCTTCCTTTTCCCTCTTCTCCAGAACGAACCTCTGCCCTAATTTAAAGGTCCTGAGGACATGTGACACCTTCTACGGAATCTGCCACACGGAGCTGATGGAACATCTGACACTCGCTCCTAGTGTTGATGTCGGGGTGCCTCTTGGTTGTGGTTGACGCATCTTGCCTCGGACGGCCCTTCTCTGATGTACCCAGCTGCTCATCAAAAAATATAGTGGTTAATCAGATGTGTAAGGTGATACTTAAGGTAATAAGGAGACGAGAATGACCCCAATGGTCCAGTCATTCGGCTCTTGTGTCTTGATGCACCGTACCTCTGTCCTCTATGCCAATCAAATGTCCTGTAGATTTTGCCGTATGTGTCAATATGGCAAAGGGCGGTACGATACATGAGCTCTGTTCCTTAGGTGACCCCGCAAGAACTGTGAACCAAGTCTGGATTCCAGAAATTCAGTAGTAATTGCACATCAGTGCGTAAGTGGGCTTCACAGGCAAGCCACACATCCTGGTCCCCCCCTCTCTTTAGTTAAGAGTGTCGGGAAAGTATTGATTGATAGATGACCACTCAGTAAGACCCCTGTGCAGTATGAACCACGACTGGGGAGTGAGGATGGCCAGCCAGCCTCAGCTTTGGCCCTTTACTGCTAAGATGCTGGTGATGTCTGCATTAAATAGCTCAAATTGTGACCACTTGGCATCAATAATAGCAGCAGCACTTCACTTTTACAGAATCCCCACCCAGAGAAGCTCAAACAAGAAAAACAAGATCTTCCTGCCTAATTTATCTATCCACCGATCCACATTTGCTCTGGCAATGAGGTTGTCCTGCTCTTCCACTCACCGACTGTTCTTGGTGCAACCAAGCTTTGCCTTTGGCCGATGGATGCTTCAAGAGGCCAATCCCCCCTCAATTTATAGAGTGCAAATAAGACTAAGAATCCCTGCCATGCATCTTTAGAGACCATTAAGAGTTAAGATTACTTGGGAAAAGACGATGATTGATTGACGCTGCATTAATCGATCTGATTCCTGTTAAAATGCTATGATAAAATGGACCACTTAATAAGCCTCCAGAAACATTCAACCATCAAACAGAGGTTAATAATTTGAATTTTAAAAAAAAAAACCCAAAGTTGATACACAATTTGAAGGCTATCAATTAACTGACTCCGATATGAAAACCATCAAACTCAGACCCCCCAAACTTGGGATATATTCAGCTAAGCAGCCTGAGCCATGATTGAGTTGCAGATAAGAATAACCAGTGTCGCTAAAATCTGCAATAATCAATTCATATCTGATCGTCCAAAAATTCACAATCAATCCACGTTAATGAAAACATTTTTCTGAATCAGATTGGGAAATCAGTCGTGCCAAACAATACATCTTTCTGATCAGACTGGGATATACAATGTTCCCAACAACATGATATGTTCCCCTTCACTGCATCTAGTAAATAACATTGTTCCTTGATTGTTCTTACACTTGCAATCACGTAAACCAGTTTACTTCTTTTTTTTTTCAACTACACATTGCAGTCAGATAAATCTCGTATGGATGTATAGTATGGACTTGAACAATAAAGATAAGATGATTCCACTAGTGCATTAGATATCACACAACTCAGATATACTCGGGCAAAAATGACAAGCTTCAAAGCATTGGAAGCAAATATTGTACTTCACCACAAACACCACAAATTGGAATATTGCTGTATTAGGGTTTAAAGATTGCAGAAAAATAGGTTGCATGCCCATATAAACCCCCAGTATTCACCAGAATTTGAAGCTCACATAATACAAACAGAAGCTGGAACTTGAAGTCTATTTTCTTTGTGATTTTAATTGAGCAAAAAAGATCTTAAGCAACTCAAAATTCATTGCAAAAATACAAAGATTCATGACACACAAGGAACAAAGAACGGGAAATGAGTTAAAGATACTAAATAAAATAAACAGATGAATATTTACATGGTAGGTGCGTACATAGTTTAAGAACTAACTTAGCTATTCAGTAGTATATATATATACCACAAGGGACTTTGTAAGCAAAACTACAATACCAGCAAAACTGTAGAATAAGTTAAGTTCCATGTCCCAGCCTGGGGACAAACAAGCATAGGCAGGATGATAAGGGACTTACCAACAAAGCATACAGTATCTCATAAGTTGGTACTCACCACAAAAAACGATCTCAACAATTTTTGCTTAACTTCTTCAAAAAGCCTGCACCATGAGAAAGATTGAAGCTTAAGTCCCTTGCAATAATATTCCGTAAACAAAAAAGACACTAAAAATATTAAACATATGATCCAAAAGTATTTTTGTGAAATGAAGATACATGATCATTGGTCACTAAGATTTCCTTTTTTACTTTCTAGTAGTAAACTGAAGTTGATGGACGAAGACAGCAAATAACTCTACCGTAACTCAATTTTAGCTAGAAGTGTATACTATGAAGGGAATCAGGCAAGGGAGTAATCATGAATTAGGTCTTAAGATGAGTGAATGATTTGAAATAGTGGCAGATAAAGTTCTGGAAACACAAACCATATCACTTCCAGGATAGCCCCTAGAATTTTCAGGGTTAGCAGTAGCAGCAGGTTCCTTTGTTCCTTCACCAGCTATTCTTTCATCAGAAGCAGATGGACTTTCTTCCACTCGAGAATTTGATGTTCCAGGGTTCATCTTCTGGACTTCCTCGTGAGTACAGATGAAGATTTTCCGGACCATATTGCAAAATTCACTGAAATGGAAATCAAATCAGCTTACTCGGCAGTAAAAGCTCTGCCACAAAAGCAGAACAAAGTTAGAATACTTACTCCCATGGATCATCTCCAACAAGCATTATATCACCTTCATTGTCAGTGTAGACAACCAGCCAAGTTTTGTCAGCAGACACTAATGCACCCTCAAAATCGAACATTCGATCGAGTTCCGCAACAAGTTCTTCATAACCATTAAACTTGGTGAGATCAACAGATCTGCCAAGAGCAATACCTTGCTTATGCACCTGATCAATATATTCAGTGGTCAGACTCTTCTCTAACAATATAATAATGGAGGTTGATCCTTCCAGACATCTGTGATTCCACAATTGCCCAGAAACACAAATAGATAGCCATAACATATGTTAGGATGACTTTGTAGGATGTAGTAATGATACAACATATTAACTTCAATAGTTTCATACATGACTTCATATAAACTTTCGCTTCAGGGGAGTACACAAATTCTCCACCAATCATCAAACCGAAAAATAGAGTAAAATGTTCAGTATAAACAAATTCCTTTATCTTGGTTTAAATTGACCAATGATTCTAATAAAAACAGATGTAAAATGTTCTAATAATGAAATTACTTTATCTTGGTTTAAAACCCCAATCTACATGATAAGAAAAGAACGGGCAACCTAATCTCTATGGTTGAAAATAAGAATAAACAAAGAAAATATCTTTCAAACATGATCCCTTTGAGCCTCAACTACATGACAATTCCAAGGCAAAATAAACTCATAAAAACAAAATAAGTCAAAAGGTAGCACTGTCACAGTAAACAAATCAAAGGGAAGGAATGGCAAAAAATAAAAATAAAGAAAGAAACCTTTGTGCAACTCCGAGTTGAACCACTTTGCACTTTGTCCTGGTTATCTTTAGAAGCCTGTGGATAAACTGGTTCGAATTTCTCTGGGACGCCATTTGTCAATGAGCTACCAATAAGTTTTTCTGTAACGGGCAACTCCAATTGCTTATTAGCCTCTAAGCCCAGTGATAGGGGCAAAGGTGCAGGAGGATGGACATGTGGCAACAGAATATCAGCTGACTTATTCTGTGGTGCAACTGATTCAGATGTCAGTAGACTGCTGTTTAGATTAAACCCAAATAGCTTATAACCTCTTGTTCCTTGTGGCTTTGTTACCTCATTTTGTGACAGTATCATAGGTTGAGGCTTGATGACCTTAGGTAGAAGCCAGTTATCAACTCGAGAATCCGGCAATAAACTTCCCAGCCAATTGGGTGAATATTGATCACCAGCAGAACCATGATGTTCGGAAAACCCACCCTGCATGTCATATCTGGAAATTCCAGTTTTCTGGTAGGACACTTCAGCAACTTGTGCACTTGCCTTCAAATTACATTCAGACATACTAAAATTTGAATTTGGAGGCATCAAAGACCATAATCCAGGTGAATAGTCATGTTTGGCCTCTCGATCTTGAAAATGAGTCTTTAAAATATTTTTATCACTTAAAGCCTGCTCATAAAATGATGGAAAGCCACTTGAATCAAGAGGCTGGAATACTGAACATGTTTGCTCATGCTTGTTTACATGCATTAAGCTGTCTGACCCAAATCTTCTCTGAGCAGAAACATCATTTTTCTCTCCCTCATATGTTGACCACATCATGTATTCTGGGGCTTTATTTGACTCAGTAACATCGGCAAAGGCACTTTTCAAGGTCGTCCCTTCTTGACCTTGCAAGACCCTTCGTGCTACATGTGATTGGGAAGGGTCTGCAGTAATTTTAGAAGTGCCTGAAGAAAAATAATAAAATCAATAGTTTGAAGCTAAACTAAATCATGCCAAGTGCAGCAATTATGTACAAGGCATAATACCTTCTTTTTTAAGAGAAGTGTCATGTGAATAGGAAAAGGAAGAATTTCGTGGCTTTTTTGGTCGAGACATTTGTAGAGGATTAAGAGGAGGTGGTGTGAGAGCAGGCTCAATTTTCCATGGAGAAACCCTCTCAGGGCGAGGAATAGAAGATGTCTCATCCCACCGCACCTACAAAATTGAAGCATAGTATTATTCAATCTAGCTTGGGGAATAATGCCATTATAATAAACAAGCACCTTGAGGCATTTCCATTTTGAAGCAGGCCACCTGTCAGCGTCAGCATCGCTTATCCCAACAATAGTTCCAGTGAACCTTTTATACATCCAAGATTCCACAGATCAAAAGCTCTTATACATCTACAACAATAATTTCTATAATATACTTGCGGAATATGACCTCCATATACCTTTGTTCTGGGGCCTCTTCGCCTTCAAATCTCATTTTGAACCTCATCCCAATAGAGTGGTTGCTCTTAATGGATTCCATATATTGATCAAATGAAACAATAAATTCTGATGGACTCGTCCTGTTGGAATAATTAACAAATGTCTAAATAAATGATCGAACAACTAAATTATGGTTACTAGTTTTAGTTTGAAAAAGCATAGTAATTTCAAGACTAACAAACAAAGTAATGAACTTAGGTCAACTGCCCCAGGATTCATAGTAAGAGGACCACATAGGTTAAACACCTCGGTTTGTAGTAAACTGTAAACATGGTGCCTGTGTTGACAGCATGCCAAGCTGTTGCAAGGACGCCCAGGTGCATACTGTGACTTGATATAACTGATGATGGAACATTAGCCAGCTGTCTCATTGCCCGTCTCACTCCAACACGAAGTTCCCCATTCTCTCCTCTGTTAATTAGGAACGGATCATTGCTCGCAGTATATCAAAATTGGATCAAAAGTGATGAATAGAGATAGATACACACTAACCTTAGAAATATAAAGGCATCTCCAGCAACAAGCCTCTTTGAGCTAACAAAAACACTCCATCCACTTTGAAGTAAATGCCTGCGTGGTTGACCTATTTCATGCAACATTTAGTAGATTATGAAGGGAACAAGGTAACCAGAAGGAAACAACAACAGAGAAGGTTATTAGGTAGATAAGTAAAATCAACGCATCTAGCTTTTCAGTGTACGAGTTACATGTGACAATGCTTTATCAATCTCATTACGGAGCACCAAAAGAAATGGATGAAATAGAAACACAAATTACGACAGATGGAACTTCACCAAGACAACAAATAACTCTTGGAAAACAAATGCTCTTGAGCCTAGTAAAAAATCAAATGCGTAAGAGCCACATCCCTAAATCTATTAGAACATTATCAGCAACTCAATGAAATAAAATTCATAAGAAACTTCATCTGCAACAAAGCATAGAAGCTATTAACTTTTATTTACCCCGAAAGATGTGGCGGAAACGCCACTCCGCTCCATGCAAATCCTTTGCCACCAGATCTTGACTTGGTGGCTGCCGGCTCATGTCCTGATCACCAACCAAATAATAAACAAAAACCGAAATAAATAAGAAGAGCATGAATAAGTACAACTTCAAATCTTACCAGCGGAGGGAGGCACTCATCCGCATGACGTCGTAGCACAGAGAAACCACCATGTGTGCTAGTATCGGATGCGGTAAGTGTTTTGCAGAAAGAATACACATGGGGCTTCGGAGATGGAACGGCTTCGTTCTCTACTGTGGTCTCGTCTTGCTGATGCAACGTTCATAAAATACATATAACAAAAATATACCCAACTTTATCTTCATAGGCTTCAACAAAAACACAGAGAGAACGATCCATGAACAGGCAGATGTGCGTGCTTTGAAAACCTACCTTATCTGGGAGCAATGTCACCTGAGCATATACCTCGTCAGTATCTGGTTCAGCCTGTCAAGATAAACCACAATTCTAAGATTAATCAGAGGAAAAGAAACAAATCCTTAGCTCTCTCACTGAAAACAAAAAAGACAGAATTTCGGAAGAGCACCTTCAGTTGAACATTCATCACACGGCAAAGGATCTTCCATGGCAGGTTGTAAAGCGGCATCTGCCGGTCAGAAACCTGATTTGTGGACGCCTCCACCTAAAACGCGGCGGTAGACGAGTAAATAATAAGCACAAGAACCTTGACGACAATGAGAGTAATACTAGAAGACCAAAAGAAGAAATCCTAGGAATTGAAAGTTTAGAAGACATTTGAGCAAATTATGGAGTCCCTTGGATATTTCGCTTGGCACCTGCTCAATATGACCTTGAGGGAAGTAAAAAACTTTCTCTCCAACTCTTGGAATCGTCACCAAAGGACCGGCACAAGCAAGCCATAACTCGGTGTACAGACGGTCCTCTGATCCTGTTACAGAAACAAAACATAATCAAAACCAGAAGAAATTTTATCGAACACTGACTCAGATCGGCGATGAAACTTACCTTTAACGCTGAGAGGGTCGTCGGCAAAGCCCAAGCTTTCATTCGCATCACCAAATCCGCCGGTCGTTGCTGCGCGCTCATTCGGCTCGCTACACCCCGACGAGAAGCTCTGCACTTGTCCTCCACAGCTACCCTTAACCGACACCTCCGAAGACGCCATCAATTCCTCGGAAACGGCCGCAGCTCCACGACTTCCCTACCCACCGCCGATCCAATCAAAATAACCCATCATAAACCCTAAACCCAATCCATTAACCAATTCTCAGAGCATCAGCTCCCCTGATCACTTCTCAACCTCCGACGCCCTCTCTCTCTCTCTCTCTCTCTCTCTCTCTCTCTGTAATCACCTCCCTTGTTTTCCTTGTTCTTTTGAGCGACGAGAGGAGCGGAAGAAATGTGAGGAAAGAGGAGACTACGTACTGTCGTCGACCCTGGCAGCGTTATTGGATCCCATCCAGGTCGCACAGCCTACGCCAAACTTGCAGACGCACATTGTCGGAGGGGATCCACAGTATTAAAAGATCATTGCAATTCGAAGATTCCGGACCGAGCGTACTCTGGGCGAGATCCCAACTGCGGCTTAACTCGGGTCAAATTCCCATGGTAATCATTCCAACCACGGTCGGTTGGCAACGAGGCCCGGCTCGCCCGGAACATCTTCTTAACGCCGTTAAATGAACTCCCGGATCTAAAATGCTGAGCCGGTGACCCTTTCCCGTTTCGCGCCCGGAGAGCGCCCATGTCGTGCTATTAACGGACAGCCAAACTAAAATTAAAAATAAAAATAAAACCTTTTTTTCCCGTCCATCCTAAATATTATAATAAATCAGGCAACCTTTATTTTTAATTCGATAGCTGAGGTCTGGTGGTCCCCGGTCTCCTTGTTGGACAGATGACTGACCACGCTAGAGTGCCATAATGGAGCGGTGTTGTTACTGTCCGGTGACTGCACCACCTCGAGCAAGTCCGTGATTATTCCGTAACGCACGCACGTAGCCACGTTTCGGAGCGTTAGTCGTCCGCAGTAACGGCCTCCCTCCTCCCGGCCTGGGATTTAGCTGTGTCCGTCCGAACAGCATCCCGTCAAACCAACCACACGTCACGCTGTCGTCCAGCCAGCTGCCGAGTCACGTTGCGTATGCTGTTCGCTGTTTGTCTCAATTCCTGATGACGCAGCTGGCTCCGGATTAGGTCGTGCGTGCCGGCCGACGACGGACGGCGTTGCAGCGGAAGCGTCACGAGAAACTCCGACGGTACAAATGGCGATAACATCTGGGCCGTCCATCGAGCTGTGGGTGACCCGGTAAACCCGGGAGTAGATGGTGTAGTTGGGTGATCGGTACTTGACGAGTAAAACTGATAATAATAATTTATATTATTTCTATTTAAAAAGGAAAATAATGGAGGTTGGTGGCGGCCCCGAGGCAGGCCCAGCAGCTGCAGCCGGAGGAGGGGCCTACACTCAGCGAGGGGCGGGTCCCACGCCTGCCTCTCCCTTGGCCGGCAGCTCTCCCGCCCTGGCCTGGCTAAGCGAGCGTGGGCCCCGCATCATTGCGAATCACGGGACTGGTCCCACTTCCAACCCAACCCAACCCAATCCGGACACTACCTCGGGTTAGAATTTAACCAGTCCTCATCGGCCGTGGACCGGGTTAAATCGAAAGGTCAGGAACCACTTTCCCCGTACGCTTTTTCGGCCTACGCGCCGTTCGCACCTGGTTCTCATTGGAAGGAAGTGGGCCCCGCTCTGGGCACCTCCCACCTCCTCGTAAATCGATCGGTAAAAGGAGGTGAGAGAGCCTGGCGCGTTCGGTTTCGGGCGAAACGAATTCAGTTCATTACGCCGTCCCTTTCACGCGGCCCGCGTGAGAGGAGGTTGTAACGGGGTCCACGGTGGGCAACATTAGAATGGTTCCGGTTTAGTTAGCGGAAGCGAAGCAAAGCAAAGCCAAGCTGTAATTAACGATTATACGGGAATGATTAGGTGGAGGAGGTTGGCTAATGACAATGCTAATCCTGGCTTCGAGGTGCTCAAATTAGTTGGGGGCGGTTGATGTGCGTCGCAGTCGCAGTCGCACCGCACCGCCGCATTAATATAATAATTATTTTAACGGAGCTAATATGTGTATATATATATATATTTGATGTGTGTCTGTTCAATTCGTAGAATTATACAATAAATAAAAAATATACAATGATCTTGTCCGTGATATTTTTCTCCGATGAACGCCACAACCAACTACCATTAAGGTTGCCATCATTGTCGTCATTCGGTAGACTGACTAATCGAACTGCGATCGTATTCCGATTGCAATCGCAGTCGACTCTGATCACAATTTGGTCGGAATTCGATTGCGATTCGATTGGACTTCAATACCAATTGAATTTCAATCGGAATCTGACCATGAACACCGCGACCGTAATAGTGGTCGATTTCGGTCGGGATCCAATCGAAATCTACCTACGATTCAACTGGACTCTGGTATCGATCGAACCATAGCCAGATTTCGATATCGATCGGATTGCGATCGAAATCTGATCGAATAGTAATAGCTAGTGTCGCGGTCGCAATCGGACTGAAATCTGACCGCGATCCGACTGGCATCAAAGTCCGACCGGATCACGGTCGGATTCCGACCCAATTACAGTCGAAATCGATCGTGATTGCGACCGTGACATTGGCAACTACAATTTGGTCAAATTTTGACCACAAATCCATCTCGAATTCGACTCGGTTTGGTACGATGCAGTCCAGAATCGCGGTGAAGTTTGCGTTTGGATCACGCGGCGACCGATCAGTTGCCTCGGATTCGGTGAATTACAACCTAATTGGTCGCGATTGTGACCGCCAATAGGCGCAATACTAGTGGGTGCAATTACGTGGATTCCGACCGCAATCCAACGGAAATCCGATCACTTGATGACGATGTCGAGAGTCAGAGAGAGGTCGGGTGTCGCATGAGGTGCTCAAACGTCAAGTGGAAGGGGTGCTCAGGTGTGGGAAAAACGGAACTCAAGCGAGATAGAGCACGATGAAGTTATTATTCATTCCACATAATCGCGCACGAATCGTACATAAACAAGCGCTCAGGATATACATAAATACACATGCATTTGATATCATGAGTGCCTCTTTTCTACACACCCATCCGTGATGCGCAGTAAATAAAAAGTATACAGTAATTTTTTGTCGCACAATTTCTTCCCATAGCCACCGTTCCACTATTCGTTCGGTTGGATTTGAACCGCATTCTGGTGGGAATCCACCCATGGTTTGGTCGACATCGAAATCCGGGTGGATCGTGATCGGATTGCGACCGGAATGCGACAAATTGCGACTAACAACGTCTCGACCATTGACGACCTGATTGGATTCCAACCGCAATCTGATCGGAATCGGGTGCTATTGTGGGTGCTAGCGGGCGCAGTGTTGGCGGGCGCAATTCAATTGGATTCCGATCGCAATCAGGCGGGATGACGACGGTGATGACGATGGCGACCCTAACGAGTTCAAAGGTTGGGCTATAATGCTCACTGGAGAATGAAGTCGATCGAGTGAGTACTATAATCCAATCCTTGAACCCTAGAAGATCGGACGATGGATAATGGAGGTGTTCACGGGTACTCACGGATGAGTTGTGTAGCATATGAGGTGTTATATATATATGTTACACAACTCATCCGTGAGTACCCGTGAACACCTCCATTATCCATCGTCCGATCTTCTAGGATTCAAGGATTAGATTATAGTGTTCACTAGATCGGACGGTGGAAAATAGAGGTGCTAACAGATGAGTTGTGTAGGAGATGAGTGCATGTTTTTGTGCGGTGCATGCATGATGAAGGGAATGCACAGTAACCACGCGCCCGACGCAGCTCGAACTTGTCAACGGGAGGCTGGATTACGGCCATGATCCAATGGTCCGGTCGGAATCCGGTTGCGATCCGGCTAACACTGGAGTTCGATCGAATTCCGGCCGAATCGCGGTCGGAAACAATCGCGATTGCGGTCGCCAGTCATCGCAGCATTGGCGGGTGCAATCATGGTAGTTTCCAACTGCGATCCGATTGTGCCACTAGCGGCCATGATCTGATTGCGCCACTGGCAGCTGCGATCCGATTGCGCCACTGGCAGTCGCGATCTGATTACGCCACTGGCGGCCGCTATCGTGACCGTTTCAGCCATAATTCGATCGAAATTTGGTCGCGATCCGGTCGGACTCCGGTGTCGGCCAGATCGCAACTAGATTCCGGCTAGAATTCGACCGATCGCACGGTGAATCGGCGGCCACAGTGGATGAAATCGCACGCAGAGGAAACACTGTACATTTTTCATTACTGTGCAATCGTGATTATATATATATATATATATATATATATATATATATATATATATATATATATATATATGAGAGAGAGAGAGAGAGAGTTAATATGTTGAGCGACATGTGCGCCTGCCAACGTGGCACTGCCACCTCGTTTTGTCGTCGCAACCCACACCTCGCCTCGCCTCATGTTTCTTTTTTTCCTTTGATTTTGGTTTTTTGATTTTTGCTTTGCCGCCGCGATCCGCGTCTTCCCTCTTTCTTCTTCCTGCACTGGATTTTCTGCCCGTCTCTCCTCTTTCTTTATAATTTTCTTCCTGTGCTAGGTTTTCTTCCCACCTCTCATATTTCGTTTTCTTCCTGCATTGAGTTTCCCTTGCCTCCCCTCGTAGAGCTTTTGTCGTCGCAGATCCAATCTCTCGCCACGCGCTATGGTAGCAAGCAACCCCTCGCCGCGTTGGTCTCACCGCAACCCCGTTGTCCCCCTTGCCCGAGCTTCGTGTCCCCGTATTACGCCCCTCGCCGCTTCGTCTCGAGTAGCCGCTCGTCACATCGGTCTCACCCTAGGCCGCTTTCCCCTTCGTTGGTCTCACCACAGACTTCCATCCTCTCACTGTAAATGTGCTAAATTTTTTTATGGATAAACAGATGCAATGTTACAAATCTATGTCATGTAAAAAAAAATTCTAATCTATCTATAAAGAGATTTGTAATTTTATAGGTACTTTGAGGTTTAATGGAGAACATGTACAATGTGCAGAAGAACTTCTGAGGGAGTTTCTTATCTTTAGAGATTTTACTAGTATGGTATAAACTTTTGATAGGGAGTTATTTATTAATATTGGTAGAAACTTTCAAGTGGATAAAATCCTAAATTTGGTATTTCAAGTGTATGTGCTCAAATATTAAGCTGATAAATTAATTTCGCTTATTAATTTCTATAATAGATGTTTATGTTCATCTTTGAAGACAATGTTCATTGCTACTTTAAAAAAATTGAAACTCTCAATTCGGTATTACATCATTTATGCTCTACAATCTGGAAGGCAAGATAAAGTAGTAGAATTCTTTCATGCTAATATCAATTATACAATTATATGTTCCAAAATCGTGAAGATTGAATGCCTTGGTTGGTTAGTCTTTCTAAGCTATATATATCTTTTTTTTTATCACACTTCTAAATTTTAACAATAGAAATTATCATGCAGCTATTCCATATCTGTAGTGGTGCAAAGTCTGGATCCTCAGTTTCAAGTGTATTTTTCAAAAGAATGATTTGACGTCTTGAATTTAATCTTTTCGAAACTTTTTAAGTGAGGTGTTCAATGGCAGTAATATGCTCGAAGTTGTGTTTGTTTGTTACCATTTTTTAAAGATGGGGATCTTGATAAAAAAATGAAACCTAACATATATAGTGTTAGTGCTGGTCTCAAAAATACCAGCACCACAACATCACTAGCATTTGATATTGATCCTAAACTATAGCTCATTCAATTTTTTACCGTTGATCATCGCACCACCATCCGATTTCTCGCTGTCAATTGCCATTCGAACTATAGTTAATCCTTGAACTCAATCGAGCATCGTTCGATCACGGTAGGAATATGATAAAATCGAACAAATGGTGATCACGATGTCGCGTCGGATGTGTCACAGTCACAATTCGATCATATTTCAAATTCGAATCTCTTTCCTTTGTGTTGATTTTTACCCTGGAGCCCATCTTGATCGACACTGAGGCTTGGTGATGATCTTGCAAAGATCATCACCAAAGTGGTGTTGATGTTTGCAGATTAACACCAAGTCTTGGCTTGCCTTGGTGTTGATTTATAAAGATCAGCACCAAGGCAAGACCAACACCAAGTCTTGCCTTGCCTTGGTGCTGATTTGTAAAGATCAACACCAAGGCAAGACTTATGATCTTATATTAACATTGCAATTCTGGTAGTGGTTATGAATGATATTAATAATTATTTGAAATCATGAAAAATGATTGCAATTCTTTTTTTAATGCAAGACTAACACCAAGATCAGTATCTTGTATCAACACCCCAAGATATTGACTTTGGCACCAGCACTAACACTATGGTGTTGGTCTTGCAAATCTAGACTAGCACCACCATGCTAGTCCTGCTGCAACATCCGTATCTTCGAATGATGGTCTTACAAGATCAACATCACTTTGGGGGTGATTTTATAAGACCAGCACCATATATAGTGTTGGTGCAAAATCAATATCACACTTTTGTTAATGATTTCGAGTTGATATTTTTAGGTACATATAAACTTTGGAGTACTTCAGAAACATATAGCAGTTTGAATGAGTCTAATCAGAGCTCTCTAAGTCCATAAATAGATTTTGATCAAAACCTATTGATGGACCTAGAGAGCTCCGATTGGACTCATTCTAAGTGCTATAGATTTTTGAAGTGACCCAACGTTAATATGCACCCAAAAAATATTAGCTCAAAATCATTAATAGTAGTGATAAGAAGGTTTTCAAAATTTATGACTTTAAAATAATTGACACATACGCATAACTTATTATAGGGATGTCAAAACTAGACATAAACATCATCATTGTACTATCCTCTTACATTGCATGTCAATTTTTCAAAAATTCAAATCCTCAAGGCTCATCAATGGATTTTAATCAAAACTCAATGATAGACCTAGAGAGCTCCAATTTGATTCATTCTAAGTGTTATAGATTTCTGAAGTGCCCTAGAATTTATATGTGCCAAAAAATATTAGTTCAGAATCATCAATAGTAGTGATAAGAAGGTTTTCAAAGTTTATGATTTTAAGACAATTGACGCATACGCATAACTTAACATAGGGGTATCAAAACTAGGCATAAATACCATAAACACTTTCATTGCATTATCCTCTTTCATTACATGTTAATTTTTCAAAAATCTAAATCCCTTAGGCTCATTAATGGATTTCGATTAATTCTCATTGATGGACTTAGAGAGCTCCGATTGGATTCATTAGAAGTGCTATAAATTTCTGAAGTGTTCCAAAGTTTATATGTGCTCAAAAATATCAGGTCAAAATCATTAACAATATTATGGTGTTGATTGTACAAAATCAGCACTTTATGTGGTATTAGTCTTGCAAGACCAGCACCACCATGGTGATGTTCTTACAAGATCAGCACCACCATGATGTTGATTCTGACCTGATATTTTTATGTACATATAAACTTCGAGGCACTTCAAAAACCTATAACACTTCGAATGAATCCAATCCGAGCTCTCTAAGTCCATCAATGAGTTTTGATCGAAACCCATTGATGAGCCTAAGAGATTTATTTTTTTTGAAAAATTGACATATAATAGAAGAGGATAGTGCAATAAAGATGTTTATATCTAGTTTTAACTTTCCTATAATAAGTTATGAGTATGTGTCAATTGCCTTAAAGTCATACACTTTGGAAACCTTCTGATAGCTATTGTTAAAGACTTTGAATTGTTATTTTTTGACACATATAAACTCTATGGCATTTCAAAAACCTATAACACTTCTAATGGATCCGATTGGCGCTCTTTAGATCCATCAATGAGTTTTCACCAAAACCCATTAATGAACTTAGAGAGCTCAGATTATACTCATTCAAAGTGCTATAGATTTCTGAAGTGCCCCAAAGTCTATATGTATCCAAAAATATCAACTCGAAATCACTAACAATATTGTAGTATTGATTTTACAAAATCAGTCCTATATGTGGTGCTGGTTTTATAAAATCAACACCATAGTGATGTTGGTCATGCAAAATCAGCACCGTGGTGGTGTGCACCACATATAGTGCTGATTTTACACAATCAATACTACAATGTTGCTAATGATTTTGACATGTAATTTTGAGTGCATATAAACTTCGAAGCACTTCAGAAACTTATAGCACTTCAAATGAATCCAATCGGAGCTCTCAAAGTTCATCAATGAGATTTAATCGAAATCCATCGATGAGTCTAAAGGATTTAGATTTTTTGAAAAATTGACATATAATGAAAGAGGATAGTATAATGAAGGTGTTTATGGTATTTATGCCTAGTTTTGATATTCCTACGATAAGTTATGCGTATGTGTCAATTATCTTAAAGTCATAAACTTTGAAAACCCTCTTATCACTACTATTGATGATTCTGAACTAATATTTTTTGGCACATATAAACTCTGGGACACTTCAGAAATCTGTAGCACTTAGAATGAATCTAATCAAAGATCTCTAGGTCAATCAATGAGTTTTGATCAAAACCCATTGATGAACTTTGGGGATTTAGATTTTTGAAAATTGACATGCAATGTAAGAGGATAACACAATGATGATGTTTATGGTGTTTATGTCTAGTTTTGACATCCTATAATAAGTTATGCGTATATGTCAATTGTCTTAAAGTCATAAACTTTGAAAAACCTTCTAATCACTACTGTTAATGATTTTGAGTTGATATGTTTTGGTACATATAAACTCTGGGCCACCTCAAAAACCTATAGCACTTAGAATAAGTTCAATCGGAGCTCTTTAGGTTCATCAATGAGTTTTGATCGAAACTCATTAATGGACTTAGAGAGCTCTGATTAGACTCATTCAAAATGTTATAGGTTTCTGAAGTACTCCAAAGTTTATATGTATTAAAAAATATCAGCTCGAAATCATTAACAATAGTATAGTATTGATTTTGCACCAGCTCTATATATAGTGTTGGTCTTATAAAATCAACCCCGAAGTGGTGCTAATCTTGCAAGACCAACATCCGAAGATACTGATGTTGCATCAGCACCAGTACCAGCATGGTGGTGTTGGTCTTACAAGACCGGCATCGCCATGGTGTTGGATTTGCAAGACCAACACCAAGGTGTTAGTGTTGGTGCCAAGTTCAGTATCTTGGGGTGTTGATACAAGATAATAAACTTGGTGTTAGTCTTGCATCTGTAAAAAGAATTGCAATATTTTTTCATGGTTTTAAACAATTATTAATACCATTTATAACCACAAACAGAATTGCAATATTAATATAAGATCATAGGTCTTGCCTTGGTACAAATCAGCACCAAGGCAAGCCAAGACTTGGTGCTGGTCTTGCCTTGGTGTTGATCTTTACAAATCAACACTAAGGCAAGCCAAGACTTGGTGTTGATCTGCAAACATCAGCACCAAGCCTTAGTGTCAATCAAGATTAACACTCCAGGGTAAAAATCAACACAAAGGAAAGGGATTCGAAATCGAAATCCGATCGAATCGTGATTGTGACACATTCGATGTGACATCGTGATCGCCATTCGTTCGATTTGATTGGTTTTCTGTCTGCGATCGAATGATGCCCAATTAAGTTCAAGGATTGAACTATAATTTGGATGGCAATCGACAGCGAGAAATCGGATGGTGGTGTGACGATCAACGATAAAAAATTAAACGAGCTATAATTTAGGACCAACAACAAATGCTGGTGATGTTGTGGTGTTGGTCTTTTTAAGCCCAACACCATCTTGGTGCTGGTCTCAAAAGACCAGCACTAGCATTATATATGGTAGGGTTCATTTTTTTTTTATAAGATCCATAACTTGGATCTTGATAAAAGGTCATCCATCTTTAAAAAATGATAACAAACGAGTACAACTTCGAGGATATGACTGCCATTGAACACTTCACTTAAAAAGTTCTGGAAAGATTAAATGCAAGGCATAAAACCTTTCTTTTGAAAAATACACTCGAAATTGAGAATCCAGACTTGATACCACTATAGATATAGAATAGTTGCATGACAATTTCTATTGTTAAAGTTTTGAAGTGTAATAAAAATATATGAGATATATAACTTAGAAAGACCAATCAAACCAAGGCATTCAATCTTCATAATTTTGGAACAGATAATTAGATAATTGGTATTAGCCTGAAAGAATTTCACTACTTTATCTTGACTGTCAAATTGCAGAGCACGAATGATGTAATACCACAGAATTGAGAGTTTCAATTTTTTTAAAGTAGCAATGAACAGTGTATTCGAAGATGAACAAAAGCATCTATTACAAAGATTAATAAGCGAAATTAATTTATCAGCTTAATATTTGAGCACATATACTTGAAATACCAAATTTAGGATTTTATCCATTTGAAAGTTTCTACCAATATCCGTAGATAACTCTCTATCAAAAGTTTATAATCTACTAATAAAATCTCTAAAGATAAGAAACTCTCTCAGAAGTTCTTTTACATATTGCATATTCTCCATTAAACCTCAAAGTACCTATAAAATTACCAATCTCTTGATAGATAGACTACAAAAAATTTTTCATGACATAGATGTGTAATATTGCATTTGTTTGTCCATAACAAATTTAGCACATTTGCAGCGAGGGGATGGAAGTCTGCGGCGAGATTGACGAAGGGGAAAGTGGCCTAGGGCAAGATCGACGCCATGAGGGCCTACTTGAGATGGTGCAACGAGGGGCGTAATGCGGGGACACAAAGTTTGAGGGAAAGGGGGACAACGGGTTGTGGTGAGACCGACACGACGAGGGATGGAGCGCGGGGGAGGCGAACTCGAGGGTGATGGGAATTCTGACCTGCGACGAGATCAACGCGGCGAGGGGCTGGTTGCGATCGCAGCGCGTGTTGAGAGATTGGATATGCGACAGAAGGAGCTCTGTGAGGGGAGGCGAGGAAAACCCAACGTAGGAAAAAAACTTAGCGCTGGAAGAAAAAGAAAGAGTAGAGGTGGGAAGAAAACCTAGTGCAGGAAGAAAATTATAAAGAAATAGGAGAGGCGGACAAAAAATCCAATGCAGGAAGAAGAAAAGGGGAGGCACGGATCGCGGCGGGAAAGCAAAAATCAAAAAACCAAAACTGAAGGAAAAAGAGGAACGCGAGACGTGGGTTGCGACGACGAAACGAGGTGGCAGCGCCACATTGGCAGGCACTCACAGGCGCACATTAAATGTCGCTCAACCTATATATATATATATATATATAGAGAGAGAGAGAGGGGGAGAGAGAGAGTTGATCTACTGCGTACCTTATGCTGCGCGATTCGTATGCGACAACGTCTCAACCGTTGGATCAAAATCACGATTGCACAGTGACGGGAACACACAGTATTTTTTCCGTGCGATTTTCACCGTTGTCATCGTCGATTCACCGTCGATCGGTCGGATTTCGACCGGAAACTAGCCGACACCGGAGTCCGATCGGATTGCCACCGGAAACGACCGCGATTGTGGTTGCCAATGGGTGCGCCATTGTCGGTCACAATTGCGGCAATTTTCGATCGCAATCCGGCCGGAAATCGATCGAGATCCGGCCCAAAACCGGTCGGGATCCGACCGAACTCCGGTGCCGATCGGATTGTGGCCGGTCTCTGGTCGGACCACCGTCGAATTCCGACCGAATCGAGATCGAAATCCGACCTTTCACAGGCGAGATCGACGATGTCGGCCTGCGATTCTTGTCGCGTCGCACGATTCTTGTGCGTTGCGCGCGATCGAGACAACAAAACAATACTTAGCAGATCAACTCTCTATATATATATATATTCTGAGCGTTTGTTATTGCGTATCCCTATGTGACGAATGAGAAATGCATAATAATCACACCGCGACGCCGACTAACAAAAAGATACTCATTTACAAAATTATTAAAAGGAATATTTTTATTATTTTATTTATTAAAAAAATAGGAAAAGAAGAGAACCCTTCACGTGCACACGAAGTCAGCTCAGCTACGGCCACGGCACACATACCGATGGTGTAGTTTCCGGGGCCCACATATTATCTGCTTCCGCCACCGTGGACCCACTCGGTGTCGTTTCCACGTGGCATTTACTGCGCTTGAAGGCTATAATAATCATGCATAGCTTTGAGAACGCAGCCATCTCGTTTTCTGGGAAAGGCTGATGACTAAGTTTAGATGAAATTTGAAATGATATAGAGGCCCAGAGAGAGCAGATAGATGAAATGAAATGAAACAAAGGGATTAAAAACAATCGATTTGAATAATTTATTTTTATTTATTTAAAACGCCTGAAGGCTTTCATCTACTACCTACATTTCTGCTTATGTTGGGCCTCCTCCCAGTGGCAGGATCCCATCACATATCAAATCAGCCCACGAGCCCATTTCAAATATATCGGTTTGGAATTCTAGTTCCCCTTTAAATAATCACAAGTGGAAATATGCTATTTAAGAAGAAAATAAATTGACGATAATAATAATTTAATTAATTACTATAATTTTAGATTGCTTAATTGCAATTAAAATAACATAATAGGAAATATGGAAGATTGATAGATTTATACTAAATTAATATTTTATTTTATTTTTATAGTCATATATTTTGATTGTCTTTCAATTAATAGAATTTTATTTGTCTTTTCTAGGTTAAGAATTTATTGCTTAAATGAGAATAATTATATCTTTTTTTTTCACCATGCTATGTCAATTGATACCATAGCCCAATCTATACATCTTTTTGTCTCATGTGTGTTTCTTCTTCTCTAGTATGATCTTCCTCAACAATTCTTCTTTTTACATCTAATGCATTCCAACAATCTACTCCCATTAGCTAATATCTTCTATTTTTTATGACATTAATAACTTACAATTTATTTATTTTTATTTATCCCTTAAAAAATAGTGCTTCGGCTTGAATTTGCCAATGATTGCTTGAATTGATTGGAATCCATCGTTAGCTATTGGGTCATTATAACCCTTGCCATTGGATTGTTGAAAGATAACTTTGTTAGATCAATGACTCCATTCATTTTCCTTATTATAGTATTAAGAGATTGAATCTTTCCATTAGTCTATTATCCAGTTGATTGAGCCACAAACTAAAACATTTTGTTTACTGGTTACTCAGCCTAAGTTGACTTCTTGGTTGACTCAACTCTTCAATTAACTAGACTTAATTATACTCAATTGAAATTTGATTATGATTATATTGATGATCGAATCTTGCCTAGGTTGTATTGAAGCAATCATGATTCAAGTATGTGATTTTGATGTTTGAACAAATTATAAGTAATATTATTGGTATCTAACCCATTTTAGTAGGATGCCCCTATGTGGCTCCATCATGAGCTAGACAAGTCATCATGATGAGTCACCCTAAATCATGCTTAGTCGATAGATGAGTTGTTGAGTGCCCGAGTGTCAAGAGTTGAACTGTCGAACGGTCCGAGTAGGTCGTCGAGCGATTGACTGTTGAGCTAGTTTGAGCCACTGACTCCCATATCTCGATTTGTCAATTGCTGAGTGTCGCAATCGCAGAGTGTCGATCAGATAAAATAATTGAGCACCTAAGAGCCGAGGACTCTGGAGCCCAAGTCCGAGTGCTAAGGAGATAAGGATTTGGGAGCTCGAGCCCAAGTATATGACCACCCGAGCACCTAGTGATAGACAACATGAGCCTGAGTTCTTGAGCACCCAAGCACCTGGGAGTCGAAGACTTTAAGAGCCCGAACTCGAGCACATGAGGATCTTTGTACGAAGTATTTAGAGTTGTGGGGTTAAGAACTTGAGTTAATCGCACAAAGAGCAAGAGGGAAAATAATATTCTGACAATGAATGTGAAATAAGAGACAAGTATTGAAGAAAGGTAAACAATTATGACATAATAATTGTCTCTATTATGGTACGACTATTACAATCATTATGAGCCACTCCCCCCTGTGAACCTATCCCATCACCAACTTATGCCTCTAAATTATCCAAGCTCTCCACTTATCATTGGACAATTGCCCGATGTCAAACAAATCATTTTTGGTGTCGTCCATGTTGGGTTTCCGGCACCGCGGCGAGTATGTGTTCGAATATGTTTCGTAAACATGTGCGTAGCGGAAGAAATAAAAAATAATAAATCTAATTTATTACAACACACACACTACATGCATGTATAGTACAACATGTGTAGACATAATCGTAGTTTCAAATTTTACAATAAAAAGAAATTACTCTACGTATATCTGACGTATCACGTATAGCGGGAAAGACATCAACCGGAGCGACTCTCGCTAAAATCGCCTCTATCCGTATCCACGCCGAGTATCATCGGGATGACTTTACAAAACCACGAGCCTCGTCTTCGTACGAGTCACTAGCCTTGTGTCGAAGACGATGTAATCGAGAGAAGATCACAATCCGAATCAAAATTCGAATTCAAAAATAAGTCCCCAAAACTCGCTTCTCCGAAGAGGTATTCGTCAACCGTTTGACGAATCCTTCGTCCTCCACCTATGAAGATTTCCAGAGATCGAATCCCCGGCAAGGTAGCCACTGTCGGAGCTCCAAACGTCGTCCAAACGATGCTCTGACATGAAGGAAACAAGTTGTCCAGAAAACTGGACAGCTTGGCGGAGGATGTTGCGCCAGCTAAAGAGGATGGTCGACCAACCCTTGGTCGCCGGAACCAAGGTGAGTCGCCGGAGGGTCACCGGAGGAGTGGCCGGCAGCAGCTGGACGCCGACAGCAAGGGTGGACGGCGGCAAAAAGCTGGGCAGCATGGAACCCTTGGGCGACGGCAAGGAGAAGAGAGGGAGAGGGTGGCTAGGTTTTCCAACACACAAAGTCATCCACGAAAAACCCTTAAGCCATGTTTTTATAGAGAAAATATTCTCCTAACGATTATTGGTTCATAACTAAAACTCGTTAACCCGCTCCAATAACTTAAGTTAAAATAAATCGAACCGAGTTGGTCTATTTTAAGTTAAAACGAACTGAACCAACTTTGGTTCATTCGTTTAAAATAAACCAAACCTATTTGGTTTATTCTTCACCATTGGATTAGAACCAAACCAATTTGGTTCATCCATCATGTCTTCATAAGACACGACCCATCCATGCTTCCATTGCCACTGAAATGATTTCATGCTCGATCCTTGTTTGGTCCAACCAAACCTAGTTTCTCTCGGTCTGAGAATCTTATTCTCAAGCTCGTTTTAAATCATTCGGATTACGCTCGTTGTGCATGTGACCAAATAGGTTTTCGGTTTATGTTGGCCGTCTATAATTAATCATTAATTATAGAACAATCATGAGTGACACCTAGTAGTATATCATGATCCTCAATTAACCGAAAGATCAACGATTGATCCAGAACTATTTCTGAAACCCTTCAGCAGCTACAATGAATCATGCCTCATTCTCTTCATGCATCTTACACCCACTTGGTTCAGGATATGGTCTATAGTATCAGTCCCTACTAGGTTGACTACGTCACACCTAACCCAAGTATCATTTTCTCGTCCTATGGATTATAGTTACTGCACATATATCCAAGAGTACTTTACTCTAAACATGTAATACTTTGGCCAAAGACTTTAGTAACAATCCGACGAGAGGTCATGGGTATACATCTCCTCGCAAGGAGTGGTGAATCCTTTATAGGCTATTCAAACATCTTCGATCACTTCGACTTATACCCAATCATCCCGGGTCCACATATCCTCAGAGATGCTTGCTTAAGATGTCAAAGCATAAGTCTTCATGACCGAGATGACTTGAATACCGCAAGTCAAAGGAACATCGCACTTAAGTTGAGTAAGAACTTCATTAATATATCTATATATACAGAGAACCATATGAAGTTTTATAGCTGGTCACTCCAATGAACTAGTTACATTAACTAGCATCCACGATTAACTCCGGACATCACTATGTCTCCAGCCAGTGAGAATCAACTGCTTGGATACATCAAGGAGTATACCTCGTGCTAGTCTCGACAGAATTGATGGTGTCCAAATCTATCAATTCATCGACTAGGGATAATTCGGATACATCACAATTACACATGTAGAGATACTCATTAGTTGTGATTAAATCACAAATTCTCTTATGCTGTGAATCGTATCGTGGACATTCAGTAAATGAGTTTAAGATCTAATCAAATACATGAAAATATGTATACTCAAATAGTGAATCTTCATTTATCATATAAATGGTTCAAACATAAGGTGATTGCCTTAGGATATCTCTCATATATTACTAACAAACTCCCACTTGGCCTAATGTCAATTGCTATGGTATCCAATATCATAAGCTCTAACATGACCCTCAAACTTACTTTGAGGTAATGCCTTAGTTAAAGGATCCGCTAAGTTCCTTTCAATGGAAATCTTCTCGATTTGTATTTCCTTCCTACTAATGATCCTTTGATCAAATGATAGCGATGAAGCACATGTTTGGATCGTTGATGAGACCTTGGCTCTTTCGCCTTGCAATTGCTCCATTATTGTCGCAGTAAACCAGTATTGCTTCAACAATGGCTGGAACCACACCAAGTTCATAAATGAACTTCTTGATGATTTAAACCGCTTCCTTTGCTGCTTTCGAAGCTGCAATGTATTCTGTCTCAGTGGTAGAATCCGCTACAGTGTCTTGTTTGGAACTTTTTCAACTCACTGCGCCCCATTCAAGGTGAACACGTACCCAGACTGAGATCTGGAATCATCCTTGTCTATCTGGAAGCTAACATCCGTATACCCGTATATCACCATGTCCCCTTCTCCATATATTAGGAACACATCCTTAGTTCTTCTTAAGTACTTAAGAATCGTCTTAACAACCGCCCAATTATCCATTTCTGGATCCGACTGGTATCTACTCGTGACACTCAGAGCATACGATACATCGGGCCTCGTATATAATATAACATACATGATAGATCCTATTGCGGATGCATAGGGAATCTTACTCAAGCAAATCCTCTCGTCTTCTGTGTGCAGACACATAGACTTCGAAAGGTGTATCTCATACCTGATGGGTAGGAAACCTTTCTTGGATTCTGACATGCTAAACCTCTTTAGCACTCGGTCTATATATGTAGACTGCGAAAGACCAAGTAACCGTTTCGATCTATCTCTATAGATCTTAATCCCGAGGATGTAGGTTGCTTCTCCCAGGTCTTTCATGGAGAATGTCTTGGACAACCAAATTTTAACCGACTGTAAGACAGAAACATCATTTTCTATAAGTAATATGTCATCGACATACAATACTAGGAATACGACTGCACTCCCACTAACCTTCTTGTACACATAAGGTTCGTCCGGATTTTGTGAGAAATCAAACCTTTTGATTGTCTCATCAAAACGGATATTCCAGCTCCTGGATGCTTGCTTCAGTCCATATATGAACTGTTGCAATTTGCATACTTTGGTTTTATCAACTGATGTGAAACCCTCAGGTTGTATCATATACACATCCTCGAATAGGTTTCCATTAAGGAAAGCTGTTTTCACATCCATCTGTCATATCTCATAATCATAATGAGCCGCTATGGCCAGGAGCATCCGAATGGATTTAAGCATAGCTACAGGCGAATAGGTTTCGTCATAATCAACACCTTACTTTTGACGATATCCTTTCGCCACCAATCTAGCCTTATAGGTAATCACATTACCATCCATGTTGGTTTTCTTCTTGAAAATCCACTTGCACCCTATAGGCTTTATGCCTTCAAGTGGGTCAAGCAAGTTCTAAACTTGGTTTTCATACATAGAATCCATTTCCGATTTCATGGCGTCAAGCCACTTATCCCTTTCTGAACTTTTTAGAACTTCTTCATAACTGGTAAACTCCTCATCATCAATGAGTAACACGTCGTTCGATTCACTTACGAGAAATCCATATCTCTCAGGAATATTACGTGTTCTACCAGATTTACGAAGATGTGGTGTCTCAATAGGTCCAGCCGATGGCTCATCACTATGAGTTATTGGTTGTGGTGCTTCACCAGGTATATCATCAATGTCTATTTGAGTCTCTCGAGCCTCCTCAAGCTCAACGACACTCCCACTATTTTCTTGCAAGAGAAACTCTTTCTCTAGAAACACAACATGCATTGAAACAAACACCTTTTGTTCCATAGGATGATAGAATTGGTAACCCCTTGTTTCCTTAGGGTATTCAATAAATAGACATTTATCAGACTTAGCATCCAATTTGTTTGATACAGTCCGCTTCACATAAGCAGGACGACCCCATATCTTCAAGTAAGATACATGAGGTTTCTTACTATTTCATATCTCATATGGAGTAGTAGAGACTACCTTGGTTGACATTCTGTTTAACAAGTAAACAGCTGTCTGAAGTGCATAGCCCTAAAAGGACTTGGAAAGATTCGCATGATTCATCATTGACCTGACCATGTCCAACAAGGTCCGGTTACGCCTCTTAGATACACTATTATGCTGCGGTGTATATGGCGGAGTCCATTGAGACAATATACCATTGTCTCTTAGATAATCTAGAAACTCTTGACTTAAGTATTCACCACCTCAATCCGATCGAAGTATTTTAATACTCTTGTCATGTTGTTTCTCTACTTCATTTCTGAATTCTTTGAACCTTTCAAAGGCTTTAGACTTGTGTTTCATCAATAACACATACCCAAACCGTGAGTGATCATTGGTGAAGGTAATAAAGTAGTTATAGCCTCCTAAAGCTTGAGTTGACATAGGTCCACATACATCAGTATGTATTAGACCTAGCAACTCTTCCACCCGTTCACCTTTTCCAGTAAAAGGTAACTTGGTCATCTTGCCTTTTAAGCATGATTCGCATGTATCGTATGAATCCAATTCAAACGATTCCAGAATTCCACATCAGTGTAATTCAGACATGCGTTTCTTACTTACATGGCCAAGACGACAATGCCACATATAGGAGTCTAATTGATTATCCTTTCGAGCACACTTGTTGCTTGCTTCGATATTGAAAATGTCACTAGATACGTCCAACGTATAAATACCATTACTCAAAGTTCCTGTCCCATAAAGTACGTCATTCAAAGTTATATAACAATAATTGTTACTAAAGGTCAAATGGTAACCATTTCTATTTAAGCAGGAAATAGAAACAATGTTCTTTATTAGAGAAGGATTAACATAATAGCAATTGTCCAGTTCTAAGACTAGTCCACTAGGGATCTTCAACAAATAAGTTTCGATGGCGACCGCAACAACCTTTGCTCCATTGCCAACTCGCAAATTTGACTCCCCTCTGACGAGTCTTCTTCTATTCCTTAGCCCATGTATGTCATTACATATATGTGAGCCACACCCAGTATCCAATACCTAAGTGTTTAAGGAAATAGAATGACAATCAATAACGAAGATATCTGAAGAAGATGGGGCATCCAATGCCCTATTCTTCTTCACGGACTCAAGATAAATCTTGCAATTTCTTCGCCAATGGCTCTCCTTGCCACAATGATGGCAAATGCCCTTTTGTGCCGGTTCTGCCTTCTTAGCCTTTTTCTTCCCCTTCTGTTATTCTTTTGACTTTCTCTTAGAACCTTTCTTCGAGGAATCAACTAACAACACCGTCCCTTGCTCATGCTTCACAGAAGGCTCCACAGTCTTCAGCATGTTGAGCAGTACCACAAATGAACCTTCTTGCATCTCAGAGGTGAAGAGGAGCTTAGACACTTCGAACCTTTCGAATCTCACTTGCTCATCAACCAACTCATAAAGATGAAAGATTATGGTATGAGCATCCATATGCTCATGCTGCTTCCACAGCTCAGGTATCATCGCGGCTAGCATGATGCAACTCGCCATTTTAGAATCAATCACAAGTTTTTGATAGGCCAACAATTGGTCCGGAGTTGCATTGTCACTAGGACGAGCGGGAAGAGGTGCTTCGAGGACATTCGTAAGCTTTTTAACCTTGAGAACAATTCTCAGGTTGAATCTAAAAGCCAGTCCAAGAAGTTCGACCCAGTCAATTTATTTGAATCCAAAATAGAGTGCAAATTCATAGACATCATGATCAATCAATTAACCTTGAAATACAAATCTAGCATATATGAGAAAATGATTTTAAAATGCATCAACATACATTTATAAATCCCATTCATTTTTTCAAATTTCAAAAACCCCAAAAATCACTTCGGGAGATCGTAGGTTCATCTCCGAATGAGTTGATATCCAACATAGATACGAACAACCTTGGAGAGAGTCCAACAAGTCATTCATAATTACGATGGTTGGTATCAAATATACCGATTGCATATCACATATATACAACTATCACAATGTACTATCAACTAATTGAATGTTCACACATACATCGGGTTGTTAACTCATTAACAAGTATACATCATATGCATAGCACCCAACTTCACCTCCCTTCACATCGACCTTGGAGAGAGTCCAACAAGCCGATGCTCCAGGTTAAAGTCAACCCATTAATCGAGAAATAGTTTTAATATGGTTAGAGCGCATTCAACCAATTAGTCTAGCTTGGAGAGAGTCAACAACCAAAGCTAACGATTGACCTCTGACTCTTACCATATTAGTATTAAACTATTTCATGGTTTGAACATGTTCATGTTCGAGCCGGGCTTGGAGAGAGTCCAACCACCCAAATAAGAAACAGAACTCTGGTTCTAACCATATTAATGGAAGGTGTAAGCTTTAATATTGAGTAAGAGTTTTTATGTCTCATCCTCTTTGCATGCAAATAACTATTATCTACATGACATGATATACTGATATATATCTACATGTCATGACACACATGGCATAATGATATGCATCTAATGCAATTACATGACATACAATTATGACATGTACAAAATTTCCTTATATGTCATAACTATTTATGGAAATAAAATATGTTTAAGATTTGATTTCCAAAATCAAATCATGATTAAATTAGGAAACAAATTTCCAAATATAATCACATATTTTATTTATGAAAGGTCTCAATTAAGGAAAGTCAAATTTAATTTAGGAAATAATTGTCAAAACTATTTATGAAAATAAAATATATTTTAGATTTGATTCCCAAATCAAATCATAATTAAATTAGGAAACAAATTTTCAAATCTAATCAAATATTTTATTTATGGAAAGTGTTAATTTCCATAAATACTTCTAACTTTCCAAAAGTAGAAGATTTCCATAAATACTTCTAAACTTTCCAAAATTAAAAAATTTTCATAAATACTTCTAAACTTACAAAAGTAGAAAATTTTCATAAATACAATTACGACTATTGCAAAATAATTTTATGATTATGTCGAAACACAACCTGGGCTCTGATACCCTTTGTTGGGTTTAAGACACGATGAGTGTGTTCGAAATGTTTTAATAAACATAAAAGCAATAATCTAATTTATTACAACACACACACCACACGCATGCATAGTACAATATGTGTAGACATAATCGTAGTTTTAAATTTTATAATAAAAAAAAATTACTCTACGTATACCTGACGTATCACGTGTAGCGGGAAAGACATCAATCGGAGTGACTCTCGCTAGAATCACCTCTATCCGTATCCACGCTGAGTATCATCGGGATGACTTCACAAAGCCACGAGCCTCGTCTTCGTACGAGTCACTAGCCTCGTGTCGAAGATGATGTGATCGAGAGAAGATCACAATCCAAATCAAAATTCGGATTCAAAAATGAGTCCCCAAAACTCGCTTCTCCGGAGAGGTGTTCGTCAACCATTTGACGAATCCTTCGTCCTCCACCTATGAGGATTACCGGAGATCGAATCCTCGGTAAGGTAGTCGCTGTCGGAGCTCCAAACGTCTTTCAAACGATGCTCCGACACGAAGGAAATAAGCTGTCCAGAAAACTGGACAGCTTGGTGGAGGATGTTGCGTCGGCCAAAGAGGATGGCCGGCCAACCCTTGGTCGCCGGAACCAAGGTGAATCGCCGGAGGGTCACCAGAGGAGTGGCCGATAGCAGCTGGACGGCGACAGCAAGGGTGGATGGCGACAAAAAGCTAGGCGGCGGCAAGGAGAAGAGAGGGAGAGGGTGGCTAGGTTTTCCAACTCAAAAGTCATCCACGAAAAACCCTTAAGCCATGTTTTTATAGAGAACACATTCTCCTAATAGTTATTGGTTCATAACTAAAACCTGTTAACCCGCTCCAATAACTTAAGTTAAAATAAACCGAACCGAGTTGGTCTATTTTAAGTTAAAATGAACCGAACCAACTTCGGTTCATTCGTTTAAAACAAACCAAACCAATTTAGTTTATTCTTCACCATTGGATTAGAACCAAACCAATTTGATTCATCCATCATGTCTTCATAAGACACGGCCTATCCACACTTCCATTGCGACTAAAATGATTTCATGCTCGATCCTTGTTTGGTCCAACCAAACCTAGTTTCTCTCGGTCTGAGAATCTTATTCTCAAGCTCATTTTAAATCCTTCGGATTATGCTCGTTGTGCGTGTGACCAAATAGGTTTTCAATTTATGTTGGTAGTCTATAATTAACCATTAATTATAGAACGATTATGAGTGGCACCTAGTAGTACATCATGATCCCTAATTAATCGAAAGATCAACGGTTGATCAGAACTATTTCTAAAATCCTTAAACAGCTACAATGAATCGTGCCTCATTCCCTTCATGCATCTTATACCCACTTGGTTTAGGACATGGTCTACAGTGTCAGTCCCTACTAGGTTGACTACGTCACACCTAGCCCAAGTATCATTTCCTCGTCCTACGGATTCTAGTTACTGCACATGTATCCAAGAGTACCTTACTCTAAACATGTAATGCTTTGGTCAAAGACTTTAGTAACAATCTGACGAGAGGCCATGGGTATACATCTCCTCGCAAGGAGTGGTGAATCCTTTATAGGCTATTCAAACACCTTCGATCACTTCGACTTATACCCAATCATCCCGGGTCCACATATCCTCAGAGATGCTTGCTTAAGATGTCAAAGCATAAGTCTTCATGACCAAGATGACTTGAATACCGCAAGTCAAAGGAACATCGCACTTAAGCTGCAGTAAGAACTTTATTGACATATCTATATATGCAGAGAATCATATGAAGTTTTACAGCTGGTCACTCCAATGAACTAGTTACCATAACTAGCATCCACGATTAACTCTGGACATCACAATGTCTCCAGCCAGTGAGAATCAACTGCTTGGATACACCAAGGAGTATACCTCGTGCTAGTCTCGACAAAATTGATGGTGTTCAAATCTATCAATTCATCGACTAGGGATAATTTCGATACATCACAATTACACATGTAGAGATACTCACTAGTTGTGATCCAATCACAAATTCTCTCATGATGTGAATCGTATCGTGGACATTCAGTAAATGAGTTTAAGATCTAATCAAATACATGAAAACATATATACTCAAATAGTGAATCTTCATTTATCATATAAATGATTCAAACATAAGGTGATTACCTTAGGACATCTCTCATATATTACTAACAGTCCATGGCCACTCTAAGCTGTGACATTGAGATGGAAAATGTCCGAAGAAATCATGGAGAGAACGAATCTACTTCTAGGGAGGGGATCCCACCATATTACTCAAGTTGGCTATCTCTCCTTTCATGTTGGAGGGCTTGAGTCGATTGGTATTGTTTACAATAGAAGAGATATTTTAATGATAATTTCCTAGGAACTCTCCATTCCTAGAAGAGCTAGGAGAAGCTTTAGCTTAGTAAGAGAAGTAATCTCTGAATAAAAAGGGCATCCTGAGAATCACATGGGATACCCAAAGGGAGGACAAGTCAATCCAACATTACACCCCTTTTTTTTTAGGATATTCTAGTGGAGGAATTATTGAACCACTTTCGACCTCTATAGATCGGCGAATACAACATATCTTCAGACTTGAAAGATCATTTGTGCCAATTCGAGGATGCCACTCTTTTACATCAATATTCATAGGGAGTGAAACGTCAAATCTTTCTCATCACCCTCATTGGACTAGTATAATGGTGGTTCAACTGGTTAAAACCTAGATCTATTCACTCTTTCGAGGATTTCAGAATATCATTCCTACATCATTTTGCCAGTGGTAAGTAATATCACAAGACATTGCTCAGCCTATTCTCATTGAAGTAGCAGAATTAAGAGACTTTGCGAGATTACATCTAGTGCTTCAATAGGGTTGCTCTATATGTCCCTATAACTACCTCTGAGATTCTTATCAATGCCTTCTCTCAGGAGTTATTGGAGGGGGAATTTTTTAGGTCTCTGGTAAAAAAGTATCTTGTCGATTACGATGATATTTTCAAACTGGTTAAAAAATATATCCACATTGAAGAATCACAATGGGCGAGGAGAAGCGATGTTGCTATAGCTACATCTCCCAAAGATAAAAAAAAGTGCTTGTTCCCCCCTCCTCATCAAGGGTTATATAGGCTTATTTCTAGCTACACCCCAATTTGGACAATCAGTGAGAAGACCATCCAAATGTTGGAGGAAAGTCGATTGATAAGGAGACCTACTGGAATGCCCATAAAATACCATTCCGACCTTTCTATGCTCTTCATCAAATGTACGGTCATTCCACCGAGAGGTGCCATCAGTTGATGAAAGAGATTCACCAAGCCCTCCAACATCGATTGCATGCCCAACTTCTCTTGGAGAAGGAGAGTCAATCTCAAGGTAAGCAACCACATATTAAAATCTAAAAATAGAACTACATACATGGAGGTTGAGAGGTCCAACCATAGAATAAAGGAGCTACTGCAAAGAAGTCGGACCAATCACAGATGGTCACGACAAGATAACCTTCCTCATCGGGAGATAATTAATATATTTCAGGTGGAGCAACATACAAGGATTCTAATCTAGGCAAGAAGGTTTATAGTTGGAGGCTGAAGAGCCATGAAATAAGTGTTGAACCAACTCAGGCAAAGGATCCTGCTATTCATTTTGGGTTGGTAGATCTAGAAGGGGTGGTCACCCTGTACAAAGACACATTGGTGGTGTAGGCTACTATATCCAATTATGAGGCGATTCAAATGTTTGTCGATTTGGGGAGCTCCATAAACATACTCTTCAAGGACACCTTCAATCAGATGTAGGTAGATCTAATCGAGCTATGTCTTATGTCTACCTCCTTAGTTGGATTTGCAAGATACGAAGTCAAGTTGCTAAGGCAAATAAGCTTGCCTCTCTCCTTGAGGGAAGAACCATTACAGAGGACCGAATTAGTGGTATTCACTGTATCAAAAGTCACCTCTACGTATAATGTCATATTGGGAAGACAAACAATGAGCTCCTTCATGACGATGACTTTCCCTTATCATTAGAAGGTTAAGTTTCTAGTGGACACCCAAGTCACGAAGGTCAAGGGATCAGTTGGCAATAAGAAGATGTTACATGAAGATGGTCCTGATTGAAATGAAGAAAAAAAAACTCGAATTGGTAGTGTGAGGTGATAAAGTCTAGGGAAAAATTGGGGGGAAGTGCATGCCTTGCAAGAAGCTCCATCATCCACCTCGACAAAGGGAGAACAAGTGGTAGTGGTAGTTGTCTCGGATTACTTAGAGAAGACTACATGAGTGGTAGTCAACCTTTTAGAGTTGGAGAAGCAAAAGCTAAGAGAATGTCTCATTAGGAATAGAGATATCTTCACTTGGTCAATCTGAGAAATCATGGGGGGCTCACCTCAGATTATAGAGCACCAATTCTATGTCCTCCTAGAGGCAAAGTTGGTCAAATAGAAAAAAAATATGATATTTTGGGTTGAAAAAAAGCAATTCATGTGAAGATTGTCAAACTGCTAGAAGTTGGCTATATCCAAGAAGTATAGTTCCCCACTTGGTTAGCAATGTAGTATTGGTGCCAAAAGTGGCAAGCAAGTTGAGACCTCAATAAAGTGCGCCCTAAAAATTATTACCCCTCTCTTAGATCGACAAATTGATGGATTCTACATCTAGATATGAAATTAAATCCATGCTAGATATATATTAGAGATACCACTAAATACTCCTAGCAAAAATTGATTAGGATAATGTTAGTTTCATCACCTATGAAAAGATATTGTGATACCCTTTAGACTCAAGAATGTAGGGGTAATCTATCAGAGGTTGATGAACAAGGTGTTCAAATGACAAATGAGGAGAAATATTAAAATGTATGTGGGTGACATTTTGGTCAAATCGATTTGAGCTGAGGACTTGGTTGCCGACTTAGAGAAGCCCTTTACCACTCTACTCAAGTGTTACCTAAAACACAACCCTAACAAGTGCATCTTTGGTGTTATGAACAGATGTTTCCTTGACTATCTAGTAATTGAGTGGGAAACTAAGGCTAATTTTAAGAAATGCATAGCTCTACAAGATATGTCATCCCCATGGAATGCTAGGGAAGTTCAAATGTTGGCTAGAAGGATTACTACTTTGTCTCATTTTATTTCCAAGTTGGTCAATTAGAGCTTACCTTTATTCAAGGTGCTTAGGAAAGCAACTTGCCTTACATGGGATCATTGATGTGAGCAAGCCTTCGACGAGCTCAAGAGGTATTGGTCGAGTTTGCTCGTACTCTATAAGCATGTGCCAAAGGGCGACTATGGGTATAACTTGCAACTTTTGAGGAAGCAATAAGCTCAGCACTCCTTCATTAGGAAGGATTTATGCAACAACTAATATATTTCACTAGCCATCTTTTGAAGGGTAGATTTATGCAACAACTAATATATTTCACTAGCCATCTTTTGAAGGGTGTTGAGCAATGATATGGTATGCTGGAGAAGTTAGCTTTAGCACTGATTATCACAGTTTGAATGCTTCATTCTTATTTCCTCTCTTATCTTGTTACAGTGCTCACCAACAATGCTCTGGGTCATATTCTATTACAATGAGAGGCCTCAAGAAGGTTAGTCAAATGAATAGTTGAACTTAGTGAGTATGACATTTAGTATTATCCCTATACAATCATTAAAACACAAACGTTGGTAGACTTCCTTGTGGAGACCTCAAGGAAGGAGAAACAAAAAGTATGAAAAATTGTCATAGAGTTCTTCAATGAGACAAGGGAACAAGGTGAGGGTTTACTCATTCCCCCCCTCTCGAGATTTGAGTATCTATACATCTCAATTTTATGACTTTTAATAATGAGACTGGATATGAAGTTTTGTTGGTGGGTTTTCGAGCAGCCAAACATGTGGGGGTGACTAATGTTGTAAATTATTTGGACTCTCAATTTCCAACACGACAATTGGAAGGGAAATATGAAGTGAAAAATGATAGACTTCAGAGGTACATCAAGGCTTATGAGATGGTTAAGGTCAACTACCAAGAGACCATACTAAGGAAAGTGCTCTGAGAAGAGAATTGAAGAGTAGATGGGTCGACTCAAATGGTTAACACATTCATTCAATGGAACGAGGAAGAGGTAGTACTACAAGTGGATTTAGTGGCATAGATAGATCAATCCCCTATGCATGGACCAGACTAGAGTGGCCTGGTCGATTGGAGGGATAAAAGCATAGCCTTCTTCAAGCATGGGAAGCTCTAGAGGATTCGAGACAAATATGATTGCTAAAGCAAAGGGCCATCTCTGTAGAAACGGATAGTCTCTCACCTCTACTAAAGTGTAAAAGTATGATAAAAGTTGTCTATATATTAAGGTAGATCTATAAAGGCAGTTGCGGAAGCCACATATGGGGGTGGTGAGGGGGGGGGGGGGTCCTACTTGTAGGGTATTTTTGGTCGACTGTGGAATGCGACAAAACCCATTTAATTGTAATTTGTTTAAGTTGCTAGAGACACCAACAACTCTCTAATTGACCAGTGGAGTTTCAAAAGACAGTGCCGATCTCTTACCCATTAACTAGTAGGGATTGGACATTATTGTTCCATTCCCAATTGACTCAGTTCAAAATAAGTTTCTCCTAATTAGAGTGGATTATTTATCAAAGTGGATGGAGGTAAAACTCCTAGTTTGAATTATCGAGGATACGATATTGAAATTTTTATGGAAAATTATTGTGTGCAAATTTAAAATTTCTCGAAAATTAATATCAAACAATGGGAGACAATTTTAGAGAAGAAAGCTCTAAAAGTGGTGTCAAAAGCTCGACATTTGACAAGTATTTACCTCCGTAGACTATGTTAAGTATTAAAAAAACTATTTCTCTCTCCCCTTCTCTCTTTTTCTCTCCACACAACAATCCATCCTCACACCACACACACACTCACACATCAGGTTTTCTTCTTCTCCTTTTCTTCATTCTCCATCTCTTTTTTGTTTTCCTTTCTTCACGAGCATAGTCGTAGCTCCCGCAACAAGAGCAACCCCTCCTCTTCTCTTTTTTAATTCGCTTGTTTCTGCGCTAGTCATCTGAGATCTGATTTATCCCCCTCCACACGTAAGAGCAGCGGTGGGGAGCCGCTAATGTGGCGATTCCATTTTTTTTTTAATTCGCTTGTTTTCTAGAGTTTTTATTTGTACAGTAGGATCAATTTTGTTTTACATTTCCTTTGCTCTCTTTGCATCACGTTAGCATCGTCGGAGCTTGTCGGAGCTTGTCAGAGCTAGCCAAAGCCAACAATAGAAATGAAAAAATGTTCTTCTCCATTCTTCCATTAAAAACTAGATTGCTATAGCTATTTTCTTCTCTTTTACCTCAATTCCAATGATTTTGTTTTGTTTTTCTATCAATTATAGTAGATATTGTTCAATTTTTAGGGTTACCTAATTATAGCAAATAACGAGATCAACAACAGTGATTGTTGCTAATATTCCTCGTAGCAAGTCTTACTATCTGCTGTCACTCATTGCTAGAGTCAAAAACGAGAGCCACCTGCCCTTTTGTTGTCAACCCAAGGAGGATCACAGGTTTTCCCTATTTTCAAACTCTTTAGTGTTCTCATTTAAGAAAATTATTGTTATTGATAGTACAACAATTAATTGACAGTTAAATTGACCCTTGGGCATTTCGTGTCGACGAAATATTTTTATTATTTCGTCGATTAAAGGGAAGTTGTAAGATATATATTTTAGTTTCTATATTTCTATCTTGGTTAGTTAGAAATTGTTATTAGATTGTAATAGAGGTCTCAAATATAGAATGAGATCATTTTGAGATGATAGAGTCGAGATGGTCGATTTTGAATTTTGATTAATTTATAGAGTTTGTATTAATGTCATTATTGGATATCATTAAATAGTGATCCACCGATGCTTAACACTTTTATAATAAATAGAGGTGAATAAATTCTAGCTTTGAACTCTTCATGCATTCCTTGTGCATGAATAAAGTAGATAAGTGGTTTATTTATGTTTATATAAGTATTTTTAAAATTGGAGATTAAAATAGTATTTAAAAAATAGTAAAATGAGTTATTAAGTAATTAAATCATTGAAGGGTAAATAACTGATATTATTTTATATTCACATATGAGTTTCATATGTGAATGATTATTTTAAAATTTAAAATGGATACTCTGAATTACTTTTTCGTTGATACTTATCTTGAGATTTACTTGGCCTTCTATATTGTTGATACTTAGTTTCATGTTATATAATTTTACCAATAGATCCTATGGTTATACCCAAATGAATTAGCATGATTAATATATATTAAAGGTTGACTTGGGTTGGTCATTTAGACTAACCGATAAGAGAAGAATTTAGAGATTATCAATTGTGGTAAAATGAATTAAATATATTAAAATGAATTCAGAATGATAAGAATATTAAATGGAGATAATAAAATACTAAAAATGTGAACTCTAAGTCTAACCTTATATCAGAGTATTTGACCATGTACATGAGTTGTGGTTATGTGAGTTATCCGTACGTGGTTAATATTTATTTGTGTGGTGATGCTATATTATTGTATTCCATTGGTGAGGAATTTTTAGTCCATACGTCAGATGAAGTTATCACACTCTGAGAACACTGGCTCAAATGATTCACTAGTTGATTATTAAATTTTGACTTTTGTTGATATTTATAATAAGAATTAAAAATTCCTCTTTGTTGATGATAGCAAATAATAATAATTGGCTACTCTAAAATTAAATATAAAAAATCCTTGACGATTATGGATTTATAATTATATTTATGTATAAGTTAAGAAGTCAAAGAAAGACTTAAAATTATAACTATAAAATTGCATCTTGCTTTATTTTCTTGGTCTCATAAATAAGATTAAATTCATACACTTCTTTCTTGATTATTCTTTCTTGATTATCTACTTAGTAATTTGTGTTTATTGTTTGTTTTTCTTGACCTTCAATTTTGTAAGTGCATACATCCTCTTGATAGTATAATTGATTTTGCTATACATAGAGTTACTTGGAGATTTCGATATGCTAATTTCCTAGTTTAGTTTATATTTCGATATATTTTATTTTGTTTTATTGATCTTCTATTTATATGATTTTGCAGTAAAATTTATTTATATTAATACAAATATTTTGTTGAATTCTTTGAGTTCTTTGAATCATATGGTTATTAGATCTCATTTATTATGTACTGTCACAAAGTAAGATACCTCCTAGTTAGGGGAAACGACACATTCGAAGCATGACAGACTATCCCAAAATAAAAGACAAACCAAGGTAGTTAATCAGGAACTGATTTGAGGTCTAAAGAACAAGCTTGATCACATTAACAAAAAAAAAAAAAATAGAACCACCACATTAACGGCCCCCTTCGACTGTCTCTACCGATGGAGATGGTAAATCAGGAATTCGAATAGCAAGTACAAAGAAGGGGGTCGATTGATAGTCTAAAACGATGAACTATTTGAAAATTGATCTTTGTCTATTTAAAAATTACTCCTTTATATTTACCAATTGAGCTAGTCCCGAAGACTACATTAACAAAAGTTAGAATGAGGAATTGTTGAGTATCCTTTAGTCGTATCGCACCTCACCTTGGGAGGGCAGAGGGGTAACTCCATTCCACTTGGTTTAAGAAGGAGAGGCGGTGGCCTTGTTAGAGATCGGATTGGGGTTTATAAGGATTGACACACCTGCGATGAAACCAACGTAGAGAAATGACTCCTTGAATTGGACCAAGCGGAGGAAGTTTAGGATAGGGTGGCAGCTCGGCTCAAGGTACGTATATAAGTAGCGGATGTGTCAGATCTATAGTTAGAGAGGGGTCCCTCGCTCTTTTAAAGTAGAGCATGTTATTTGGAAGGAAACACACCCTCCTTAAAAGGTTAGGAAGCTTGAACTTTAGTCCTTAATGGAAGGGACCTTACAAGATATACCAAAAGCTTAGATATAGAGAGCCTATTATAATGGATATGAAGGATAAGTAACATGGTCGCCTGTGAAATGCCATTCACCTTGGATTTTATTGGGTTTAAGAGGAGTTATTGGTACCTTATTTCTCTCTTTTTGTTGCATCTTATATTAGATAGACATGGCTTAAGAGTAAGGAGTAGGTCACGTTATTAAGTTCAAGTATTGTACAGGATTTTCTATGCAACATTTTCTCATATAAAGTATTTTACAAGGTTTCTTGCCTAATATTTTCTCTTATAGAAATTGTTGGTTCATGTAAATCTTCTCATAAAGGATTGTCTCGGATATTTTTTCTCCTTCTTCTAAAAGAGTTAACTCAATTATTTCCCCCGACTCACTAGGCGATTGACGTATTCATTCTAGCTCAATTTTTTTACTTTTCCACATCTACCATCAGAAAAAGTTCCCTTTTATCTCTCCGCCAGTTTGACTTTATTGGCTCAGTTGCTTATGCCCACTACAACATCATGCTGTTCTCAACACAACTCCTTGACTTGACTTGGGGGAGGAGACATGATATCATTGGTATTTAGCTCGTTCTGGGTCAGCAAGATGCGCCTACGTGGTCCAATTGTTCAAGCATCTAGGAGTTGAGGATCGAGAGTCTGAGCTAAAGTGTCCGACTGCTAAAGCTTCTAGGAGCTAAGAACTCAGGAGCCTGGGTGCCCGATCACTTTGAAGTTGAGAACTCAAGAGTTTGAGGTTGCGTGTCGGATCATCCGATTTCCCAAGCATCTAGGAGTTGAGGACTAGGAAGCTTAAACCCGAGTGTCTGATCATCTAAAATTCTTTATCGATGAGAAGACTACTCTTTTCTAGCTCGCAAAATATTAAACTGATCTTAGTTTCATCGGGTAAAACATCTATATTTTAAAAGAGAGTGGCTATCCACACTCCATCAAACACGGTACAAACCCTAATTTTTATAAAAAGCCTAAAATATCCTTCCTCCCTTTCACTTTTCGCTTTCTCCGTACTTGAGCATCGTGATCCCGAGCACTCGCACTTGCTCCCGAGCACCCTTTGTCGCCTGACATCGTCGTTGAGCGAGTGGCCATGGTTCGATTGGCTTCGAAGTCAGGACTGACTGCCGTCGGAATCCGTCGTCATTGCGGCCGCTAGCGGCCATAATCACGTTGGACTCCAATCGCAATTGATTGGAATCCGATCGCGATCTGGTCGGACTCCGACGTCAATTGAATTAGGACCGCAATTCTGAATTCTGATGGAATTGTAGCTAGAATCTGGCACGATTGCAGCCGCCAACAACTGCAATTTGGTCGGGCCGCGATCAAATTCCGATTGAAATCCACTGCGATTGCGGTCGCAGCACTGATGATCGCAATGATGACATATTTTGGCGGCAATTCAGTCGGAATTCGACCTGTAACTGCTACAACAGGCAGCGTGCATACGTTGCCTTTCACACACTGTACGAAGTGCAGTGTGGCAACATCAACACACCCCCTTTGCGTCCAAGGCATAGGATAAAAAAAGAGAGCTACAAGGTTGTGCTAGTGTGAGGGTTGTCGGAGAGAGAAGTATTGTGTGTGAGTCGTCGTTAGGCTGCCGGAGAGAACGGAGAGTTCCGAGAACGTCGAGATGCGACAGGAATTTGGTTCATAGAAGAGTAGGATCCTTCCAACGTGATCGATCCTCAGACAATGAGCAGAGATCATTATTTCTACGGATCCAAGAAGCGCGAAGATTCTGATGATTCACTGTAAGTTTTATTTACAGTCTACATAATATTTTTTTTCTCTCAACATTTAAATTCGAACAAACAAATACAATAATTCTAATATTGATATCAAAACGATCGTTGATTTGTATTTTTTATTTGAGTTAAAAAAAAATTCAAGCACAATCGAGCACTTTAAGTGCACGGGAATGCTGAACAAATTATGGAGTTTCTCGCTTCAATAGGTTGCGCAGAAAAAAAAATTCCATATTTCTTTTCCTATGCTTAACGTCTAAAGCAAAACAGAAGAAAAAAAAAAGGTTACATATTTTTTTCTTTCTGTGCTTAACGTCAAAAGCAAAGCAGGTAGCTTTAACAACAACAAAAAAAAAAGTCGAAAAAAAAACAAAAAGATTATTTTTCCTTTTCGGCGAGGGCTCAGAAAAAACAAAAAAAAAAAAAAAATGCAGTATCCACTCCATAATTAAAAATTAAAAATTTGATTTGACTTTTTAATGGGCTGAATTAATTGGACATCAATTAATTGGACTTAGCAGAATTGAGCTTGAGCCATATGATTAAAGTATGAGTCCACTTTATAAAATTGTTGAGTTGAGCCCGAATAAGAGATGCGGTCACTCGAGTATTTTCTGTGCTTGGGACAAGGAGCGCAAAGTGCTCAGAGATTTTTCAATAGTTGAGTGACAATTTTCGAGTAGGAAATAACCGCTGCTTGGGTCACTGGATGAGAATAAATCGGACGTGCGGTGCACGAGCACTGGGTGCTCGACACCGCGTCAGGCGCGCAATGCCCTAGCGTGATGGTGCTTGGGCGTGCGGTGCTCGAGCACTGGGTGCTCGACACTATGGCAGACACAAAGCTCCTTGGCAAGTGGTGCTCGACTGGACCTAACAGTAGTCACCTTGCACATTTGGTGTTCGGTCGTGTTGGTGCAGTGGGCACCAAAGTCGAACCGGTATTTTGATTATGGCAAAAGGCTCAATAGTTAAGGGTATATTTGTTATCTTACGAGCTCAATTAAGTGTGCAGAAATGCTAAAGTTGAGCGGAAGGTCTGCGACACCCGGTGGGAACCGAGGTGGTCGGGCAACGCCAGAGGGACTTCGGAGGAAGCCGAGGTACTCGGGTGAAGACCGGAAGCGAGGCTACAAGGTAAGCTCGTGTGAAAGCGAAGCAAGGTCGTTAAGCGTAGATCCGACCCAATACCTCCAATGGAAGGTCTAGGTCGAGATCAGATGGTTAGAACCATCGTACTTTATATTTTAAGCTAACTTGTACTGCAGTCCAAAACCCTTTGACTACAGTCAACTGCTAGTCAAGTTCCAGCCTCGAGAAGAGCTCGAATTTCAAGGGGGTGAATTTGGACTTGACTCGTGTTTTGGTACAAAGGGTGATGTGGCATCAAGGTGGACATCCAAACCATCACCAAGCTTCCTTGTGGTGGACGCCCAAAATAAGGTGAGTTGGCACAAGATGGTTGGCTCCCATGATGTGGCACAAGTTGAATGGCTCCAACAAGTTGGCGCCCAAGGAGGTTGGAGGTGGCACAAGGTGGTTGGATGAAACACCTCATCCTTGAGTTGGCGCACAAGAAGGTTGGAGGTGGCACAAGGTGGTTGGATGAAACACCTCATCCTTGAGTTGGCGCACAAGAAGGTTGGAGGTGGCACAAGGTGGTTGGATGAAACACCTCATCCTTGAGTTGGGATAAGAACCTCACCTTGGACACTACCTATGTCTAAATTCATAGATCAATATCCATAAATAGACATGTTCACTCCAAGCAAATAACAAGAAATCAAGAGCTCTCAACACGCCGTCGTAACGCCGCTACTACTACTCACATTTGCTACGACGAAGTGCCGCCGACAACGAAAGCTACATCTTCTACTTATAAGAGTTGTCGGTATATTTATTTAAGTTCTACTTCTTTAAATTGTCTTTGTGCTTTAATCGTAACAAGGAAAGGGGGAGTGTCCCTTTGCCTTGATTTCTTTTTGTAATCGTTGCTCCTACTTCCAACGAAGAGGAGTGGTTTTAGTGAATTGCCCTCCGTACGTGATCAAGGATCACTAGGGCCGTGGATTAGCAATCGAAAGATTGTGAACCACGTAAAAATATCTTGTCTACTTTATATTTCCGCTGTGCATTCTCTACTTGCTTTTTACTTATTGCAAAAGTTTTTAACGACACCGTATCGCTATTCACCCCCCCCCTCTAGCGACACTTTCGATCCAACAATTGGTATCAGAGCCGGGGGCGCTAAGATTCGGTGAAACCACCAATCTAGCTTTGTTTTTCTTTTTTACAGATTTTTTTTTATTTATTTCTGTTTCGTATAATTATTTCACTTGCTTATCTTCTCCTACATATAGAATTGCATTAGAGGCTTTAGGATCGGATAAGGTTGTCCTTGGGTTAGATCCCGAGTAAGGTTGTCCTCGGAACTTCAGCGACATTCGCATTTGATTGTTTATTTCTTTTGCAAGTTACATTTTATATATCTTTTTACTTCCGCACTACTAATCCAAGGCGAAAGTCTTGGAATATTCTTCGTGTGTTTTGCAAGATTCTTTTCGTCGTTCTTCTTCTTGTTTTTAAATGGCCCATCTCGAAGGGTTTAGCACGCTTGACCCCGTTTTACAGCGGTAATGACTTTCGTTATTGGAAGGGTCGGATGGAATGCTTTCTTAAAACCCAAATCGAGATGTGGATCGTAATCAAACCGGTTTCACACTTCCTATTAATGAAGATGGTGAATCTTTGGGTTACGATCAATGGTCAAATTCCATGAAAAACAAGTAGAAGCCGATGCCAAGGCAACTCAAATCTTGCAATGTGGGTTGTCCAAGGAAGAGCTCAACGCGTCGGCCCCTTCATTAGTGCAAAGGACTTATGGACCAAGCTAGTGGAACTACGAAGGCACGACACGAAGGTATGTAAAAGAGATTTACTTTTAAATAAATTGTATAACTTGAAAATGCAGGAAAGCGAGACCATGACTCAACTACATGCTCGTATCCAAGACATCGTCAACCAACTCCATGCCATCGGACAAAAGGTCGAGAATCGCGACCTTATCGGTATTCTCTTAACTCGTTTCCTAGGACCACCTTGTGGGCATCCATGGTCGATGCCTACAAGGTCTCCAAGGACCTTTCTAAAATTAGGTTAGGCGAATTGTTTTGAACTTGAATTACATGAGCAAACTAACGTGGTCGTGGTCGAGAAGAGTATTGCGTTAGTTGCGTGTTCCAAGAAGAAGAAGCCCGCAAGCAAGCCACCCCAAGGAAGAAGACGAGTCCGAATCGGAAGTAGACTCGAAATAGAATCCGAACTAGTCAATCTAGTTAGGAAGATGATCAAGAGGCAACGACCAACAACTCAAGGTAAGCCTAAACCTAATTCAAATACTTCTAATTTTAGATGCTATGAGTGCAGCGAGTTCGGTCACATCAAGTCCGAGTGCCCAAAGCTAAAGAATAACGCATCAAAGACCAAGAAAGCGCTAACGCTACTTGGGAGGAGTTGTCGGAGGAAGAAGGCGATATCAAGCTCTAATGGCCAAGCCGACCGAGCACGACTCAAACCAAAGAAGAGTCCGAGTCCAATCCGATGATGAGCTTCCATTCAAGACAAGCCACGGATCCGTATCCGTGAAAAGAATCATTAAGGGTAAGTCGGTCGTTACTTAATACTTTGTATGGTGCAATTAAATTTTTAAATAAGAAACTAGCTAAGTCCGAGTCCAAGGTCGAGACCCTAATTGAGGAGGTTAACCTTCTCAAACATGAGGTCTCCTAACCTCTTCGACTACTCGTATTCAAGAGGAGGACTCAACTCAAGTTGAAAAGCTTGAAGTTGAGAACTCGCTTTTGAAAACACAAGTCGAAGACCTTAGGAACACGTTGGAAAGGTTCACTTTGGGATCCAAGGGACTTGACCTCTTACTTGGATCACAACAACAAGGCCGGACTCGGGTTTAACTCAAATACAACCAATAAGTCATATATGTCTATAGTAAACCAACATAAGAAAAATGTCCAAGCATGGGTCCCTAAGACCACTTTGATTTCAACTTTAGGATCTAACATGTATTGGGTTCCCAAGGACCAAATTCACTATGTGAATAGACCCACTCGATTCAATGGTCCAGGTGGAGCCAATACAAAATGTATTTATGTTAAGTCTTAGAAATTGCATGCTTAGTTTTTCCTTTATTTTTAGAATGGTTAGATAGGACTCATAACCAACTAAAATCCTGCGAAAAGATTGAGCCTCGGGAGCCTCTTTTCAAAAATAAACCAACTAAAATCCTCTGAAAAGATTGAGCCTCGGGAGCCTCTTTTCAAAAATAACTAGTTAGACCAAGACGTAGTCTCAAGTAAGTCGAGTTATCAATTTCTTGAAATTAGCTTTGTCTAAGGAAGTGGTCGTTGTTCCGATCAAAGAAGGCCTCTGTCTCGCCACGACACTGGAAGCTAATCTCTTGAAAAGATTACTTGATGAGCTTAGACTAAATCGAATCTAACCTAATGTTGGTTAATTTAAATTCATTAAAATTAATCAAGTAAAATTGATAGTCATCTCACAATAACACATAGGAATAACATGTTTTGATCATGTAGATATTGGTGAGATGATTTAGGTTTAAAACTTACAAACAACCCTTTAGTAATTCCAATATCCGATCCAACTACCTTATATGTAGGATCAATGGATGTTGGGCGATGTTACTCGACACATGACGGGGATCAACTCAAATTTTGGTTACGATTCAAGCGACAAGGATCGGTAGGCCTTGGAAATAGCGCAAGCTCAAAATCATCGGATCGGGTGATATTGAGCTCAACTCTAACTTTACAATTCAAAATGTCTTATTAGTAGAAAACTTTCAATATAATTTACTTAGTGTAAGCCAATTGTGTGATAACAATTATAAGGTCATATTTCTAGAAAATGAATCGTAATCAAAATAAATGCAACATCTAAAATAATACTTAAAGGAACTAGGAGTAGCAACATCTACACAATAAATTTACCTAACTCCTCAACCAAGTGTCTTATGACAGAAGAGGAATCTTGGTTATGGCAATCAAGACTCGGACACTCGCACCCAAGACTCGGCCCACAAGATGAGTCGAGTGGCTTAGGTTATAGGTTTGCCTAAACTAAACAACTTGGATAATAAAATATGTAATGCTTGTCAACAAGGTAAACAATCTAGGACACAACATCAATTAACTAATCAAGAACGAACCAAAAGTGTTCTTGAGCTCCTACACATGGATCTATTTGATTCACATGGAGCTAAGTCACTCAATGGTAGTCAATTTTGCTTCGTCATAATTGACGACTATTCTAGATTTACTTGGGTTAGGTTTATCAAACATAAAAATGATACCCTAGACCAACTAATCAATCTTTGTAGGTTAATCGAAAATCAAAAGAACCTTAAGATTAAAAGACTTAGAAGCGATCATGGTGGTGAATTCAAAAACCACAGTTTACTGATTTACCAACCTAAGCGGATACCACCATGAGTTTTCATGTCCTAGAACCCCACAACAAAATGGGTTAGTCGACGGAAAAATAGAACCCTACAAGAAGCCGCTAGGACAATGTTAAACGAGTATAACCTACCCGATAGATTTTGGCAGGCCGTTAGTACTTGCTATGTCCAAAATAGGATCCTTATGGTAAAGAGGCACCAAAAGACCTCGTACGAGATTTATCACGATAAAATACCGAACATCAAGTACTTTAGGGTATTTGGATGCAAGGTACATATCTTAAACACTAAGGATTACCTAGGGAAATTCAAATCCAAAACCTCTACTGGAACCTTTCTAGGATACTCAACCACCAGTAGAGCTTATAGGGTATACAATCACGACACTCTTAGAGTCGAAGAAACCATTAATATAGTTTTCGACGAAGGACACGAACCCGTTCAATCCTTAACAAAACCAACTAGCAAATCAACTTATAGCAAACAGGCTACGATCTTGAACTTGAATCTCGTCCTAACCCAAGTCATCCTATCGACCAAGTGATAGATGACCCTAACCCAAGTCATCCTATCAATCAAGTTATAGGTGATCCAAATTTAGGGGTTCGAACTAGAGCTTCATACCGAAACATTAGTCAAATCTCAAGTAATTTCCAAAATCGAACCCAAAACTATTGAACAAGCACTTCTTGATCCCGATCGGATTATTGCTATGCAAGAAGAGCTAGCTCAATTCACTAGAAATGAAGTCGGGAATTAGTACCACCACCTAAAGAAAAATCAATTATTGGAACAAGGTGGGTATTTCGAAATAAACTTGATGATAAAGGTGAAGTAGTTAGAAATAAAGCTAGGTTAGTCGCAAAAGGGTTTAGTCAAGTCGAAGGTTTAGATTACGATGAGACCTACGCCCCCGTAGCCAGACTAGAGTCCATCCGAATGTTGTTAGCATATGCTGCACATCGAGGTTTTAAATTGTTTCAAATGGATGTCAAGTCGCATTTTTGAATGGATGCATTAAGGAAGAAGTTTACGTCTACCAACCTCCGGATTGAAAATCTAGATAAACTGACCATGTCCTTAGACTTAAGAAAGCCCTATATGGACTCAAACAAGCCCCAAGAGCTTGGTACGAAAGGCTTTCGATCTATCTTAAGTCCAAAGGATTCAACCAAGGTTTAGTCGACCCAACCTTATTCGTAAAAACCGTAGGAAAAGAAATCTTTATAGCCCAAATCTATGTAGATGATATAATTTTTGGAACTACCAACTCGATCCTGCTAAACGAATTCATCTCACTTATGGAAAGTGAATTTGAAATGAATTTAGTAGGAGAGTTAAGTTTCTTCTTAGGTTTACAAATTAAACAAACTAAAGATGGAATATATTTACATCAACAAAAATATACTAAGGACTTAATAAATCGATTTGGAATGCAAGATGCTAAAATAATCAATACACCTATGGCAACTAATGTTAATATAAACGAAGATGTAGAAGGAAAACCCGTTGACCTAAAATACTATAGGAGCGCAATAGGAAGTCTCTATACTTAACCATGAGCCGACAGACATTTTATTCGCGGTAAGTATGTGCGAAGGTTACAACACCTGTGCCAAGGAGTCTCACCTAACCCTAGTCAAGCGTATCCTTAGATATCTAAAGGGCACGCTAAACGTAGGTATTTGGTACCCTAGATCTACCGAAGTTTAATCTAATCGGCTACTCCGACTCGACTATGCGGTAGTAAACTCGATAGAAAGAGCACGAGTGGTTGTTGTCAAATCCTCGGCTCGAGAGTCTAGTAAGTTGGTGCGATGAAGCGATTGCGTTGCCTTATCTACCACCGGCCGAATACGTTGCGATGGGTGAGTGTGTCTCTCACTCACGTGGATGAAGCACACTCTCCAAGACTTTAGCTTAATCTTTAACAACATTAAAACCTACATAGATAACATTAGTTCAATTAACTTAACTAAAAATCCAATATGTCATTCTAGGACAAAACATATAGAAGTTAAACACCACTTCATTAGGGAACATGTAACTAATGGAACTATACAACTAGAGTATGTTGAGTCCAAATCAAACCTAGCGGACATCTTCACCAAACCACTACAGCGAATTTAGTTTATTAAGACGAAAGTTAGGTATGTGCGTAATAGAGTAGGATTTAAATTTTTCTATATATGTACTCTACTTTTGCTTCTTTTATGAAATTAGCCTAAGTCTTACCTTAGAAATCATATACCTATAGATTTAAGGAGCCAACACATCTCACAACACATAGGACTAAAGTGTTTGTGTATATACGTAGCAGGCGTGAGATGTTAGGACCTTACTCCTGGTTCCAGACGTAGATTCAGTGCATCGACATGAACCATGGAGTATAATTATTTAAAATTAATCAACTCCTTCAAGACTTATTGATCATTCTATATCAATCAAGTCCAACCGGAGTTGTACATTTTAGATGAACATATTTTCAAGCTTATTATTATTTTTAAAAAAAAAAATATATTTATATTGGGAACTTGCTTGGACTTACAAACCCTAAAATATATTTACAAACTTTTTGAGTTAAGGCAAAAGGGGGAGAAAGTCACAAAAGTAAGGAAGAAAGTAAAGAAGAAAGTAAACAAAATTATTACCTTTTATATTAAGTAATTCCGTTTACTTAAGCAACTATTAAGGGGGAGTAAAAATTATTTTTCAAGAACTCACCTTCGGTCAAGGGGGAGGTTACCTCAAAGGGGAGAACTTGAAACAATAATATTTCTCACTCATGCTTAATCTTTATGCTAGCTCATTCATGCTTAATCTTTATGCTAGCTCATTCATATTTAATCTTTATGCTAGCTCATTCATATTTAATCAGTATGCTAGCTCATTCATATTTAATCTTTATGCTAGCTCATTCATATTTAATCTTTATGCTAGCTCATTCATGCTTAATCATTATGCTAGCTCATTCATATTTAATCTTTATGCTAGCTCATTCATGCTTAATCATTATGCTAGCTCATTCATATTTAATCTTTATGCTAGCTCATTCATGCTTAATCATTATGCTAGCTTCATTATGTTAATTTTTCCTTAACTTTTGTGTCGGTTTGCCATGAATCAAAGGGGGAGATTGTTGTGCAAGGGCACCAAAGTCGAACCGGTATTTTGATTATGGCAAAAGGCTCAATAGTTAAGGGTATATTTGTTATCTTACGAGCTCAATTAAGTGTGCAGAAATGCTAAAGTTGAGCGGAAGGTCTGCGACACCCGGTGGGAACCGAGGTGGTCGGGCAACGCCGGAGGGACTTCGGAGGAAGCCGAGGTACTCGGGTGAAGACCGGAAGCGAGGCTACAAGGTAAGCTCGTGTGAAAGCGAAGCAAGGTCGTTAAGCGTAGATCCGACCCAATACCTCCAATGGAAGGTCTAGGTCGAGATCAGATGGTTAGAACCATCGTACTTTATATTTTAAGCTAACTTGTACTGCAGGCCAAAACCCTGTGACTACAGTCAACTGCTAGTCAAGTTCCAGCCTCGAGAAGAGCTCGAATTTCAAGGGGGTGAATTTGGACTTGACTCGTGTTTTGGTACAAAGGGTGATGTGGCATCAAGGTGGACATCCAAACCATCACCAAGCTTCCTTGTGGTGGACGCCCAAAATAAGGTGAGTTGGCACAAGATGGTTGGCTCCCATGATGTGGCACAAGTTGAATGGCTCCAACAAGTTGGCGCCCAAGGAGGTTGGAGGTGGCACAAGGTGGTTGGATGAAACACCTCATCCTTGAGTTGGCGCACAAGAAGGTTGGAGGTGGCACAAGGTGGTTGGATGAAACACCTCATCCTTGAGTTGGCGCACAAGAAGGTTGGAGGTGGCACAAGGTGGTTGGATGAAACACCTCATCCTTGAGTTGGGATAAGAACCTCACCTTGGACACTACCTATGTCTAAATTCATAGATCAATATCCATAAATAGACATGTTCACTCCAAGCAAATAACAAGAAATCAAGAGCTCTCAACACGCCGTCGTAACGCCGCTACTACTACTCACATTTGCTACGACGAAGTTCCGCCGACAACGAAAGCTACATCTTCTACTTATAAGAGTTGTCGGTATATTTATTTAAGTTCTACTTCTTTAAATTGTCTTTGTGCTTTAATCGTAACAAGGAAAGGGGGAGTGTCCCTTTGCCTTGATTTCTTTTTGTAATCGTTGCTCCTACTTCCAACGAAGAGGAGTGGTTTTAGTGAATTGCCCTCCGTACGTGATCAAGGATCACTAGGGCCGTGGATTAGCAATCGAAAGATTGTGAACCACGTAAAAATATCTTGTCTACTTTATATTTCCGCTGTGCATTCTCTACTTGCTTTTTATTTATTGCAAAAGTTTTTAACGACACCGTATCGCTATTCACCCCCCCCTCTAGCGACACTTTCGATCCAACAATTGGTATCAGAGCCGGGGGCGCTAAGATTCGGTGAAACCACCAATCTAGCTTTGTTTTTCTTTTTTTTCAGATTTTTTTTTATTTATTTCTGTTTTCGTATAATTATTTCACTTGCTTATCTTCTCCTACATATAGAATTGCATTAGAGGCTTTAGGATCCGGATAAGGTTGTCCTTGGGTTAGATCCCGAGTAAGGTTATCCTCGGAACTTCAGCGACATTCGCATTTGATTGTTTATTTCTTTTGCAAGTTACATTTTATATATCTTTTTACTTCCTCAAGACTACTAATCCAAGGCGAAAGTCTTGGAATATTCTTCGGTGTGTGTTTGCAAGATTCTTTTCGTCGTTCTTCTTCTTGTTTTTAAATGGCCCATCTCGAAGGGTTTAGCACCGCCCCCGTTTACAACGGTAATGACTTTCGTTATTGGAAGGGTCGGATGGAATGCTTTCTTAAAACCCAAATCGAGATGTGGATCGTAATCCAAACCGGTTTCACACTTCCTATTAATGAAGATGGTGAATCTTTGGGTTACGATCAATGGTCAAATTCCATGAAAAAACAAGTAGAAGCCGATGCCAAGGCAACTCAAATCTTGCAATGTGGGTTGTCCAAGGAAGAGCTCAACCGCGTCGGCCCCTTCATTAGTGCAAAGGACTTATGGACCAAGCTAGTGGAACTACACGAAGGCACCGACGACACGAAGGTATGTAAAAGAGATTTACTTTTAAATAAATTGTATAACTTGAAAATGCAGGAAAACGAGACCGCAACTCAACTACATGCTCGTATCCAAGACATCGTCAACCAACTCCATGCCATCGGACAAAAGGTCGAGAATCGCGACCTTATCAGGTATTCTCTTAACTCGTTTCCTAGGACCACCTTGTGGGCATCCATGGTCGATGCCTACAAGGTCTCCAAGGACCTTTCTAAAATTAGGTTAGACGAATTGTTTTCGGAACTTGAATTACATGAGCAAACTAACGTGGTCCAGGCCGAGAAGAGTATTGCGTTAGTTGCAGGTTCCAAGAAGAAGAAGCCCGCAAGCAAGCCACCCCCGAAGGAAGAAGACGAGTCCGAATCGGAAGTAGACTCCGAAATAGAATCCGAACTAGTCAATCTAGTTCGGAAGATGATCAAGAGACGAAAACGACCAACAACTCAAGGTACGCCTAAACCTAATTCAAATACTTCTAATTTTAGATGCTATGAGTGCAACAGGTTCGGTCACATCAAGTCCGAGTGCCCAAAGCTAAAGAATAACGCATCAAAGACCAAGAAAGCGCTAAACGCTACTTGGGAGGAGTTGTCGGAGGAAGAAGACGATATCCAAGCTCTAATGGCCAAGCCGACCGAGCACGACTCCGAAACCGAAGAAGAGTCCGAGTCCGAATCCGATGATGAGCTTCCATTCAAGACAAGCCACGGATCCGTATCCGGTTCAAAAGAATCATTAAGGGTAAGTCGGTCGTTACTTAATACTTTGTATGGTGCAATTAAATTTTTAAATAAGAAACTAGCTAAGTCCGAGTCCAAGGTCGAGACCCGAATTGAGGAGGTTAACCTTCTCAAACATGAGGTCTCCCTAACCTCTTCGACTACTCGTATTCAAGAGGAGGACTCAACTCAAGTTGAAAAGCTTGAAGTTGAGAACTCGCTTTTGAAAACACAAGTCGAAGACCTTAGGAACACGTTGGAAAGGTTCACTTTGGGATCCAAGGGACTTGACCTCTTACTTGGATCACAAAGGGCCGTGTACAACAAGGCGGACTTCGGGTTTAACTCAAATACAACCAATAAGTCATATATGTCTATAGTAAACCAACATAAGAAAAATGTCCAAGCATGGGTCCCTAAGACCACTTTGATTTCAACTTTAGGATCTAACATGTATTGGGTTCCCAGGACCAAATTCACTATGTGAATAGACCCACTCGATTCAATGGTCGGGGAGCCAATACAAAATGTATTTTTGTTAAGTCTTAGAAATTGCATGCTTAGTTTTTCCTTTATTTTTAGAATGGTTAGATAGGACTCATAACCAACTAAAATCCTGAAAAGATTGAGCCTCGGGGAGCCTCTTTTCAAAAATAAACCAACTAAAATCCTACGAAAAGATTGAGCCTCGGGGAGCCTCTTTTCAAAAATAACTAGTTAGACCAAGACGTAGTCTCAAGTAAGTCGAGTTATCAATTTCTTGAAATTAGCTTTGTCTAAGGAAGTGGTCGTTGTTCCGATCAAAGAAGGCCTCGTGCCTCGCCACGACACTGAAGCTAATCTCTTGAAAAGATTACTTGATGAGCTTAGACTAAATCGAATCTAACCTAATGTTGGTTAATTTAAATTCATTAAAATTAATCAAGTAAAATTGATAGTCATCTCACAATAACACATAGGAATAACATGTTTTGATCATGTAGATATTGGTGAGATGATTTAGGTTTAAAAACTTACAAACAACCCTTTAGTAATTCCAATATCCGATCCAACTACCTTATATGTAGGATCAATGGATGTTGGATGGTGTTGCTCCGACACATGGGGGATCAACTCAAATTTTCGGTTACGATTCAAACGACAAGGATCGGTAGCCGAAATAACGGCAAGCTCAAAATCATCGGATCAGGTGATATTGAGCTCAACTCTAACTTTACAATTCAAAATGTCTTATTAGTAGAAAACTTTCAATATAATTTACTTAGTGTAAGCCAATTGTGTGATAACAATTATAAGGTCATATTTCTAGAAAATGAATCGTAATCAAAATAAATGCAACATCTAAAATAATACTTAAAGGAACTAGGAGTAGCAACATCTACACAATAAATTTACCCAACTCCTCAACCAAGTGTCTTATGACACAAAGAAGAGGAATCTTGGTTATGGCAATCAAGACTGGGACACTGCACCCAAGACTGGCCCCACAAGATGAGTCGAGTGGCTTGGTTATAGGTTTGCCTAAACTAAACAACTTGGATAATAAAATATGTAATGCTTGTCAACAAGGTAAACAATCTAGGACACAACATCAATTAACTAATCAAGAACGAACCAAAAGTGTTCTTGAGCTCCTACACATGGATCTATTTGATTCACATGGAGCTAAGTCACTCAATGGTAGTCAATTTTGCTTAGTCATAATTGGCGACTATTCTAGATTTACTTGGGTTAGGTTTATCAAACATAAAAATGATACCCTAGACCAACTAATCAATCTTTGTAGGTTAATCGAAAATCAAAAGAACCTTAAGATTAAAAGACTTAGAAGCGATCATGGTGGTGAATTGAAAACCACGGGTTTACTGATTGTAACCTAAGCGGATACCACCATGAGTTTTCATGTCCTAGAACCCCACAACAAAATGGGTTAGTCGAGCGGAAAAATAGAACCCTACAAGAAGCCGCTAGGACAATGTTAAACGAGTATAACCTACCCGATAGATTTTGGGGGAGGCTAGTTAGTACGGCTTGCTATGTCCAAAATAGGATCCTTATGGTAAAGAGGCACCAAAAGACCTCGTACGAGATTTATCACGATAAAATACCGAACATCAAGTACTTTAGGGTATTTGGATGCAAGGTACATATCTTAAACACTAAGGATTACCTAGGGAAATTCAAATCCAAAACCTCTACTGGAACCTTTCTAGGATACTCAACCACCACTAGAGCTTATAGGGTATACAATCACGACACTCTTAGAGTCGAAGAAACCATTAATATAGTTTTCGACGAAGGACACGAACCCGTTCAATCCTTAACAAAACCAACTAGCAAATCAACTTATAGCAAACCCGACTCTGATCTTGAACTTGAATCTCGTCCTAACCCAAGTCATCCTATCGACCAAGTGATAGATGACCCTAACCCAAGTCATCCTATCAATCAAGTTATAGGTGATCCAAATTTAGGGGTTCGAACTAGAGCTTCATACCGAAACATTAGTCAAATCTCGTTAATTTCCAAAATCGAACCCAAAACTATTGAACAAGCACTTCTTGATCCCGACTGGATTATTGCTATGCAAGAAGAGCTAGCTCAATTCACTAGAAATGAAGTCTGGGAATTAGTACCACCACCTAAAGAAAAATCAATTATTGGAACAAGGTGGGTATTTCGAAATAAACTTGATGATAAAGGTGAAGTAGTTAGAAATAAAGCTAGGTTAGTCGCAAAAGGGTTTAGTCAAGTCGAAGGTTTAGATTACGATGAGACCTACGCCCCCGTAGCCAGACTAGAGTCCATCCGAATGTTGTTAGCATATGCTGCACATCGAGGTTTTAAATTGTTTCAAATGGATGTCAAGTCAGCATTTTTGAATGGATACATTAAGGAAGAAGTTTACGTCAGTCAACCTCCCGGATTCGAAAATCTAGATAAACCTGACCATGTCCTTAGACTTAAGAAAGCCCTATATGGACTCAAACAAGCCCCAAGAGCTTGGTACGAAAGGCTTTCGATCTATCTTAAGTACAAAGGATTCAACCAAGGTTTAGTCGACCCAACCTTATTCGTTAAAACCGTAGGAAAAGAAATCTTTATAGCCCAAATCTATGTAGATGATATAATTTTTGGAACTACCAACTCGATCCTGCTAAACGAATTCATCTCACTTATGGAAAGTGAATTTGAAATGAATTTAGTAGGAGAGTTAAGTTTCTTCTTAGGTTTACAAATTAAACAAACTAAAGATGGAATATATTTACATCAACAAAAATATACTAAGGACTTAATAAATCGATTTGGAATGCAAGATGCTAAAATAATCAATACACCTATGGCAACTAATGTTAATATAAACGAAGATGTAGAAGGAAAACCCGTTGACCTAAAATACTATAGGAGCGCAATAGGAAGTCTCCTATACTTAACCGCGAGCCGACCCGACATTTTATTCGCGGTAAGTATGTGCGGTAGGTTAGAAACCTGTGCGAAGGTGTCTCACCTAACCCTATTGTAGCGTTTCCTTAGATATCTAAAGGTATCTAGCGCACGCTAAACGAGGTATTTGTACCCTAGATCTACCGAGTTTAATCTAATCGGCCATCCGACCCGACTATGCCTGAGTAAACTCGATAGAAAGAGCACGAGCGTTGTTGTCAAATCCTCGCCGAGTCTAGTAAGTCGGTGCAAGAGAAGCAAGATTGTGCGCTGCCTTATCTACCACCGTTTAATACGCTATGATGGGTGAGTGTGTCTCTCACCTCCGTGGATGAAGCACACTTCCAAGACTTTAGCTTAATCTTTAACAACATTAAAACCTACATAGATAACATTAGTTCAATTAACTTAACTAAAAATCCAATATGTCATTCTAGGACAAAACATATAGAAGTTAAACACCACTTCATTAGGGAACATGTAACTAATGGAACTATACAACTAGAGTATGTTGAGTCCAAATCAAACCTAGCGGACATCTTCACCAAACCACTACCCGGTTTAATTTAGTTTATTAAGACGAAAGTTAGGTATGTGCGTAATAGAGTAGGATTTAAATTTTTCTATATATGTACTCTACTTTTGCTTCTTTTTATGAAATTAGCCTAAGTCTTACCTTAGAAATCATATACCTATAGATTTAAGGAGCCAACACATCTCACAACACATAGGACTAATGTGTTTGTGTACTTAGCCAATGAGGGCGTGAGATGTTAGGACCTTACTCTTCCTGGTGTAGATTCAGTGCATCGACATGAACCATGGAGTATAATTATTTAAAATTAATCAACTCCTTCAAGACTTATTGATCATTCTATATCAATCAAGTCCAACCGGAGTTGTACATTTTAGATGAACATATTTTCAAGCTTATTATTATTTTTAAAAAAAAAATATATTTATATTGGGAACTTGCTTGGACTTACAAACCCTAAAATATATTTACAAACTTTTTGAGTTAAGGCAAAAGGGGGAGAAAGTCACAAAAGTAAGGAAGAAAGTAAAGAAGAAAGTAAACAAAATTATTACCTTTTATATTAAGTAATTCCGTTTACTTAAGCAACTATTAAGGGGGAGTAAAAATTATTTTTCAAGAACTCACCTTCGGTCAAGGGGGAGGTTACCTCAAAGGGGAGAACTTGAAACAATAATTTTTCTCATTCATATTTAATCTTTATGCTAGCTCATTCATATTTAATCTTTATGCTAGCTCATTCATGCTTAATCATTATGCTAGCTCATTCATATTTAATCTTTATGCTAGCTCATTCATGCTTAATCATTATGCTAGCTCATTCATATTTAATCTTTATGCTAGCTCATTCATATTTAATCTTTATGCTAGCTCATTCATGCTTAATCATTATGCTAGCTCATTCATATTTAATCTTTATGCTAGCTCATTCATGCTTAATCATTATGCTAGCTCATTCATATTTAATCTTTATGCTAGCTCATTCATGCTTAATCATTATGCTAGCCATCGTTATGTTTAATTTTTCCTTAACTTTTGTGTCGGTTTGCCATGAATCGGGGGAGATTGTTGGTAAAGGCACCAAAGTCGAACCGGTATTTTGATTATGGCAAAAGGCTCAATAGTTAAGGGTATATTTGTTATCTTACGAGCTCAATTAAGTGTGCGTAAATGCTAAAGTTGAGCGGAAGGTTCGCGACACCCGGTGGGAACCGAGGTGGTCGGGCAACGCCAGGGACTTCTGAGGAAGCCGAGGTACTGGTGAAGACCGAAGCGAGGCTACAAGGTAAGCTCGTGTGAAAGCGGGCAAGGTCGTTAAGCGAGATCCGACCCAATACCTCCAATGGAAGGTCTAGGTCGAGATCAGATGGTTAGAACCATCGTACTTTATATTTTAAGCTAACTTGTCTGCAAACCAAAACCCTTTGACTACAAATAACTGCTAGTCAAGTTCCCCTCGAGACGAGCTCGAATTTCAAGGGGGTGAATTTGGACTTGACTCGTGTTTTGGTACAAAGGGTGATGTGGCATCAAGGTGGACATCCAAACCATCACCAAGCTTCCTTGTGGTGGACGCCCAAAATAAGGTGAGTTGGCACAAGATGGTTGGCTCCCATGATGTGGCACAAGTTGAATGGCTCCAACAAGTTGGCGCCCAAGGAGGTTGGAGGTGGCACAAGGTGGTTGGATGAAACACCTCATCCTTGAGTTGGCGCACAAGAAGGTTGGAGGTGGCACAAGGTGGTTGGATGAAACACCTCATCCTTGAGTTGGCGCACAAGAAGGTTGGAGGTGGCACAAGGTGGTTGGATGAAACACCTCATCCTTGAGTTGTGATAAGAACCTCACCTTGGACACTACCTATGTCTAAATTCATAGACCAATATCCATAAATAGACATGTTCACTCCAAGCAAATATAAAGAAATCAAGAGCTCTCAACACGCCGTAACGCCGCTACTACTACTCACATTTGCTACGAAGTTCCGACAACGAAAGCTACATCTTCTACTTATAAGAGTTGTCGGTATATTTATTTAAGTTCTACTTCTTTAAATTGTCTTTGTGCTTTAATCGTAACAAGGAAAGGGGAGTGTCCTTTGCCTTGATTTCTTTTGTAATCGCTGTCTCTACTTCCAACGAAGAGGAGTGGTTTTAGTGAATTGCCTCCGTGACGTGATCAAGGATCACTAGGGCCGTGCATTACCAATCGAAAGATTGTGAACCACGAAAAAATATCGTGTCCACTTTATATTACCGCTGTGCATTCTCTACTTGCTTTTTATTTATTGCAAAAGTTTTTAACGACATCAGACGCTTATTCAATTTCTAGCTTAACACTTTCGATCCAACAATTGGTATCAGAGTCGGCGCTAAGATTCGTGAAACCACCAATCTAGCTTTGTTTTTCTTTTTTACAGATTTTTATTTATTTATTTCTGTTTTCGTATAATTATTTCACTTGCTTATCTTCTCCTACATATAGAATTGCATTAGAGGCTTTAGGATCCGGATAAGGTTGTCCTTCTGTTAGATCCCGAGTAAGGTTGTCCTCCGGAACTTCAACGACATTCGTGCATTTGATTGTTTATTTCTTTTTGCAAGTTACATTTTATATATCTTTTTTACTTCTCAAGACTACTAATCCAAGACGAAAGTCTTGGAATATTCTTTCCGTGTGTGTTTTGCAAGATTCTTTTCGTTCTTCTTCTTGTTTTTAAATGGCCCATCTCGAAGGGTTTAGCATCTCTGACCCGCTTTTACAACGGTAATGACTTTCGTTATTGGAAGGGTCGGATGGAATGCTTTCTTAAAACCCAAATCGAGATGTGGATCGTAATTCAAACCGGTTTCACACTTCCTATTAATGAAGATGGTGAATCCACGATCAATGGTCAAATTCCATGAAAAACAAGTAGAAGCCGATGCCAAGGCAACTCAAATCTTGCAATGTGGGTTGTCCAAGGAAGAGCTCAACCGCGTCGGCCCTTCATTAGTGCAAAGGACTTATGGACCAAGCTAGTGGAACTACACGAAGGCACCGACGACACGAAGGTATGTAAAAAGAGATTTACTTTTAAATAAATTGTATAACTTGAAAATGCAGGAAAACGAGACCGCAACTCAACTACATGCTCGTGATTCAAGACATCGCCAACCAACTCCATGCCATCGGACAAAAGGTCGAGAATCGCGACCTTATCGTATTCTCTTAACTCGCTTCCTAGGACCACCTTGTGGGCATCCATGGTCGATGCCTACAAGGTCTCCAAGGACCTTTCTAAAATTAGGTTAGGCAATTGTTTTGAACTTGAATTACATGAGCAAACTAAGGTCGTGCCGAGAAGAGTATTGCGTTAGTTGCAGTTCCAAGAAGAAGAAGCCCGCAAGCAAGCCACCCCGAAGGAAGAAGGCGAGTCCGAATCGGAAGTAGACTCGAATAGAATCCGAACTAGTCAATCTAGTTCTAAGATGATCAAGAGACGAAACGACCAACAACTCAAGGTAAGCCTAAACCTAATTCAAATACTTCTAATTTTAGATGCTATGAGTGCAGCGAGTTGGTCACATCAAGTCCGAGTGCCCAAAGCTAAAGAATAACGCATCAAAGACCAAGAAAGCGCTAAACGCTACTTGGGAGGAGTTGTCGGAGGAAGAAGGCGATATATCCAAGCTCTAATGGCCAAGCCGATCGAGCACGACTCAAATCAAGAAGAGTCCGAGTCCGAATCCGATGATGAGCTTCCATTCAAGACAAGCCACGGATCCGTGATCCGTCTCAAAAAGAATCATTAAGGGTAAGTCGCGTTACTTAATACTTTGTATGGTGCAATTAAATTTTTAAATAAGAAACTAGCTAAGTCCGAGTCCAAGGTCGAGACCCTAATTGAGGAGGTTAACCTTCTCAAACATGAGGTCTCCCTAACCTCTTCGACTACTCGTATTCAAGAGGAGGACTCAACTCAAGTTGAAAAGCTTGAAGTTGAGAACTCGCTTTGAAAACACAAGTCAAGACCTTAGGAACACGTTGGAAAGGTTCACTTTGGGATCCAAGGGACTTGACCTCTTACTTGGATCACAAAGGGCCGTGTACAACAAGGCGGACTCGGGTTTAACTCAAATACAACCAATAAGTCATATATGTCTATAGTAAACCAACATAAGAAAAATGTCCAAGCATGGGTCCCTAAGACCACTTTGATTTCAACTTTAGGATCTAACATGTATTGGGTTCCCAAGGACCAAATTCACTATGTGAATAGACCCACTCGATTCAATGGTCCATGGGGAGCCAATACAAAATGTATTTTTGTTAAGTCTTAGAAATTGCATGCTTAGTTTTTCCTTTATTTTTAGAATGATTAGATAGGACTCATAACCAACTAAAATCCTCAAAAGATTGAGCCTCGGGAGCCTCTTTTCAAAAATAAACCAACTAAAATCCTATTTAAAAGATTGAGCCTCGGGGAGCCTCTTTTCAAAAATAACTAGTTAGACCAAGACGTAGTCTCAAGTAAGTCGAGTTATCAATTTCTTGAAATTAGCTTTGTCTAAGGAAGTGGTCGTTGTTCCGATCAAAGAAGGCCTCTGTGCCTCGCCACGACCTGGGAGCTAATCTCTTGAAAAGATTACTTGATGAGCTTAGACTAAATCCGAATCTAACCTAATGTTGGTTAATTTAAATTCATTAAAATTAATCAAGTAAAATTGATAGTCATCTCACAATAACACATAGGAATAACATGTTTTGATCATGTAGATATTGGTGAGATGATTTAGGTTTAAAAACTTACAAACAACCCTTTAGTAATTCCAATATCCGATCCAACTACCTTATGTAGGATCAATGGATGTTGGGCGATGGTACTCGACACATAATGGGGATCAACTCAAATTTTCGGTTACGATTCACGACAAGGATCTAGCCTTCGAATAACGCAAGCTCAAAATCATCGGATCAGGTGATATCGAGCTCAACTCTAACTTTACAATTCAAAATGTCTTATTAGTAGAAAACTTTCAATATAATTTACTTAGTGTAAGCCAATTGTGTGATAACAATTATAAGGTCATATTTCTAGAAAATGAATGCGTAATCAAAATAAATGCAACATCTAAAATAATACTTAAAGGAACTAGGAGTAGCAACATCTACACAATAAATTTACCCAACTCCTCAACCAAGTGTCTTATGACACAAAGAAGAGGAATCTTGGTTATGGTAATCAAGACTCGACACTCGCACCCAAGACTGCCCACAAGATGAGTCGAGTGGCTGGTTATAGGTTTGCCTAAACTAAACAACTTGGATAATAAAATATGTAATGCTTGTCAACAAGGTAAACAATCTAGGACACAACATCAATTAACTAATCAAGAACGAACCAAAAGTGTTCTTGAGCTCCTACACATGGATCTATTTGATTCACATGGAGCTAAGTCACTCAATGGTAGTCAATTTTGCTTAGTCATAATTGACGACTATTCTAGATTTACTTGGGTTAGGTTTATCAAACATAAAAATGATACCCTAGACCAACTAATCAATCTTTGTAGGTTAATCTAAAATCAAAAGAACCTTAAGATTAAAAGACTTAGAAGCGATCATGGTGGTGAATTCGAAAACCACAGGTTTACAGATTTCTGTAACCTAAACGGATACCACCATGAGTTTTCATGTCCTAGAACCCCACAACAAAATGGGTTAGTCGAACGGAAAAATAGAACCCTACAAGAAGCCGCTAGGACAATGTTAAACGAGTATAACCTACCCGATAGATTTTGGGCAGAGGCCGTTAGTACTGCTTGCTATGTCCAAAATAGGATCCTTATGGTAAAGAGGCACCAAAAGACCTCGTACGAGATTTATCACGATAAAATACCGAACATCAAGTACTTTAGGGTATTTGTATGAAAGGTACATATCTTAAACACTAAGGATTACCTAGGGAAATTCAAATCCAAAACCTCTACTGGAACCTTTCTAGGATACTCAACCACCAGTAGAGCTTATAGGGTATACAATCACGACACTCTTAGAGTCGAAGAAACCATTAATATAGTTTTCGACGAAGGACACGAACCCGTTCAATCCTTAACAAAACCAACTAGCAAATCAACTTATAGCAAACCCGACTCTGATCTTGAACTTGAATCTCGTCCTAACCCAAGTCATCCTATCGACCAAGTGATAGATGACCCTAACCCGAGTCACACTAAGACTCAAACAAATCATCCTATCAATCAAGTTATAGGTGATCCAAATTTAGGGGTTCGAACTAGAGCTTCATATCGAAACCTTAGTCAAATCTCGTTAATTTCCAAAATCGAACCAAAAACTATTGAACAAGCACTTCTTGATCCCGACTGGATTATTGCTATGCAAGAAGAGCTAGCTCAATTCACTAGAAATGAAGTCTGGGAATTAGTACCACCACCTAAAGAAAAATCAATTATTGGAACAAGGTGGGTATTTCGAAATAAACTTGATGATAAAGGTGAAGTAGTTAGAAATAAAGCTAGGTTAGTCGCAAAAGGGTTTAGACAATTAGAAGGTTTAGATTACGATGAGACCTAAGAACCAGTAGCAAGACTAGAGTCCATACTAATGTTGTTAGCATATGCTGAACATCGAGGTTTTAAATTGTTTCAAATGTATGTCAATTCAGAATTTTTCAATGGATGCATTAAGGAAGAAGTTTACGTCAGTCAACCTCCCGGATTCGAAAATCTAGATAAACCTGACCATGTCCTTAGACTTAAGAAAGCCCTATATGGACTCAAACAAGCCCCAAGAGCTTGGTACGAAAGGCTTTCGATCTATCTTAAGTCCAAAGGATTCAACCAAGGTTTAGTCGACCCAACCTTATTCGTAAAAACCGTAGGAAAAGAAATCTTTATAGCCCAAATCTATGTAGATGATATAATTTTTGGAACTACCAACTCGATCCTGCTAAACAAATTCATCTCACTTATGGAAAGTGAATTTGAAATGAATTTAGTAGGAGAGTTAAGTTTCTTCTTAGGTTTACAAATTAAACAAACTAAAGATGGAATATATTTACATCAACAAAAATATACTAAGGACTTAATAAATCGATTTGGAATGCAAGATGCTAAAATAATCAATACACCTATGGCAACTAATGTTAATATAAACGAAGATGTAGAAGGAAAACCCGTTGACCTAAAATACTATAGGAGCGCAATAGGAAGTCTCCTATACTTAACCGCGAGCCGACCCGACATTTTATTCGCGGTAAGTATGTGCGCAAGGTTACAAACCTGTGCCAAGGAGTCTCACCTAACCCGAGTCAAGCGTATCCTTAGATATCTAAAGGGCACGCTAAACGTAGGTATTTGGTACCCTAGATCTACCGAGTTTAATCTAATCGGCATCCGACTCGACTATGCGGTAGTAAACTCGATAGAAAGAGCACGAGTGGTTGTTGTCAAATCCTACCGAGTCTAGTAAGTTGGTGCGAGGAAGCAGATTGCGTTGCCTTATCTACCACCGGCCAATACGTTGCGATGGGTGAGTGTGTCTCTCAGCTCCTGTGGATGAAGCACACTCTCCAAGACTTTAGCTTAATCTTTAACAACATTAAAACCTACATAGATAACATTAGTTCAATTAACTTAACTAAAAATCCAATATGTCATTCTAGGACAAAACATATAGAAGTTAAACACCACTTCATTAGGGAACATGTAACTAATGGAACTATACAACTAGAGTATGTTGAGTCCAAATCAAACCTAGCGGACATCTTCACCAAACCACTACCCGAATTTAGTTTATTAAGACGAAAGTTAGGTATGTGCGTAATAGAGTAGGATTTAAATTTTTCTATATATGTACTCTACTTTTGCTTCTTTTTATGAAATTAGCCTAAGTCTTATCTTAGAAATCATATACCTATAGATTTAAGGAGCCAACACATCTCACAACACATAGGACTAATGTGTTTGTGTACTTAGCCACGAGACGGGCGTGAGATGTTAGGACCTTACTCCCGGTTCCGCACGTAGATTCAAAGCATCGACATGAACCATGGAGTATAATTATTTAAAATTAATCAACTCCTTCAAGACTTATTGATCATTCTATATCAATCAAGTCCAACCGGAGTTGTACATTTTAGATGAACATATTTTCAAGCTTATTATTATTTTTAAAAAAAAATATATTTATATTGGGAACTTGCTTGGACTTACAAACCCTAAAATATATTTACAAACTTTTTGAGTTAAGGCAAAAGGGGGAGAAAGTCACAAAAGTAAGGAAGAAAGTAAAGAAGAAAGTAAACAAAATTATTACCTTTTATATTAAGTAATTCCGTTTACTTAAGCAACTATTAAGGGGGAGTAAAAATTATTTTTCAAGAACTCACCTTCGGTCAAGGGGGAGGTTACCTCAAAGGGAGAACTTGAAACAATAATTTTCTCATTCATATTTAATCTTTATGCTAGCTCATTCATATTTAATCTTTATGCTAGCTCATTCATGCTTAATCATTATGCTAGCTCATTCATATTTAATCTTTATGCTAGCTCATTCATGCTTAATCATTATGCTAGCTCATTCATATTTAATCTTTATGCTAGCTCATTCATATTTAATCTTTATGCTAGCTCATTCATGCTTAATCATTATGCTAGCTCATTCATATTTAATCTTTATGCTAGCTCATTCATGCTTAATCATTATGCTAGCTCATTCATATTTAATCTTTATGCTAGCTCATTCATGCTTAATCATTATGCTAGCTTCTTTATTATGTTAATTTTTCCTTAACTTTTAGTGTCGGTTTGCCATGAATCAAAAGGGGGAGATTGTTGGTGCTGGGCACCAAAGTCGAACCGTATTTTGATTATGGCAAAAGGCTCAATAGTTAAGGGTATATTTGTTATCTTACGAGCTCAATTAAGTGCGTAAATGCTAAAGTTGAGCGGAAGGTTCGCGACACCGGTGGGAACCGAGGTGGTCGGGCAACGCCAGAGAGGACTTCGGAGGAAGCCGAGGTACTCGGGTGAAGACCGGAAGCGAGGCTACAAGGTAAGCTCGTGTGAAAGCGAAGCCGGTCGAAGCGTAGATCCGACCCAATACCTCCAATGGAAGGTCTAGGTCGAGATCGGATGGTTAGAACCATCGTACTTTATATTTTAAGCTAACTTGTATCAAGGTCCAAAACCCTTTGACTACAACCAATTGCTAGTCAAGTTCCAAATCGAGAAGAGCTCGAATTTCAAGGGGGTGAATTTGGACTTGACTCGTGTTTTGGTACAAAGGGTGATGTGGCATCAAGGTGGACATCCAAACCATCACCAAGCTTCCTTGTGGTGGACGCCCAAAATAAGGTGAGTTGGCACAAGATGGTTGGCTCCCATGATGTGGCACAAGTTGAATGGCTCCAACAAGTTGGCGCCCAAGGAGGTTGGAGGTGGCACAAGGTGGTTGGATGAAACACCTCATCCTTGAGTTGGCGCACAAGAAGGTTGGAGGTGGCACAAGGTGGTTGGATGAAACACCTCATCCTTGAGTTGGCGCACAAGAAGGTTGGAGGTGGCACAAGGTGGTTGGATGAAACACCTCATCCTTGAGTTGGGATAAGAACCTCACCTTGGACACTACCTATGTCTAAATTCATAGATCAATATCCATAAATAGACATGTTCACTCCAAGCAAATAACAAGAAATCAAGAGCTCTCAACACGCCGTCAGAATCGCCGCTACTACTACTCACATTTGCTACGACGGTTCACTGACAACGAAAGCTACATCTTCTACTTATAAGAGTTGTCGGTATATTTATTTAAGTTCTACTTCTTTAAATTGTCTTTGTGCTTTAATCGTAACAAGGAAAGGGGGAGTGTCCCTTTGCCTTGATTTCTTTTTGTAATCGTTGCTCCTACTTCCAACGAAGAGGAGTGGTTTTAGTGAATTGCCCTCCGTACGTGATCAAGGATCACTAGGGCCGTGGATTAGCAATCGAAAGATTGTGAACCACGTAAAAATATCTTGTCTACTTTATATTTCCGCTGTGCATTCTCTACTTGCTTTTTATTTATTGCAAAAGTTTTTAACGACACCGTATCGCTATTCACCCCCCCCTCTAGCGACACTTTCGATCCAACAGGTCGGACCTAACAGTGGTCGTTTTGCACACTTGGTGCTCGGTTGGACCTAACAGTGGTTGCCTTGCACACTTGGTGCTCGGCTGGATCTAACAGTGGTTGCCTTGTACACTTGGTGCTTGGTCGGATCTAACATGTTGTTGCAATCAGCCCAGGTCACGATTGACCAGGACTCGAGTTTGACTTGAGTGATGTTTTGATGTTTCGACAAAAACATATGACAATATAATTGTCATTTGGTAAAGTCCAAGTCTTGAGTACTTGACATGGAAAGTCAAAGCTTGAGTCTTGGCATTTGAGAAGTCCAACATAGGTTGGCATGAAAAGTCCAAGCATGGGTCTTGGCATGAAAAGTCCAACATGGGTTGGCAAGGGAAAGTCCAAGCTTGAGTCTTGACATTTGAGAAGTCCAAGGGTTTGATATTGGCGGCGTAAAGTCCAAGCGGGAGTCTTGGCAGCATAAGTCCAATGGTTGGCGGCGTAAAGTCCAAGCGGAGTCTTGGCGGCGTAAGTCCAAAGTGCCTTGGCGGTGTAGACACCGTTAGCATGACATAGCCGATGGAAGCACCTGAAGGCTAGCGCGATGGATGAACAAGTCATGGATGACTTGGAGGGATCCGAGAGGCGTGAGGCTGATGGAGGTGGCTAGAAGGCTTAGGTCTAGACTAAGGGTGGTCTAGCAAGTATGGGGGAACCATACTTGGGTTAAAACCTCATGTTTGAGGTGTGCCAGTCGACTGGACTGAGTCAACTAGGGTTTGACTGCGGGAAGTGGCCTAGCAGTCGACTGATTATGTTATCAGTCGACTGATGCTCGGATTTTCGGCCACAGAATGGAGTCTCACTCGACTGCTGAGACGAGCAGTCGAGTGATGGCTCATCAGTCGACTGATGGTCATGATCAGTCGACTGATGTCCTAGCCGTTGGATTTTTTCAGCGTGGATTACACCGTTGTCTCACAGTGTGATCGATCGGTGATAGATGGTCGATCGATCGATCAACCTTTCGACAGGTTGAAGCTTTATAAGGAGCTCGTGATGGAGGATTTTCATATTGGTTTCTTGAGGGTTTTGGAGCGATTTGCTGTTGCAAATCAGGGTCTCCAAGGTGATTTCAAGCAACCAAGCAATCAAGCAATCCAAAGGCAATTGTAAAGTAGTTTTCTTTACTTGCATTGTATTTCATTATTGTAATTGCTTGTATTAGTATCTTATTGTTGTAAGATTAATTGTACGAGGTTTCTCCGCCTCCGGATTGTTCCGAGAAGGAGTTATTATTATAGTGGTGTGTGATTGACATCGCTAGGGTTCGTACAAACCCGATCCGTGGAGTAGGAACCGTGCGGTTCCGAACCACGTTAAATCTTCGTGTCTTTGTGTGTGCTTGTTCATTTCGTTATTGTATTATATCTATATTCTGCTGCGCTAACGAAATTGTAGAGACGAACGCGATCGATTTCTGACAACTTGAGACCGACGCTATTCACCCCCCCTCTAGCCGTTCCAATATCCCTAACAAGTGGTATCAGAGCCTGGAGCTCTTCTACGGACTAACCGCCCGGAGCTAAGACAAAAGGCTAGAGGGTGAAGATGGAATTCCAAGACAAGCTTGGATGGGATATCAACACTCCACCTCCATATGATCTAGAAGATTTTCCGGCGTGGAGAGCAAGAATGGAAACATTCTTGATGATGAACATAGAGGATTGGTTCATCCTCGTTGAAGGCCTTGAACCCTCTAGGGATAAGAAGGGGAATGTCCTAAAATTGAAAAAGTGGACCCAAGAGCAACGCCAAAATCTCAAGACCGAAGTTAAGGTAACGAAACTTTTGGAAGATCTAATCCCTAATGATGTTTTGTGCAAGCTAGGGGATTACATGTATGCCAAGGAGCTATGGAGAAAATTGGCAAGACTCCATGAGGAGAGTTCATCCTCAAGTGAAAGTGAGGAATCGGAAGTTGAGATGGAGTCAACTTCCAGATCGGAGAAAGAAGAAGTAGAAGAGGTGGAGGAAGCATCTACTTCTAGGATTGAGGAGGAGAGACCATCCTCTACACCGGAGCAACCTCAAGAAGAGCCTTCAACATCCGATCAAGATGAGGAAGCTCAAAATTCAACTCCGGCACCTACCACCACCCTAGGTAACTCAAACACTTTATTTTCAAATAAAAATCATATAATGTGCTTTGAGTGTAGGGAGTATGGGCATTACAAGAGCAAATGCCCAAAGAAGGTTAAGAAAGCTCCTCCGGCGCCTAAAAGTCAACAAAAGTCAACGGACGCCGGTTCCCCAAATATCAAGAGCAAGGAGCACATCGTATGCTTCAAATGCAATGCAAAAGGACATTATAGGAATCAATGTCCTAGGGGGAAGAAGAAGACCCAAGAGGGAGCTACACATGTAGGGGGAGCTTCCAAAACTAACCCTAAGGTATATTTTAATAATGCATCCTCTTTAGTTAATAGGCAAAAGCATGCTAAGGGTTTCAATTCTCCTACTATTTATCATAAAGAGCATGCTAGAAATAACAAACATATTTGTTTAGGAGCTAAGAGTGTCCATTTTAGTAATAAGGAGAAATTTGGGACTAATGTCCCTAGAAAAACCATACCTAGGGAATCTATTAAGAAAATACAAAAACATCTAGGTTTTAACCCTAAATGGACTAGGCATATGCCTAGAAAGTCCCATGCCCAAGAATTTAATCAAAAATCATTTGGGCAATTAGAATTAGAAAACTAAGCCTTGAGGTCAAGGCTTGAGAAACTAGAAAAGACCCTTAGGAATATACAAAACCAATTTAAAGGGTCTAATGGTCAAAGTCAAAGGTCCAAAAGTCAAAGTCAACACCAAGGACCTAAGAGTCAAAAGTCAACAAAAGGCAAGCAAGGTTTGGGTCACAAACCTAAGCCTAAGGTAGCTTACCATAGTGTTCTATTTGATTATGGGACACAAACTAGGAAGACCAAGGTCAATAGGGGAGTCATCCCTAGAGGTGACCAAAGGGTGTGTCTGGTGGCTAGGGTTTCTAGGAAACCTAAGGTGGCCACTAAGAAGGTTGCAAGGGGAGTTACCCCTAGAGTCAACCTAGGTAAGACCCAAGTGACCAAGGCTAACAAGCCTAGGAGGGTCATTAGGAAGGTATCTAGGGAGGTTATCCCTAAGGAATACCTAATTAACCCTAGGAGCTCAAATCGGTTTTGGGTTCCTAAGAGCGTGATTGATTCACGCTAGGTGGGTTTAGGATGTGCCAACCTTGAGTGGATGGGTAGTTAACTCAACCATGATAAAGGTGGCATTTTAGGTTATTTTCAAGGTTATGGATACCTTGGAAATAGGGTTGAATTATAATCCTAAAAGATTTTAGGATGTGCCAATATTATTTGAGAAGTTTGATAAAATGATCAAATTGGCACAATTAGGGTTTAGAGTGTTAGTGTGCCATTTTGGGTTTTTGGCATACTAGGGAGATTAATGATAATATGACAAATATATCTAACTATATCAAATGGCAATTAATATTGAAATTTAGGTATTACTATACCTATATATTTTATATGTCATGCTTTGATTGCCATATGTCATGTCATGACATCATGCCTAGTTCTATGACTTTATATGTCATGATTCATGTTTAGGATTAAGGTTTCAAATGTCATGTGTTTTTAGATTTCATCTTATGCCATGACATCATGATTATGAGCATATACTTATTTATAACGTCTCTAATGCCATAATCATTCATGCATTTAAGACAATTTGGTTGAAATTGAATTAAGGACTATGACATGACTTGAAGTCCCATTTATAAGGGAATCAAGTAGGGTTGCCTAGGAAATGCATGAAACCCTAGTTTAAATGAACCAAAACCCACATCTCACATCAAATTGACATGTATGTGTATTTATACACCCTAGATACATGTGAGATGCTAGGATATGAGTTAAGTTCAAGGTGCATAGTTTTTGCATTTAGATGAACTAAAACTCATCTAATTTTATTTGTGGATCATTGGGAAAGCTTGTGTACAAGTCATATACATAGATCCCAAGGGATATGATCCAAAATAAAGTGTTGAAAACATTTTAAAATCATTTTGAAAAACCTTGGTGAACTCTATCTTTTGATAGCAATCACCATTGATGAGATTGATACAAAGTGAGCCAAAAACTTAGAAGTTTTCTTCACTTTTGAATTTTGTATCAATTTCACTATTTTATGGGTAAAATAATTTTCAAATATTTTTCACCCATTGTATTGGTCATAGGTATTATACGTATCAAATTTCGTGATTTTTTGATATATGTATAATTAGTTATGATTTTCTGAAATTCAACTCTAATAATCAAATTGAAATTTGATTATCGATCGTGATATTGGTGGCGATCGTGATGGAGGTGCCGATCGTGATTTCTGAATCACTGACCGTAGCTGATTCGGTAAACAAGGTTGTTTAACCCGATTTCAGCTACGGTTATGGTCCCTAATCACTCATAACCCTAGGATATGCTTTGGGAAGCATTATAAAGGGTGAAAAACCATTGGATATGAATTAGGAGAAGTATTTAGGGTTTGTATCAATTTTAAGGTGTTGGAAAATTCAATGTTGAATTTCTAACCTTAATTTTGATGGTTTAGAGTTCCTATTGGCTTAGGGGCTTCCCAAGGACATTGTTGGTGCAATGGTCAAAGGGGGAGCAAGCCTTTAGGGGGAGGTATCCATCTTGGGATGATGGATATATTTTTTCTCCTTGAAGAGGAAAAGTTATTGGGAGAATATGACATCAATTGGGAAATTGATGGGACTTTTGAGAGACCCAATTTGGAAATTGGGAAAGTAAATGGGATTGTCTCTCTTGAGTGATATTGGACTTATCACTAGGAAGATGGTAGACATCCTAAGTATTTTTGGATCAAGGGGGAGATTGTAAGATCTCATTGGGACATGAGACATTGACCTCCTTGGGGAGGAAACCTTTTTGATGTTAGTCAAAAAGGGGGAGAATGTTTGGGGGAGAACATTTGGAGAGTATTTACCAATTTGGGATAATTGGTAAGGAATTTGAGTTAGTGTTCTAACTCAATAATTTGTTTGGTTTTTGTCAAACATCAAAAAGGGGGAGATTGTTGGTGCAATCGGCCCAGGTCACGATTGACCAGGACTCGAGTTTGACTTGAGTGATGTTTTGATGTTTCGACAAAAACATATGACAATATAATTGTCATTTGGTAAAGTCCAAGTCTTGAGTACTTGGCATGAAAAGTCCAAGCTTGAGTCTTGGCATTTGAGAAGTCCAACATAGGTTGGCATGGAAAGTCCAAGCATGGGTCTTGGCATGAAAAGTCCAACATGGGTTGGCAAGGGAAAGTTCAAGCTTGAGTCTTGGCATTTGAGAAGTCCAAGGGTTTGATATTGGCGGCGTAAAGTCCAAGCGGGAGTCTTGGCAGCATAAGTCCAATGGTTGGCGGCGTAAAGTCCAAGCGGAGTCTTGGCGGCGTAAATCCAAAGTGCCTTGGCGGTGTAGACACCGTTAGCATGACATAGCCGATGGAAGCACCTGAAGGCTAGCGCGATGGATGAACAAGTCATGGATGACTTGGAGGGATCCGAGAGGCGTGAGGCTGATGGAGGTGGCTAGAAGGCTTAGGTCTAGGCTAAGGGTGGTCTAGCAAGTATGGGAACCATACTTGGGTTAAAACCTCATGTTTGAGGTGTCGGTCGGACCGGTGCCATGTGGCGTCATTCGGATCGAGTCAACTAGGGTTTATTGCGAAGTAGCCTAGCGATCGGTTAGCGATCGATGCGATGGCATCGATTATGTTATCGATCGTGATGCTCATTTCGCCACGAATGGAGTCTCACTCATTGACCGGTGAGACGATCGGTCGAGTGATGGCTCATCGATCGTGATGGTCATGATCGATCGATCGATGTCCTAGTCGTAGATTTTCCGTGGATTACACCGTTGTCTCACAGCAACAGTGTGATCAGTCGACTGATGGTCCCGAGCAGTCGACTGATCAACCTTTTCCAGCACAGGTTGAAGCTTTATAAGGAGCTCGTGATGGAGGATTTTCATATCGGTTTCTTGAGGGTTTTGGAGCGATTTGCTGTTGCAAATCAGGGTCTCTAAGGTGATTTCAAGCAACCAAGCAATCAAGCAATCCAAAGGCAATTGTAAAGTAGTTTTCTTTACTTGCATTGTATTTCATTATTGTAATTGCTTGTATTAGTATCTTATTATTGTAAGATTAATTGTACGAGGTTTCTCCGCCTCCGGATTGTTCCGAGGAGTTATTATTATAGTGGTGTGTGATTGGCATCGCTAGGGTTCGTACGAACCTGATCCGTGGAGTAGGAACCGTGCGGTTCCGAACCACGTTAAATCTTCGTGTCTTTGTGTGTGCTTGTCCATTTCGTTATTGTATTATATCTATATTCCGCTGTGCTAACGAAATTGTAGAGACGAACGCGATCGATTTCCGACAACTTGAGACCGACGCTATTCACCCCCCTCTAGCCGTTCCAATATCCCTAACATAACAGTGGTCGGCTTGCATACTTGGTGCTCGGTTACACCTAACAGTAGTTGGCTTGCACACTTGGTGCTCACCTGAACCTAATGGTGGTCGGCTAGCACATAAGGTGCTCTACCACACCATATGGTGGTTAACATTGATTGACTTGCCTAGTTGACTATGGTCAAATTAACTCATAATTTGATTGTCGGATAGTTGTTTGGAACAATTATGACTCTACATACACAACTCTAAATAGGTTTAGTGAACTAGGGTTATTGACAAAGGACGTTGAGAAGACAAAATACCATACATGTTGCTTGGGTGCCTGGGGTGCTCGGAGCAAATCGGATGATGTTTGAGTTCTCACGAATTCATAGCCATGTTAAGTCATAATAGTTCAAGTCGATTGGACTTAGATGATGATCGATTGGTAAAAGTACCAGTCGACTAGTCTAAAGCGGTTTAGTTGACTGTTCTCTATAGAATCAAGAAAATCTATTCTTGATTTATTATGTTGATTCTATGTCTATATAAATTGAATTAAGCTGATATATGTATTGATTTGTGTAGGGAATCTAAGCGCGCTTGAAAACACTTTGCAAGCACTACGCAGCGAAAAAATAAGAACCCTCCAGAGATCCATACGAAAAACCATACTCGTTTAATCGATTCTATCCTATGATAATCATAGTTACCTTCGATGCGTGCCCTTCCCTATCCTGTCCACAACACTTGCATTCAAGGTGTCCGGATCTCAGTGCGGTCAGGATGTTCGCGCCTCCACTGTATCCACACGAACCATGAGATGGAGAGGAACCAAACTATGGTGCTAGCCACAAGGTTGGTTCGACTAAGAAGGTAGAAGAAGAAGAAGAGAAAGATTATACGAAAAAGCACACCTCCAAAAGTCTCATCAAATCCCTTTTATATTCAACCATTGAATATGAAGGGTTTGTGACTCTTGGTTTCCATGGAATTAATATCTCATTAATCTCATCTTAATGATCATGCAAACCTTCTTTATGATGAGTCTCACTCAATCCGGATTGGACTTGAGTCTAACTCGAGTCAAGTTCATTGGATATACTTTGAGTTCTACTCAATCCGAATTTGACTTGTCTAACTCGAGTCAAATTCATTAGGTATACCTTGAGTCCCACTCATTGAGTCTAATCCACATTAGACTCAACCCGATAGCCCAATGGCTCATCATATGAGTCATCTCCAACTCACATGTCCTAAGTGTGTGACCCAATAGGTTCTCATAACGTTGACAATGTTTCTAAAATCCTTTTAGAGACATAAACAATGAGCGACATCTAGTAATACATCATTGCTACCCAAGTGACGGGAATGTCGAGATCCGACATAACCTTTCTGTGACTACTATCGTGTACGACTCAGTCTTTCTATCCTTGATATCTAGATTGATCAATGAGGCATAAACTGTGTCATCCTCTTATCAATCAAGAGTTTCTTGATTTCTAAGTAGACTACTCAACCAAATAAGCTCAATATCTTATATTGACTTATTCGAGTATGATCATGTATTTTAGCAGTCCTACTCTATCAAGGGACCATAGATATCACTTTCGATATATGGAAGGGATAAATCCCATCTACATCACTCACATTCCTCCGCATAACTTATTGCATACATAGTGATCGCCTTTATAGTCACCCTATTACGGGTGACGTTTGATGAAGCTAAAATATACAACTTATTATGTACGGAATCGTAGTGATTTCAGGTCTAAGGATTATTTATACCAATAGTCACATGAGAATGTTTATAACACTCATATAACTATCCATGAAATATTCTCATGGCGGATCAATTCAGTATATAGTCTCTAATATGTATTAATGTATCAACTTAATATCACATATCCATAACTTGTGAGATTAAGTCATCAATTGACTTTCATGCTAGTCTCTACGCATTAATATTGTCCTTGCATATTAATACTCAACTATGAATAGTTAAGAGTAGTGTTATATATATATATCTATGTCTACAAACTCTCACTATCAATTCAACCAATTGATATGCTATAAACCTGAACCTACTATTCAAGGACACTATTATATTATTCGTATAATACATATAAGAAATAATATAATAAGCAAACCTTGTCTGTTATTAATGAAATATGATACATATGATCCCTAATCATTCATCTCATGATTGACACTAAGGGCTGACACTAACAGTTTATCGGTTTTGTACTGACTTAATTAATTTTAATTTTTTCAGATGACACAGATGATTACTACTATGACTCGACGCAATGTGTTGCGTAATCAGCTGAGGGAGGCTATTCAGGGTATAGAGTATGACATAGCTCGTGGAGTCGGGTGGCATATTAGGAGACTGGACAGGTTGTTTTAGAGACTCGAGATGCAGGAGTTTTCAATTTTGGACAACTATAGGATTTGGGCTCTGATTCGTTCACTGCCTGAACTCCTTAGTGATATCGCACATCATATCTGGGGGTGTTATGAGGAGCACGTATCCTACACCCAGTTGTGCGCTGAGCTGTTTCACTATGAGGATTGCGAAGTTCATTGTGAAGAGGATCCAAAAGAAGATCCAGAAGAAGACCCTAAAGAGGTTTTTCCTATGAAATCTTTTCATACTTGTCCTTCACAGGATTCTGCATCTTGGCATCATCTAGAGAGCATCTTAGCAGAAGGTGTCGTAGTTCAACTCAAGAAGATTGGGTATGTTTGGATTATTATTGCGCTAGTGTTTGTCCTAGTGGGAGTAGTAATTGCCTATCTAGTTTATTAAAGTTGTTTTTGTTTGTCAGTTATGAATATAAAGAATATTATGTGTAACATTCTTAGTAGAGTCTTATTATCTGTTAACAGTGTACAACATGTTTAGTTAATGATATGTTCATTCGAAATGATTAGTTCATTTTATCAATTTACTCTACATGATGTATGATATTTGTTTATGCTCTTTGATTTGTTCATTATGAGTATAATTTTAAATGATAAGTTCATTTAATATTTAATATCATGTAAGGATAATGATTAAGTTCATTAAATGAGATGTATGTAATAAAATAGATCAATGTAAGTTAGATTGACACATACAAATGATGAGTGGTAACGTAATTATCACTTGATTTTGTAAACCAAATCAGATTTACATTGAGTAAATTTAAAGATTACATACATAAATACATACATTGAATATTTAAATAATTTATTTATTTATGATAGATTATGACAACAAAGAACATCATAGCTGAATTGAATAAGGGTGAAAAATTTAATGGTGAAAACTATAAAATTTGGCACCTCAAGATTCAGTATGTACTTGAGGAACAAGAAGTTCTTGAGGTTGTACATCAGGTTATGGAAGAACCTGTTGAGGGTCCCACGATATAACACAGACATGACTTTGATGCCTATAAGGCATGGAAGAAAAAAGATTCCACTGGTAAGGGAATATTGATTAGTTTAATGGTTGATAACCTAGTATTTAAGTATGAGCCATATCCTTCGGCTCATGCAGTCTAGGTTGCCCTTAGGGATAGATACAGTGGAATGAGTTTGAGCAAGCTTCAACAGCTGACGATCAGGTTCGACAGCTACAAGAAGCGCCCAAATGTTACAATGGTTCAACATCTCAGGGAGATATCGAATATGATTCGGGAGCTTAAAACTACCGGTCACGAGCTGATAGACGAACAACATGTTCAGACAGTTATTCATTCCCTTCCAGATTCTTGGAAAACCATGAAACAGACATTAACTCACAATGAGAGTATTAAGACTTTCACTGACATCTCACGCCATGTTGAACTGGAGGCGGAGAGAGTAGAATCCACAAGGATTTCTGGCCAAGCCTATTTGACTGTCGGTTCTGCTGGATCATCAAGACCAAGAAAAAGAAATGGTTTAAAAGAGGAAAGGGAAAGAGAAAGAAGCTGCTGCTATAGGTGGGGAAGGCCCAATCAAGAAAAAGAAGAACAAGAAGACTGAGAAGAAACCTAAAAGCAAGGTGACTTGCTTTAATTGTGACAAAAAGGGTCACTACGCTCGAGAGTGTACTGAGCCGAAAAAGATAACTTCAAATCTGTCTTCTGAGCATTTTATTGCTAGTTCTGTATTGTTAGTTGATTCTTATTATTTGTGGATTATAAATTCGGGAGCAATCAACTATGTAGCTCAGGAGCGGATTACATATGTAGAGTACCGTAAGGTACCAGCTGACAACAAATGGATCTATGTAAGAAATAATGCAAGAGTTGAAGTCAAAGAAGTCGACACTTACAAACTTAACCTTTGGGGTGAAAGTAATTTATTTTTACATGATGTCTTGTATGCTCCTGAGATTCGAAGGAGTCTTATTTCTGTTACTTGTCTTCTTGATTTAGGGTATAATATTATTTTTTACAGTCGGTGTGTTGAACTTAAGATTGATTCCGTGTTAATCAGATATGGGTTTTTAACGAATGGTTTTATGATTTTTAATGTGGATTCAAATGTTAATTGTGCAATTGATAGTTGTTTTTTGAACGTTGCTCTTACTAGTGATACAAAAATACCTGATGATATTTGGCATGCTAGATTAGGACATATAAGACAAGATCGCATGAATTGGTTAGCTAAAAAGGGTTACTTGGGCTCTCGTGCTAAGATTAACTTGTCTGTATGTGAGCATTGTCTTGTTGAAAAAGCAACTAGGAAACAATTTGGTAAGACTATTAAGGTTGAGTCACCATTGCAACTAATTCATTCGGATATTTGTGGTCCAATGAATGTGAAGGCTAGACATGGAGCTTCCTATTTCATTACATTTATTGATGATTTCTCTCGTTTCGGTCATGTGTATTTAATTTCTCATAAAGCTGAAGCATTAAATTGCTTTATTCGTTATATGAACGAAGTTGAGAATCAAACGGAATGTAAGGTTAAAACTTTACGCACTGATCATGGAGGAGAATATTTGTCTGATATATTTAAGATAATATGTAATGATAAGGGGATTATTAGACAACTGACAATCTCTGGAACTTCACAGCAAAATGAGATTGCTGAAAGAAGAAATATGACTCTTCTTGAAATGGTTAGGTCTATGATGGCGCAGACTAATTTGTCAATCTCCTATTAGGGAGATACATTACTAACTGCGACCTATATACTTAACAAAGTACCTTCAAAGTCAGTTCCATCTACTCCATATGAACGTTGGATAGGCAGAAAACCAGATTTGAGCAATCTGAGACCCTAGGGGTCAGCTGCCTATGTTCATGATAGTTCTCACAAGTATGGAAAACTGGGACCTAGAGGTAAAAAATATATTTTTATAAGATATTCCAATACCTCCAAAGGTTATATTTTCATAGGTGAGCAACAAGATGGAACAATCTCCGAATTGGATTCAAGAGACGCTACTTTTCTTGAAACTGAGTTCCCAGCTAGAGGTGAAGTTGATAAGACAGTTCCTCTATTTGAGGAGGACGAGTCGTTGTCAACAAAACAAATGTTTAGTGAGATACCTGAACCTAGCCAACCTAGTAGGAGTGATTTGTCTTGTCACAGGGTGATTTCTCAACAACCCAATTTACGGAAAAACATTCGTAAGATCAAACCTAAGAAGAGTTTTGATATTGAGAATGAGACAATGATGACACTCCCAGTTGACGATGATAAACCTTAATCAGTTAAGGAAGCCCTGGGCTCTAGAGTTAGAGAAAAGTGGAGAAATACAATGGTCGAAGAGATAGAGTCAATGATTAAGAATCATGTTTGAGAGTTAGTCGATCTTCCTCTTGGCCGAAGGGTTATTGAGAATAAATGGATTCTCAAAATAAAGAGGAAATCAGATGGATCGATTAACCGATATAAAATTTGTTTGGTTGCAAAAGGATTTACCCAATTGGAGGGTATAGACTTTGAGGAGATATTTTCTCCCGTAGTAAAGTTTGTGTCAATTCGAGTTATTTTGGCTTTAGTGGCGCATTATGACTTAGAGTTGCATCAGATGGATGTAAAAATCGCTTTCCTTAATAAGGAGCTTGATGAGAAAATCTATATGGTTCAACCAGAAGGTTTCATTGCTGAAAGTCAAGAAGAAAAAGTATGTAGATTAAAGAAATCTATATATTGGCTAAAGCAAGCATCAAAACAGTGGAACATAAGACTTAACGAAGTAGTTTTATCTTATGGTTTCGAAATGATTAATGAGGATCATTGTGTTTTCTTGAAAAAGGAAAGTATGCCATTTTATCATTATATGTTAATGATATGCTGATATCAGGAAATGATAGGTTTTGTGATAGAAGTCAAAGAGTAACTTTCATCACAATTTGACACAACAGATATGAGAGAAGCTGAATACATCTTAGGAGTTAAGATCATCAGGGATCGATCTAAGAGACTTTTGGGTTTATCTCAAGAGTCTTATATAAATAAGATGTTACAATATTTCAACATGTCTGATTGCAACAGTGAACAAACACTCATTGTCAAAGGTACTGTTCCGAGCAAGAGTATGAGTCCCAAAACCCCTGAAGAAATAGCCGAGATGAATAAAAAACCATATACCAGTGCTATTAGTAGTTTGATGTACACTATGTTGTGTACTCGTCCCGATATCAGCTATGTTGTTGGCTTAGTCAGTCGGTTCCAGTCAAATCCAGGACCGAGATACTGGAAGACAGTGAAAAGGATATTTAGATATCTGAAAGCGACAACAGGATATAGTCTATGTTATCAAGGATTAGATATGAGTCTAAAGGGTTATTTAGATGCAGATTGGGATGAGGACCTGGATGATAGAAAATCCTTATCAAGCTATGCGTTCTTGTTGAATGATGGCGTCATCTCCTAGAACAGCAAGAAACAGGCCTGTGTGCCCTTGTCAACTATGAAAGTTGAATATGTGACATGTTCAGTGATTGTATAGCAAGCGATATAGTTAAGGAAATTACGAAGCATTTGAAAATTGCTTTGAAACTTTCAAGGATCCCAAATATCACAGTAAGAGCAAGCATATAGCAATAAAGTATAACTTTATAAGAAATATTATTGCTAAGAAGAAAGTGACTCTTGAATATATTCCTACACGAGCTATGCTTGCAGATCCTTTTACTAAGCCGATGACTAGAGAGCCATTTTATGAGCATGTAAAGTCTATGAGACTTCGTAGAATGTAATAATTTTTGTAATAACAATCGAATATTGTAATTTGATTGTTTGAAATGCTAGTCATAATTTATTCAGTGTATGTGATGTTACATTCTGATAAGATCTCGATGAGCATATTGGCAAGTAGTGATTGATCCTCTCACATGGACAATCATCTCTATTTGTTAAGTACGAATAGGGGTAAGACCATTACTTATAGGATAGCTTTGGAAGCTATATGTATAGAGATACATACCTGTAAGCTAGAATTGTCTTGATATTCATATCAAGATAAGATCATTTGAGAATAATGAACGAAGTAAATGCTTGCACCATTTACTATACATGTTTGGAGCCAGATTAGAATTCATATGTTGAATTCAGGGTTAGACATTAGGAATGTCTAGATCAAAATCTGTACGATGTTGATTTGAGTAAAACATGCATTTTTTATTAGTAAAGAGAATAACATTATAGCATGTGATTCATACCGTATGTGCTAAAGCGACAATAAGAGTAGTAGGAGAATAGATCTCTGCTTCTCTACTATGTGAGCACTTTGAGATTATATGTTAATCTCAGTATTTGTCCTTCGTGACTATTTAGCTGTCTATTTGAAGTTTTAATCAGAGTTTGCTACTTTAGCATGTAAATCTATTGACTATGGATGATTTGGTCTATGGAACATGACTAGGAAAGTGACTGATTAAAATGAATAGATTCACACTAAAAAGAAAGATTAAATAGATTTACATTTTATGAGAATTATTCACTGGTCGATCCATTTCTGTTGTGTATGGAAATGATTGTGAATATTGAGAATATGGAACATGCTCTCGATATGATTATCATTATGAGGGATTAGAGATGTTCATATTGATGTAAATGGAGATTATTTAATCTGGATAAATAACAAGACATCATATCTAGGAAAATTGTTATGTACCACGAGGAGTATAGTTTTGTACCACCTGAAGAATGACTATGTGCCACCTGGAGGATGGTTGTGCGCCATCAGATAAATGACTATGTGTCATTAGGGCTGTAAACGAACCAAGCGTTCATGAACGAGCTTGGTGTTCGACTCGGTAAGAGTTCGTTTACGTTCGTTCAATATACATCAAAGTCAATTAATAAACAAGCTTGAACAACTTGATAAATTAAATAAACAAGCTTGAACACGTATGTGTTCGGCTTGTTAATGTTCATGAACAATGTTCATAAACAGTGTTCGTGAACAATGTTCGTGAACATTAACAAGCCGATTTATGATTATACTCTTTTAAAAATTATTTTTAAATTTATTTATACTCATTTATAAATCAAGATTAAATTAATAAAATTTTAAATAAACAAACAAGTTTGACTTAAGAGTTTGATAACATTTAAATAAATCAAATTTAAACAAGCTTTAATCAAGCTTGATTAGAAACTTGATATCCATTAAACAAGTCAAGCTCAATTCAAGCTCAAGCCAAGCTCAAGCTCAAAAAAAAAAAAATACCAAGCCAAGCTTGAACAAATTTTTCAATAGCTTGGTTAATTTTAGGCTTAGCTCGGCTCAACTTGATTATTTTATCAAACAAGTCTGAACACTACAAAGCTTGACTTGACTTGGCTTGTTTACAACCCTATGTGTCATTCAGAGAATGATTATGTACCATTTGGAGGGCGACTAAGTTAGACGCAATAACTTTTCTTAGCATGGATCGCTCTATGAGTACTATGTAAGATGTAACAACTTTCTTAGCATTGGATTGCTCAATGTGCTTATTGTTGCACGAACCATTTTCCTATGTATGAATTGATTGTTCTAATGGTCTTTGTGACTATTCATCTCTGTTCTATTAGTCTTTTGAGACTATGAATCCTGGCTATATTTTGGTTTATGTGACTAAATACTTCTATTAGTTTATGTGATTATTGACTCTAACTCTATTTAGTTTATGTGGCTAAATACCTCTTAATGGTTTATGTGACCATTTGCATATGTGACATGACTTGGACGAGTGGGAGATGTAACTGTTGCAGCAGACAACGTGCACATGTTGCCTTTGGCAATGTGTGCATGCACTGCACGAAGTGCAGAAACTGCACTTCGTGTAGTGCTGCAACATCAACACCCCCCCTTTAAAAGGGTGTGCGTCCAAGGCATAGGACAAGAAAAGAGAGCTACAAGGTTATGCTAGTGTGAGGGTTGTCAGAGAGAGAAGTATTGTGTGCGAGTCGCCGTTAGGCTGCCGGAGAGAACGAAGAGTTCCGAGAACGTCGAGGTGCGGTAGGAATTTGGTTCGTGGAAGAGTAGGATTCTTCCGACATGATCGATCCTCAGACGGTGAGCAGAGATCGTCATCTTTATGGATCTAGGAAGCGTAAAGATTCTGACGACTCGCTGTAAGTTTTATTTATAATCTACATAATATTTTTTTTTCTCTCAGCACTTAAATTCGAACAAACAGATGCAATAATCCCAACACGACTGCGATTCACGGTCGAATTCCGATCGTGATTCACAGTCGAATTTCGATCGAATTACAATGAAAATTGGCTGCGATTGCGGGCACCAATGATCGCATTGCTAGCGGCCACAATGACAACGAATTCTAACCATAATTCAACCAGAATCCGATCACAGTCCGGTTGGACTTTGATGTCAATCGGACCGCAGCTAGATTCCAATTGGAATCCGATTGTTCAACGATGATGCCGAATGATAGTGAGTGCTCAGGTGCGACTGTAGGTCGCGGTGCTCGAGAGTGGAGGAAATAGAAAGCAGAAGAAAGGACATTGTAAGATTTTTATAAAAATTGAAAATTGAGATGTGTATATTTAATGAGACATGAGTAGTCGCTCCCATTTTAAAAACACTATACACTTAATACCTCGAAGCAAAGTGTACTTTTTTTTCTAAAAAACTTGTTGCCATAAGCAAAATAAACAGTACAATTACGATAGGTTTCAAGCAAACCCGGTCGGATTCTGTTTGGAGTGAGGCCGACCAACCCGATGCCGATGTTTCTTCCTCCCTTCGCTTGGAGTACTGTTACTCCTCTTGGCCGTTAAAGAAAAAAAAAAAAGAAAAAGAAAAAGAAAAAATGCCGACCTCTCTGCTGCTCCTCCGGCGTCGCCATGTGAGGCACTCTCGAAAATCGCGAAGGATCTCCATGCAGAGAACGAGAGAGATCTCCTTCTCCTCCTCCTCCTCCTCCATGTGCCCCTTCCTCTTTCTTCTTTCGTGCGCTACTGTCTCGTACATATTCATTGATTTCGTGATTATTTCAGGATGGTCGGGGCAAATTACCTAATCCTGAAGAAGAATGGGTTGCACTTCGTCCATTCCAAAGAGGTACTCCCTGGGAAGGAGGAAGAAGAAGAATATCAGCATCGATGAGGTTGCAGTATTTGTCCCAGTTCTCTGGATACCTGTGGACGTGGATCTGATTCGCCCTCTTCGAGGATTAGTGCCTCAGGATGTTCTTGAAAAACTCTCTACACTTCGTCGACGAATAGTATCGCTGGGAAAAGAGAGTTGTACGCAATCTTAAACTTTCATTCCTGACTAGTATTTGTTAATTTTTGTTTCCTGTTTTTCTAACTCTGAGTTGTCAGCTTTTTCATCAATATCTAACGTTTTGGAAGCCCATCGAACTCTTGATGATTATCTACCCATTCTTATTGGTTTGGTAAAACCGGGTATGGTTCTCCTGTATTTCCTGTTTCATTAAATTTTAGCTACAGTGGTCTTACTTAGACCAACCATTACCTTGTAGAAAGTCAGCTTGAGGCATCAGTTGAGTTCAAGTGGAAAAGCCTTGGAGATGATGGACGTGTATGAAAACATATACTTATTCATGGAGTTTTGTGTACCTTTTTTTGTAGTAAAGTTTTGAATTTCGTTTAGGTAACTTGTCTTGCAAGTGCTTGGTATGAAATGCTCTCGGTTGTGCATATGAAGGCAATCTTGTCTTTCATAGAAGCAAACCTAATTCTCATGTCTAAGGATAATCTTGATTCATTGGAAATTAAAGTATCTGAAGGTATGCCATTCTTTATTATTTCACCATAATTTGAAAATAAAAAAAATACTGTATAGTACATTTTATTTATAGCTACTTATGGTAAAGGAGACCTAATTTTTCAGACTCATTGGTTCCTGATAATTCACTATTCAACAGATTCAAAGAGTACTGCTATTGAATTATTACTCAAGGGTTCAGGGTGCTTGGAATATGTGATTCGCCATATATTGGTGCATTTGCCAACACAAATAAGGTACCAATCATAAGCTTTAGGATTAATTTTCTCTTTGCTATGCCATCTCTAAGAAAATTCCCAAGTCTTTCCTTTTTTGGAGAAAAAAACTCAATGTGTCATATCAGCAAAATGTTAACTGAAGGAATTGCACAGTGGCATCAGAATTACACACACGGCAACACAAATGAGGTTGAATCATAAGCTTTAGGTGGAATTTTCTTTTTGCTATGCCATCTCTGAGCAAATTCCAGAAATTTTTTTTTCTTAGATAAAACAAATTTCTAAATCTTAAGGTCTCATGGCAACAAAGTATTAATTGAAGAAATTGCACAATGTCTGCACATCATCAGAAATACATGGGTAGCTGACATGCCTGGTTTAAATAAAAATATGTAATAAGAGCTTTACGATTAAAATGGATTAAAGACAGTGCTCCTCCAAACTAGAATATACCTTACTACTGTAATTGAATTTCCTAAAGCCTTTTGATGATTGCTCCAAATATTGGCATATATGCATGTTTGAAAAAACATATCAGTCTCAAGATCCTTCAGCCCCTTCGTTCCCAAGTCTAGATATACTATCTTGTTTTCTAATAACTTGCAAGTTAAGATTTATCTGTATAATTGAGCAATCAAATGATATGTTTTTATTTATTTATTTATGTTATTACTTCAATCTAATGATGCAACTGTGGCTTTTAGCCATTACCAAATTTTAATTTTTGTAATTAGGAAAAATCTGCCAAAGGACGTACAAGAGGGCATATTGGAGGCTATCTCCTCTCAAGCATTGGCTCAGGTACTCTTTCATCAACTATTGAATTTGATGAGCAAATCTGCCTGTTAATATGTTGCTTAACCAAGTCTTAGTTAACATTTTTACAATATTCTATCAGTGGGTGAATCTTATCACATTCTCATTAATTTTTTTCTATCTAAAATATACTTTCAATGTTGTTGGCCTTATAGTGTAACATGCCTTTTAAGAAATATCTTGTGTTCAAATGTGGAAATTCATTCACTTGAAGGCACACTCATCTAGGTGTGAGATGGGACACAATTAGACATCATGTTGAGAAAAATATGGAAATTCAATCAGATTTGTTATAGTTCTAGTCATAGTTGCAAAATTACTGGTGCAATCGACCCCTAGTCAATGTTGACCATGGTATGCATTGAATTTTGATATTTGAACATATTTGATGATTGAGCGATGTATCAAGTAGGTCAAGATTATCTAGATACTTGATAATGGAAAAGTTTAAGTGGATGAGGTATTTTAGGCATTTGATAAGACATTTGACAGTGGAGAAGTCCTAATAGGTTAGGTCATGGAAGATTAGATGTTAGCAATGTGAGAGGAATTGCAAGGCGAGGAACATCGAAGGTGTGTTGATGACAATAGAAGGACACAAACTACATAGGGAAGGAGTGAAGAATGACATGTTGAAAGAGCTAGGAGCTTGGTGGATCCAAGGGACTTAAAACCCAATGGGAAATGACTTTGATAGCAAAATTTGAGTTGAGCGATTTGTACTTTGGGGTTCAGGTAGTTTCTTATTAGACATAACACTCAACTAAAAAATTTTGGGGGTCATATGATTGACTAGAAGTTCACTCCAGTCAATTAGGAAGTTGGCCAAGGTTGAAGTAGTTGCGAATAGAATGTTGCTATTCGAGTTTAGTTGACTAGTCAGTCGACTAATTTGGTTTTAGTTGATTGAGCAATTGATTAATTTACTGGTTGAATTTGAAAAAGAAAATCATTTAAAGAAGATATTTTCTAGTTGAGGAGTCAAGTGACGAGGCTTTGAGTCAACTGTGATAGATTTGAGTTGATTAGATGATCTAGTAGTTGATTGGAGAACAATTGGTGGATAATGATCTCATGATCTACATTTTAGTTGACTAACAAATTAATTGAGTTAACTGACATTAAATAGAATAGCTGGGACTAGTTAGCTGAAGTTTATCCAAGCATGGGTTGGTGACTATAAATAGAGGTGTAAGGAAAACTTGAAATAGAAGTAGAAAGTCATAATTCTTTGGCCATTCCACAGTTCACAAAGCATTCTTTTATTTTGTATAGTCCTATATATTTTCTACCTTTCAGTCCTAAATTTGTTTTTATATTCAATTGCTTTATTTCGAAGGAGAGCCTTGGTGCAACGGTAAAATTATTATTGTGTGACCTAGAAGTTATGGGTTCGAGTCTCGAAAATAACTTCTTGCAAAGTAGGATAAGATTGCGCACAATAGATCCTTCCCTAGGATCCCGCATTGGCAGGAGCTTTATGCACCATACTACCTTTAATCAATTGCTTTATTTTTCTTCTTTTGTAAATGATTTTGTATGAGATTTCTTCATCTCCCGTAAAGAGAAAATAGTTAGGGGGCGTTTGGTATCTGTTTTCTTCTCCGTTTTCCATTTTCATTTTCTGCGAAAACGAGAAAACGCGTTTGGTTCGCATTTTCCATCTCCATTTTCCAGAAAATAAAGGAGCGTTTTCTGGAAAACTGGAAAACGAGAAATAATCGTTTTCTGTTTCCATTTTCGTTTTCCAAAAAATAAAAGAGCGTTTTCTGAAAAACTGGAAAATAAAAAAAACTTGTTTTCTGTTTTCTGGAAAACGAGAGAATGAAAACAGAAAACAGAAAATTCTCTACGAACCAAACACCCCCTTAACTTTTCAAAGTGTAATTTACCTTGAGAATTTATAGGTTATGGAGCAGAAATCAAAGATTGCCACGTAAATCATTTGTTAGCCCTTGTGTTTTTTTTTGTAAAAGGTTTTGTATGAAATTTTTCCACCTCTAATAAGGAGAAAGTAGGAACCGGAGGTACTTAATGACGTAAATCATTTGTTAGCGCTTGTATTTTTTTTCTATTGCAATGTTTATTTATTTTTATATCCGTTGTATGTATTTATTTTTACAAGAGAAAGAGAAAGGTTCTTTATTTTAGGTCAAACTGCTACTCAACCCCCTCTAGTCATTCGGTCATGACTGCATCAATTCTAACACATACCTCATTTGTCAGACCTAAAATATAGTCCCTAAGAGGTGCTAGAATCACTATATTTGCAGCAAGCTAGGTTTCAATAATATCTTGGATTGTTAGAGACATATTTGTGTTTTTATAGGCTGAAACTATGTTATGCTCATAGAAGCAATCACATAACCTTGAATTGTATCCCAAACATGACATAATTAAATCCCAAATCCTTGATACCATTGTTACCGTTTGAGTCAATACTAAGTTAAATATTTGGTGAATTGAATTACTGGTTTGATTAATCAAGTTAATTGATAGTACGTCCCATGCAAAGATCTTATGGTTACAATTAGAACCACATTACTCTGCTATATTTTAGTCTACTTTTGCTAAACATATACCCTAGGACAACATGCCCAAGTATCCACTTCAACATGCATTATTAACTCTGAGTTCCAAGCCAATTATAAAATAGCTCAAATTATAAAACCTGTGAATCCAAGTTAGCTATTGAATCTGTTCAACTAAATCAAGTCACACACGAGCGAGCGTCAAACGCAACAATGCCAAGTTAAATCTAGATTACCATTTAATTTAATTATCATGAAGTGCATTAATTTTATCATGATAAAGTCCAGATCTTTGTTTGACTATGGTTTTAAAATCATATCAGTAAATAATTTGGTTTCCAGTTGACAAAGATTTGAACCATGGTCATCTAATTTTACTCAAAAGAGAACATGGAATAAATTGTCATGATTTATTCATTATAGTTTGCCTTTAAATGGGGTCTATCTTAACTTTTGGTGTTAAAATCATCTCATAAGTGAACAATATAGGCTTTTCCCATTTAGTTAGTCTCCAAAATGCTGCTTGATTGGATTGCTCATGAGCTATTTGGTCAGAGGTTGAAATGTGCTTATGATATAATATCAGAACTTAGAAGTATCCAACACAAGTTTTTTTGTCCCACTAGCTAAAGAGCAAGATATACAGAAGCTAAATTTTAACTGAGATCGTATTCACCTGCAACTTCAAGGACGGAGAGCTTTATGCTAAGATAAGTGGAGTCCAAAATGATTATAACTTTCTGATATTTATTTTTTTTGGGTTCCACTATAGCAATACGTGCATCAATTAGTTCATAAAAGTTAAGTAATTTCCCTTTTTATTGCAAGCCAACCTAAAGAGCAGAATAATAAATTATTTCATTGTCATTGAGGAAGTGATTTCTTCAATCCAAAATCAGTTACTTCGTAATAGTCTCAAATAGGATTATATGTAAAGGCATGAAAACAAGCACCACATTCAACAAAGAAGTTCCACTCCCTGGATGAGAAGTGGAAGAGCCTATTGGAGACATGGCAAAAGTTTATTCTTTCCTCAAAGATTATTCCACCTCACCACCGTATTTTTCTCTTGGAGTTAAAGGAGAGAAGCTATAAGTTGAAATATAGAGGTTTTCTTGCATAGCAAGAAACTAAATAAGATAGGGAAACTAATTAATCACTTTATATTGTTTTGATCCACTAACATAATTGAATATTTCCAAATATCAAAATTATCAAACCTCGAATTGTTTCTGGATTAGCCTGAATGCTTATCTAGTTTTGTAGATCCAATTCAGTGATCTTTTTATTGTCAAATGTAGTGTGTTGAGATGCAGCTGGGTTTGGCACTTGAGTCTGAGAAAGCTACGTTGTCTGTGAAGAGGAGACTAGCCTGTGAGGAAGTCAGCTACTTTGCCCAGGTTAGGAGCAAAACAGGAATGTTTACATTCTGATATTATATGCAAATTATCAATTTGCATCATTGTAACTAACAACTAAAGTTGACGAATCTTTGAGATGTGATCTAATAGATCTCATGGGCCTGCCCACTAACTTCCTCAATAACTAAAGATAATGGAGAAAGCTGGAACAGTGTTTACACTTATTTGTTATTGTCCAATTGTATGTATAGTATAATTTGCTTGTGTTTTTATATTATTGCTTTGAAATGTCAAAGGTGTTGTTTTTCCATTTTTTAAGCAACCCGGTGCACGAAGCTCCCACCATGTGGGGTCTCGGAGAAGGATCCATTATACATAGCCTTACCTTATTTTTTGTAAAAGGTTGTTTCCAGAATTTGAACCCGTGACCTCTTGATCACAAGACAACAACCTTATCGTTGCGCCAAGACACCCCTCTAGGTGTTGTTTTTCCATTATATTTCAAAAATTGAACTTTTGATTGCTTTTACAACCAATAGGTAAAAAACAGTTCTGTTCTAGGCGGCAAGCAATTAACCAACTGTTTAGCGACTAGGCGGTAGGTAGGCACTTAAATAGGACCTAAGCAGTTTGGTATTAAAATATGGAGATATGGTTAGGCACTCAAAGTTACAATCATAAATTCTTAATTGTATATCATATTGCAAGAACACATACTAAATATGAAATATATTCTATTTCATATTGCAACTAATTGAACAAAAATGCTAATAGGACATACAATTCCTAACGATAAATCCATATTGTAAGGAAACATATAGTAAATTCATAATTATTACCATTGCACTACAATATCAAAATATGAAAAAGATAATTAGTGTCATACACTCAACTTGTACAGGCAGTTTAGGATTTATGGTTTAATATTATCTAGTAATTGAACTCACTTCTTCCACTAAACTGTTTTTCTTTTTAAAATTCAAAGGAAACCTACTAGGCGAACCAACGTGCCACCTAGGTGGCCCACCTAATCCACAGTTTGAATTGACCGCTTAACAGGGACTGCATACCCTATAGGCGAAGTGGGAGGCTTCCAAAAATGCCTGGGCAGCCACTTTGCTTGCTTTTTAAAACCATGAGTAGTTAAAGTTTAGTCAACATATGCTATTCACATTTTGCTAGGTTGGTCAGTGATTCTTACAGTCACAAGTTTCAGATGTATTCTATAATTTTTTGGGTCAAAGTCAATAGGGCAAAACTGAAAGTATGAAGTTTATTCAGTGAAATAGAGTAAGTTAAGATCCAGACAAATATTTAACTGGAGTAAAAAAGAATATTGCCAATAGTCTTGTTTTTGTTGCTTTCTTAAGTTGTATGGTTTCCAATATGGATGAAGGCTTGGATGAATTGCAGTGTGTCATGTTCTTATGTTCATAACTATAAATTTGTGACTGTTTATCTTTTGAAATCCAGGTTAATCTATTTGCCTCCTGCAAGTCTAAAGCAAAAGACAAACAAATATAGCTAAAAGTTACTTGTATCTGTATTTTCTTATAATTTTCTACATTTTTTTTCATCAGGCTCACTACTGGTTCTCAAGATGTGACACCAGTGATGCATATGGAAAGAAACTTCTATTATTCATTAGATGGAAGTTCCTCGAGGCTAAGGTTTTTGAAAATATTCTTTTTTCCATCAAGATTTCTTTTGTACATCATTTAGCAAGCTTGTGTCTCTTAACCTTGGATTGTGTAATCAGGCAGCAGCATATTATTACCATAGTCATATTCTTGACAAGGGAAGTGAACCATCCAATCATATCAGTGCAGTTTGCTGCCTATTTGCAGCTGACGAACTCCTAATTGAAAGCAAGAGAGCCAACTTAAGCTTTTGTTTGGCAGCTCCTGTCACCAGGTCTTTCTTGTTTATTCTAAAATTTCAACATATTTTTCTCAATATGTGCACTTTTATTATCTGCAATATTTCTCTTGATAGGGGCCCTCCGGCATGGGGTGTCATGAAGCACTTGTACAGAAAAATCCCGGAAGTGGCGTCTAAGAAATCCCAGATGTACAGATACCTTTTTGAAGAAGACAAGAATGGGTATTTAACTTGGCCGATCTTGTAATATTTGTACTCCTTTCTTTTGATCTTGACATCCACGATTCCAAGTTCCAATATACTCAATTGTGACAACTAAGCAGTCATTAATATGACAAACAATCCAGAACACCATGAGAACATTAAAGTGGATTCAAAATAAAGAAGGTAGATGGAGAAATTATTTTCATTCCTTTCATTAATTAACATATCAATTAACAAAGGTACTTGCAATTCTTTAGAAAGTAAAATATTTTAAGACATTATATGCAAGATGGGTATTGTTGGTTATGCCCATGTTGGGGCATGAGACATGGATAATGTGTAACCACCCATTATTCCATGTCCATATAACCTTCACCTTCCATATAAAAGAAAATCTACTAAGTGAGCAGAAAGATGGATGAAAGAAGAGGAATAGTGCACGAGTGAAGGGCAGAAAGGAGAGTTTTCTTATGTGAGTGTTGTGCATGCAATGAAGTGCAAAGTACAGTCAAGAGAACAAAAATCTCTCGTCTCTTGTTTAGAAGAATAAGAGTATCGTCACAATCACCTGGCTAAGGGTTGTGACATTGTGAAGTTGTGGTGATAATTCATTCTGATTATCATCCTGATTGCGAGTTTTGACAGTTCTGTAGCTTTCAGATTCGTTCGACATTTGAGGTATATAATTTACAATTCTGCAAGTATATTTCAATTACATGTAGTTAACATTGGTATCAGAGCCAGGTTGAATGCGAAATCATTGATTTCATGTTTAACGATTTCCTGAGTTAATACTCATGAATGACTGTCGAGTCTGAGATCACAGAACACGGTTCTCGTCTGCATACTCATCCGATGTTGTACTCGTCTGATGTTATGCAACATGAATTTTATTTTATGTTCGTTAGTTTCTCACTGTCATCGTGGAGAAGATGATGAATAGTATCAAGCGGCATTGTCGAGTGAGAAGCACAACGTCGCCGAGTGGAACACGGTGTTACCGAGTGGGTCTCGGCACTCCCGAGTGAGAACTCTATCGAGTGGATCTCTCCATGTCAATCGAGCACTTTAGGTGCTCGACGCACAGAGGGAAAGATCGTAACAGAGAAATAATGCTCGGGCGAGACACGGAGATCGGGTGATGCAGTGCTCAAGCGATTCGTTGCTCGGGCGGGATGCGGATCATCGAGTGTGCAGAGGTGATCGGGAGAAAGTGCTCGGGTGCTTGCGATTCTTACTCAAGCAGTTGTGATTCTTGCTTGAGTGCACCAAGGTGCTCGGGAAGGATCGTAGGCCACACGCGTGAGGCGCAAGGAGGTGTTCGGGTCGTGCGTGAGGTGCTCGGGCACATGGAGGTGCTCGGGAAGCTCGCACACATGAAGTGCGCACTGAGGTGTTCGGGCGTAGAGGTACTTGGGCATGGTGAGGAACCCAAAGCCGAGTGCCGCGACGCTTGGGCCAGCGGTACTCGGGCGAAACGTTGTGCTTGACAACAGTGTTGCTTGAGTGAGGCGCTAAGGATTGTGATGCTTGAAACGAGCAATACAAGTGCTTGGGTACTTGGGATGCTGAGATCTCGAGTGCTCGGTGCGTGTCGAGGCATGAGCGCGGTGCTCGGGCATACTGTGCTCGGGCGCTAGTGATACTCGGGAGAGCCGATTTTCTCAAGCACAAGTGCCCGGGAAAGCCGCGATTCTCAGTCGGGAGTACTCGGCTGTGCTAGGAAGTGCTCGGTGAGTGCTCGACAACACTCGGAGTACTCGGCAATGAGGTCGGCAGCGCTCGGGAGTGCTCGGGAGGGCTCGGACGCACTTGGTAGTGCTCGGTTCGACATTTCTTCGGAAGAACTGAGGAGCTACGGGCACTCAGTAAGAGCAGAGGTGCTCGAGAGCTCGAGATGTCAAGCACATGCAGAGATTTTCGGGTACTCGGGAAGAGCTGAGGAGCTTGGTACCAACGAGGTTCTCGGTGCTCGGGATGCTGAGGATTTCGAGAGCTCGACACGAGTAGAGTTACTCGGGTCGCGTTAGATTGGTCAGCGCGAGTGGTAATGCTCAGTAAATGTTCGAATGCATTAGGACTTAGCCTAGAGAGTGAGGGTAGTTCACTTGGACTAGGCCTAAGCCGAGTGTCTTGGAGAAGACGAAGATGTCTAACTCTGAGATGTGTGACAATTAGCTGTTCGTGTTTGGCGATGTGTAGGCCTTCAAAGTGGCGCGTAGGCTTACGAAGGGTATTATGGTACTTGTAATTATTTGTGTACTGCATCTTAATTCGAATGTTGAGATGCAATTCTAGATTGTGGTGTATGGTGTCCGTTGATTCATACGCTCGTATTGGAGTTTGTATTCAAGTCATTTTGAGTTTTGATGTTTAGTAGAGTACACAAAGTTGAGACATTAAGCATCAATATTCACTTACATCTCTCTTTTCTATGTGACAGAGATATGACTTCAACAAAGAATGTTATACTGGATCTTGTGAAGAGAGATAAAGCTGAACTGTGACAACTACGACATTTGGCATCAGAAGGTTCAATTTGTCTTCGAGGAATAAGAACTCGGGGAGGTTCTTAAGCACGAGATGATAGACCCCGGGGATGGTACCACAGCTCAAGGTTGGATCAGGAGGTATATCGTGCTTGGAAAAAGAAGGATGATCAAGCTAGGCAAATTATTCTTACCAGTTTGCACAATGAGCTAAACCCAATTTATGAGCAGTATCCTACAACAATGTCGGTCTGACATGCTCTTAAAGAGTATTATGACACCCCTTCAACTCCTAAGTTTAGGATGCTGATCTATAAGTTCATAACTAATAAAAAGAAACCCGATCATACTATGAAGCAACATTTAATGCATATGTCAAGTATGATTGCTTCTCTAAAGAATATGGGAGAGCTTATGTCAAATGAGCTTCAGGTACTAAGAGTAATCTAGTCATTTCCTAACTCCTGAAATGTAGTGAAAACCCACCTCACACACATTGAAAGTATCCGTACTTTCATGGATGTGAGTAGGCACTGTGAGCTCGAGGAGGAGCGTCAGGAGGTGACCAAGTTAACTTCGGGACATGCTAATCTTGCAGAGTCGAGGAAGGGCTCTCAGGGAACTAGCGCAAGTGGCGCAAGAATGAGAAGAAGACTAAAGGTCCTGGCAAGAAGAAGCCATTTGTCAAGACAAATAAGAAGGGACAGAAAAGCAAGAAGAAGAAGCTCGTAAAGAGCACAGTCCGATGCTATGTATGTGGTAAGCTTGGGCATTTCGAGTCTAGCGAGCGAAAGGTAAATCTTTCTTCTTTACATGGTTTGAATTATGTGTCATCTAATGTGATGTTCGCTGACTCGTCTCCTTTATGGATTGTAGACTCAGGAGCAACAGACCATATAGCTCGTGATAGGAGTGCATACGTAGAATTTCACCGTTTAAGTCTACATGCTAGAAGACTATATGTGAGGAATGGGATATTTGTGGAGGTGAGAGGGATTGACACCTGCAAGTTATTGTTGCAAAGTAATCAAGTCATGTATCTCCATGATATGTTGTATGCTCTAGAGATTAAGCGGAATCTCATTTCTATCTGATGTTTACCAGTTAGGATACAATGTTTCTATTGGAAACTCTAAAGTTTCCATCTCGTATGACAATACTATAATATGTTCCAGTATAGTCCATGAGGGGACTTTATGCACTAAATTTGATTTCATTTAATGAGTTTTATCCTACTATTGCTTTTGTATCTGATAGTGTAGTGGATAATGTGAATGTATGACATAGCAGACTTGGCCACATAGGGCAAGAGAGAATGGGTCGGTTAGCATTATGTGACATGTTAGGTCAACTAACTAAGGTCGAGTTGCTCTTGTGTGAGTTTTGTCTAGCAGACAAATCTAAGAGAAAACTATTTGGGAAAGCAATAAGAGCTGGGACTCCATTTCAATTAGTTCATTTCGACATTTGTGAACCCAAGAATGTAAGAGCCTGAAACGAAGCCATGTATTTTATCACGTTTATAGACGATTATATGCATTTCGGTTATGTCTACCTGATCTCGCACAAGTCTGAGGCATTGGAGTGCTTTAGGAGGTTTGTTAGCGAGGTTGAAAATCAACTAGACTTGAGGGTGAAAACTCTCAGAACCGATTGGGGGCACGAGTATCTGTTTGAGCAGTTTAAAGAGCTTTGTTTTGAAAAAGACATTACAAGACAGCTAATTATTCCTGCTACTCAGCAGAATGGAGTCGCCGAGAGAAGAAATAGAACTCTATTGGAGATGGTGAGGTCTATGATGGTACAAACTAATTTACCTATCTCTCATTGGGGGGATATGTTATTGACTGCAACCTATGTTTTTAATCGTGTTCTAACGAAGTTCATAGTTAGCATCCCATATAAGCTTTGGACAGAGAGACAATCTGTCCTTAGTCATTTGAGATCATGGGGTTATGCTGCGCATGTTAATGATTCTTCGTACAAGTACGACAATTTAGGACTATGAGGAAAGAAGTGTATCTTTATTAGATACTCTGAACACTCCAAGGGATATGTGTTCCTAGGAAAACATATGGACGATATAGTCATTGAGATTGAGTCTCGTGATGCCATATTTCTCGAGAATGATTTTCTAAGAGAGGAGAAATCGATCGAAACTTCACTTTCTATGAAATGGATGAATTTAGTAGCTCAGAGGATCCTAGTGGCGGGATTCAAGACATTGTAGTGGATCTTGGTCCTAGTGGGAGTGGTCCATCGGAAGGTGTGGAGTCTCTCTCTCCTCGTAGGAGTGGTCAGGGAAATATACTTTGTCGTTATTTCCCAATTGAGAATGAGAATCTCATTATGACTCCGGAGGACGAAGATTATCCGAGGACTCTAAAAGAGGTGCTTGAGGGTTCAGTAAAGGACCAATGGTTTAAGGCTAAGAAGGAATAAATAGAATCAATGAAATTCAATGAGGTCTGAAATCTAGTTGATTTATCTGAGAATAGAAAGGCTATTACGAACAAGTGAGTTCTCAACATCAAGAGGAAGACCAATGGATCAATCGAGAGGTATAAGACTTGTATGGTAACTTCTCTCCCGTAGTCAAGTTTACTCCAATCTGTTTACTCTTAGCGATTGTCATGAGTTTAGATCTAGAGTTACATTAGATGAACGTGAATATCGATTTCCTTAATGGAAGTTTGGATGAGAAGATCTACATGGAACAACCTTCAAGGTTTGTTATAGTAGGTCAAGAAGAAAATGTCTGTCGACTTCGGAAGTCGATATATGACCTAAAGCAATCATCTAAGCGGTGGTATCTAAGATTTCACAAGGAGGTGATATCTTATGGCTTTACAATTGTCGAGGAGGATCATTGTATCTATCTGATAAGATCAAATAACTCTTTTATGATTCTGTCGTTATATGTGGATGACATAATGTTGGCTGGAAACAACATTGAGTATCTAATAACCATTAAAACATGGTTATCATCCACTTTCGACATGAAAGACATGGGTGAAGTTAAGTTCATCCTTGGAGTACATATCTAGAGAGATCACTCGAGAAGATTTCTAGCTCTTTCATAAGAGAACTATATTAAGGAAATTCTCGAGTGCTTTGGGACGAGTAATTATAATCCCATAGATACTCCAATCGCTAAAGGTAAAGGTCTAAGCTTGGAAATGTGTCCTAAAACTCAGGAAGACATAAGGGAAATAAGTAAAGTATCTTATTCTAGTGCAGGTGGAAGTCTAATGCATGCAATGATGTGTACACGATTGGACATGTGTTATACAGTCGGTCTGGTAAGTAGATATCAAGCAAATCCTGGAAGGGGTCACTGGAGAGCAGTGAAAAGGATTTTTCGATATCTCAAAGGAACTATAAACTTCTCTTTGTGTTACAGAGGAGGTGATTTGTGACTTGTGGGATATTCAGATGTCGAATGGGGAGACGATCTGGATAAATGCAAATCGACATTAGGTTTCACGTTCTTGCTCAATGGCGGGGCTATCTCTTGGAGTAGTAAGAAGCAAATCAGTGTTGCTCTATCTACAATGGAGGTTGAGTTCGTGGCATGCTCAATAGCAGTTCAGGAGAGTTGACTCTGAAGACTATTGGATGATCTAGGAATTGTAGCGGATAGTGGGAGGTCAGTAATGATTTATTGTGATAATTAAGCTGCTATCGTTTATGCTCGAGATTCTAAGTTTTATAGTAGAACCAAACACATTGATACTAGATATCACTTTGTGAGAGGCATCATTGAGAAGAATGAAGTGACTGTCAAACATTTCAACACACAATATGGTGGCTAACCCCTTCATCAAACCTATTATGAGACTTTTTTTATGGGACATAGAGTCATTGAATTTGGACATTTTATAAAAATTTTCAATTGTACTTTATTGACAACAGTGATGCTTAATACTATATTTCATGTAGTGCACTTGATATATATATGTTATGTGATATAATAGATATGTCAGGTAGCCGAGGTTAACTCTCATACGAGTGACCACCTCCAAGAGTGGAGATAAGACGGTTTCTAATTGTAAGAAGTTTTAAGAGTAACCCTGCTAGAACTTAAGTCGCCCTGATACGTGTTCAAGATGAGGTCATGTGCGACATGACCGACATGAAAGTAGTCACATCCATATTGCCTAAGGAGCCATGTTTGAGATCTTAGATATCACCTGCGATTTGTGATATTGTCTTTGAGAAACTCTCTTTGAGATCTTTGGATAGAATTTTATGTGTAAACTGAGTCTCATACCCACACAGAGTTAGAGAAAGCTGACATATGCCCTTATGAGAAATGGATGATCAACACTATAGTATGTGTTTCATACCATGTGTGATAAATCGACTAGGGAAAGTGGAAGTCATATTACTTGAGACTGTAAATAAATATCCCTGACCCCCAATGTGTTAGATCCGAGATCCTTTGAGTGGGATCTCTTATGCCCTTATTACTTTCGGCTATTTCTTGAAGTCCTAAGTCAATGTTTGCTACTTTAGTTTGTTTACCCATGGTCCGAAAGATAAATTGAGGTACGAGGGACAGGTCTAGGAAAGCAGTTGAATTGAGACTGATAGAATCGAGTTTGGGAAAAGGAAGACCAATTGACAATACATCATTATTATATATTCATCGACTAATTTTTTATATTCATCCATGAAGGGATTAAATATATTAGTGAATATAATGTCAAGCAAAATCTAGGAATTATTTTCGATGAGAAAAAAAGCTCGATGAATGTAATTAATCTTGGATATGGGGTGCAGCGAGATTTTGTATCTTACAATACAATAATGACTACTCAATCATCCTAATAGGTGCATTGAGCAGTTTTTGTTTGCAGGTGTATTCGCAAGTCATACGACGTCCAACTCTGTGTGAAAGCTTGGTAGGGTGATGTGATGGATCGCATGAGTTGTGATCTAGTGACGAAAGTATATGCCCACGTGTGCAATGAGAGATGTTGGTTATGCCCACGTTGGAGCATGAGACATGGATAATAGGTAACCACTCATTATTCCATGTCCATATAACCTTCACCTTCCGTATAAAAGAAAATCTGCTACATGAGCAGAAAGATGGATGAAAGAAGAGGAATAGTGACAGAAAGGAGAGTTTTCTTGTGTGTGTTGTGTATGTAGTGAAGTGCAAAGTATAGTCAAGAGAACAGAAATCTCTCGTCTCTTATTAAGAAGAATAAGAGTATCGTCATAACCACCGGATTAAGGATTGTGACGTTATAAAATTGTGATGATATTTTGTTGTGATTATCATCCTGACTGTGAGTTTGACAGTTCTGTAGCTTTCCGATTCGTTCTATATTTAAGGTATATAATTTATAATTCTGCAAGTATATTTCAATACACGTAGTTAACATGTACGGTAATAAATTTGTCATACCAGGAAGGTGTTGGAACGATGTGTAATAATATTATTTGGAAGTAATAAATAGTACCACTCCAGTGACAAATCTTTTTTTTGTAGGCATTTGCAAGCTTTGCCAGATCTTCCAGAATTCCCTCTGTCTTTGAGGCCTGACGACTACGAGTTACCAGAAGTGGACGCATGTTGGAGCAGTGAGAATTGGCAACCTCAGCTCCTATCTCTCAAGGCTCATCTCAAAGACGAGGAGATTGATTCAGACTGAAGTGCACTTTTTATTGCCCTCCGCAAGACAATGGCAGTTATACACCCTTCCCTGGCACTCATGTATTTATCATACATAGCCTGCAAACACCATCTCGAACTATTATGGGATCCTTAACCCTTCCTCACTTGACTAATAATATTCGCGTTTGAACTCTGCAAACAACTTGTTTAACTATATTTTTCTATAGATTCTTCACCATTTGGAAGATCTTAGTCGAAATAAAATGACGATGATAACTAAGAAGCTGTGTTGCAGCATGTAAAATCTCGCAGCAGGGAGATGATACTTGTAGAGAAAATCAAAACTTTGTTAGAAAGTAAAATTAATTTTATTAGAAAGTGAAAGGAATGCTATAAAATAATGGATTTTCTTTCTGCAGTGCCAACAACAGTTACCCTCCTAAAAACATGGTTAATCTTTACTATGAAATTGCTATGACTGGTTAATCATAATTGTTGAATTATGATCTTTCCTTAGAACTTGGTTTTTGTCGACCAAGAAGATCTGAAATCAGTTGGAGAGAAACATAGCAGGATCAAGTAATCTCTAAGACTATACTCTCTCCCTTTATTTTATGTATTTTCTCTACTTTTCTTCACTTTCTGACTTGAGCATCAGAGAGGCTTCGCCGAGGTACTCCTCGACTCACTTTTCATTTGTTTCAATTTTTTTAGGGCTTTAGTCCTCCCCATTCCGATAACTTATCTAAAGAAGGTCGACCTCACAAAGGTTGACCTAAGGATGCCTATCATCTCAAGGTCTTGTTGATGTCCAATCTTCCAAGGCCCAGCAGCCGCCTGACCTAAGCACAGTCATAGCCTGACCTAATGAAGTTCTGTAGAAAAAAGCTGACCTGATGAAGCTTTATAAAGGAAGGCTGATTTGACTAGACTCAACACATCGAAGACAAACCTAACATGCACTCAGCCAGTTGAAGGAGTTCGATCGTGAGTGCCTTGTTGAGTTCTCCCATCCATTGATCTCAGACCGGATCAAATTGACACCGTATGTGGGAACTGAGCTGAGACGTTGAGATGGGAGACAATAGAAGAAATTTAGAGATTTAAAGTTCCACTGATAGAGAAGCTCTAATGAGACAGAACCTGACAAGGATCATCACCTCCACAGTTGAAGAAATTCTACAAAGACATAAGTCACATAATGAAAATCTTGCTCAAGAACCTTCGACTCTTGTAGAGTCATTGTCACAAATCTTCCCATAAGAGGAACAGTCTCGGGGGTTTGTATCTCAGAAATCACCTCCGAGAGACCTCAAGAAAGGGAAAACCTCAGTCAATACTGAGAAGAATAGCCGAGGTACTCCGTTTTCTCAAAACATCTTGGCAGAAGAGCTACTGAAGAACTTCAAACCACTGTAGCTCGAGGAGTATAATGGATCTTCAGACCTGAAGGATCACCTTGGTTGGTTCGAAAATGCTTTCCTACTGCACTAATATACTGATGAGGTTAAGTGCAGGGTTTTCTTGACAACCTTATCTAGATCAGTCCAAAGATGGTTTAACAGACTTTCACTTGGTTCCATACAATCCTTCGACAATATGAGTGCTGCCTTTCTACATCACTTTGCCAGTAGTAAAAGGTACTACAAAATCACTCTCAATATTTTTTCAATGAAGTAGAGAAATCAAGAATCTTTGTGGAACTATATTCAACGCTTCAACTGAGTAGTATTGGGCGTACCCTTGACTACCTCAGATATCCTGGTCAATGCCTTCTCACAAGGGTTGGTGGAGGGGGATTTCTTTCGATCCTTAATGAAAAAGCTTCCTATGGATTATGATAGCCTGATGGATGAGCTGAGAAGTACATTAACTTGGAGGAGGCACAGCAAGCTCGAAAGGAAGAAAGTAGCTCGATGAGAACAACGTCTACTTGTCTAGATAAGAAGGCTTCGCTTTTTCCTTGGGTTCGCGAGCCTAACTTGATTACTAATTATGCCCTAGGCCGAATAAGGGAAAGGGTGATTCAAACAGTACAAGAAGCGTCAAAGCCATCTGTTGGTCAGAGACCATCACAAAGGCCTATGTGATTTTGCACATTTCATCAAGTGTATGAGCATTCTACCAATGAATGCCAGCGGTTGGCAGAGGAAATTCATTAAATTGTACAAGACCAGTAGAGGAATTTTAACTCGAGATTTGAACCGTATGGCTAAAGACCTCAACCCGAGGAGTTCGGGCGCCGAGTAGCAAAGATGCCTGGGAGATCTTCCAAGTGACCTTTGTGCCTCTATAGTCCTTGACGGGAAAACCTTCTACGAGAGAAGCAAAACATCCCTCATTGACGTACGATAAACATGATTGCAGGAGGGACAACTGATGGGGATTCTAATTAGGTAAAGAAGGCTCATGGTTGGCGTCTGAGAATATGGAGGTAGGAACAAGTAGAGGATGGGAAGAAGGACCCATGGTCGACTTTGGGCCATAAGATTTACAAGAAGTGGTGACCCCCACGATGATGCATAGGTGATTCGAGCTTCCATAGCCAACTGATTTGTCTCAGATATTCATCGATATAGGTAGCTTGGTCAATGTTTTATTTAAAAAAGCTTTTGATCAAATGCAGATTGATAATGCCGAGCTCCAACCAATGAACATGACTTTATTTAACTTCTCCGAACATGAAGTACAACATATGGGCTAAATCAACTTACCTTTATCCCTAGGAGAGGAGCCATTCCGCATAACTAAAATAACTAGTTTTATAGTAGTGGATGCCGCTTCTGCGTATAATGTCATCTTGGGAAGGCCTGCCTTGAACTCCTTCCAAACAGTGGTCTCCACATATCATTAGAAGATAAAGTTCCTTGTCAGCAACTAGATCGGAGAAGTGGTGGGAGATCAGAAAGTTGCAAGAAAATGCTTCATGGAGGTAGTACGAAACTGGCTCAAGGAAGAACCAAAGGGTTGAATATGTTGGGATAACAATCGATCAAAGTCCCACTACGAGTCTAAGTTAAGATTAATGAGTTAATCTTATTGGATCCTAAACTCATTAGATTAATGGGTTAATCTAATCGGATTTAAACTTATTAGATTAATGGGTTAATTTAATCGGATTTAAACTTATTAGATTACTAGATTAATTTAATTAAATATGAATTTATTGGATTAATGGATTAATCCAATACGCGTTTTAGTTTTTCAAACGAGACCATGGATTATATCTACGTTTTAATAAAATAGGAGAAAATGTCATATTAGATATGACTTGGTGATTAAGTAATAAACACGATCTTATCTGATAAGATTGTGTGAGATTATGTCAATCCTAAAGGTTAGGATTTTCTGATCTCTCCTTATATATAGTATCTAACACTATAATGTGGAGGATGAAGAAATAAGAGTTTTTCCCAAAGTGTACTCGTGAGACAAGTGACGATAGCTGTGCTTGTGTGGATACCAAGGTGGTACGAACATACTGATCGCGCTCAAATCGACTTGACCCTCCAACATTGAACAGTTCATGCTTCAAGGATAACACTCTAAACTAACAACCAATTAGGATTCACATGGATCTTGTTGGGTTCCCTTTTTCCGCTGTGTATATTTTGGATTTAATTTCGCTTTAGAATCTAACAGTGGTATCAGAGCCACTTGTGAATTCGGTTGAATCGTTTTGATGTTTGATTTTATATTTGATATAGACAAACATATTTATTATGATTTTAATTGATTGATTTATGTGTATCTTTGATTAATTCGGTACGAAACAGAAGTCGTTTAATTGGATTAAACATTATCAGCTGTTTAATTTGATTAAACAGTAGCGATCGTAGAATGCTCATAATTATATGAGCACTATAATCTTGTTTCATTCGACTAATCAAACATGACGGTTTTCAATTCGATTGATATAATAATCTATTGTGAACAGATTAGGAGATATTAATAATTGAAATTATGAAACAATCTGTTGTGAACAGTTTGTGATAATTTGATTATTAGTATTCAAGGGAAACAAGGCATTGACTCATTCAACGAGTTAATAAAAAAATAAAATTATTTTTTTGTTGTTTTTTTTCAGGGGAGTTGCCTCTGACCCAAGGGGTGTTGCTCCCTTGACCCCTGCCCGCTAATCGGCTAGCGGGACTGCCACCATGGGCGTTGCCCCTTGGACCTCGCCAAGGGCGCTGCCCCTTGGAACCCCATGTGGGTTCGCCACATAAAACATTAATTATAATTATAATAAAACAATGCTATAGAATTGATACATGTGATGTATAGCATGTTGCATGGTTATGGTCTTTGTGATTTTTGTCTGTATGATTGTTGTAAAAATTAATACGACCTACGTGTCGTACCTTTCCTCCAATGAATTCAAGTTGTAAAATTTCTCTTCTCATCTAACTCCCCTCGAATGTAACTTGAGGTTTCTTTTATTGTAATGTACAAATTAGAATAGTGTTAGTATAGTACTAGACGATAGGGGTATTATAGAGAAGAAGACCAACAACACACGCCAACTAAGGAAGCACTTGGAGAAGATGCAGTTCCCTTAAGTTGACTTTTTCAATCTTCTCATCGGCTTGAGAAATTCATAAAAGTCAAGGCCATGACCATATCACGTTTATTTTTCTTTGCCATATATGTTGATATATGCCATGATTGCGCCATGTATGTCGATATATGCCATGTTTATATGTGTATGTGATGCATGTTAAATTAGTTAAGTCAATTTAATAATGCCTACCAAAGTTTGATACTCATTACTACCTTGATCAATAATAGACATATTTGCCAAAGTAAAGTGTATTTATTTATCTTGGTAGAATGCGATAGGATAATTGTGATATTTGACTTATCAAACGTTGGGTATGACTTTACTAAGGTCAGTAGACGCGTTTGCCAAAGTATAGTGTCAATCAGATCTTAGAGGCATACCATTAGATGGGCAAAGAACAAATAGTTTTGTTCACCTAATTATCCAAGTGTTGTATTAGATGCAATTGGTAAATGTTACCTACCTAAATAGCCAAGTCTTGGGCTATTAGTCAAAGCTAACTCAAGATAAGGTAAAATATGGGTCTTGTCCCACTAGAATGTTGAGTTTGGAGCTAGTAGTGTGGGTAGACTATGTCTACCCACATCTATGACTTGCTCCTATCCAACCTTATATTTTAGTAGGAGAATCATTTAATTAAAGTCCTAATTAAGTGATTTTTAAATATGATATTTATTTATGTATTTATTATTATTATAGATAATCATATCTGTAAATACATCAAATATCCTATCAAAGCATCACAATGGAGCTAATTTTTTGAATTGGTACAAAAATTTAAGGATTGTTCTTAAGTAAGAAAGAAAACTGTATATCCTAGAGTAGCCTATTCCTGAACCACCTACTTCTAATGCTCCTCGTGCCGATAAAGATGCATATAGAAAGCATCAAGATGATGCTTTGGATGTGTCATGCCTTATTCTTGCCACTATGAACTTTGAGCTTCAGAAGCAACATGAAAACATGGATGCTTATGGTATGGTTGAACATTTAAGACGACTATATAGCAGGCAAGGCATGAGAGGTTTGAGATTTCAAATGTGTTATTTAATTACAAGATGTTAGAAGGAAGCCTTGTAGGGATTCATGTTCTTAAAATGATTGGATACATTGGGAACCTTGACAGACTAGGCTTTCCATTGGGCCAAGAGTTGGCCACTGACTTACTTCTACAATCTTTGCCTGCAAGCTATAGTCAATTTATCATGAATTACATTGTGAATGAAATTGATAAATCCTTGCCTGAGTTGTTGAACATGTTGAAAACTGCTAAACAAAATCTTAAGAATACCAAACCCTTATTGATGGTGTAAAAGGGGAAAGGAAAACACAAGCCTAAAGGTAAGGGTAAGACCCAAACCAAAGGCAAGGCAAAGTCTACTGCATTGAAACCTAAAGGAGGGGTGGCTAAGGAAGGAACCTACTTCCATTGTAAAGAGATTGGACATTGGAAGCGGAACTGCAAGACATACATAGAGGAATTGAAAAAGAAGAAGGAAAGTAAGACTTCTGCCTCAGGTATTTATGTTATAGAAGTCAATTTATCTACTTCTTCATAATGGGAATTAGATACTGGATGTATTTCTCACATTTATACTAATGTACAGGATCTAAGAAAGAGTAGATCATTGATAAAGGGTGAAGTGAACCTATGAGTTGGCAATTGTGCAAGAGTTGCAACTATAGCTATAAGATCCTATTCTTTATGTTTGCCTTCTGGGCTTATTTTAGAACTTGAGAATTGTTATTATGTGCCTTCTTTAACTAGAAACATTGTTTCTATTTCTTGTTTGGACAAGAAATTTTTTTCATTTATAATAAAAAACAAAAGTTGTTCTATTTATTTAAATGACATGTTCTATTGTAGTGTACAATTAATAAATAGGCTCTATATTCTAGACCTTGAAAATTCAATTTATAACATAAATACAAAGCGATTAAAATCAAATGATTTAAACCAAACTTATCTTTGACATTGTCGCTTGAATCATATAAATGAGAAACACATATCAAAACTTCATAGGGATGGATTTTTTGAACTCATTTGATTTTGAATCATATGAGGCATGCGAATCTTGTCTATTAGGCAAGATGACTAAAACTCCGTTTAGTAGGCAAAGCAAATGATCTAATGAATTGTTAGGACTTATACATAGTGATGTATGTGACCCTTTCAATAACGCAACTAGAGGAGACTATCAGTATTTCATTACTTTTATTGATGATTTCAATAGATATGACTATGTGTATTTAATAAAACACAAGTCAGAATATTTTGAAAAGTTCAAAGAATTCAAAAATGTGGTACAAAATAAACTTGGAAAGGGTGTTAAAATACTTCGATTAGATCGAGGTGGTGAATACCTAAGCCAATAATTTCGTGATCATCTTGTTGAGTTTGTGATTATATCCCAACTCACTCCACCTAGAATACCTCAATGGAATGGTGTATCAGAAAGGAGAAATTGTACTTTGTTAGACATGGTACGATCAACGATGAGGCATGCAGATCTTTCTTCTTTCTGGGGACATGCTATAGAGATTGCTGCTTTCACACTTAATCGTGTTCCATCAAAGGTAGTAACAAAGACACCATATGAGATATGGACTGGGAGAGTCCTAAAATATCTTTTATGAGGATTTGAGATTGTGAGACTTACGTTAAACGTCAAGTCTCAAACAAACTAGGGCCTAAATCAGAAAAGTACTATTTTGTAGGATATCCCAAAGAAACAAAGGGATATTACTTTTACAATCCTACACAAAGTAAAGTATTTGTTGTTAGAAATGGTATTTTTTCTAGAAGAGAATTTATTTCCAGAGGACCTAGTGGGAGAAAAGTAGATCTTGAAGAAACTTGAGACACACAAATTAACACTGAGACTTTGATGGAATCTGAACAGTTACCACAAGTGCTATGGATCATGACCTTGTTGCATCACAAGAAGTTGTGGAACAATAACCTATTCAAGTAAAACATGCTCTACGTAAATCTGGTAGGAAACATCACCAACTTGAGAAATATTCTCTTCTCTTGTCTGACCATGGTGATGTAATGTTTGTTGACCAAAACGAGCCTACATCTTATCATGAAGCTATAATGAGCCTAGATTATGAGAAATGGCTAGACGCTATGAGATTTGAAATGAAATCCATGTATTCTAACCAAGTATGGACTTTGATTGACCCACCTAAAGGGATAAATCCCATTGAGTGCAAATGAATTTTTAAGAAGAAAATCGACATGGATGGAAATGTGCATACCTTCAAAGGGCGACTGATAGCTAAATGATTCAAGTAAATTCATGGTATGGACTATGATGAAATCTTTTTGTCAGTTGCGATTCTTAAATCCATTCGGATCTTGCTTGCTATTGCAACTTACCATGATTATAAGATCTGGCAAATGGATGTTAAAATCTCATTCCTTAATGGAAATCTACTCGAGAATGTGTACATGATACACCTTGAGGGTTTTGTTGATCCAAAGAATGCTGGAAAGGTATGTAAATTGCAAAAGTCCATTTATGGATTAAAGCAAGCTTCTGGAAGCTGGAATCATCGATTTGATGATGCGATCAAAGAATTTGGTTTCATTAAGAATGAAGATGAACCTTGTGTCTACAAAAGAATTAGTGGGAGCACAGTTGTCTTTCTTATTCTATATGTAGATGACATACTTCTCATTGGAAATGATATCCCTGTTCTACAGTCTATAAAGATGTGGTTTGAAAATTGTTTCTCAATGAAAGACTTAGGTGAAGCTGCCTATATTTTAGGTATTAAGATCTATAGAGATAGATCTAATAGATTACTTGGCCTGAGTTAAAGTACATATATTAACAAAGTGCTTAATTGCTTTGCTATGTAGAATTTTAAGAGAGGATTCTTGTCAATGTCACATGGTGTAAGCCTTTCCAAGGCTCAATGCCCCTCTACTAAAGAGGAGAGGGATTACATGGATAAGATTTCTTATGTATCTGCTATTGGATCTATCATGTATGCCATGTTTTGTACTCATCCTGATGTCTCGTATGCATTAAGCATGATGAGTAGGTACCAGTTAGATCCAAGTGAAAGTCACTAAACAACAGTCAAGAATATTTTTAAGTACTTGAGAAGAACTAAAGATTATTTCTTGATATATTGAGGTGATGAGGAGCTCATTGTAAAGGGTTACAGTGACACAAGCTTCCAAACTAACAAGGATGATTCAAGATCGCAGTCAGGGTATATGTTTTGCTTAAATGATGGTGTTGTGAGCTGGAAGAGTTCAAAGTAAGATACAGTTGTTGATTCCACTATAGAGGCTGAGTATATTGCTGCTTCTAATGTAGTAAAAGGGGTTGTTTGTATTAAAAAGTTTATTACTGAATTTGGTGTAGTTCCTAGCATAGCTAATCCAATAGACCTCTATTGTGATAACAATGGGGCTATTGCATTAGCTAAGGAACCCAGGTCTCATCAACGATCCAAACACATACTTCGGCGGTTCCATCTCATTCGAGAGATTATCGATAGAGGAGGTGTGAAAATATACAGAGTACCGATAGATGATAATATTCCCGACTCCTTGACCAAGGCTTTAGCACAGAAGAAGCATGATGGTCATACTAGGTTACTAAGTATTAGATACTTCAGTGATTGACTCTAGAGTAGTATCATGAGATGATTGATATAAGACTATTGTATCATATTTTAATAAAAGGCAACATTTTGTATTTATTATATTTATCTTTTCTGTGTAAAGTTGAATAAATATAATAATGCCCTGGAGAAGTAGGTTCTGTTCTATAGCATATCAATTTTGAATTGATTGTGATAAACTATAGTAAACACTACTCTTAATTATTTTTGGTCAAGTATTAATATACAAGGGCAATATTAATACATTGAGACTAACATGTAGGTCAACTGATGACTTAATCTCACAATTCATGGATATAAAATATTAAGTTAACACATGAGTATATATTAGAGAATATGTATTGGATTGACCCACCATGAGAATATTTCATGGATTATAATGTGAGTGTCATACACATTCTCATAGTGACTAGTGGTATAAATAGTCATTTGACCCGAAGTCACTACGGTTCCCTATATAAGGAGTTGTGTACTTTAGTATCGATAAACGTCACCTGTAACAAAGTCGATTATAAAGTTATTCACTAGGTATGCAATAAATTATACGGAGGGATGTGAGTGATATAGATGGAATTTGTCCCTTCCATATAACGGAAGTGATGTCTGTGGGCCTTCTGATTAAGTAGTACTACTAAAATGCATGACCATGCTCAAATAAGTCAATATAAGATATGAAGCTTATTTGGTTGAGTTAGTCTACTTAGAGATCAAGAAACACAAAGATTGATGAGAGGATGACGTATTCTATGCCTCGTAAATCAATCTAGATGTCATGGACAAAAGGTCTAAGTTATACAATATGATGGTCACAAACAGGTTAGGTCGGATCTACGACATTCTCGTCACTCGGATAGTAATGATGCATTTCTAGATGTCACTCATTGTTTGTGCCTTTAAAATGGGATTTAAAAGTCACTGCCAACGTTACGAGAACCTATTGGGCCACATACAAAGATCGCATTACGAGTTTGGAGTTTGGTGGTCCTTCGTTTGAGTGGGATATTGTTGGGATAATAATCAAAATCCCACTACAGGTCTAAGTTAAGATTAATGAGTTAATCTTATTGGATCCTAAACTCATTATATTAATGGGTTAATCTAATCAGATTTAAACTTATTAGACTAATGGATTAATCTAATCGAATTTAAACTTATTAGATTAATGGATTAATCTAATCGAATTTAAACTTATTAGATTAATGGGTTAATCTAATCAGATTTAACCTTATTAGATTACTAGATTAATCTAATTAAATCCGAATTTATTGGATTAATGGATTAATCCAATATGCATTTGAGTTTTTCAAATGAGGCCATGGATTATATCTATGTTTTAATAAAATAGGAGAAAATGTCATATTAGATATGACTTGGTGATTAAGTAATAAACACGATCTTATCTGATATCGTGTGAGATTACGTCAACCCTAAAGGTTAGGGTTTTCTGATCTCTCCTTATATATAGTAGCTAACACTACAACGTGAAGGATGAAGAAATATGAGTTTTTTTTTTCAAAGTGTGATCGTGAGACGAGTGATGGCATCTGTGCTTGTGTGGATACCAAGGAGGCATGAATATACTGATCGGACTCAGATCGACTTGACCCTCCAACATCAAACAGTTCACGCTTCAAGGGTAACACTCTAAACTAACAACCAATCAAAATTCAGATAGATGGATCTTATTGGGTTCCTTTTTTTCGTTGCGTATATTTTGAATTTAATTTCACTTTAGAACCCAACAGAATAGACGAGAGTATACACTCTCCACAAGGTGCCCTCAAAAGAAGACAAAGAGGTGCAAATATGGCTAGACTAACCGAAAAAAGCCGTTAGGGTGGTTATCGGTCTCTCTTTTGAGCTAAAGAAGAGAGTAGCTAAGTGTCTCTCTCATAACAAGGATTTCTTTGCTTGGTTAAGAAAAGAGGTCAATGGAATCTCCCCAACAGTAATGGAGCATAAAATTAACATTCTGTCGGGAGCTCAATCGATCAAACAAAATAAGAGACACTTCAGTCCTGAGAAAGACAAGGTGATTAGAGTTGAGGTCAATAAACTGATACAAGCAGGATACATTAAGGAGGTTCAATTTCCTACTTGGTTGAAAAATATAGTTATGGTACCCAAGCCTGAGGGCAAGTGGAGGGTTTGTATAGACTTATGAACTAATCTACACGCTTGACACTTATCAAGGGTACCATCAGATTCCCCTAGCTAAGGAAGATCAAGAAAATGTTAGCTTTATCACCTCGTACGATACTTTCTGTTATACGATTATGCTCATTGGAATCAAGAATGTAGCAGCCACATATCAGAGGTTGATGGACCGAGTCTTCCAACATCAGATTCGGTGAAATATCGAAGTCTATGTGGATGATATACTCATCGAGTCAAGTCGAGCTGAGAATATTATTGAGGATATGAAAGAGACCTTTGGGACATTGCAAAAGTTTGGGGTAAAACTTAATCCAAACAAGTACATATTTGGTGTCAGGAGTGGGCAATTTCTCGGCTATATTGTGACTGAACGCGGAAATGAAACTAACCTAGAAAAAATTTAAGTGTTGCAAAATATGTCTTCACCTCGGAATTCGAGGGAAGTTCAGAGGTTAGTTGGAAAAATTACTGCCTTATCTCACTTCATCTCTAGATCATCCTATCGGAGTCTTCCCTTCTTTAAAGTGCTTCGAATGTCAGCTTTATTTTCATGGGACAAGAAATGCGAGCAAGTTTTTTTTTTTAATTTCAAAAGGTATCTAATAGAGCTACCTACTCTCTCTAAATCGATGGTCGAGGAAAGGTTTTAGTTGTATTTAGCAGCCATCGAGGAAGCAATTGGTGTTTTGTTGATTTGGCAAGAAGAAGGCAAGCAACACTCTATATATTTTACTAATCACCTCCTGAAAGATGCAGAAAGTCGAAATAACACTCTTGAAAAACTAGCTTTGTCTCTCATCTTAATAGCTCGGAGGTTGCGCCCGTACTTCTTATCTCATTCCATCACAGTGCTGACCAATAACAATATTAGAAGAGTATTGGTAAATTTAGAAGCTTCGGGATGACTAATTAAATGGACAACTGAGCTCACGGAATATGATATTCAATATCAGCCCCGAACAACCATCAAGGGATAAGCGTTGAATGACTTCTACTTGTCTCACCTAAAGAAGATGTAACTCAGATAGCTCTGCAGCTCAACTCTCATGCCTCGAATAATAAAGCCAAGTATGAAGCATTGTTGGCTGATCTTTAGGTGGTCAAACAAGTTGGCGCTTCAAAAATTATCCTCCATTCAAATTCTCAGTTGAATATAGAGCAATTAAAGGGGTTCCTTTTGAAATAAATAACAATATACTTCAGTAATACACAAAGATTTATGAGAAAATGAAGGCCAAATTTTAGGAGGTCATCTTTCAAAAAATTCCCCGAGTAGAGAATCAGAAGGTTGATGAGTTAGCTTGGATGACTGGTGCCTGGATGACTTGGACAATAAATGGGTCAATCGCTGAAGTGCATCTTATCGCTCAAGTAGATCAAAGCACTCAAGGACACTTGGTTGATTGAAAGAATCCTTTAACTCGTATTTAAAAAATGGAGTTCTACCAGACAATCCTGAGGAGACAAAGCTTCTTAAGAAAAGAGGTGCATATTTTACTTTAATCGAAGATAGTTTGTATAAGTGTGTATTTTTACGTCCCTTGCTCAAGTGTCTTAGTCTCGAAGAGGCTAATTATGTAATGCACGAGATACAAGAATGATGTTGTGGTAATCATGTCGGGTCGAGAACTTTATCTTGGAAAATTTTATTGGTTGATTATTTTTAGCCAATCTTACAAAAGGATGTTGCTCACTTCGTCAACATTTGTCTTAATTATCAGAAGCTCCAAAATTTCTCTCAACATTCGATAGAGCTCTTGAGGACTTCGGCGATATCGTGTCTATTTGACCAATGGGGTATGGACATTATCAGACCTTTTCCTTTGAGACCTAGTCAAAAAAAGTTCCTCTTGGTAGTCGTTGACTATTTCTCCAAGTGGATGGAAGTCGGGCCCTTGGCTAGAATTACAAAAGATGTCGTGTTTAAATTCCTTTAGAAGAATGTTATCTATCAGTATGGTATTCCTCGTAAGATAGTTTCTGATAATGACAGACAATTTCAAGGTCAAAGAATCCAAGAATGGTGCCAACAGCTGAGAATTCAGCAAGCCTTTACCTCGGTCGCTTATCCTCAAAGTAATGGGCAAGTCGAAGTTATTAATCAAGAACTAGTCTGAGGACTCAAAATTAAGCTCGATCATGTTGGAGGAAGTTGCGTTGAAGAATTGCCAACTATCCTTTGGGCTCACTGAACAACTCCTAAAGAAAGTACGAGTTTGACATCTTTTCATTTGGTATATGGTAATCCTAGTGGAGATTGACTAGGAATCACCTCGGATTGCCTCTTACAGTGAAGAAAATTATGAGAAGCAATTGACTGAGTTAGACTTGATAAGTGAAACAAGAGATAAGGCAATAGCCCGGCTAGTGGCTTATCGACAACAGGTGTTTCAAGCTTATAATAAGAAGGTCTTCACTCGATCATTTCAAGTAGGCGATTTTGTATGGAAAAAGCACAACTTATAGGGGAGGTCAAGAAACATGAACCTAAGTGGGATGGACCTTATCAAATCCTTAAGAAGCTGAGTTATGGTGCTTACTACTTGCAAGACAAGGATGGTAAAGAACTTGTTCGGCCGTGGAATACTTTTCATCTATGACCTTATTGTGTATGAATTGATTCACAGGTCGATGATTATATCTTTTTCATTTAAAGTGATAAAACTACTTTTTCCTTTATAAATGTTTGCTTCCTCTAGTCTCGGATCAAGGCATCCATCGACAGTTCAACATTATTTATTCCCTTAGTCTCGGACTAAGATGTCCATCGTTAATGTTTATTCTCTCTGGTCTCGGACCGAGGTGTCCATTGACAGTTTGACATTGTTTATTCCCTTAGTCTCGGACTAAGGTGTCAATTAGCAATGTTTTTTTTTTCCTTCTGGTCTTGGACCGAGGTGTCCATCGACAGTTCAACATTGTCTATTCCCTTAGTCTTAGACTAAGGCATTCATCGACAATGTTATTTCCTCTGATCTCGGACTGAGTTGTCCATCGACAGTTTGACAATGTTTATTCCTCGGACTGAGGCATCCATTGACAGTTCAACAATATGTATTCCCTCTGTCTTAGACCGAAGCGTCCATCGACAATTCTACATTCTTTCTCTTAGTCTCGGCTAAGACGTTCGTCGACAGCTCTGCATTCATTCTCTTAGTCTCAGACTATGAAGTCCATTGACAATTTGACATTCATTCCCTTAGTCTTGGACTAAGGCATCCATCAAGGCGTCATTATATTTATTCCCTTGATCTTGCATCAAGGCATTCTTCAGCTTGGCAGTTCCTTCGGCATTTCCATCGGATCTCATACTGAGGTGTCCTTATACTTTTTCCCTTAGTCCCAGTCTAAGGTGCCCGCGACATAAGTACTTCGCAGAACAGACTCCAAATAGTAGACAATTATATTATCTCCAAAAAAGATACCACTACATTCATTCCCCAAAAGTTCATACAAATTTAACTGAATTAGTCCTCAAGTACATCATTGGGGATCTCGTCAAGGACCCTTTGTAAATCTGAAAACTCTAATGAAGCCCCTTATGGAGGATATCTGACTTCTCGAAAGTGGTGTTTGGCTCCTTCATAGCCGATCTCCAACATGTTCACTGTGTGTTCTCCAATTATATCTGAAAACTACTTGGGAAAGAGAAACACTTTCTTTTTGCTGGCCCACCGGCCTTCTTCTCCGACCTTATAGGTGGCCAATTCTTCCTTTGCATTCTCTACTTTGGCCGCCATACGTTCACGATGGTTTGTCTCCTCATTTGCTTGAGCCTCCAAAATCTATTGAGTCTGTTTAGACTCATGAAGTTTCGTTCGAAGCTCATCTGACTCTTGAAGCTTAGCTTGGAGTTCAGCTATTTGGACCTCGTATCTTATAACCTTTGTCTGGTGGACAGCTGATTCGGTTTCGACTATCTCCAACTCCTTCTCTTTATCTTGAAGTTGCGCCAAATATTCAATAACCCGAGCTTGCATTGCTCGGTATGATTCAGACAGAGGGGGTAGGCGAGCTATTAACTCTCTTTGATGGACCCAGAGCTATGAACATAAAAAAAAATAGTATTGCAAAGTGGTTACAAAGGAAGAAATATTCTGGTTACCTTGGTTATAATAACGTTCATCAAATCACATAAACTCGTTATAGACTTATCCTTCAGATAAGCTTCCTCCATCTCCATAATCTAGTGTAAGAAGCCTCTTGGGAGAGCTGCTCATGATGCCCGAGATATATCATGACCAGAAGTCATCCCCGAGAGGGAGGAAGAACTAGAACTTGGCTCTCGAGGAAAAGGTGAGGGTCTCTCTGGATGTAGGGGAATAGAGCCTGCTGTTTTTAGAGGGGTAATCTCTGAAGCTGGGCTGGGAGAACTACATGAGGAGCTCGATCCTGCTAATGGTGCTTCAGACCGACCTTGCTTACGAGGTCGGTGTTGTCCCTGTAACTCACCCGAACTCATGATCTCGGGCACCAAGGAAGGTCAGGGGTGTGAGGTACTTGATCTGACCCTACCACTTCGCATGTGGGAGCCTCTAGTTGAACCTCAGGTTGAAGGGCACCTTAAGCCCTTGTCCATTTAGGTGCTTGTTACAAGAGGCTCTAAACATGACTTCAGCTGCCAAAAGAAAACAAAACAGTCAATTTATATTCTTATATAAAAGGAAGAGACAAAATTTTCCTTACTTAAAGAACGACCAAGCTCAGTTTCTATAGGACTTAGTCCAAAGTAGTAAAGCAACCCTTCCTCGAGTAACAAGTTGATATCAAAATTTAGATTGGTTAAAACATCTCCTATCTCTTGGTAGGAAGGGAGCTCTTTACAATGATGATGGCAACTCCATTTGCTAGTCTGTAGGTCAATCAAAGGCGGGGACAGGTCAGACATAAAAGTATAGGGGTTTCCAATACTTGTGAGAAATGGAAAAACTTCCTAAAAACTTAGTGGACGGTTTAGTGGTGAAGTAAAAGACTCCACTTTTCTTCTTTTTTGGGACAAAGAAGAAGTGAAAGATTTCAGCGCTTAATGGGAGGTGGTAAAAATGGAAAATAATGATGACTTTGTAGACCAGACGAAAGGAGTCGGGGATTAACTACTGCGAGGGGATGTAGAAATAATTGGATAGTTCACTGAAAAAAGGAGGAAGAGGGAATCAGAGACCTCCTACCAACTGGCCATGGAAAACGGTGACAAAGTAGTTGGTAGGCGGAATATGGGGGTGGTGCTCCGGTTGGGGAATCCACATTCGGTAGGCATTAGGAATTTCGAAAGCTTTCCTAATGGCCACTCTATCCTCTTGGTTGAGAATGGTAAAGGTGGTGTCGTACCAAAGTGGTGAGCTCTCAACCATGAATGAAAACTGGATGAAGAAGGAGCGAGACTTACAAGTTGACGATGGAGGTCGAAAGCACAGACAAGCAGAAAGCAGAAGACGATCATAGAAGAAGACGATGTGAATGTCAGGTGTGTTATGTTTGAGAGGTGTCCTAAGGCAATCACCTTATGGTTGTACTATTTAGTTGATAAATAAAGATTCACTATTTGAGTGCACATGTCATATGCGTTTGATTAGATTTTAAACTCATTTACTGAATCTTCGCGATACAATTCATAGCATAAGATAACTTGTGATTGGATCATAACTAGTGAGTATCTCTACATGTGTAATTATGAATGTATTGAAATAATCCCTAGTCGATGAATTGATGAGTTCGGACATCATCGATTCTGGGAGACTAGCACGGGTTATACTCCTTGGTTTATCCAAGCTGCTGCTCCTCACTGGCTGGAGAAATTGAGATGTCGAGAGTTAAATGTGGATGCTAGGTATGGTAATTAGCTCATTGGAGTGACCTGCTTTTAGACTGCACATGGTTCTCTGCATATAAGATATGTTAGTGAAGCTCTTATTGCAGCTTGAGTGCGAGTTTTCTTCGACTTGAGGTATTCAAGTCATCTTGGCCATGGAGACTTATACTTTGACATCTTAGTCGATACATCTCTATGGAGGTGTGGGTATGGAATAATTGGGTATAAGTCAAAGTGCTCGAAGGTGATTGAATAACCAAAAAAGGATTCACCACTCCTTGCGAGGAGATGTATACCCTATGACCACTCGTCAGGATTGTTACTCAAAGTCTTTGGCCAAAGCATTGCATGTCAAGAGTATGGTACTCTTGGATACATGTCGAAGTAATTAGAATCCAATGGATGAGGAAGTAAGACTTGGGCTAGGTGTGACGTAGTTAACCTAGTGGGGTCTGACACATAGACCATGTCCTAAACCAAGTGGGTATAAGATGAGTGAAAGGAACGAGACATGATTCACTATAGCTGTTGAAGAGTTCGGAAATGATTTCGAGATCAATCGTTGATTTTTTGGTTAATTGAGGATCATGATGTACTACTAGGTACCACTTATGATCGTTCCATAATTAATGGTTAATTATGGACGACCAACATAAATCGATAACCTATTAGGTCATACGCACTACAAATCCTTCAAAGAGACTTAAAACAAGTTTGAGAATTGGATTCTCAAAATCGAGAGAGATCAAGTTTGGTTGGACCAAACACATGCATGACAAATATGGATGGAAATATTTGTCAAGTCAGAAATGTGAAAGGAGCACGTTTTAAAAAGACGGGTTGGGTCTTAAAAGGTTTAATTATAAACCATACTCATTTGGTTTTAATTAAAAGGGTCATCTTTTGGTTAAGGGCCCAATTAGGGTTTAATGGACGAGATTAAGACTTAATGGTAATGGGCTTAGGGATTTTATCAACTAACCTATAACCCATTAGGATTTATAAAATCTAGATTCTAAAATATATTTTATCTTTAATATATTTATCAAATAAAAATATGAGATTAAATTTGAAAATTATTTCCTAATTTAATCAAAGGAATGTTGATTTATGAAAATCAAATTCCTAAATATATTTTAATTCCAAAATAATATAATGACAACTATGACATAATCATATCATATCATATGACATGATTAGATGCATTTTGCTATGTGTGTGTTGTGACATGTCATCATATATGTCATGCGTGCGATGTCATGTGGGTAGAACATATGCATGATGATGAGACCTAAAACCCTTATTCAAATTTTAAAGCTTACTCCTACTGTTAATATGGTAAGAACTAGAGTCTAATTTCTTGTTTGAGTTGTTGGCCCAAGTCACGCTCAACCTGAAATTAGATATGTTCGAACCATAGAGATACGATCTCATGATTAACGGGTTGGCTTTAACTTGAAGCATTGACTTGTTGACCTAACGCCAAGGTCAATGTGGATAGAAGTGAAGTCGGGTGATATACATTTGATGTATACTTGTTAATGTGTTAACAACCCAATATTTATGTGAACATTCAAATAGTTGATAGTATAATGTGATAGTTACATATACGTGATATATAATCGATATACTTGATACCTACCACTATAACTAAGAATGACTTGTTGGCCTAATGTCAAGATTGTTCTTATTTATAGTGGATATCAACCTATTCGGAGAAAAACCTACGATCTCCCGAATTCAAAGTAAGGGCTCTTGAATTCGAAAAGTGAGTGGAAGCCTAATATGTAAATTGTTTACATATCAAATCATCTCTCTCACATTCTCGATTTTGTATTTCTAGGTTAATTATTTGATAATGTCGTCTGTTAATCTGCGTTCGATTTTGGAATCGAACAAACTGACTGGGTCTAACTTCTTAGACTGACTTCGAAACTTGAGAATCATTTTCAAGACTAAGAAGCTTGTTTATGTCATTGAAGAGCCTCTTCCCACTAGTCTTGACCATGATGCAACTCTGGACCAAATGTTGGCCCATCAGAAGCATACGACTGATTCTGAGCTTGCCAGTTGCATCATGCTAGCGACGATGACTCCTGAGCTACAAAAGCAGCACGAGCATATGGATACTTACACGATCATTTACCATCTTCGTGAACTCTTCGATGAGCAGTCGAGATCCGAAAGGTTCGAGGTCTCGAAGCTTCCCTTTAGCTCGAAGATGGAGGAGGGTTCATCTGCAATACAGTTTGTACTAAAGATAAACGGGTACATCAAGCGGCTAGATCACTAGGATTTGCGATGGATCACGAATTAAGTATTGACTTAATTATGCATAGTTTGTCCAAGAGTTACTCACAATTTATGATGAACTATCGGATGAACAATCTTGAATCCACCATTCCCGAGCTGATCAATATGCTCAAGACTGTAGAACCTTCTGTGACTAAAGAACAAAAGACGGTGATGTTAGTTGACTCCTCGAAGAAACATTCTAAGAGGAAGTCAAAGCAACAACCAAAGGAGAAGAAGATGAAGGCCAATACTGGAGAGTCAGCTCCAAAGGGCGCATGCCATCACTGTGGCAAGATGGGCCATTGGCGAAGGAACTGCAAGATTTATCTTGAGTCTATGAAGAAGAAGCCAACATCTGATGCCTCATCCTCTTCAGGTATCTTCGTTATTAACTGTCATGTTATTTCCTTTGACGCTTGGATATTAGATACCGAGTGTGGTCACATATATGTAATGACATACATGGGCTAAGGGATAGCAGAAGACTTGTCAAGGGAGAAGCGAATCTGCGAGTTGGCAATGGAGCAAAGGTTGTAGCTGTCGCCGTCGGAACATATTCGCTGAAGCTTCCTAGTGGATTTATCTTAGAACTGGACAATTGTTATTTTGTTCCTGCATTAATAACGAACATTGTTTCTATTTCTTGTTTAAATAGAAAGGGTTTCCATTTGACGTTTAGTAATAATTATTGTTATATAACCTTGAATGACGTTCTTTATGACACCGAAACTTTATGCAATGACATCTATGTGTTAGATACATCCAGTGATGCACAATATCAAAGCGAGCAACAAGCGTGCTCGAAAGGATGATCAGTTAACCTCCTACACTTGGTATTTTCGCCTTGGCCATATAAGCAAGAAGCACACATCAAAGTTACACAAGAGTGGAATTCTAGAATCATTTGAATCGGATTCATTTGATACATGTGAATCATGCTTACAAGGCAAGATGACAAAGTTGCCCTTTTTTGGAAAGGATAAGCCAGTGGAAGAGTTACTTGGTTTCATACATACTGATGTATATGGACCAATGTCAATTCATGCTCAAGGAAGTTACAACTACTTCATTACCTTTATCGATGATCACTCATGATTTGGGTATATATATATTATGAGATATAAATCTGAAGCCTTTGAAAAGTTCAAAGAATTTAGAAATAAAGTAGAGAAACAACTTTGGTAAAAGTATTAAGATACTTCGATTCGATTGAGGTGGCGAATACTTAAGCTAAGAGACAATGACATATTGTCTCAATGGACTCCGTCTTATACACCGCAACATAATGGTGTATCTGAAAGGAAAAATCGAACTTTATTGGACATGGTGAGATCGATGATAAATCGTGCAAGCCTTCCTAAATCTTTTTGGGGCTACACACTCGAGACAACTATTCACTTGCTGAATAGAGTCCCGACCAAGGCAGTCTCTGCTACTCCATATCGGATATGGACTGGTAAGAAACCCTAGTTGTCTTATTTGAATACATGGGGATGCCCTGCTTACGCAAAGAGGACTACATCAGACAAGCTAGATGCTAAGTCTGAAAAGTGTCTATTTATTAGATACCCCAAGGAAACGAGGGGTTACCAATTCTATCATCCCTTGGAACAAAAGATCTTTGTTTCAGAGAATGATGTATTTTTAGAGAAAGAGTTTCTCTTGTAAGAAAACAGTGGGAGTCAGGTTGAACTTGAGAAAGTTAAAGAAACTCCAATAGACACTAAAGAGACATCTATACCGGAACCATAGTCGATTATTCATGATGATGAGATAATGAATGAACCTATCATTACACCACCTCTTCGCAGATCTGGTAGGTCACATAAGATTCCTGAGAGATATGGATTTTTCATAAGTGAATCTAATGACGTGTTACTCATTGAGGAACCTACTAGTTACGAAGAAGTTCTGAAAAGTTCAGAAAGAGATAAATAGCTAATAGCCATGAAGTCAAAAATGGATTCTATGTATGTAAACCAAGTTTAGAACTTGGTGGATCCACCTGAAGGCATCACGCCTATTGGGTGCAAGTGAGTTTTCAAGAAGAAAATTGATATGGATGGTAATATGATTACCTATAAAGCTAGATTGGTGGCAAAAGATTATTGTCAAAAGCAAGGTGTTGACTATGACGAGACATTCTCACCAGTTGTCATGCTTAAATCCATTCGGATACTCATAGCCATTGCACATTATGATTATGAGATATGACAGATGGATGTGAAAATAGCTTTCCTTAATAAAAACCTACATGAGGATGTGTATATGATACAACCCGAGGGTTTCACATCGGTTGACAAAACCAAAGTATGCAAGCTTCAACGGTCTATTTATGAATTGAAGCAAGCATCCAGGAGTTGGAATATCCATTTTGATGAGGCAATCAAAGAGTTTGATTTCTCACAAAATCCTGGCAAACCTTGTGTGTACAAGAGGGTTAGTGGGAGTGCGATCGTATTCCTAGTACTATATGTCGATGACATATTACTCATAGGAAATGATATATCTGTCTTACAATCAATTAAAGGTTGGTTATCCAAAATGTTCTCCATGAAAGACATGGGAGAACCGACCTACATCCTCGGGATTAAGATCTATAGAGATAGATCGAAAAGGTTGCTTGGTCTTTCGCAGTCTACATATATAAACAGAGTGCTAAAGAGGTTTAACATGTTTGAATCCAAGAAAGGTTATATACCTACGCGACATGAGATTCACCTTTCAAAGTCTATGTGTCCCCGCACAGAAGACGAGAGGATTTGCATGAATAAAATTCCTTATGCTTCTGCAATAGGATCTATTATGTATAAGGCCTGACGTATCATATGCTCTGAGTGTCATGAGCAGATACCAGTCTAATCCAAGAATGGATCATTGGGTGGCTATCAAGGCAATCCTTAAGTACTTGAGAAGAACCAAGGATATGTTCTTGGTATATGGAGAAGGTGATATGGTTACACGCGGGTATACGGATGCCAGTTTCCAGACTGATAAGGATGACTCCAAGTCATAATCTGGGTACATATTCACACTGAATGGTGGCGCAGTGAGTTGAAAAAATTTCAAACAAGACACAATTGCCGATTCTACCACGGAGGCAGAATACATTACAACTTCTAAAGCAGCAAAGGAGACAGTTTGGATCAAGAAGTTTATCTCCGAACTTGGGGTGGTTCCGTCCATTGTTGAAGCATTACCAATTTACTGCGACAACACTAGAGCTATCGCACAAGCAAAGGAACCCAGGTCTCACCAACGATCCAAATACGTGCTTCAGCAATATCATCTGATAAGAGAAATCATCAGTAGGAAAGGAATACAAATTGAGAAGATTTCCATAAAAAGGAACCTAGCAGATCCTTTGACAAAGGCTCTATCACAAAGTAAGTTTGAGAGTCACGTCAAGGACTATAGTATTGGATAACATGGTGATTGGCTTTAGGCCAAGTGGGAGTCTGTTATGTTTGAGAGGTGTCCTAAGACAATCGCCTTATGATTGTACTATTTAGTTGATAAATAAAGATTTACTATTTGAGTGCACATGACATATGCGTTTGATTAGATCTTAAACTCATTTATTAAATGTCTACGATATGATTCATAGAATAAGAGAACTTGTGATTAGATCACAATTAGTGAGTATCTCTACATGTGTAATTATGAATGTATTGAAATAATCCCTAGTCGATGAATTGATGAGTTTGGGCATAATTGATTCTGGGAGACTAGCATGAGTTATACTCCTTGGTTTATCCAAGCAGCTGCTCGTCACTGGCTGGAGACATTGAGATGTCGAGAGTTAAATGTTTATGGTAACTAGTTCATTGGAGTGACCTGTTGTAAGACTGCATATGGTTCTCTGCATATAAGATATGTCAGTGTAGCTCTTACTGCAGCTCGAGTGTGAGTTTCCTTCGACTTGAGATATTCAAGTCATCTTGGTCATGAAAACTTATACTTTGACATCTTAGTTGATACATCTCTACGGAGGTGTGGGTACGGGATGATTGGGTATAAGTTGAAGTGCCCGAAGGTGATTGAATAGCCAACAAAGGATTCACCACTCCTTGCGAGGAGATGTATACCCTATGACCACTTGTCAGGATTGTTACTCAAAGTCTTTGGCCAAAACATTGAATGTCAAGAGTATGATACTCTTGGATACATGTTGAAGTAATTAGAATCTAATAGACGAGAAAGTAAGACTTGGGCTAGGCGTGACGTAGTCAGCCTAGTGGAGATTGACACATAGACCATGTCCTGAACCAAGTGGGTATAAGATGAGTGAAAGGAACGAGACACGATTTGTTGGTGCAGGGGCACTAGATAATCGAACCTGTGTTTTGATTATGGCAAAGACACAAAGTTAAGTTTACATCGTTATCTCACGAGCTAAATCGAGTGTGCAGAAAAGTACTAAAGCTAGAGCTGAAGGCTAGCGACACCCGGAGAAAGCTGCGGTGGTCGGGTGACACTCGAGTGACTTCGGAGGGAGCTGAAGGAATCGAGTGGAAGGCCGGAAGCGAAAGCGTCATAGTAAGAATCGAGGTAAGCTCGTGTGAGTGAGAGATGGTAAGGTCGTGTCCTCTATACGGGGACGACCGTAGGCGACGATCCGACTAAAACTTCTTGTGGAAGGTCTAGGTCGAGATCGGACGGTTAGAAATCGCCGATGATTTATCATTTTTCGAGCTAACCTCTCACTGCAGGGAAGTGGCCGCCGGTGACGCTGGACATGGAGCGATCGATGCCCATCCCGATCGATGGGAGGCATCAGTCGACTGATGGCGACGACTCAGCCTTTGCGCTAGGTCAAAACGGATAACGTTTGACGCGGTCACTTCGCAATAAAATTTAGAAAACTTCGTGATCCGTTCCAAAAAAAAGGGAGACATATTCAGATCCCAAAGTCTATAAAAGGAGGAGGATTCCAACTCCAAAGATCATCAAGTTTATTCATCAAGTGCTCCTACAACGCCAACGCTCCAACACCGTCATAACGCCGACGCGACGACAAGTTCCGATCTTCTTCGTCGGCAGCAGTAGCAAGTAACATATTTTGATATTGTATTCTTTATTTTTATTCGTAACGAGGTGAGGTAGGCTTGTTGCCTCATCCTCATAATTTCGGTTTTGTGATCGTTGTCTCCTACCTCCAACGAGGAGGAGACGTTATAGTGATTTGCCCTCCGTACGCGGTCTAGGACCGATAGGGCCTTGGAGTAGCAACCGCTGGGTTGTGAACCAAGTAAAATAAATGTGTCGCTTTATTTTCCGCTGTGTTTACTCATTTAATTGTCTACTCGAACGAAATGCCGAAAAGTTTTATGATCGCTATTCACCCCCCCTCTAGCGACGCTTCTCGATCCAACACGATTCACTATAGCTGCTGAAGGGTTCGAAAATGATTCCGAGATCAACAGTTGATTTTTCGATTAATTGGAGATCATGATGTACTACTAGGTGCCACTCATGATCATTCCATAATTAACGGTTAATTATGGACGCCCAACATAAATCGAGAATCTATTAGGTCACACGCACTACGAATCCTTTGAAGAGAAGAATTGGATTCTCAAGATCAAGAGAGATCAAGTTTGGTTGGACCAAACACATGACAAATATGAAAATATTTGTCAAGTCGGAAATGCGAAAGAAGCACATCTTAAGAAGACGGGTTGGGCCTTTAAAGGTTTAATTATAAACCAAACCCATTTTGTTTTAATTAAAAGAGCCCTCTTTTAGTTAAGGGCCCAATTAGGGTTTAATGGATGAGATTAAGGCTTAATGGTTATGGGCTTAGGGATTTGATCCACTAACCTATAACCCATTAGGATTAGTGCCTATATAAAGGATTATAAAGGATAAACCTAAAGTAGAGAAGTCCTTAAGGTCCTCTTCCTCAACCTAGCCGAACCTAGGAGAATTAGGGTTTGGTGATCCGCCGGCCATCAAGGAAACAAGGGTTGTTTCCACCTCTTTAGAGGCCGACCACTCTAGGTTTCAGGGTTGTTATTGTCGCTTATTGAAGCTTCAAAACAGCGGATAATTCCAACATGAATCGACAACCTTGCGAAGGTTGTTCGAGGACTCGTTTGTGTCACAAAATGAGTCGGTGATTGCTCTCTGATCACCCGACCTTCTTGCTTATCTAGTAGTGAAGAGAAGGTCAAACTTGTGGCTTTGAGAAGTCGTCCCTCCGAAGATTTGACGTGGATATGAGTAGAGATGAAGCTCTGCAAGCATCGTACGGTTGATGCCCTTTCGGCTTGCCATCATCCTAAAGGTATACCTTGAGTAAAATTTATTTTATTCTTGTTGTATGTAAAATTTTATTTGGCGGATATATCTGCACGTGTTGTAATCCTGCATGTGTGGGTGTGAGTGTTGTAATAATTTAGGAAATTATTACATTTTTCTTCTGCTACGTTCATTTGTGAAATGACAAAAGCATATCTACGCGTCAGCCGTAACCCAACAAGATGGAGCCCTAACTCGACATGCCCTAATAAAAGGGAAAGGAGCAGCCACAATCGTTGGATAAAAAATCTCCATGGCCAAATCAACAATTACGATTTTGGTAATCTCACCAGTCACGTCCAAATTTGAAATCCTACCATCCCATCAAGGGAGATCTCCTCGATCTCTATGATTACCTCAACACGTGTAATCGTGTGGCAATGCCACCGTATGGTTTGGCAGGATAAGTTTGATAGGTGTTTAAAAACGGAAAGATGATTTCTTGAACATGGGGGACGTCACCTCGAATCTTACTATAAATCAACACGATCTCGCATGTTCACAAGACGAGGATTCAATATAAGTTTACACCTCCTTCGACTAGACTAGGTGGGGAATGCCTGTGATATGGGAGAAATACTCCTCACCAAGTGGCAGAATCAAGTCAACAGTCACATTGAGGTGGAACTCAAATTCAGATCCGGTCAAACTAAATATGAGTCAACTCAAGTTCATCTGAGATGCACTCGAGCTCACTTCGACAGTTAGGTCGACATGTCTCCACAAAGCCACATCTCCATGACACGACTCCATGGCACACCTCCATGAAGCCATGTCTCCAAGTTATGTCTCCATGGTTTCCCTCCAGGAAGCTACATCTCCATGTCACATATCCCCTGAAAAGGCATGTTCTTCTCTTCCAAGCTAAGCTCATCTGACTCTTGAAGCTTAGCATGGAGTTCAACTATTTGGACCTCGTATCTTATAAACTTCGTCTGGTGGACAGCTGATTCGGTTTTGACTATCTCCAGCTCCTTTTCTTTATCTTGAAGTTGCACCAAATATTCAATAATCTGAGCTTGCATTGCTCGGTATGATTTAGACAGAGGGGGTAGGCAAGCTATTAACTCTCTTTGATGGACCCAGAGCTAGGAACATAAAAAAATAGTATTGCAAAGTGGTTACAAAGGAAGAAATATTCTGGTTACCTTGGTTATAAAAACATTCATCGAATCACATAAACCCGTTATAGACTTATCCTTCAGATCAGCTTCCTTCGTCTCCATAATCTGGCGTAAGAAGCCTCTGGGGGGAGCTGCTCATGATTCCCAAGGTATATCATGACCAAAAGTCATCCTTGAGAGGGAGGAAGAACTGGAACTTGGCTCTCGAGGAAAAGACAAGGGTCTCTCTGGAGGTAGGGTAATAGAGCTTGTTGTTTCTAGAGGGGGAATCTTTGAAGCTGGGCTGGGAAAACGATATGAGGAGCTCGATCTTGTTGATGGTTCCTCAGACCGACCTTGCTTTCAAGGTCGGTGTTGTCTCTCTAACTCGCTCGAACTCACGATCTCGGGCACCAAGGTAGGTCAGGGGGGCGAGGTACTTGAACTGACCCTGCCACTTCGGATGTGGAAGCCTCTAATTGAACTTTAGGCTGAGGGGCAACTTGAGCCCTTGTCCATTTCAGGTGCTTGTTACAAGAGGCTCTAAACATGACTTCAGCTGCAAAAAGAAAAAAGGACAGTCAATTCATATTCTTAGCTAAAAGGAAGAGGTAAAATTTTCCTTACCTAAAAAACCACGGAGCTCAGTTTTTATAGGACTTAGTCCAAAGTAGTAAAGTAGCCCTTCCTCGAGTAACAAGTTGATATCAAAATTTAGATTGGTTAAAACATCTCCTATCTCTTGGTAGGAAGGGAGCTCTTTATAATAACCCAGCTTGGGTGCTGATGGCAACTCCATTTGCCAGTCTGTAGGTCAGTCAAAGGCGGGGGACAAGTCAAACATAAAAGTATAGGGGTTTCCAATACTTGTGAGAAGTAGAAAAACTTCCTAAAAACTTAGTGGATGGTTTAGTGGCGAAGTAAAAGACTCCACTTTTCTTATTTTTTTGGGACAAAGAAGTGAAAGATTTCATCACTTAGTGGGAGGCGATAAAAATGAAAAATAATGACGACTTTGCAGACCAGACGGAAGGAGTCGGGGGTTAACTGCTATGGGGGATGCAGAAGTAATTGGATAGTTCATTGAAAAAAAAGAGGAAGAGGGAATCAGAGACCTCCTACCAACTGACCATGGTAAAAGGTGACAAAGTAGTTGGTAGGCGGAATATGGGGGTGTTGCTTCGGTTGGGGAATGCACATTCGGTAGGTATTAGGAATTTTGAAAGCTTTCCTAATGGCCACTATATCCTCTTGGTCGAAAATGGTAATTAAAGGTGGTGTCGTACCAAAGTGGTGAGCTCTCAACTATGAATGAGAATAGGATGATGAAGGAGCGAGACTTACAAGTTGATGAAGGAGGCCGAAAGCACAGACAAGCAGAAAGCAAAAGACGATTATAGAAGAAGACGACGCGAATGTCAGATGGAGCCCTAACTCGGCATGCCCTAATAAAGGGGAAAGGAGCAACCACAATCGTTTGATCAAAAATCTCCATCGTTGGATCAACAATTACGATTCTAGCAATCTCACCAGTCATATTAGAATTTGAAATCCCACCATCCCATCAAGGGAGATCTCCTCAATCTCTATGATTACCTCGGCACGTGTAATCGCGTTGCAATGCCTCCGTATGGTTCAGCGGGATAAGTCTGATAGGTGTTTAAAAATTGAAAGATGATTTCTTGAACATGGGGGGCATCACCTCGAATCTCACTATAAATCAACACGATCTCGCATGTTCACGAGCCGAGGATTCAATATAAGTTTAGTCAGTCGAACTTACACCTCCTTCGACTAGACTAGGTGGGGAATGCCTGTGATATGGGAGAAATACTCCTCACCAAGTGGCAGAATCAAGTCAACAGTCACACTGAGGTGGACTCAAATTCAAATCCGATAAAAAAAGATATAAGTCAACTCAAGTTCATCCGAGATGCACCCAAGCTCACTTCGACAGTTTGGTTGACACATCTCCACGAAGCCACGTCTCCGCAACATGCCTCCACGGCACGCCTCCATGAGGCCATGTCTCCACATTATGTCTCCATGGTTTCCCTCTAGGAAGCCACATCTCCACATCACGTCTCTCCCAAAAAGGCATTTTCTTCTCTTCCTATATAAAGCTAAGAGGAGAGGAATGCGGGGATCAAATAGTCTCTAAGATTCTACTCTCTCCCTCTATTTTATACACGTTCTCTACTTTCTGACTTGAGCTTCGAAGGGGCTTCGTCGAGGTACTCTTCACCCCCTTTTCAGCTATTTCAATTCATGCAAGTCTTTTTCAAGCCTTAAATACTCCCCATTTTGACAACCGATCTAAAGAAGGTCGTCCTCAGATCGACCTCACAAAGGCTGACCTAAGGACGCCTGACCTCCCGAGGTCTTGCTGACACCTGATCTCTTGAGGCCCAATAGCCGCTCGACCTAAGCACATTAATAGCTCGACCTGACAAAGTTATATAGAAAGAAGTCTACTTGACAAAGCTTTGTAGAGAAAGATCGATGTGATTAGATTCGACATATCGAAGACATGCCTAATCTGTGCTTAGCCGATTGAAGGGTTTCAATCGTGAGTACCTTGCTGAGTCCTCCCATCTACTCATCTATTGATCTCGCACTGCATCATTAGATGAACTCAACAAGACTCTTGGCTCAGTAGTGGAGAGTTAAGTCCAAGGTTTGGTATTTTTGATCTCCTAGGTTGTCTCGTTCGGTCACAGTAGTTGATCATTCGTTTGCTCTATTTTATAATTAGAGTTAGAATGTAGGGAAAATATAAAAACTAAGTAAAGAAACAAAACTAAAAAATAAAAATCTTTTTTTGTGGTTTAGAATCTCTTTGGTGAGTGATTCCCCTTGGCAATTTTTTTAGATGAAAAATCTCTTACATTTCTTATGGAGCATGAGAATAAAGTACAAGAAGAAAAAGATTAAAAAGAAAAAGAGTAATAAGAAATAAGACCATTGAATAATGAATATAAGAATAAAAAGACCATTGAATAATGAATACCAAATAAATATAGTACTTTTTCTATTGCTCCCTTAGCCATATTTATGAATAAACATTTCAACTCCGACAATTTACTGTTTCACGTTCTCAAAATTGAAAAATATCGAAATTGCATACATAACTTTCATAATTACCAAATTATGTATCGCTTTTCAAATTTATCCCTTCACTCAATAATTTATTTTTTTTAATTAATGAAATGGCTTCATTAGTCGATTTTTGGACGAAATCGGCTGATGGACCTAAACACTTCGGAACCACATGATTCGAAGACCTTTATGTTCCTTTCTCACTTTATAATATGTACGTGACTTCAAAAGGTATTGTGATACACCATATTGGGAGCAACAAATTTTTGAAACTTCGATTTTTTTAATAGAATAGCTTCATCAGTCAGTTTCATTCGAAATCGACTGATGGACCTAGACAGCTCGGAATCACGTGATTCGAAGACCCATGTGCTCATCTCACACTCCATAATACATATGCGATCTTGAAAAACATTGTGATACACCGTGTCAGGAGTAGTGATTTTTGAAACTTCAAATTTTTTTAATGGAATAGCCCTATCAGCCGATTTCATCCGAAATCAACTGATGGACCTAGATAGCTCGGAATCACGTGATTCGAAGACTCTACACTCTTCTCACATTCCATAATACGTACGTGACCTCAGAAAGAATTGCGATAAATCATGCTGAGAGAAATGATTTTTTTCACTCGTGTCCCATATGTGAAGTGTGGTCGAAAGAACATTTCAAATGCTACGACGACGATACCCGCCGAATGAAGTCACCAATGAGTTCTTCGGACTCCATCACTCATGCAGATATAAAACTTCAAACTTTTTTAATGGAATAGCTCCATCAATCGATTTTGTTCGAAATCGACAAATATATCTAGATAACTCGAAATCACATGATTCGAAGACCTTTGTGCTCCTCCCGCACTCCATATTATGTACGTATCACTTGGGCCAGCGGGTATCGTTGTCGTAGCATTTGAAATGTTCTTTTGACCATACTTCACATATGGGGTATGAGTGGCAAAAATCGTTACTCTCAACATGTTTATCGCAATGCTTTCTGAGGTCACATACGTATTATGGAGTGTGAGAGGAGCGCATGAGTTTTCGAATCACGTGATTCCGAGCTGTCTAGGTCCATTAGTCTGTTTTGGACGAAACCGACTGATAGAGTTATTCCATTGAAAAAAAATTGAAGTTTCAAAAATCGCTGCTCCCGACACAGTATATCACAATGTTTTTCGAGATCACATACGTATTATAGAGTGCGAGAGGAGCACATGAGTTTTCAAATTATGTGATTCCGAGCTGTCTAGGTCCATCAGTCGATTTCGAACGAAACCGGCTGATGAAGCTATTCTATTAAAAAAAATCAAAGTTTCAAAAATTCGCTGCTACCAATATGATGTATCACAATATTTTTTGAAGTCACGTACATATTATGGAGTATGAGAGGAACACAAAGATCTTCGAAGCATGTGATTCCAAAGTGTTTAGGTCCATCAGTCGGTTTCGTTCGAAACCGACTGATGGGGTCATTTCATTAATTAAAAAAAATAAAATATTGAGTGAAGGGATAAATTTAGAAAGTAATACACGATTTGATAATTATGAAAGTTACGTATGCGATTTTGATATTTATCAATTTTGAAAACGTGAAATGGTAAATTACCGCTTCAACTTTGTTTAATCATTCAATTTTTTCCCTCACTTTCAATCGATTGCTAACTTAATTTTAATAACTTTTTATACCGAATGATTACCTTAGTCGACTAAGGTGAGTCACTTCATGTCGGTGCATCATCGCCTAAATGGTCTAATAATGTTCTGTTAGTTCAGAGCCATTGTGAAGATTTTTCTCCATCCCCTATTCTTCAATCCTCCCCACAACTAATAAAGTTTCAATAGTTCAGAGCTCCTTCTAGCTCATCCAGATCATTTATCTATTCTTTTCCTCCTTGTTTTTATATTGCCATGTCCAAATCACTCGTAGTTCCAGAGAGTATTCTCACATCGAACAAATATTAGCAGAAACCGTTATATTGTTCGACAAGCAAAGTTCATTGACGCCTAATTTCTGTTAGTGTCTATAAATTTCATATATCTCTACAATGTTATGATATTATCCACTTTGAACCTAAACTCTTATTATTTTATTTTTAGACTTTATCTAAAAGGTCGTCTCATTTTAATGGAGATATCTTATTATCTTATAATCATATGATCTTTTTCATGTCTTACAATATAAGATTTTGATTATATTCCCTATACTCCTAATAATTTCCCTCTCAAACGAAGGACCACATTGAACCCCTCTCAAGCTTATTCGTCCTCGAAAGACTTTCTCTGCTTGATATCTGATACTCAACTCACTAAGACTGTTAGTGAAAGCCCTAGAATCAATCATGTGATGATTGTTGTATGGACTTTATTATTTCATATTCCTATTTATAAAGGCATGATTATTATATTTACTTGTATTGGTGCCAAATAACTAAGTATAATAATGTCCTTGAGTAGTAGATTCTCATCTATATCAATCGATTGGTAGAATCGATAATGAGATGATATAGAGAACACTACTCTTAATCATTCCTAGTCAAGTATTAACATTCAGGGACAATGTTAATGCGTAGAGACTAGCATGTAGGTCAATACGATGACTTGATCTCACAAGTCATGGATATGAGATATCAAGTTGACACATGGGTATGCATTGGAGAATGTATACTGAATGACCCGCCATGAGAAAGTATCATGGATCGTTATATGAGTGTCATATACTTTCTCATGTGACTATTAGTATGACTATTAGTTCTTGGACCTGAAGTTACCATGGTTCCCTACATAAGGAGTTGCATACTTTGACTTCGTCAAACGTCACCCGTAAATGGGTGGACTATAAAGGCGATTACTGGGTATATAACAAATTATGCGGAGGGATGTGAGTGATGTAGATGAGATCTATCCCTCCTATATGACGGGAGTGACATCGTTATTCTTGATAGAGTGAGACCACGAAGTGCATGACCATGCCCAAATGAGTCAATATAAGATATTGAGCTCATTTGATTAGAGTGAGTCTACTTGGAGTTCAAGATATAGATTGTACCGAGGATGACACGGTCTATGCCTCAATTGGTCAATCTAGATGTCAAGGATAGAGAGACATTGTCACATATTATGAGAGTCACAATTAGTAGTCACAAAGGTGATGTTGGATCTCAACATTCTTGTAACTTGGGTAACAATGATGTGTTGCTAGATACCGCTCATTGCTTATGTTCCTAAATCGGTATAGGAGCATTGCCAACGTTACAAGAACCTATAGGGTCACACACAAAGGGAAATTAGATGGAGATTAGGTTCATATGATGAACCATGAGGATTAGGTTTATGGGATGAACCAAATTGGATTAAGAGTAATCTAAATTAGACTAATTGAGTTAGACTCAATTTGATTCAAGTGTTGAATGAGTCTAATTTAGATTTGATTCATTGAGTCAATTTAAATTAATGAATAGGGATTCATTATATCAAATCGACTTGAATCAAGTGGTTAGATTTGATCAACCATGGGAGATAAGAGGTCAAGTTTGACTTGACTTGAGAGGAAAGATGAATGGCCAATTTTGACTTGACCAATTGCCATGTCATGGTGACTTGGCATGGGGGTCGCCCAATGATGATGTTCCACATCATCATGGACTTATCATGGGTGTCACCTCATGAGGAAGACCAAGAGCCATTGGCTCTTGGAGTTACATGCATGCATGTAACCCCACCCATTGAAGTGGCCGACCACTTTACTTGATGAAGTGAATTCATTTTGGGTGTAACTCCAACTTCATCTTCTCCCTTGCTCTTCCTCTCAAGCTTGCTCTCCCAATCCTTTACCTTGGCCGAAACTTCCAAGGGGTGCTAGCACACTCTAGGTTGTGTTTCTCCACCATTTATCCGTGTGAATACCAATAGAGGAGTGTACACTTGACACTCTTGAGTTCCGGCAAAGTTTTTGGACGAGCGGGATAAGCAAAGGGCGTCACTACGAGGGTAACGCTCTCATCTTGTAGATCTAAGGTAGATCTAGGATCTTTAAACACATACATGTTTTATTTTATATATCTTCGCACGGATCTGTGACCGGGCTTCCGAGGTTTCCGCAACGCAAAAAGCGGTTTTTGCGGCTCGGAAAGTCCAACAGTGGTATCAGAGCCACGTGCGAAGCATGTATGTGTTTCATATTTGTAGTTTTTTGTATTAGATATAAAAATTATAGATTTTTAAGTTTCTGTAAATTTCCTATTTTTATAGAATTTTTGGGTATTTTTCTCGAAGAGTCGAAGCAACAAGTGTTGGGACACTTATAGGCTTCAACCACCGAGAAAAACTCTCTGAAACGACAAGTTCTTCCTTTAGATTTTTGGGACACTCACAAAGTTTATTTTGTGAGTAGGGGCGCTGCGCCTATCCCGGAAAGGGGCCTTGTCCCGCGATCGTGCCCGAAAACCGCTTAGCGAGACCGTTACGGAGAGGTGACTCATAAAATTAAAAAAAATAGGAAAAATTATAGAAATTTTCTGTAAAAATACATAATTTAGAATTATGTATAATTCTGTGATGGTCATGGCCCAAGAACTCCAATATGATTGGATGTTAATATATTGTAATTCATAATACGGCCTGTGTGCCGTTTTTGTGATTGTGCTTATTATATAGGGTATACGACCCGCGTGTCGTGCCTCTTCTTTTTAAAATTCTAGTTGTAAATAGTTTTAGACTCGAATATAACTCGAGTTTCATGTTTGTAATGTACAAAATGAAGCGATGGAAGGTCCACTTCTAGACGGAGTTACGAGAAGGGTGCCGACGACACATGGCGGTCAAAGGAGGCGCTTGGAGAAGCCGCTAACCCTAGGTTGACCGTCCGATCTTCTCATTGGCTTGAGAAGAATGTAGTAGGGCCATGACCTAATCACAATTATATATATATATATATATATGTGTGTGTGTGTGTGTGTGTGTGTGTGTGTGTGTGTGTGTGATGCATGCTACTAGAATAATGCTTGTATGTATGTGATGCATGCTAGTGTAGGATAATAAAGGCCTTAATGCACATATGATATACATTACGATTAGATTAGATCTTAATCGAATCAACTCGAAAATGCCTACCAAGTCCTTGATACCCATCACTACCTCGATCATTTGTAGTTGTTGAATCTGCCAAAGCAGAGCAACGCATATTATATTGGCAGGGTGCGGAGGGACAATCTTGGTCCCGCCTATCATGGCTTGGGTTAGAGTAAGCTCAATTAGATTGAGTAAAACTAGTTAACTCAATTGGATCGAGTAGAACTATAGACATATTCTAACTGTTGGAAAGATAGGATAAGATCGCATTTACACTAAATCTTGGGAGATTTAGCCAAAGCTAACTCAAGGTCTTTTGTAAATGTGGGTCTTGATCCTATAAACAAGAGTTGCATAGAGATGTAATCGGTAATGTATTACCCACCGATCATACTAAGTCTTGGGCGATTTAGCCAAAGCTAACTCAAGGCTTAGTATGATGTGGATCTTGTCCCGCAGGAATTATAGCTAGTTTGTATGAATCTAGTAATGTGGTTTGACCATATCCATAACTTGATTCTACAAAATTCCTATAATTCAGTGGGAGCATCATTTGATTAAAGGCCTAATTAAATGATAAAAGGAATATGATATTAATTTTTTGCATTATGTATGTTGTAGATAACTATGTCGACAAACACGAACACTCTCTCCCTGCGTTGTGTCCTTGAGAAGGACAAGCTCAATAGAGCAAATTTCCTGGACTGGTATAGGAACCTGAGAATCGTTCTCACCCAAGAAAGAAAACTGTACATCCTGGAGCAGTCCATTCTGGAGGCACCTCCAGCCACTGCCTCACAAGCTGACAAAGATGCTTACAAGAAGCATCAAGATGATGCATTAGATGTGTCATGTCTAATGCTCGCGACCATGAACTCTGAGCTTAAGAAGCAACACAAGTTCATGAATGCTTATGATATGGTTGAACATCCTCGTCAACTATATCAAGGACAAGCAAGACACTAGAGATATGAAGTCTCTAAGGCATTGTTTGGGTCCAAAATGCAAGATGAGACTCCCGTAGGTCTATATGTACTCAAGATGATTGGGTACGTAGAAAACCTACAGAGATTGGGATTCCCACTTGGCCAAGAGCTGACCACTGACTTGATCTTGCAGTCTTTTCCACAAAGCTACAATCAATTTGTCATAAATTACAACATGAATAAAATTGATAAACCACTACCTGAGATGCTCAGCATGTTGAGAACTGCTGAGCTTAACCTTAAGAAGGGAAAATCTGACTCCATTTTGATGGTGCAAAAGAAGAAAGGCAAGGGCAAGCCTAAAGGTAAGGGAAAGTCCCAAGCCAAGGGCAAAGACAAAGAACTGAAACCTAAAGGAGGGGTGGCCAAGGAAGGGGCTTGCTTCCACTGCAAGGAAGCTGGACACTAGAAGCGTAACTGCAAAGCATACCTGGAAGATCTTAAGAAGAAGAGAAGTGAGACTTCTACTTCATGTATAAATGTTATATAAGTCAATCTATCTATTTCTTCATCATGGGTATTAGATACCGGATGTGCATCTCACATATGTACCAATGTACAGGCGCTGAGAAATAGCAAGGCATTGACAAAGGGCGAGGTGAACCTACGAGTAGGCAATGGAGCAAGAGTTGCTGCAGGAACTTATGATCTATCTCTGCCCACTGGGCTTGTATTAGAACTAGATGAATGTTATTATGTGTCTGCTTTAACTAAGAACATAATTTCGATTTCTTGTTTGGACAAGAAAGGATTTACATTTATAATAAAGAACAAATATTGTTCAGTTTATTTAAATGATATGTTCTATTGTAGTGCACCTCTAATGAACGGACTCTACTTTCTAGACTTAGCGAGCCCCATCTATAACATAAGTACCAAAAGATTCAAGTCAAATGAGTTGAACCAAACCTATCTCTGACATCGTCGCTTATGTCACATAAATGAGAGTCGCTTATCTCAACTCCATAAGGATGGACTGCTAGACTCATTTGATTTTGAATCATATGAGACATGCGAGTCTTGCCTTTTAGGCAAGATGACCAAGACTCCCTTTAGTGGACACAGCGAAAGAGCAACAGACTTGTTAGGACTTATACATAGTGATGTATGTGGCCCTTTCAATGTTGCTGCTAGAGGTGGTTACAGGTACTTCATTATATTTACTAATGACTTCAGTAGATATGGTTATGTGTATCTCATGACACATAAATCAGAATCTTTTGAAAAGTTCAAAGAATTCAAGAATGAAGTACAAAACCAGCTTGGCAAGAGTATTAAGATACTTTGATTAGATCGAGGTGGTGAATACCTTAGCCATGAGTTTTGTGACTATCTAGCTGAGTGTGGGATTCTATCCCAACTCACTCCTCCTGGAACACCACAGTGGAATGATGTATCTGAAAGGAGGAATCGTACCCTATTAGATATGGTACGATCTATGATGAGTCACACATCAACATTTGCACTTAACCGTGTACCATCCAAGGCTGTGATAAAGACACCATATACGATATGGACAGGGAGAAATCCCAAGATGTCTTTCATGAGGATTTGGGGTTGTGAGGCTTATGTTCGACGTTAAGTCTCAGACAAACTGGGACCCAAATCCGATAGGTGCTATTTTGTTGGATATCCCAAGGATACGAAGGGATATTACTTCTACATTCCCAGTCAGCACAAAGTGGTTGTGGCAAAGACTGGGGTTTTTCTAGAAAGGGATTTTGTTTCTAGAAAAACTAGTGGGAGTACATTCGATCTTGAAGAAATTCAAGATAAGGACCATAACATTGAGGCCTTGATGGGGGTTGAATAGGAACCACAAAGTGTTGTGGGTGATGAGATTGTTGCACAAAGAGTTGTGGAATAACCACCTGTTTAGGTAGACCTACCTCTTCGCAGGTCTGATAGAGTACATCGTCAGCCTGAGAGATACTCATTTCTCTTGTCTGACCATGATGACGTTATGCTCATTGAGAATGAGCCTACCTCCTATCAGGAAGCTACGATGAGCCCAGATTCTGAGAAATGGCTAGAGGCCATGAGATCCGAGATGGAATCCATGTATACCAACCAAGTATGGACTTTGGTTGATCCACCTGAAGGGGTCAAACCCATTGGGTGTAAGTGGGTCTTTAAGAGAAAGACTGACATGGATGGACTTACGCATACCTATAAGGGTCGATTGGTGGCTAAAGGTTTCAAGCAAATTCATGGTATTGACTATGATGAAACCTTTTCTCCAGTGACAATGTTTAAGTCCATTCGGTTCATGCTTGCTATTGCAACATACCACGATTATGAGATCTGACAGATGAATGTCAAAACCGCGTTTCTGAATGGAAACTTGCTCGAGGATGTGTATATGACACAACCTGAGGGTTTTGTGGATCCACAGCATACTGGGAAAGTATGCAAGCTGCAAAGGTCCATTTATGAGCTAAAGAAAGCTTCTCAGAGCTGGAATCTTCGATTCGATGATGCGATCAAACAGTTTGGTTTCATCAAGAATGAAGATGAACCCTGTGTCTACAAGGGGATTAATGGGATCACAGTTATCTTCCTTATACTGTATGTGGATAACATACTACTCATTGGGAATGACAACCCTTCGCTACAGTCTGTGAAGACTTGGCTAGGGACGTGCTTCTCAATGAAGGACTTAGGTGAAGCAGCCTGTATTCTAGGCATCAAGATCTATAGAGATAGATCTAAGAGATTGCTTGGCATAAGTCAGAGTATATATATTGACACGGTATTACTACAGTTTGCCATGCAGAATTCCAAGAAGGGACTTCTGCCGATGTCACATGGTGTAAGTCTTTCGAAGACTCAAACTCCCTCTTCTAGAGAGGAGAGAGATCGCATGAATAAGATCTCTTACGCATCTTCTATAGGATCTATTATGTACGCCATGCTGTGTACTCGTCCTGATGTCTCGTATGCTTTGAGCATGACGAGTAGATACCAGTCAGATCTAGGTGAGCGTCACTGGATAGCAGTCAAGAATATTCTTAAGTACTTGAGAAGGACTAAAGAATATTTCTTGATATTTGTAGGCGATGAGGAGCTAGCTGTAAAGGGTTATAGCGATGCCAGCTTCCAAACTGACCAGGATGATTATAGATTACAGTCAGGGTTCGTGTTTTGCTTGAATGGTGGCGCTGTGAGCTGGAAGAGTTCGAAGCAGATACGATTCTTGATTCTACAAGCAAGCAAGTATATCCTCGTGATCTCGAGGCAAAGAAGGAGACAGTTTGGATCCGTAAGTTCATTACTGAGCTTGGGGTGGTTCCTAGCATAGCATATCCCATAGAGCTCTATTATGACAACAATGGAGCGATTGCACAGGCTAAGGAACCTCGCTCACACCAATGGACCAAACACATACTACGACGCTTCCATTTCATTCGAGAGATTATCGATAGAGGAGATGTGAAGATTTGCAGAGTACCCACAGAGGATAACATCGCAGATCTCTTGACCAAGGCTTTGGCACAGAAAAAGCATGATGGTCACACTAGGTCGTTAGGTATTAGATACTACGGTGATTGACACTAGTGCTAATGGGATATTATTAGTGAAAATCCTAGAGTCAATCATGTGATGATTGTTGTATGGACTTTATTGTATCATATTCCTATTTATAAAGGCATGGTTATTATATTTACTTGTATTGGTGTCAAATAACTAAGTATAATAACGTCCTTGAGTAGTAGGTTCTTATCTATATCAATCGATTGGTAGAATCGATAATGAGATGATATAGAGAACACTACTCTTAATCATTCCTAGTCAAGTATTAGCATTCAGGGACAATGTTAATGCGTAGAGATTAACATGTAGGTCAACACGATGACTTAATCTCACAAGTCATGGATATGAGATATCAAGTTGACACATGAGTATGCATCGGAGAATGTATACTGAATGACCTGCCATGAGAAAGTATCATGAATCGTTATATGAGTGTCATATACTTTCTCATGTGACTATTAGTATTACTATTAGTTCTTGGACCTGAAGTCACCATGGTTCCCTACATAAGGAGTTGCATACTTTGGCTTCGTCAAACGTCACCCGTAAATGGGTAGACTATAAAGGCGATTACTGGGTATGTAACAAATTATGCGGATGGATGTGAGTGATGTAGATGAGATCTATCCCTCCTATATGACGGGAGTGACATCGTTATTCTTGATAGAGTGAGACTACGAAGTACATGACCATGCCCAAATGAGTCAATATGAGATATTGAGCTCATTTGATTAGAGTGAGTCTACTTGGAGTTCAAGATATAGATTATACCGAGGATGACACGGTCTATGCCTCAATTGGTCAATCTAGATGTCAAGGATAGAGGGACGTTGTCACATATTGTGAGAGTCACAATTAGTAGTCGCAAAGGTGATATTGGATCTCAATATTCTTGTAACTTGGGTAGTAATGATGTGTTGCTAGATACCGCTCATTACTTATGTTCCTAAATCGGTTTAGGAGCATTGCCAATGTTACAAGAACCTATAGGGTCACACACAAAGGGCAATTAGATGGAGATTAGGTTCATATGATGAACCATGAGGATTAGGTTCATGAGATGAACCAAATTGGATTAAGAGTAATCCAAATTAGACTAATTGAGTTAGACTCAATTTGATTCAAGTGTTGAATGAGTCTAATTTAGATTTAATTCATTGAGTCAATTTAAATTAATGAATAGGGATTTATTATATCAAATTGACTTGAATCAAGTGGTTAGATTTGATCAACCATGGGAGATAAGAGGTCAAATTTGACTTGACTTGAGAGGGAAGATGAATTATCAATTTTGACTTGACCAATTGCCATGTCATGGTGACTTGGCATGGGGGCCGGCCAATGATGGTGTTCCACATCATCATGAACTTATTATGGGTGTCACCTCATGAGGAAGACCAAAAGTCATTGGCTCTTGGAGTTATATGCATGCATGTAACCCCACCCATTGAAGTGGCCGGCCACTTTACTTGATGAAGTGAATTCATTTTGGGTGTAACTCCAACTTCATCTTCTTCCTTGCTCTTCCTCTCAAGCTTGCTCTCCCAATCCTCTACCTTGGCCGAAACTTCCAAGGGGTACTAGCACACTCTAGGTTGTGTTTCTCCATCATTTATCCGTGTGGATACCAATAGAGGAGTGTACACTTGACACTCTTGAGTTCCGGCAAAGCTTTTGGATGAGCGGGATAAGCGAAGGGCGTCGCTACGAGGGTAACGCTCTCATCTTGTAGATCTAAGGTAGATCTAGGATCTTTAAACACATACATGTTTTATTTTATATATCTTCGCACGGATCTGTGGTCGGGCTTCCGAGGTTTCCGCAACGCAAAAAGTGGTTTTTGCGGCTCAGAAAGTTCAACAAAGACTTCCCGTCAACTATCTAGTCCTCCTGACCCAACTAAACTTTTTGCCAGTTGTCTAGCCCTTCTTGCTCAACTGAACTTCCTGTCAGTTATTTAGTCCTCCCGACTCAAGTGGACTTTCTGTTTGGTGTCTGATTCTCTTGATCCGGACATGGGAGCTCTATTTTCTTTGTTCGAAGTTAATGACTTAACATGGAGCATGACTCTGATATCAATTGTTAGTGCCTATACGATTCATATATCTCCATAATGATATAATATTGTCCACTTTGAACTTAAGTCCTCATGATTTTATTTTTAAGTTTTACCTAAAAGACCTCATTCTAATGGAGATATATTTTTATCTTATAAGTATATAATTTTTTCCATATCTTATCAATATGACATTTTGATTGTATTCCATGCACTCCTAATAATATCGATAATTATCCAACTTATTGTTGACTTCAAAAGCCAGAAAAGACAACCCTCACACACCGAAGTGTCTACTTCATCTAAAGCTCCATCGTCGCTGCTCTTAGGAATCAAACTGTGCCTATTAAAAATTGTAATTCAGCAGTATGCAATTAATTCAGCAACAGGCTTCCAATGAACAAAGCAAGCATTCATTGGAACGTATTGGAGTTTTCATTGCTCTGTTCCACAGCTTGGCTGTGATGTACGCCAATGAACAAAGCAAACGTCCATTGATGTTCCATCCTCTATGACACCGATGGGAAAAATTAATGAGTTGAATTCGGGAACATAAGAGCCTATAGTGAGTGAGTCAGATATAAAGGAGTTTGAGGTTCAATGGAAAAAAACGAGAACATAAAGAGTCGAGGGTCAAGGAGTCGAGAGTCCATGAGATGGGAATATCAGAAGTCGAGAGTATGAGGAGTTGGGGGTCGAGGAGTTGGGAGTCCCTGAGACAGAAGCATTAGAAGTCAAGAGCATTAGGAGTTGGGAGCCGAGTCGGGAGTTCATGAGGCATAAACATGAGGAGTCGGGAGCATGAGAAGTTGGGAGTCAAAGAGTCAGGAGACCTTGAGACGGGAGTATCAGAAGTCGAAAATTTGGAAGTTGGGGAATCAGAAGTTGAGAACTCATTAGTTGGGAATTCAGAAGTCGAGAATCCGATAATCACAGATGAGATTCTTCTCAATGACTGTCACACCCGGTCTCTTAATCATCCCTTCCAATGATAGCTTTGGAATATGTAGCATGCTAGCTGGAGATTCCCTATAATGGTTATCCCTTAGTAGCCCGTTAAAGGCTCCACTGGTGGGTAGTCTTGGTCAGCGAAGGGATTAGAGCTCTTATATGAGGATCGGTTGAGGTAAAGATAAGCCATCTGGGTACACTTTTGTTGTACTAGTTGCATTTTAAATTTTCTCACATCTCCTCTCATCTGACTTCAGCATCGGAGGACAATCATCGGAGTACCGATGACCTCTGACTTGTGTTATAGTGGGCAGGAACTTGCTGGGGTGAGGCGAACATCCTTACAAATCAACTCTCTGAGAGGGCTCAGTGAAAAGGGCTAAATCTTTACCGTATTATTAGTGTTGTCTATGGGAACCTTGAGCAAGACATAGATGATGTAATCTCCTGGAGTTAGTTCTTTGGCCTTCGCCTTAGAGGAGACCCCCATAACTCTAACTCGTTGCTAGTTGACGACGATTGTTCAGAAAGCAATGGAGGAGACGCTGACCCAAGGAAACGGGAGGAACAATCATCCTCCACTCAATCTGCAAGACGAAGGAGGGACCCAGTCTTGCTTGAGGGATCAATCTTCCCATGTTCCTTCGGCTCCCGACAATAGGAAGGGGAAAGACGTTCAAGAGGATAATAAGTCTGTGAGGGACCACACACTGCATATATAGCTCCACGCTTTGTTAACGAGGATCAAGAGGAGATCCAATCGGCAATATATAAATCGTGACATAGACCCACTCCTTTTGTTGAAGAAATTATACTGGAGGCACTTGCCTCCAACTGTTAGACTCTCCGAGCCGCAAAACTCGCTTTTTGCGTTGTGGAAACCTCGGAAGCGGGCCACAGATCCGTGCGAAGATAAATAAAATTCATGTACATATTTATCTACACTAAATCTACTTTAGATCTACATGGGAAGAATGTTACCCTTATAGCGATGCCCTTCGCTTATCCCGCTCGTCCAAAAGGTTGTCGGATCTCGTAGAGTATCAAGTGTACACTCCTTTACACGTATCCACACGGACAAAAGGTGGAGAGAACCACTTAGAGTGTGCTAGCACACTTGGGAGGTCTCGCAATGGAGGAGAGGGAGAGAAGAAGAAGAATTCAATTAGCCTCACTAATATTTTGGCCGACCACTTAAGGAGGGTTGAAAACATCAATGTAATACTAAGAGCCATGGCTCTTGGTCTTCCTCATGAGGTGGCACACCATGATGTGTCCATGATGATGTGAAACATCATCATTGGCCGACCCTATACCAAGTCACCATGAAGTGGCATTTGGTCAAGTCAAACTCGACCCTTCATCTTCCCTCTCAAGTCAAGTCAAACTTGACCTCTTATCTCCCATGGTTAATCAAATCTAACCTTTGATTCAAGTCAATTTAATTTAATGAATCTCTATTCATTAATTTAAATTGACTCAATGAATCAAATCTAAATTAGACTCATTCAACACTTGAATCAAATTGAGTTGGATTACTCTTAATCCAATTTGGTTCATCACATGAACCGAATCCTCTTGGTTCATCATATGAACCTACTCTCCATCTAATTGCTCTTTGTGTGTGACCCTATAGGTTCTTGTAACATTAACAATGCTCCTAAACCGATTTAGAAACATAAGCAATGAGCGATATCTAGCAACACATCATTGCTACCCAAGTTACAAGAATATTGAGATCCAACATCACCATTGTGACTATTAATTGTGACTCTCACAATATGTGACAATGTCCCTCTATCCTTGACATCTAGATTGATCAATTGAGGCATAGACCGTGTCATCCTCTGTACAATCTATATCTTGAACTTCAAGTAGACTCACTCTAATCAAATGAGCTCAATATCTTATATTGACTCATTTGAGCATGGTCATGCACTTAATGGTTTCACTCTATCAAGAATCATGATATCACTCCCGTCATATAGGAGGGATAGATCTCATCTACATCACTCACATTCCTTCGCATAATTTGTTACATACCCAGTAATCGCCTTTATAGTCAACCCATTTATGGGTGACGTTTGACGAAGCCAAAGTATGCAACTCCTTATGTAGGGAACCATGGTGACTTCAGGTCCAAGGACTAATAGTCATACTAATAGTCACATGAGAAAGTATATGACACTTATATAATGATCCATGATACTTTCTCATGGCGGGTCATTCAGTATATATTCTCCAATGCATACCCATGGGTCAACTTGATATCTCATATCCATGACTTGTGAGATCAAGTTATCGAGTTGACCTACATGCTAGTCTCTTCGTATTAAGATTGTCCCTGAATATTAATACTTGACTAGAAATGATTAAGAGTAGTATTCTCTATATCATCTAATTATCGATTCAACCAATCGATTGATATAGATAAGAACTTTCTACTCAAGGACGCTATTATACTTAGTTATTTGACACCAATACAAGTAAGTATAATAACCATAAGGAAATGCCTTTATAAATATATATAGGAATATGATACAACAATTCTATATAACAATCATCACATGATCGACTTTAGGGCTTTCACTAACAATCTCCCACTAGCACTAGTGTCAATCACTGTAATATCTAATACCCAATGACCTAGTGTGACCATCATGCTTTTTCTGTGCCAAAGCCTTGGTCAAGGGATCTGTGACGTTAGCCTCTGTGGGTACTCTGCAAATCTTCACATCTCCTCTATCGATAATCTCTCGAATGAGATGAAAGCGCCGTAGTATATATTTGGTCCGCCGGTGTGAGTGATGTTCCTTAGCCTGCGCAATCGCTCCATTGTTGTCACAATAGAACTCTATAGGATCTGCTATGCTAGGAACCACCCCAAGCTCAATAATGAACTTACGGATCCAAACTTCCTCCTTTGTTGCCTCTGATGCAGCAATATACTCGGCCTCTGTTGTAAAATCAACAGTTGTGTCCTACTTCGAATTCTTCCAGCTCATAGCGCCACCATTCAAGCAAAACACGAACCCTGACTGCGATCTATAATCATCCTGGTCAGTTTGGAAGCTGGCATCACTGTAACCCTTTACAGCTAGTTCTCTATCGCCTCCAAATATCAAGAAATATTCTTTAGTTCTTCTTAAGTACTTAAGAATATTCTTGACCGCTATCCAGTGATGCTCACCTGGATCTGACTGATATCTACTCGTCATGCTCAAAGCATACGAGACATCAAGACGAGTACATAGCATGACGTACATGATAGATCCTATGACATATGCATAAGGGATCTTATCCATGCGGTCTCTTTCCTCTCTAGAAGAGGGACTTTGAGTCTTCGAAAGACTCACACCATGTGACATTAACAGAAATCTTTCTTGGAATTCTGCATGGCAAATCGTAGTAATACTGTGTCAATATATGTACTCTGACTTAGGCCAAACAATCTCTTAGATCTATCTCTATAGACCTTGATGCCTAGAATATATGCTGCTTCACCTAAGTCTTTCATTGAGAAACAATTCCCTAGCTAAGTCTTCATAGACTATAGCAAAGGGATGTCATTCCCAATGAGTAGTATGTCATCCACATACAATACAAGGAAGACAACTGTATTCCCATTATCCCTCTTGTAGACACAGGGTTCATCTTCATTCTTGATGAAACCAAACTGTTTGATCGCATCATCGAATCGAAGATTCCAGCTCCGAGAAGCTTGTTTTAGCCCATAAATGGACCTTTACAGCTTTCATACTTTGTCAGTATGCTGTCGATCTACAAAACTCTCAGGTTATGTCATGTACACATCCTCGAGCAAGTTTCCATTCAGAAACGTGATTTTGACATCCATCTGCCAGATTTCATAATCGTGGTATGCTGCAATAGCAAGCATGATTCGAATGGACTTAAACATTGCAACTGGAGAAAATGTTTCATCATAGTCAATACCATGAATTTGCTTGAAACCTTTAGCTACCAATCGACCCTTATAGGTATGCGTAAGTCTATCCATGTCAGTCTTTATCTTAAAGACCCACTTACACCCAATGAGTTTGACGCCTTCAGGTGGATCAACCAAAGTCCATACTTGGTTGGTGTACATGGATTCCATCTCGGATCTCATGGCCTCTAGCCATTTCTTAAAATCTGGGCTCATCACAGCTTCCTGATATGAGATAGGCTCATTCTCAATGAGCATAACGTCATTATGGTTAGACAAGAGAAATGAGTATCTCTCAGGCTGACGACGTACCCTATCAGACCTGCGAAGAGGTAGGTCTACCTGAACAGGTTGTTGTTCCATAACTCTTTGTGCAACAATCTCATCATCCACAACACTTTGTGGTTCCTATTCAACCTCCATCAAGGCCTCAGTGCTATGGTCCATATCTTGAATTTCTTCAAGATCGAACGTTAGTTTTTCTAGAAATAAAGTCCCTTTCTAGAAATACCCCAATTTTTACCACAAATACTTTGTGCTGATTGGAAATGTAGAAGTAATATCCCTTTGTTTTCTTGGGATATCCAACAAAATAGCACTTATCGGACTTGGGTCCCAGTTTTTCTGAGACTTGACGTCGAATGTAAGTCTCACAACCCCAAAACCTCATGAAAGACATCTGAGAATTTTTCTCTGTCCATATCGTATATGATGTCTTTATCACAGCTTTGGATGAAACACGGTTAAGTGTGAAGGATGCTGTGTCTAGAGCATATCCCCAAAAGGATATAGGAAGATCTATGTGACTCATCATAGATCGTACCATGTATAATAGGGTACGATTCCTCCTTTCGGATACATCATTCCACTGTGGTGTTCTAGGAGGAGTGAGTTGGGATAGAATCCCACACTCAACTAGATAGTCACGAAACTCATGGCTAAGGTATTCACCACCTCGATCTGATCGAAGTATCTTAATACTCTTGCCAAGTTAGTTTTGTACTTCATTCTTGCATTCTTTGAACTTTTCAAAGGATTCTGACTTATGTGTCATCAAATACACATAACCATATCTACTGAAGTCATCAATAAATGTAATGAAGTACCTATAAACTTCTCTAGCAGCGACATTGAAAAGGCCACACACATCACTATGTATAAGTCCTAACAAGTTTGTTGCTCTTTCGCTGTGTCCACTAAAGGGAGTCTTGGTCATCTTGCCTAGAAGGCAAGACTCGCATGTCTCATATGATTCAAAATCAAATGAGTCCAGCAACCCATCCTTATGGAGCTGGGATAAGCGACTCTCATTTATGTGACCTAAGCGATAATGCCAGAGATAGGTTTGGTTCAACTCATTTGACTTGAACCTTTTGGTACTTATGTTATAGATGGGGTTCTCTAAGTCTAGAATGTAGAGTTCATTCATCAGAGGTGCACTACAATAGAACATATCATTTAAATAAATAGAACAACATTTGTTCTTTATTATAAATGAAAAGCCTTTCTTGTCTAAACAAGAAACTGAAATGATGTTCTTTGTGAGAGCAGACACATAACAACATTCATCTAATTCTAGTACAAGCCTAGAGGGCAGAGATAGAAAATAAGTTCCTACAACAACAACAGCAACCCTTGCTCCATTGCCTACTCATAGGTCTACCTCGCCCTTCGTCAATGTCATGCTATTTCTCAGCGCCTGTACATTACTACAAATGTGAGAAGCACATCCGATATCAAATACCCACGATGAAGAAATAGATAGATTGACTTCTATAACATATATACCTGAAGTAGAAGTCTCACTTCTCTTCTTCTTAAGATCTTCTAGGTATCCTTTGTAGTTTTGCTTCCAGTGACCGATTTGACCGCAGTGGTAGCATTCAGCATCCTTGGCAACCCCTCCTTTAGGTTTCATTGCCTTGCCTTTGCCCTTGGCTTGGGACTTTCCCTTACTTTTAGGCTTGCCCTTGCCTTTATTCTTTTGCACCATCAAAATAGAGTTGAGCTTTTCCTTCTTAAGGTTGAGCTCAGTAGTTCTCAACATGCTAAGCATCTCAGGTAGTGGCTTATCAATTTTATTCATGTTGTAATTCATGACAAATTGATTGTAACTTTCTGGCAAGGATTGTAAGATCAAGTCAGTGGCCAGTTCTTGGCCAAGTGGGAATCCCAACCTTTGTAGATTTTTTATGTACCCAATCATCTTAAGTACATATGGACCTACGGGAGTCCCATCTTGCATCTTGCACTGAAACAGTGCCTTAGAGATCTCGAATCTCTCGTGCCTTGCTTGTCCTTGATACAGTTGACGAAGATGTTCAACCATATCAAAAGCATCCATCAACTCGTGTTGCTTCTGAAGCTCAGAGTTCATGGTCGCGAGCATGAGGCATGACACATCTAATGCATCATCTTGATGCTTCTTGTAAGCATCTCGGTTAGCTCGCGTGGCAGTGGTAGGAGGTGCTTCCGGAATGGGCTGCTCCAGGATGTACAGTTTTCTTTCTTGTTTGAGAACAATTCTCATATTCCTGTACTAGTCCAGGAAATTAGCTCCATTGAGCTTGTCCTTCTCAAGGACAGAACGCAGGGAGAGAGTGTTCGTGTTTGACGACATGACAATCTACAACATAAATAATGCAGAAAGTAAATATCATATTTCATTTATCATTTAATTAGGCCTTTAATTAAATGATGCTCCCACTAAATTATAGGACTTTTATAGAATCGAGTCATGGATGTGGTCAAACCACACTACTAGATTCATACCAACTAGCTATAATTCTCGCGGGACAAGATCCACATCATACTACGCCTTGAGTTAGCTTTGGCTAAATCGCCCAAGATTTAGTATGATCGGTAGGAAACAAATTACCAATTACATCTCTATGCAACTCTTGTGTATAGGATCAAGATCCACATTTACAAAAAACTTGAGTTAGCTTTGACTAAATCGCCCAAGATTTAGTATAAATGTGATCTTATCCTATCTTTCCAATCATTGGAATATGCCTATAGTTTTACCCGATCCAATTGAGTTAACTAGTTTCACTCAATCTAATTGAGCTTATTCTCACCCAAGCATTGATAGACAGAACCAAGATTGTCCCTCCGCACCCTACCAAGATAATGTGTTGCTCTGCTTTGGCAGATTCAACAACAACAAATGATCGAGATAGTGATGAGTATCAAAACTTGGTAGGCATTTTGAGTTTACTTGATTAAGATCTAATCTAATCGTGAATATGTATCATATACGCATTAAGGCATTAATTACCCTATACTAGCATGCATCACATATATACAAGCAAAAATAAATAAATAAATAAATAAATAAATAAATAAATAAATATATATATATATATATATATATATATATATATATATATATATATATATATATATATATATATATATATATATATATATATATACTAATTAATTAATTTGTGATGAAGTCATGACCCTACTACGATCTTCTCAAGCCAATGAGAAGATCGGACGGTCAACCTAGGGTTAGCGGCTTCTCCAAGTGCCTCCTTTGACCGTCATATGTCATCGGCACCCTCCTCGTAACTCCGTCTACGAGTGGACCTTCCACCGCTTCATTTTGTACATTACAAACATGAAACTCGAGTTACATTCGAGTCTAAAATCTATTTGCAATAGGAATATAATAAGGAAGGCACGATGCGCAGGTCATATATCATATACAACATGCACAATACTAAAAACGACGTGCAAGCCGTATTATGAATTACAACACAATTTTATCTGATCACATTGGGGTTTTTGGGCCATGACCATCACAATATCATACATAATTCAAAATTATGTATTTTACATAAATTTTTATAATTTTCCTACTTTTTCTTTCAATTTTATGAGTCACAACTCCGCAGCGGTCCCGCTAAGCGATTTTCGGGTGCGATCGCGGGACAATGCCCCTAGCGGGGTTAGAGGCAGCGCCCCTTCTCGCAAAATGAATCTTGCGAGTGTCCCATACCAATCTCACAACACCTTAAGTCGTTGTCCCAAAAAAAAAACAAAAACGAGACCTTGCCGTTTTGGAGAGTTTTCCTCGGTGGTTGAAGCCTACAAGTGTCCAAACACTTGTTGCTTTGAGTATAAGAGAAAAATACTCACAAAATCTATAAAATTAAGAAAATTATAGAAACTTATATATCTGTAACTTTTCATATCTAATACAAAAATTACAAATACAAACATGTACATGCTTCGCACGTGGCTCTAATACCACTGTTAGACTCTCTGAGCCGCAAAACCCACTTTTTGCATTGCAAAAACCTCGGAAGCTGGCCACGGATCGGTGCAAAGATAAAATAAATTCATGTACATGTTTATCTACACTAGATCTACCTTAGATCTACATGGGAAGAATGTTACCCTCGTAGCGATGCCCTTTGCTTATCCCGCTCGTCCAAAAGGTTGCCGGATCTCGTAAAGTGTCAAGTGTACACTCCTCTACACGTATCCACATAGACAAAAGGTGGAGAGAACCACTTAGAGTGTGCTAGCACTCTTGGGAGGTCTCAGCAATGGAGGAGAGGGAGAGAAGAAGAAAGGAGAAGGAAGAAGAAGAATTCAATTAGCCTCACTAATATTTTGGCCGGCCACTTAAGGAGGGCTAAAAACATCCATGTAATACCAAGAGCCATGGCTCTTGGTCTTCCTCATGAGGTGGCACACCATGATGTGTCCATGATGATGTGGAACATCATCATTGGTCGGCCCTATTCCAAGTCACCATGAAGTGACATTTGGTCAAGTCAAACTCGACCCTTCATCTTCCCTCTCAAGTCAAGTCAAACTTGACCTCTTATCTCCCATGGTTGATCAAATCTAACCTTTGATTCAAGTCAATTTAATTTAATCTCTATTCATTAGTTTAAATTGACTCAATGAATCAAATCTAAATTAGACTCATTCAATACTTGAATCAAATTGAGTCCAACTCAATTAGTCTAATTTGGATTACTCTTAATCCAATTTGGTTGATCACATGAACCTAATCCTTTTGGTCCATCATATGAACCTAATCTCCATCTAATTGCCCTTTGTGTGTGACCCTATAGGTTCTTGTAACATTGACAATGCTCCTAAACTAATTTAGAAACATAAGCAATGAGCGGTATCTAGCAACACATCATTGCTACCTAAGTTACAAGAATGTTGAGATCCAACATCACCATTGTGACTAGTAATTATGACTCTTACAATATGTGACAATGTCCCTCTATCCTTGACATCTAGATTGATCAATTGAGGCATAGACCGTGTCATCCTCTGTACAATCTATATCTTGAACTTCAAGTAGACTCACTCTAATCAAATGAGCTCAATATCTCATATTGACTCATTTGGGCATGACCATACACTTAGTGGTCTCACTCTATCAAGAATCATAATATCACTCCCGTCATATAGGAGGGATAGATCTCATCTACATCACTCACATCCCTCCGCATAATTTGTTACATACCCAGTAATCGCTTTTATAGTCCACCTATTTACGGGTGACGTTTGACGAAGCCAAAGTATGCAACTCCTTATGTAGGGAACCATGGTGACTTCAAGTCCAAGGACTAATAGTCATACTAATAGTCACATGAGAAAGTATATGACACTCATATAACGATCCATGATACTTTCTCATGACAGATCATTCAGTATACATTCTCCAATGCATACCCATGTGTCAACTTGATATCTCATATCCATGACTTGTGAGATCAAGTCATCGAGTTGACCTACATGTTAGTCTCTTCGCATTAACATTGTCCTTGAATATTAATACTTGACTAGGAATGATTAAGAGTAGTATTCTCTATATTATCTCATTATCGATTCAACCAATCTATTGATATAGATAAGAACCTTCTACTTAAGGACGCTATTATACTTAGTTATTTGGCACCAATACAAGTAAGTATAATAACCATAAAGAAATGCCTTTATAAATATATATAGGAATATGATACAATAAGTTCATACAACAATCATCACATGATCAGCTCTAGGACTTTCACTAACACCAACTTCCGCTCTCCCCACTTAGGGGGCTTACTAAGGCAAAAATTATACTGTAGACGGTTCCCTCCAACTTCTGTTCTCCCCACTTAGGGGACTTACTAAGGCTTAGCAGACCCGGAAGAGTATCTGTGCAAATTCAAGAATGCAACTATCTTACATCAATACTCCAATGCTGTATTTGTAACCACCTTAGTAGAATCAACATAGAAGTGCTTCCAATCATTGCAGCGAGGGTCTTTGACTTCATTTGAAGACTTGTGCAAGGCATTTTTGCATCACTTCTCTAGTTGCAAAAATTATCAACAAATGATCTTCAGTCTGTTCAACCTAAAGCAAGAGCCAACAGAGCCCTTGAGAGGATATGTTTAGTCTGGAAGTCCTCACCGCCACTCCTGAAGTGCTCATGGAGACAATATCACAATGGTTGAAGGAGGGGGCTTTCATTTGCTCTCTAGTGAAGAGGCCCTCAAGAAGTTACGATGAATTGCTCGGTCGAGTTGAGAAGTATATCAATGTGGAGGAGGCTAAGAAAGTTTGCAATCACTGAAGAGGTCGTCTCCTATGCCAAATGCAGCGACCAAAAGTAATACACCACGCTTGACACCATCAAGATTGGAGAAATTCAAACCACTTCCAATGGTCTCAAGAAGACTCCTGGGAGTGATGATGACCGAATACTTGTACTGACCTAGAACGGATTGGGAGAAGGCTATGGAGGTGTTCAAAGGATACCTAATACTTTATCGACCTGAGGGATACATTAGGATGCCCCATAATCCCCCATCTCAGTACTTCTACATTTATTACTTAGAGTATGGTCATTCAAGTGACAACTGTCAAGACATGAAGCAAGAAATAGATCGGGTATGAAGGGAATATCCTCACCTAAGACAATATTTGGAGCCCAAATCAGAAGGAGGTCGGACTCAACGAGTCTTCCACCTGGGAACCCAACCCGGAGGAACCCTTATTTGTCTCGAAGGGAAGATAGAGCAAGGGTGGTTCCAAGGGGAATTCTTTAGGAGAAGGGTTAGAGTAGTGGGACGCCCTCGACATCGGAGAATAACCCTTCATGAGGAGTTATCAATGTGATCGTAGGAGGACCGAAAGATGGTGATTCTAATAGGGCTCGAAAGTCACATGCCCGATTAATGGAGAGTTTGTCCATAAGAGAAAGTCAAACTACCTGAGAAGCTCCACTACTTAGTTTTGAACTAGAAGGCCTCATAGGGATGGCTTTCTCACACATTGATGCATTGGTAATTAGAGCTACCATCATAAATTATGAAGTAGCATGAGTGTTGGTGGATTCGGGAAGCTCAGCGAATGTGCTATTTCGGGAGGCTTTGAACGTATGTAGTTAGAAGAAGCGTAGGTGCTAGCTGTAGCGACGACATTGTTTGGTTTCACAAGTCATGTTGTCCATCCAATTGGGCAAACCACTTTGCCAATGATGCTGGGAGAGATGTCAAATAGGTAAACCAACATGACTCCCTTTTTGGTGGTGGACACTCCCTCGACATATAATGTCATTTTGGGGTGCCCTTTCCTCTTGTCCTTCATGGTTGTAGCCTCCCCTTATCATCAGAAGCTGAAGTTCTCGATGGGGCATCTAGTAGGGGAGGTTCGAGGAGACCAAAAGCAGCTTGAGGTTGCTATGTAGAGATGATTAAGGAGGATCAAAAGAGGGCTCACACTAAAGGTAAATCCATTGATGTCTCTGCTATTTATGAAATGCAAGTTTTGAAAGAAAATGAATCGAGAAGCACCACTCAGGAGGAGGGGAAATTGTGGAAATCACTACAGGCAAGGCCATTTGGGTAGTGAGCGAATTGGAACCAGAGGTAAAGGGTGATCTTATAGCCTGCCTCAAAAGGAGCTCATACATTTTTGCAAGAGATATCCATAACTTGACGAGGATTGACTCGACACTAGCCAAGCACCGCTTCAACATTGCAAAGAGAGCTCACCTTGTCCGGCAAAAGAAGCGACACTTTGGGCCTGAAAAGGACAAAATGATTGTTGAGGAGGTCAAGAAGTTGATGCTAGCAGGGCATATAAAGGAAGTCCAATTTTTTTTTATTGGGTGTCAAATGTAGTGTTGGTCCCGAAACGATCGGGGTAGTGTTGTATGTGTATAGATTTCAAAGATCCGAATAAAGCATCTTCTAAATATTACTATTCCTTGCATCTAATAGATCAGTTAGTCGATTCCATAGTAGGACATGAGGTAATCTCCTTCATGGAAGCTTATTAGGGATACCACCAAATTCCATTGGCTCTGGAAGACCAGAGTAAGGTTAGCTTTATCACTCCCGAGGGACTCTATACCTATGTGGTAATGCCTTTTGTGCTGAAGAATGCGGGAGCCACTTATCATATGCTTATGGATCAGATATTCACCAACCAAAGGGGGAGGAATGTAGAAATGTATGTGGATGATATTCTGGTCAAATCCTGACTAATAGTTGATCTGATTCCTGACTTGGAGGAGACGTTTGCTACACTAAGGTGGTATAATATGAATCTAAATCCCAAAAATGCATATTCGGAGTGCGGAGTGAGAAATTTCTTAGGTACATTGTGACTGAGAGAGGGCTTGAAGCTAATCCCGAGAAGGTACAAGCTTTGTGCAACATGCAATCACCTAGTAATACGAAGGAGATGCAAAGGAGGCTAATCAGAAGAATTGTATCATTGTTCCATTTCATTTCCCGATCAACTAACAGGGGTCTACCCTACTTCAAAATACTCAGGAAAGCAGTCCGATTTCAATAGGATGATTAATGTGAAAATACCTTTCAAGACTTAAAGAGATATTTAGCCACCCTCCCTATCCTAGCTAAGTCTAAAATAGGGGAGAACCTCTGAGTATATTTAGTTGTGTCAGAAGGGGTAGTTAGTTCAGTGCTACTCAAACATGATGACTCTCAGTAGCAACCCATATATTACACCTGTTATATTTTGAAGAGAGTTGAGCTCCAATACTCGGAGTTGGAAAAGTTAGCATATGATTTGATTCTGATGGCGCAGAAGTTATGACCGTATTTCTTGGCGCACCCAGTAATTGTGCTAACTAGCAGCGAGCTAAGATGGATACTGACAAAACTTCACTTTTCAGGGTGGTTGGCAAAGTGGATGATAGAGTTGAGTGAGTATAATATCCATTACCAAACAAGGATTGCTATCAAAGCTTAGGCCTTAGCAGATTTCTTAGCCAGCTGTTGAATCCCGAGTTATCTAATTCGAGAGCAAAGTCACAAGAGGTTTGGCAAATTTTTGTGGATGGATCTGCTAGAGCAAAGAGAAGCGAGGTTGGGATATTCCTTATATCCCCTTCAGAGGAAGAGACTCAAATTGAAATACATCTCGAGTTCAAGACTTTCAATAATGAAACCGAGTATGAAGCGGTCTTGTCGGGGCTACAGGTTGCTTGAGCAATCAGAGCAACCTGAGTCCAGTTGCACTCGAATTCACAACTGGCGGCGTCCCAAATCCAAGGTGCTTTCACCTTCAAAGATGAAGACATGACAAAGTATGTGGAGGCCTATGAGTATATGAATAATCATTTCCTTGAAATACAGGTACAATAAATTCCCCGAGAAGAGAATGATCATGCCGATGAGCTGGCCAAGCTCACAAGTTCATTAATAGAGTGGGCTTCTCAGGATCCTTATATGCTGAGGTTGATGCTTCTCTAGTAAGTCAAGAGAGGTCAAATACTACCTTGGTGGTTCAAAGTACAGAGGGTCCCATCAACGAAGGAGAAGGGATGACGCCTGATTGGAGGATGGAGCTAGAAGCATACTTGAAAGAGGGAACCCTGTCGGTTAACCCCAAGGTTGCTTTCCCTTTGGTAAGAAGGGTGAAGCATTTTATAATACTAGATGGAGTTCTTTTCAAGAAGTCTAGGAGACCATTGTTGTGGTGTCTTGGACCAGAGGAAGTAGAGGGGGTTCTTAGAGAAATCCATGAAGGTTGATGCAGTAACCACCTAGGAGGAAGGGCTCTTGATAGGAAAGTGATATTGGTCGGTTATTTTTGGCCTACCCTAAAAAAGGAGGTCATTCAGATGGTGAAGACATGTCGAAGCTACCAAATACATAGTAATAGATCGGAATGACCCATTGAGCTAATGAGAATGCCAGTGTCGTCATGCCCATTGACCAATGGGGAATGAATATCGTGGGCCAATGCCATTGACATCTGGGCAAAAAAAGTTCTTGATTTAGATGTGGATTACTTCTCCAAGTGGACGAAAGCGGAGCCATTGATAAGTATTACTGATAGGGCAATTATACACTTCTTATGGAGAAATATCCTGTATCGATACGGGGTGATGAGGCAACTGATCAGTGATAATAGATGATAGTTCCAAGGTGACCGAATATAGGAGTGGTGTCAAAACCTCTAAATTGAGCAAACTTTCACCTCTGCGGCATACCTCGGATCTAATGGACAAGTAGAGGTAATCAAAAAAATCATAGTGCAAGGGTTGAAGACCAAGTTGGAGGTCGCTCGGGGAAACTAGGTGGAGGAGCTCCCTAGAGTTTTGTGGGCATATCAGACCATAATAAGGGTCTATAGGGGAGAACCCCCTTTAGTATGGTCTATGAAGTAGAAGTTGTGATCCTTGCTGAGATCGTCTTCAAGAGCGTCTGAATTTGAGCTAATGCCCCTGTTGAAAAAAAAATGCAGAGAAAAACTGAGTTAGATTTGGTCAAAAAACAATGGGAATGAGCTCGAATCCGAATGGAGGTATACTGACCGAGGTAGTTTGTAAGTCCTTGACCCGACTCGAGCATCCTATTATGGAGCGTTGTCAAGGGAGAAGTATTTTGGCTCTCCCGATTGAACCAGTTCATAAGGTCTTGACCTAACTCGAGCATCTTGTTATGGAGCGTTGTTAAGAGTTCATAAGCCCTCGACCTACCTTGAGCATCCTATTATGAAGAGTTGTAGGGAGATAAGTATTTTTGCTCACCCGATCGAGGTAGTTCATAAGCCCTTGGCCCGACTTGAGCATCCTGTTATGAAGCATTATAGGGAGATAAGTATTTTCGCTCGCCTGACCAAGGCAGTTCGTAAGTCCTTGACTCGGTTTGAGCATCTTGTTAAATGGTGTTGCAGGGAGAGAAGTATTTTTGCTCACCCGACTGAGACAATTCATAAGCCCTCGGTTCATCTCGAACATCCTATTATAAAGTGTTGTAGGGAGAGAAGCATTTTTGCTCACTTGACTAAGGTAGTTTGTAAGCCCTCGGCCCAGCTCGAGCATCCTATTACAAAGTGTTATAGGGAGAGAAGTTTTTTTGCTCACTTGGTTGATGTAGTTCATAAGTCCTCGACCCAATTTGAGCATCTTGTTATGTAATGCTATCATTAGAGTAATATTTTCACTTGCTTGATTGAGACAGTTCATAAGCCCTCGGCCCGGCTTGAGCATCCTGTTAAGAAGCATTGTCTAGGGAGAAGTATTTTTGCTCACCCGACCGACGCAGTTTGTAAGTCCTTAGCTCGGCTCGAGCATCCTGTTATGAAACTTTGTCTGGAGAGAAGTAAATTCCCTTGAAGTGGAGAAGCGGATAGGAGACGTATATCAGCTTGGCTCGACAGAGGCAGTTAGTAAGCCCTCGGTCTGACCTAGGTATTTTTATATAAAGTGTTGATATTCCTCTTGATAGAGTGAAGCAAAGATTCCCGAAGTGTTGATATTCCTCCTAACAAGGTTAAGCGAAGATTCTCAAAGTGTTGGTATTCCGTCTGATAGGGAGAAATAGAGACATGTAAAGTGTAATATTTCGCCCAACAAGGAGAAGTGGTAACATATGAAGTGTTGTATTCTACTTGACAAGGAGAAGCAGCGACATATGAAGTATTGTTATGTCCAACCAAGACGGTTTGTAAGTTCTCAGTCTGACTCGAGTTTTATTATACGAAGGGGTGTTATGGAGTGAAGTGTTTCCCGTAGCTTAGTCGAGGTGTATCGTAATCCCTCAATCTAGTTGAGCATGAACGAAATATTATTATGCTCAGTCGAGGTAGTTCACAAGTCCTTAGTCTAGCTCGAATGGTATCATATGAAGGGGTGTTATGTAGTGAAGTGTTTCCTGTAGCCTAATTGAGGCGGTTCTTAAGCCCTCGATTCGGTTGAGCAGGAATGAAATGTTATTATGCCCAGTCAAGGCAGTTCGTAAATCCTTAATCTGACTCAAATTGTCTCATATGAAGGGGTGTTATAGAGCAAAGTGTTTCATTTAGCCCAACCGAGGTGGTTTGTGAGTCCTTGGTCTAGCTCGAGTTTTATCATATGAAGGGATGTTATGGAGTGAAGTGTTCCACGCACTGAGCTCGACCAAGGCGATTCAGAAGCCCTTGTCCAGCTCGGGTGCTTTCACATGGAGTAGTGCATGAAATGACGTATTCACTCATCCCAGTTGAGGCTATTCGTAAGCCCTCAGTTTGGCTGGAGCACTTTTTTATTCCCCTCGGCTAGTGATGAAGTGTGAAGGCGTGAAGTACTCGCTCGAAGAGGGAGAGGGTTTAGTTACTATTAAACCAGGATCCTTATATGGAACCCACTTGAGCAAACTAAAAATCATCTCTTTATTTTAGGCAACAGTATTACAAAAGGACCTTGGGATCTTAAGAGGTAATTAATCGGAAGATCGGGGAACTTCTTTGATTATCTTTTCCTTGATCAAAATGGTTGGCATTGCCTCTTCTAGGTGAAAGCGCAACAGATGCAACTGTCACATGACAACTCTTTGGCCCTCGCGAGCACTACGAAGGTTGCGTTGGCAAATTGCCAATTCTTGCCACAAGGTATATATATTGGTGCAACAATGCCCCAAACATTTATATGTTTTGATGTTTGGATAATAATCTAAGTTAGGCAATGCTTTGTGATCTAATTACGAACATGTTTAAGTGACAGAAAAATCCAAGGATGAAGACTTGGTAAAAGAGAAGTTCAAGTATGATCTTGGCAAGGGAAGTCCAAGGGACGGACTTGGCAGCATAAGACCAAGCTTGTAGTCTTGGCAGCGTAAAGTCCAAGTGAACCATTGGCAAAGGAAGACCAAGTATGATCTTGGCAAAGGAAGTCTAAGGGATGGACTTGGCAGCGTAAGACCAAGCTTGTAGTCTTGGCAGCGTAAAGTCCAAGTGAACCTTGGCAAAGGAAGTCCAAAGTAAGGTCTTGGCAGCATAAGTCCAAGCTTGTAGTCTTGGCGGCGTAAAGTCCAAGCATTTGGCAACCCAAGATATGACGAAACCGAATGAAGCTCTTAGAAGCAAAGCGCAAAGGATGAACAAGTCGCGGACTCGGAGGGATCCTGGAGGCGCAAGGCTTAATGAGGAGCTAGAAGGTTGAGTCTAGGTCTAGGGTGTAAAATCAAGTGTGAATTACTCATAATGAGTGTCGATCCGACGTACGATGTATCACCGATCCGTCAGGTGCTCGACCGAGTCGTGGTGAAACCTCGACCATCACCGATCGCTTCTGGCGATGGCTGATCCGATCAACGTAAATACGAACACAGAATGTAGTCGCACTCGACTGCGGCCTACGATCACTCGACTGATCACTCCATCAGTCGACTGATGGAGGGATCAGTCGACTGATCACTTGGCCGTTAGAAATTGCGGCTACGTATCTCCGCGGATCTGCTTGTTCAGAAGCCGTTGGCTTCGGTGGCAGTCGACTGATGGTGAGCATCAGTCGACTGATCGAAGCCCAATGGGAAAAACATCCCCTCTTCTATAAGAAGGGGCCTTGGGGAGCTTGGTGAAGCTAGTGCTCTGATACCAATTGTTAGGATCTTTGTAATGGCTAGAGGGGGGTGTTAGCATTGCTTTCATTATTTTCTTATTTGTATTCTTATTTGTATTTGTATTGCTTCCGCTAAAATTCTTATAGAAACAAAGAAAGGCTAATCACCCCCCTCTAGCCATTACAAAGATCCTAACAATATACTCGAGTTGCTATCGACTGCAACTCTACCGGAAGACTTTCAACCAGGTTTTCTAATTCTTTGATCCGAAGTTGGTCAGGGATTGGAGAACACTGTGTTTGTTGAGGATTTTCCTCCATCTAGGGAAAGCTTGCTGACCTCGGTACAAAAAGTTGGAAGATATGATCGAGATTAATAAGAGATGTCTTGACAAAGCATAAGCGCGACATTTAGGCATGTCATGTTCGATTTACATGATATGACAAACTCGGAACCAATGTCTATATGAAGGGGCCTTGCCAAATAGCGAGCGCTTGTTGCGAAAAGTAGAAACACATGTATTTCGATTTCTAAACAGTCCTCATGTACGCCCATAGTTGACTTCAATATATTTACCCTTATCCAAAAGAGTAAGAAGGGAGTTGAATCAAGGTGGAACATAAGAGAGAGTTATTGATAAGGTAGCCTCTACAACATGCTACCTGGTATTTATAGAAGCACTAATCGCACTCCAGTAAGTGGAGGCGCGACTAGAGGGTGGAGCCTATGTTGAAGGTTGGTCAATAGGCACCAGAAGTGACAAGAGTCAGGTTCGACTATGTGGGGTATGAGAAGGGTCTACATGGGATAAGAGAAGTGTCTGTGCGGGATACAAGAAGGGTCTACAGGGGATACGAGAAGGGTTCATGCAGGATATGAGGAGGGGTCCTCGTTAAACAACGATTCGAGTCAAGCGAACTATACAAACATTGTTATTAATATTATTACAGTTTACCTAGGGCAACAAAAATAAAGCAAACTTGGGCTGAAGATGCTTGATCCTTAAGGTGGGGCAGGAACATCATTGGAGTTGACCTTCCTCTCCATCTCTTCCCTCATAGCCTCACCCTCCACAAATTGGACTTCTAACTTAGCCATTGCAGCAAGGGTGATTTTCTCTCGCTCAAATAAATTTGACAAATGTTGAGTGACTTTGGTGTGTAGGTGTCTCCATTCTTCTACTCGGGCCCTCTCTATGCCTAGCTGAACGTTAAGGTGGAGAATCTCTCCCAAGGGAGCAGTGGAGGTGCGAGAGCTCCTTGGGTATAGGTTGACTTCCTCCCTGGCTCGGGATGGGATCTAAAAAAATGTTTCATGAAGATGAGAGTGATTATGAAATTACTCTTAAGTAAGAAGGAGAATCTACCCCTTGACCGGGGCGGGAGGTGAGGAGGACTCGGAGAAAAGTGAATCTTTCGAAGACTCCCCAGAAGAAAGAATGAGGAGGGGGGAGGGTTTGGAGGAAGTAACATTTTTGGGATGCATCACTAGACAAGCAGAGCGACGTCGAGAGGTAGTAAGGCGTGGTTGGGTGGTTTTCCCTGTGCAGGATCGTGAGATGGTCAAAGGTGCAAAAGGACCAATTAGAGGGGGAGGAGATGCAATAGGAGTAGGGCGTGCTCCTAAGGCTAGGATGATGGGATGAGAGGGGACTGAGGAAATCACCTTGTCGGGTATTCACTTGTTCTGAGAGGCCATCGCCAGAGAAGACAAAGAAAAGAAGGATGACTCATATAAAGGATGCAAGGGAAAACCCATTAATGCTAGGGAATAAATGAGGGTGTCAGTGTTACCCTTATGAGGCATAATTAATACAAGCATAAATATAATCAAATGCTCTCACCATACCTAGCCAAGGTTGTTCACAAACCTTTAGCTCGACTGAGTGAATTTTGAAGTGTTGTTGTAAGAAAAGATGTTTGCGCTCCACTTAGTCAAGGCAATTCGTAAGCCTCAGATCCGGTCAGGTGGCAAAGAGAATGCGCAGGAGGTAATTCCAATTAGAAAGAATAGCAAGAACCATTCGTGGATCGAGTAGGTCTGCTATGGATCTTTTACGATTCAGGCATTCGGGTATGAGGAGGAAAAATGGATAAATGATAAGGAGTGGGTGGGGAGTACCCAGGATAGTGTCTTAAGTTTTGATAAAAGGGCAGCAAATGACAAAACATGTATTTTTCATTAAAGAGGGAAATATGACAAGAAGTCCTGGGATATCAAGATTACAAGTCAAAAGTGTTTGGGGGAAATTCAATTAAAGTTGCCCCACAATTGATAAAATCCTGAGGAGAAGGATATCCCTAAGTCACAAACTGCTTGACGACTCCCATGAACCCCAATTAAAGGGAGGAGGCAACCTTCGCGGTTAATTGATATATCATTTGTTTTCTCTCGAGTGCTGCATCGAGCATCCTCTGACTCTCGTTGTGTTGTCAATGAAATCAGAAGCTCATTGCGCTTCTTGGAGACTTGGAGGCCCTCCGATTGATCAGTTTGGTATGAGTAGCCAACTCAACAACCCCTCCCAAACGAAATATCTCAGAGGCAATCAAGTCGACGTGTGTCAATTAATCTAGAACTCGACTAGTAGCAGTGCGAAGTCAGGCCACTAGGACCCCCCATTCAAGGCATTGGGAGAGGGTCCGGTCCTTCTCCTCCAAGACATGGAGCTTCTACTCGATCCCCTAAACTAGCTTTTTCTACAGCTGGACCATCACCAGTTGGGTTTTCTCTTGTTTAGCTAGTATTTCTTCGGGCTAGGCCCGACATATGGCTAGCTCGGATGTTGAGGAATTAACCTGATGGTGGACTTTATCCCGACTCTACAAAAGAGTCGAATTCTCCTTCTTTAAGGTGAGACAATTCGCTTCCAAGACTCCTTGGCGATGAACAGGGTGGACTTGCACTGTAAAGACTGGGATAATTGATGAGTCAATTAACTTAGTTGGGCCTTCAAAGCGACATTTTGAGCCTCCATTTGATTGTGGTAATTGGTCAAGTGCTCCATGATGTCATCATAACTGTTAGTGGCCTATGAGAACACTTGTGGTGAGGAATAATATAGCGAAGAAGAAAAGAATGGTTCATTTGAAGGGTGTACCAGATTCAGACCATGTTGTAGATGCCCCAAAGTCGATTGGAGTCCAAGTCAATTAAGGAACTGAAGTTCCTCCGGGGAATGAGTGTGAAGAAGGGAATGGAAAGGCACCTCGGGCGGATGCAAAGGTAAGGAGAGGGGGGATATCCTCAGGCTCATGAGGCCGAGGAGGGTTGGGGAAAGAAGGTGGAGCAATTAAAGTGCATGTGGTAGGGGGTAAGGTAGGAGGCAGAGCAGATGAAGGAGGGTAGGACTTAGATGTAGACTGAATGTATGCTCCTGGGAGAGGGGTCAAGAACGGTAAAGGAGTCGAAGCAGGAAAAGGAGGGGACTCAGGAAGGAGATGAGCTATAGTAGGAAGAGTAGAAATTGTTGGGAATATGACTGTGGGTTATGCGGGGACAGAGGTCCTGAGAGAAGAGGTAATAACAAAGGGGGAAAGACATGGAGCATAGAGAATTATGACAGTAATAGTTGGGAGGATACACGGGGGTGAGCTATCCGGAGAAGTGAGATAGTGTTCGGAGGAAGGAGGGGAAGGGGGAAGTTGAAAGGAGGGTGAGTGCGGATATGACGATTGGGGCGAAGGGGAGTTCGGGATCTCAAGGACCATGGGATGCGAGGACTTGACCCTTGGGTACGAAGGCAGGGACTCGAAGGGCGGCGTCGATGCCGAAATTAGAGGGGGGTGTCGAGAGAAGATGGAAGGGAGGACTCGACCCTCAAGGGTGAAGGGGAGGAACTTGGGAGGTGTAGTCGGGGTCGGGGAGAGGTTTCGGGTGAGGACTCGAAAGGATCCCTTCGATGCTTAGAGAGAGCCCAACGAGTGAGCTGAACAGGGATGGGTGCTGGAGAGAGAGTAATAGTAGGAATCTCTGCCTTGGTTGGTTGAGGGGTAGAGGAGGACAAGGTGGTTGGACGAGAGGCAAGAACAAAGGGTCCTATTTCATCTGATTTCTTCTTCTTAGACTTCAGGAGAAGGCTCAACATAGTCGCTTGCATGATGTTGTATACAAAGAAAACAAGCAACATCGATTAGTGCCCCTCCAAGTAATTGGGCAGAAAGGAAAGAGGGACCACCTATCAAAGTAGGGTTGTCGACAAGGAAAGGAGACAACTGAAAATGAAACAAAAGATGCTCTTCAAGAAGGATGCGAATATCATAATTGTGCTCTCGGAGGGTGAGCACAATAGAAGTGAAAGGGGAGTTGGATCGATACTCCTTAAGGTTGGGGACCTCAGGAAGTTCGATGTTCCAGATCTTAGAATAGAGAAGGAGAGAGAGTAAACATGCATAGAAGTAAAGGTTTTTTCAACTTTTATGAGATAAGGGCATAACCCTTAGGAATTGATAGTCGGGACAACCTGTGAAATAGAAGATATCCAATTCTACCATTTTCAATTGGAATAGACAATGGAACATGAGGGGCGTCAAAGGAAGTTGCAAGTGCTGAAAAACAATGATGGCCCCGGCCAAAATATGGAAAGCATTTCGAGTGAGTTCGTTCAAAGGTATTCAATAGAAAGACAAGATGTCAAGATAAACTATGGAGGCATACAATTGAAGGTCATCTTCAAGTTGGCCTATGAAAAAACAATGACACTCAAGCGGGGGGACGATCAGGGTGATCAGTAGATTTAGGGAAGGAAAGAGGAATGGTTTTCAAAATGTACTCATCGTTGTGTCATCAAAAAGGATGAGAAGGGGTCAAATGAGAAGCAAGAGTCTCGAACCAAGGGAGTTCAGAAGAGGTTCGTGATGAAGAAGCCATGAGAGGAAAAGTCTACTTACTCGAGAGAAAGGAAGGAATCACTGGGAGGCAGGAAATGAGAGTAGAACAGGTGAAAGGAGACAAACCAAGAGTCGTCCTTAAAAGAGGAAGGGAGGGATTCAAGACATTGGATGCCACAAAAATAGGTAGTAATGATTGGAGTGTCCGAGGCATGAAGGAGCAGAGGTGAAGACATGTTCGGGCGACATTGGCAAAAGAAAAGGAGGAAACGTGTAGGAACAAAGCCCTAGGTTGATAGTGGCATGAGTGACATTAATGAGGATGACACAACATTAATAGAATAGATTGGCTGACGTCAAACACTCCGATTGTCTGACTATTTGAGGGGGAATGACTAATGATACCAATGGAAAAGACTAATGGGTTGGACCCACGAGCATAAGAATGTGTAGTGAGTGGGCTAGATATAAAGGAGTTCAAGGTCCAACAAAAAAAAGTTGGGAACACGAGGTGTAAAATACCGAGAAAAAAATAATAATAAAATAATACTTGTTAATTAAGAAAATACCCTAGGAAATTTTCCAAGGATTTTTAGAAATTTTCCTGGACTTAAATGGAAATTACTATGGCTATTGTGGGGAAAGATTAAACAGGCTTTTGGGAAAGCCTGTTTGGGTCATCTGGTTATGAGGGGCTTAATAGAGTTTAATTAACTTAAGTTTAATTATAAAACTCTAAGGTCAATGGATTAAATGGATTGATTAGTGTCGGACTCTATTGTTTTTCCCTAAACTCGACCTGATATTTTCTTACCCGACCCGCTTCTCAATTATAACGCCAAGCGTTAATATTTCCTTCGGCTTTTTCTTTCTCCCGACTGTTTCCCTCATTCGCATCGTCTTCTTCTCCGCGACACAGCGATCGCCTCTTCGCCTTCGACGCACGAGCCCTTCTCCCTTTTCATCGCTGCCGCCGAGCCCTCCCTCTCGATTCATCATTTCGCCACTCCAGCCCTACCGTCGCCACTGCGTCTTCGTGCCGCTGATCACTGCCCGACCTCCGTCGCAGCCCTACCGCCACCGCTGCGTCGTCGCACTATAGCCTCGTCGTCACGCGGTTGCCACCTACTCCTCGTCGCTGCCCTTCCCTATGCCCAGCCGTCGTCTGATTCACCAAGTCTCGCGACACATTGATCCGTGCGAGTTGGAGATATCGTCGTCGTGCCAATCGCTAGGGTTGTCGACCCCTGCTTGATGTGTCGATCCAATTGCCACGCAATGATCTTCGCGTGCGCTGGTGGTCGACCATTCTGACCTAGCATCGTCCCTGTTCTGTTCTTGCGATTACTCTGCAATATCGTAGATTTGGGGCGTCACTGTCGCAAGGTAAACCTGTTTTTCTTTCTTCTTCATTCTTTGCCGCAACGATCGATCCAGATTGCCATCGCCTGGCAAATTGATGATCTTTGAGCCGACGAATGCGAGGCTTAGATATGTGGGTATGGTTAATATAACCTATGCATCTCTTATTTCCAGTAAGATTATTGTTGTTAATCTGTCTATTGGGTTAAGGAAGTGGAGATTTTGTAGGTTGAGGAGGTAAACTTATATGCCTTGTGATTTCAGGTGTTTGGGAATCAATTTATGTGTAAATTTGGGAAATCAACAGGTGGATCAACAAGCTGTGACAATTCAGTTGGAATAGGTGATGAAGTGGGTTGAATGGAGTCCTATTCAACAAGAGGCTTTATCTAAATCCGTTGTGGACCATGGAAACGAGACAAGGTAAGCTTGAATCTAAGTTTTATGGAAACAACATTTGAGATACGGTTGGTTAAAATGTATAGGATGAAATCGAATCAATCAGTAGTTAACGAATAGTGATATGATTGTATATTTGTAGGATTGGTAGATCAGAGTTGGAATTGATTTCCAATTTGATTGTTGGAGTCAGATCTGATGAGGATCAAAAAGTCGAGCAAATGAAAGCTAGGCTTTGTAAGTGAGATTTGGTTCTTCATAGTTATGTATCATATTAATTTAGTAAACTGATCTGAATATGTTATTATTGGATTATATTGATGGTTAGTGGAGACTAGAGTTATTTTGATTATATTGGTATTCTACGGTTTCAGGACTTTGATACAAGGCAGGTTTGCGGATGTGAATACAATCAGCACGAACTACATATCAAGTGGGTAATTTCTTACCCTGGTCAGGTAGATGTAATTGCATTCAGATTTAGTCATAAATATGAGTATGTTAAGTGTTCATATTATTTTGACCCTGCTCTTATTATCTTATGCTTGAACTTGTCATTGGCTATACTTACTTAAAGGTTGATATTACATTTCCTTTATTATGATTTAGGATTTTAGATGTGATGTAACTAGGCCTAAATATTTAGCAGGGTGTAGATGTTGGGGTACGGATGATAACCTGATTTGTAAATTGGGTAAAGGTTCATCCGTGGGTAGGTAATGCCCTAAATGTTGGATTTATTTCCAATACTCGTATGTTGCATACTTATTACCAACCATGTGTTGTGTAATGGTTAAGTGAAGGGTGATTAGTGTGTCGCTACGGACCGGTGGTCTCAGCTTGATATGAGCAGTCGAGTACGACTCTCTACAGGATAGAGAGTGCGTCGATCAGTTGAGTATGACTCTCTATTGGATAGAGAGTTATGATCAGTTGAGTACGACTCTCTACAGGATAGAGAGTTCGTCGATCAGTTGAGTACAACTCTCTATAGGATAGAGAGGGTATTGATCAGATGGGTACGACTCTTTGTTGAACAAAGAGTCTGTGGTAGATGTTTGTACGTGTGACAGCATATTCATGTCATTTGCATACATTCTAACGACATAGTCTCCCTTAGAGATGAGAGAGTCGTCAGTCATCTTGCCTCTCAGGTTACTTCCTGAGGAGTAACTGGTGTGAGGGCAGAACATTTGTTGTGCCGCACTCTATCACTATAGATGACGGTAGTTGGAGTTGCATGCAGTTGTCTTGGGTGCGTGGTACTCGACCACTCATTGGTAGTGTCAGTCGGAGTGGCCAGCAGAAGGGACTCCCGTTGTGTAGCGAGCTCTTTACGCTCATATGTTACTTGATCATACTGTCCACTCGGCCACTCTAGAGCGGTGGTTGGTGTTGAGTTAGGACAGTTGTCATGTCATGCCACCTAGGCCACATTGGGGTCGTGGTAGCGAGTAGGGGTGCGCAGGCATGACCATGCATGCTGCATTGTCATATCTTATGGTGCTTTGCATATTACCATATATATGTTGGGTTTCCGGCACCGCGGCGTGTGTGTGTTCGATCATGTTTCGTAAACATGAGCACAGCGGAAGCAATTAAAAATAATAAATACTCCTATTTATTACAACACACACAACACACGCATGCTTTTATAACAAGTGTAGACATAACCGTAAATTAAAATTGCAATAAAAGGAAATTAAACTACGTTATACCTTCCGTATGACGTGTAGCGGGAACAGCATCAACCGGAACGATCCTCGTAAGAATCGTCTCTATCCGTATCCACGCCGAGCTCCTCGGGATGACTTCGCCAAGCCACGAGCTTCGTCTTCGTACGGGTTACTAGCCTCGTGTTGAAGACGACGTGATCGAGAGATGATCACGATCCGAATCCAAATTCGGACCTAAAACAAGTCCTCAAGACTTGCTTCTCCGGAGAGGTATTCGTCAACCGATTGACGAATCCTTCGTCCTCCACCTCAGAGGATTACCGGAGATCAAATCCCCGGTATGTTAGCCGCTGTCGGAGCACTAACCGTCGTCCAAACGACGCTCCGACGAGAGGAGAAGAAGCTGTCCAGAAAACTGGACAGCTTGGTGGAGGAGATAGGCGCCGGCCAACAAAGGAAGCCAAGTGCTTACCTTGATGCCAAACCTAAGGAGGATCGCCGGAACTCTTCCGGCAGCAGCTCGACGCCGGCGAGGAGGAAGGAAGCCGCCTTCTGGACGCCGGTTGGAGGAGCTGTGGGCTGGGCGGCAACACAAGCTGGGCGGCCAAAATAGATTGGGCGGCAACTAGTTGATTAGGTTTAGGGTTAGGGTTTAATCCCTATTTTATAGAGAACTAATTCTCTTAATGGTTAATGGATCATATCCATAAAGCCCGTTAACCCGCTCCATTAAGATAAGTTAAAATAAACCAAACCATAATGGTTTATTTTAAGTTAAAACGAACCGAACCAACTTTTGGTTCATTCGTTTAAAATAAACCAAACCCTTTGGTTTATTCTTATCCATTGGATTAGAGCCAAACCATTTTGGTCCATCCATTACGTCTTCATAAGACGCAGCCCATCCACGCTTCCATTGCGACTGAAACAATTTCATGCTCGCTTTATGTTTGGTCCAACCAAACATAGTTTCTTCCTGGCCCGAGAATCTCATTCTCAAGCTCGCTTTTAAATCCTTTGGATTACACTCGTTGCGTGTGACCAAATAGGTTCTCGGTTTATGTTGGCCGCCTATAATTAACCATTAATTATAGAACGATCATGAGTGGCACCTAGTAGTACATCATGATCCCCAATTAACCTAAAAGATCAACTTTGATCCGAACTATTTCAAACCCTTCAAGAGCTCGAATGAATCGTGCCCCATTCCTTCACTCATCTTATACCCACTTGGTTCAGGACATGGTCTATTGTGTCGTCCCCACTCACTAGGCTCACCTAGCCACAGTATCATTTCCTCGTCCCCTACGGATTCTAGTTACTCCACATGTATCGAAGAGTACCTTACTCTAAACATGTATTGCCAAAGACTTTAGTAACAATCCGAGAGGCCATGGGTATACATCTCCTCGCAAGGAGTGGTGAATCCTTTATAGGCTATTCAAACACCTTCGATCACTTCGACTTATACCCAATCATCCCGGTCCACATCTCCTTAGAGATGTTTGCTTAAGATGTCAAAGCATAAGTCTCCATGATCAAGATGACTTGAATACCGCAAGTCAAAGGAACATCGCACTTAAGCCAGAACATATCTATATATGCAGAGAACTATATGAAGTCTTACGGCTGGTCACTCCAATGAACTAGTTACCATAACTAGCATCCACGATTAACTCCGGACATCACTATGTCTCCAGCCAGTGAGAATCAGCTGCTTGGATACACCAAGGAGTATACCTGCGGTTAGTCTCGGTGTAATTGATGGTGTCCAAATCCATCAATTCATCGACTAGGATAATTCCGATACATCACAATTACACATGTAGAGATACTCACTAGTTGTGATCCAATCACAAATTCTCTCATGCCGTGAATCGTATCGTGGACATTCAGTAAATGAGTTTAAGATCCAATCAAATACATTAAACATGTATACTCAAATAGTGAATCTTCATTTATCATATAAATGGTTCATACATAAGGCGATTGCCTTAGGACATCTCTCATATATTACTAACAATATATACATATATGCATGTATATATATATATGGATGGTTGTGATTAATATATATATAGATGCAGTCTATATATATATGCTTATTGTGATATTGCATTTGATTGTACTATGCTTGCTGCATTTGGTTGTACATCATGTTCATGCATGTTTCTTGCATTTGTTATATGGTCAGGCTTGATACTTGTATATGTTCGATGATCATTAGATACCTTGACCTGTAGCATGAGTATATTGTTAGTTGGTATTACTCTTCCTGTTATATATATGTTGGATATATGCTCAGGTTGGATCAGAGTAGCGTAGCAGACTTTCAGGTATATCTGCATTTTACGTTGTTCATTTGGTTAGATGGTATATGCTTGTATTTATATACTATGCTGATATACTTGTTGTGCCTCTAGATTATGTTGTTGAATTACATGTGATATTTGATATATACATATTTTTCTATTACCTACTGAGTTTTACTCACCACCACCACGGACCCTAGATTTTTCTGTCGCCCAAGTAACAGATAGAAGTCTTCGTGATGGCTTGGAGCACCGCTGGTTGACATCTCATCTCATCTCCGAGACTCTGATGGTTGTGTTGGGCTTTCCGTATGAGTGTATTGTATTTGGAGTTTTCGTGATGTACTATGTTGTGGATTCGGATTTTGTCGAGGTTTCGTTATGTGGTGATGTGTTAGTCATACCGGTATGCATGTGTGTAGTTTGAGATGTTGTATTATGTTTCTGATGTGTTTTGTATAGTTGTTGTTTTCATATATATATGTATATTGTTGTTGTTGTGGCCTACGGGCCTTATATTAACCCGAAATGTCGCCACGTAAAGGGGAGATGTCGTCCGTTTACTTTTCAGCACGGCATGCTCTCGGGGCGTGACACAAGGAGTCGAGGGTCAAGGAGTCAAGAGTCCCTAAGACATGAACACCAGAAGTCAAGAGCATGAGGAGTCGGGAGTCTTTGTTAGATGGGAGCATCAGAAGTTGAGAGTATGAGAAGTCAGGGGTCGAGGAGTCGGTAGTCCTTGAGACGGAAACATGAGGAGTCAAGAGCATGAGAAGTCAAGGGACGAGAGTCCATGAGACGAGAGCATCAGAAATCTGGAACTCGAAAGTTGGAGAATTAGAAGTCGGGAATTTAGAAATCAAGCATTCAGAAGTTGAGAATCCGAAGATCACAGATGATATTATTCTCATCAGCTCTTACACTTGGTCTCCTAATCACCTCTCCTAATGATAGCTCCGGAATACATAACATGTTAGATGGAGATTTCCTATAATAATTGTCCCCTAATAGTCTGTCAAAGGCCTCCACTAGTGGATAGTTTTGATCGGCAAAGGGATCAAAGCTCCTATATAAAGGCTAGTTGAGGTAAAAAAAACTCTCTGGATATACTTTTATTGTACTAGCTATATTTTATATTTTCTCATATTTTTTTTTAATCCGATCTAAGTATCGAAAGAGCGTCATCTATCGACATCCTCTGACATATATAATAGTGGATGAAAACTTACTACGGTGAGCTGAATCAACTCTTCGAGAGAACTCGGTGAAAAGGATTAAATCCTCACCGCATCTCTCCGTGAAGAGTAATTTTCACAGGCAACTTCCCTTGTGCCTCAGTTCAAAGGTTTTTATAGAGTCGATTGCAATCCTTTCTTTCTTCCCCGCATTTCAAAAGGTTTGGATCCTTCCTTTGTCGTTTTGACAGCTGAACCGACTCCACTGTAAGCCATGTTCTCTTTGAAGCTGTGAGAACCCGACGCATTAATCATAGGTCTCAATCCGATGTGATCTCCACTTCACCCATGTCAAGGCAAGATCTCGAGGAAAAATATTCTGGGGCAAGGGAGGGAGGGGGACCGCTGGGTTTGACCACCCACTTATCAGTCACCTCCTCCGTGCAGCTGGCAAAGAAAGGGCAGGCAAGGCATCTCTTTCACAATCGAAGTAGACTTATGCCTCCTCCTCTTTCTTCCTCAGCTTTTCCTCTTATCTTTTTAGCGGCATTGGATGCTCTTTTCTCCCTGTGCGCGATGACTCCATCAAAGAAAACAAACAAACAAATAAATAAAAAAGAGTTGGCCTTTTTCACAGTCGCAACAACGCATGATTTCATTCAGATTGAAGCATTCATTACTAGCACATGAACCAACCATCCATCAGTTCTGCTGTTGTTGCTGCCGCTGCCGCTGCCCCTCTTTCTTTCGTCTAAGTAGCGAAACAGAACACTTACAAGCGATGGAAAGAGAGAGAGAGAGAGAGTAAGAGCTAGAAATCCTAGAGTCAACAACAGCTTAAAGGTTATTTGGACTTTGGCTTCCGAGGAAGAAGAGAGGAGGAGGTGCTAAATCTCGGCACACGGAGAGGAACTCCAGGGCCTCTGCTTTTTGCTGCGTTCTAACCGAGTGGCAGTCTCGGGGAGCTACTTTCCTCCCCGCTGCTGCAGCCGTCGGAGAGCTCGGTGAGGCAGCTGGAATTGGACGCGCAGGCCGTAGGATGGTGCTTTCCATCTCTATTATCCCTTTCCCCCATGAAGTCGATGAGCCTTATCCCTTTGTGATTCGCAACCGTCTCGTCTCCTTCGGCCTCCGCGTCCGTGTTGGTGGTAGCTCTTTTCTTCTTAAAAATGCGACAGAGCACCCAATCTCCACTCGGCATCGTGCAGCTCTGCGGCACATGTCAACAATGGAGGAATCCGACTTAAATGTGGCTCGCTTGTGTATGAATGAAGCAGGGGAAGAAACTCACATGAGTTGAGTTCTTTCTTTGCGGGAAGAGGCAGGCCCGGCTCTCGGGCTCGGCTAGCCTGTACTCGTGCATGACCCAGTCAGTCTTGGCTCCGGTCGGTGGCTTCCCTCGGTAAAAGACCAACACCTTCTTCATCCCCACCACCTGGCCGACGCCGGCGGCCGACTTGATCGCCTTGTCCTTCCCGGTGGCCTTCCAGTACCCCGACCTGGCGGCCCGGTTCGACCGGTTCCCATTCGGGTACTTGGCCTCCTTCTGACTGAAAAAGTATCTCTCCTCTTCGCACCCACCTGTTCGCCCACCGCAAGCGGCGCGATCAGAATCAAAATCGCAGATGCATTGATCCGCAAGAGGAAAATCGAAGGCGGGAAGGAGCCGAACCTGGCAAATCCCAAGGGTCGAATTTGGCGAGATTGACGTCGGGGATGATAGAGGCCGGCAATGGACAGGAGAACACCTTCCTCTTGAGGTACTGAACCACCAGCTCTTCGTCCGTGGGGTGGAACCTGAACCCAGGCGGCAGCCTCACGACGCTCGCCACCCTCTCCATCTCTCGCAGTCGAATCGAACAAACACAAGAACAGACGCTACAATTAACACAAACACCTGTCTCTTCCACTGCAAAAAGCCAATCACATGCTTCCTTCTTCTTCTTCTCGGCACGACCAACTGCGAGAGGATACAGCCGAGGAGGGCGAGGTCGAGGGCGAGGGCGAGGGCGAGGGCGAGTGTGGGTGATAGAGGAAGGAAAGAGGTGGTTTGTTTATATATAGCAGGAAGGTTGCGGGCACAGCGAGACGACTCCTGTGGCGTGAACCGGACTCAATCCTCGTTGAACAGATTGATTGCAGGAATGATATAGAAATCGGCAGATTAAAAAAGAAAACATGTCTGGTGACAGCGATTAACGTATCGAACGGGTGGAGAGCGTATCGTATCACCAAGTCAGATGAAACTTTTCTTCTTCGGGACCAGAAGGAGGATGGTGGACATTTGCCCTTTCTTCCTCCTCCCCCTCCCTTTCCTTGTCGCGGTAGCAAAGCCAGCAGCGGAAGTAACTCCCTCCCTCCCTCCTTCCGCATCAAACTTTTCCAATCAATTAATTCGATTCTATTGTGGCATGATGACGATGATATCTTGTTCCGAGGGGGACAACAACGTGCTGCTTCGCTCTAATTTTTTTTATTTATATATATATATTTTGTATAATATGATTGATTGCGAAAGAACCGTGCTAGAAATGGAACTGCCAGAGATGGGGACGTGCCTGTTTATTCTAATCGATTGAGCATCTGCATAAGCGTCATTTACTGATGCTTCTTATTTTTATTTTTTTTTACCCCCAAAAAAAAAATTTCTTGCAGGTCAAATTTTCATGGACCGCCGATGTGCAGGGCTATTTTTTTTTTTCTCTAGCTCGCTCGCTCGCTCCTTAATAAACATTATTTTAGACCAAATTGAACCGGAATTAAAAGGAAAGGAAAGAAAATTCGAGTGCATTATCTTAATTGCCCTCCCAAATTAGATACAATTACGGCTCGTCCTGACTTCGAAGCGATCGCCACCGTCCGTTCGCTTGTAGCTGTTCCGTACAGATTGTACTCGTTCGGGAATATGCAACTCGATAGGGTTCGAATGGTAATTTGGGCGCAGCGGGATGATTCCGGAAAGTGGTCCCACTTGCTTCCGAAACGACAGACAAGGCGAGCGAAAAGACAAATTTGCCACATGCCGTGGCGAGGATGCCTTCTCTCACTTTAATCGTCCTCTTAATTAATTATATGTATATATTTTTTTTAGCTATTCTAAACGTCTCTTTCTCTTAATTCGTCTGTTACATAAATTTAAAATACATATATACTCGAAGAGTCAAATCTCTAAAATATTTATTCTATTTTAAAATTTAAAGTTTTAAACTTTAATTTATTGTTTTTCAATTTTTTTCCATAAAAAAGAAGTCCAATAAAAAATGAGGAGGAGGGCGTTTGCGTAATTGGAGAAAGAAGATGGTGCGGAATGCCATGCAGCAACATGCGTGCATGGAAGAACACACACAACCATTGACAATGGAGGGCTTTGCTGCCGTGGGGAGAAGGCAAACCTTTTCATTCGATGAGCCAAAGGGAGGTGCTGTCCCACTTGCAGTGTAGAAACAGATGAAGGGGAGGAGGAAAAAAAAAAAATTGTTCCTTTTTCTTGAGGCAAATTGCGGCTGATTTTTTCTCCTTTTTTTTTGCTTTGCAATTCATCCTAAAACAGGTGTGTTTTTAGTGATGTTTTCTTCTCATTACAGGACACACAATCTCATGGTAATAAATAATGTGGTATTTTTTTTTTTTTTTTTTTTCTGGTCAATTAGGGGTTTGCGTGTGAAGCTTGCAAAGAGAAAGAGAGGGCTTGTGGGGAGTAAACGGAAGGGCGTCAAAAAGGTACAATTATTGTGTTGTTGGAATCGTCCATCCTTTTGTGTGGTTCCTTGCTTGCCTGGATTGTCCTTCCTTTAATTAATTTGTTCATTTGGTGAAGAATAACAAGTAAGCCATAGAAGCCTACCATGTGTTTGAAGGAATGCTATATTTATGCACATATGCAGAGTTTGGGGGGAATTAAATTTGAGGATGGGTTGCACATGGTGGGACAAACATGAGGTTGTTACGAAGTACCATTGGAGTCATGGAAGGTCATGGCTTGGGCTCATCAAACTCCTCCAAGGAGTTTAGGAGGCTCCCCCCCCCCCGTTTAACAAATATCTTCTGGTTGTTCTTGTTTCTTGTACTTAACAGCAAACAAGTACCTAATGGGTCATTTGTTTGTTCGACACAAGCAATTGAAAATCAACTGTTGCGGGCATTCCTTTGATTTCGAGGATTCAAACCTTGGACTAGCTTTCCCATCTTCTCCAACTGTAGCCATCTTTCTATATAGATGCATGCATGGCTTCCACTTGGTGCTGATAAGAACTCTGCCTATGGATGGCTGCACATCAAGTATTTATCAGTGGAACGAAAGTCGCCAGTGGCTATCTCCTTGTAGGCTATTTGCAACTTAAATTTCCACGCAAACATATTGCAAACTAGAAAGCTTCAGATTTAAGCCATTTTGATGTTCAGATATGAATTAGGCCTTCCTTGTTTAGTCTAACTTATCTATATTCCTTCAAGAAAAACATTTAATTGTTTGAAACCTACCGAGCACAAGCTCAACTTTGAGGCACTGTGAGTTAAGGTATCCTCCTCGCCTTCTGCCACCTCATATAGCATCATGCACAGGTCATCAGCAAGTTGATCGGGTCTGCAAGCATGCAGTTGAATAAATCAACTGTGATGTGAGCACAAGTTGAATGAGCCAAGCAATCTGAGATTGCGGATCTTGAGCTGTCGGAAGAGGATGACACTCTTTGAATTAGATGGAGACGGTGATGCAACCCAAAGTCTCGATCATCATATGGTTTGTAGTCGTAAATTTAATGGCTCTCACTTTCTTGGGCACTCTTCTGGGAAGCAGATGATATCTCATACCAGGAGATGCCATGCACAATCCCACTTGCGCCTGTCAGAGAATCTAGAATAGTGGGATTTAAAGGGGAGAGGGATTTTGGTTCTTGTGGTTCACAGTAGTGATGTGGGATGTTAGAGTTATCCTCAAGTTTCTTCCTTAATTTGAAGGAGCACAATTCACTTCAAACCCTTCTGCACCGAGGGAAAGTGTATGGAATTTATTTGTGGTGATGGATTGGTATATTGCAAATTTCAGGGCATGTTTCTTATGCCTCCTTCATTCCATAGTTTGACTAACTACATCCAAAAATGACAGATTGATCCATCTCTTCGGTCGAAGTTATGTCTTATTTGCATGGATAACTAGGAATCTAGGATAAGTTTAATGAAACTGAATAGAAATTATTTCCCGAGTGCAGTTGATACTCCTTTTCTGTGCTTGTTTGTTTTGTTTCTTTTCTATTTACTTTTAACTTTTGTGCTGAAAAATAAAAAACATTGATTTCAGGCCAAGATAATTCAGAAAAGAAAGGTACAACTTAGTTAACTCAGAAGAGGTACTATTTGTGTTTTCTTTGTGTGTGTGTGTATGTATATGTATATATATATATATAACAGATTTGATTTTCAGAAGTTAGTAATATGAAGTTTGATGCATCTCTGTAAGACTGTAACCATCCGTAAGGCAATTTTTCAAAATAAAAGTGATAAATTTATATGATTTACATTAAAAGAATATATATAAGTACATTTTACCAGTTTCATAGAGATGCATATGAAAACTCAGCCGAAACCCATTTGTATTTCATATTTTCATAACTTAACTAGAAACAATTATCGATAGGCCAATTTCTTTTGCTATTCTCGGTGTCTAACCATGAATCAGAATCCTCTTTTGAATGGCAACTGATAGCAACATTCTGCAGTTAGCTGTGTGTAACTTATCAAGCTCAAGTACAAATTGTCTTCGATCGAGAAGGGAATTTAGTTTAGTTTTTTTTTCCTTTTAAAATAAGAACCTTTCACATCCTGCGTGGTTTGGACTTCTGCTAGCTAGCTCCTTCTGATCATGATATACAAATATCAACCTATTTATTTTTTTTTTAAAAAGAAATTAAATGTTTATGTTAACAACAAGCATGACTGCAACATATAACTGCTTATAATGTTTTTCTTTCCCATAGGGAGAAGCCAACCTTTCAGTTTTCACAAGAGGCAAAGGAATGAGAGTTTGAAGAGAGAAGCGATGGAGATTTTGTCAGGTAAGAGCTAGCTCGGTGTTCAAAACCTTCTAGTGCTTGTTTGACAAAATCAGTCGTTTCTTTTACGTAGCTAAATAATGGTCGCAATGGAGCTTTGTCAATGGGTTTGACAATTGACAAATGCCACAGGATGCAAGTTTTAAGTTAAAGCATGCAAGTCATCATCATCCCTATCCATTAGTCTCTTTGATTACAAATGAATGCAGTCTGAGCTGTGTGTGAATGCATGAAATAATTGAGACATTTTCCAAGCTCACATTAATATTGTCATAAATGAAAAGGATTGGATACGAAGCAACTTGACTGTGACATTATCACTATATAATCAACTCAATCATTAGGTTTAGGACCAAAGATTTGGCAGGTGAAACCTATAGAGACTGAGTTGAAAGAAAGTTTGAATTTTAAACAGGAATCTTGTCGGTGTAGGCTATGAGATAATGGTCTGCAACTGTTCTTGATCTCCATAAGGTTTAACTGCTATGATAGCCTTGATACAAAATTAATATATATTTTGACCTTTTTTTTGTTTCGACCCGCAAAAATTAAGCTTGGGAAGAATTTTTGTGGTGCTGGGAAAAATAAATATAATTAATATTATTTGAAAAGCTATTGTCGGGGAGAAAAATAAAATGTTCTTAAAATAGTATTCTAACACTTACTATAAATTTTTTTAGGTATTTATGATAGCACAATTGCAAGAGATATTCGTCAAGAGTTAGCTAGCTAGTCGAGATCGGACAAATTAATAACTATGATGATTCCTTTTAAGAATTAACTAGGGTTAGGGTTGCTTTTGAACGGTTTGAAGATCCGCTACTCTCGATTAATTGCTACGAATTCGATCTTAATTCAATCTCGAATTCATTCAATTGTACCTTTTTTAAAAAATTTTGCAAAGTTTTTTTTGCAAGGTCTCAAATTTGCGATAACGCATAAATTTGGCATAGTTTTGACAAATAACCGATAGTAATTTGCAACTTTTTTTTGTCGCAATATAATTATTGCTAAGGTTTTACAGATGATAGTTATCACGAATATCTTTTTATTTTTTAAAGATAAAAAATGCCCAAATTGATTATCTACATTGGTTTCACTATTGAATATTCTTTTACATATGGCTAGCTAGGACAATCATTATCATTGATTTAAATTTTTTTAAAGCGTTAATTGAAATCATAAATTTTCTCAACTATATCAATGTATGTGTTGCCGCCGAGATCGGGATATTGAGGTGTCCAGTGACGAAGTCGGCGAAGGACCGGTGACTCGGACGGAAGGACGGTTGACATGGCGGGAAAGTTGAAACGGAGGAGCTAGTGTGTCGGACGTGAATCGAATGACGCACAACGATCGAATGATACATCCTGCTGGGAAAAAGCAGTTAAGGGTGCCGAGAGAGATCTCGGCAAGGCCCCTTCGACGCTCAAGGCAGGATTCAGTAGGAAAAAGAGGTAAAATAAATGGAGAAAGCTTGGAAGATGCGAACCTCTCTTCTCCCCCTCAGAGTGCCTATATATAAGTGAGTGTCTTCCTGCCGAGAGGTACGATAGGCATAGGCGGTATGACCTCTTGACGTAATCATGTCTGCTATTAGAGATAATAGGGATCATCACCCTCATAAATGCCGACGGTGCATGGGCGGTGATTAATGCTCATTGTGCAATTGATGAGAGGCAATCCCTCATTAATGAGGTGGGCAGGCTTCTGGAGGTCAGTATGGGCACCTGTTCTCTTGTCGAGTAGGACTTCTGATAGGGGTTGTCTTGCTGGTCATCTGAATATGAATACCCGCCACATCACATAACTTGCTGAGATAGAGCATACTTTGAAAGACCATACAACCAAAATAGCGTACAACTGCCGAGATGAAGAATAATGACCGAGACGCGGGACATCTGGAATACCATACAACCAAGATGAAGAATGATGTCCGAGACGCGGGGCATCTGGAATACCATACGACCGAGATGAAGAATGATGTCTGAGATGTGGGGCGTCTGGAATACCATACGGCCTAGATGACCCCTTCATTCGGTTCGAACATGTCGAGTCGGTGTATTCTCGTCTTTCGGGGAGACCGAGATATGATGACTTTGAATGCCAACTGTTATTGTTGTACAGATAATTACAAGATAGTTTCATCCAGTATCATAGGTATCCCCTGTAAGTCTAGTCGAAGGATAAGTGCAGCCTGACTGATTGAACTGGCCTTACCGCATTATGGTTCCCTTTTTCGACTTAATGAGGTATGGAGGATGGCGACTGGGGCATGCTCCTTGGGAACAAATGAGATCTCATTTTAGAGGTGGGTCATTATTGTGGGGATATGATATGATCATCTCACTTCCGGAGAACTCGCTCCATTGTGCCACATGTCTCCAGGATCTCTAGAAAGGTTCCTCGAGAGACGAATCAGCGCAGCTCTTCTATAAATACCTTTCAAAACTTAGGTCTCGTCACTTTGCGTGTGACGCTTCCCCCACATCTTCTTCTCCGGCGATTCTTCTCCTCTTTCCCTCTTCGTCGAGGTTTCCGTTCTGTAAGTCCTCTTTCCTTGTTTTCTCCTTTTTCTAATGGTCGAAACCGCTGATTTATGGTTCTCTAAGACTCGCAACGTCATCACTCCTGAGGTGCGCAGCGATATTAGAGCTACCTTTCACATTCCTCCATCCCATACACTTAGAGCTCCTTAGTGAGACCAACGCCCCCACGAACCACTTCCCGAGTTCACCGCCTTTTTCCATGACCAACTGGCGACGGGTCTTCGATTCCCAATTCACCCTTTCTATGCCGAGTTATCTAATTATTTCCTCATTTTGTTACAACAGCTGGCCCATAATGCCTTTAGTCTTATCAATGGCTTTATCATTGTTTTCCTTTTCTATCATCTTCCTCTCTCAGCAGTCACCTTTCATTCCTGCTTTGTCCCGAAGAAGAAAGAAGTAGGAGTCTTCTTCTTCACGGCTCGTCGAGAAACTAATTTCTTGACGAAGCTCATCACTTCTCACAAGTATTGAAAAATCCGGTACTTGTTTGTAAAGCTAGAATCTCCTTTCCTCTGGCCGAATGAGTGGCAGCTTGAGTTGCCCCCTTCTCCCTCTCTTCGCAGCTTTAAAAAGTCTTCTTCCTACCGAGAGATAGTCGAAGTTCTTATCGGCTTAAATTTTAATGTTAATGTCTTATTGGAGGAAGGGCTCCTATATCACTTCGGTCTAAGTCCAATAGAGGTCGAGCTGAGCGACACATTAGGTAAAGACTTTATTTTTTTCTTCTTTTTTATTACTAAATTCTAACTTATTTCTTGTCTTTGGCAACCGAAGTCATGTTGAGGGCTTCGATCAATAAGAAAATGAAGTGGAAAAGGGCGTAAATGATTGCCCCTGCGGACGCTCCAACCGAGACACCAGAAGAGGTCGGCTTTGAAGAACTCCCCCCACCTCAGCCTTCCATGGTGTCCAGTGGCAAAGTCGGCGAAGGACCGGTGACTCAAACGGAAGGACGACTGACACGGTGAAAAAGCTGAAACGGAGGAGCTGGTGTGTCAGATGTGAACCAAATGATGCACAACGGCCGAATGACGTATCCTGCAAGGAAAAAGCGGTTAAGGGCGCCGAGAGAGATCTCGGCAAGGCCCCTCCGACACTCGAGGCAGGATTCAGTAGGAAAAAGAGGTAAAAGAAATGGAGAAAGCTTGAAAGATACGAACCTCTCTTCTCCCCCTCAGAGTGCCTATATATAAGCGAGTGTCTTCCTGCCGAGAGGTACGGTAGGCATAGGCGGTATGGCTTCCTGACATAATCATACATGCTCTTAGAGATAACAGGGATCATCACCCTCATAAATGTCGATGGCGCATGGGTTGTGATTAACGCTCATCGTGCGATTGATGGGAGACAATCCCTCATTAATGAGGTGGACAGACTAATGGAGGTCGGTATGGGCACTTGTTCTCTTGTCGGGTAGGACCTCTGATAGGGGTTGCTTTGCTGGTCATCTGAACACGAATACCCATCACGTCACATAACTTGCTGAGATATAGCATACTTTGGAAGACCATACAGCCAAAATAGCGTAAAACTGCCGAGATGAAGAATAATGACCGAGACACGGGACGTCTGGAATACCATACGATTGAGATTAAGAATGATGTCCGAGATGCGGGACGTCTAGAATATCATACGACCGAGATGAAGAATGATATCCAAGATGCGGGGCGTCTGGAATACCATACGACCGAGATGACCCCTTCATTCGGTTCGGACATGCCGAGCCGGTGTATTCTCGTCTTTTGAGGAGACCGAGATATGATGACTTTGAATGCCAGCTGTTATTGTTGTACGGATAATTACAAGGTAGTTTCATCCGGTATCATAGGCATCCCCCCCAAGTCTAGTCGAAGGATAAACACAGCCTGATTGACTGGACTGACCTTACTGCATTATGGTTCCCTTTTTCGACTTAATGAGGTATGGAGGATGGCGACTGGGTATGCTCCTTGGGAACAAATGAGATCTCATTTTAGAGGCGGGTCATTATTGCGGGGATATGATATGATCGTCTCGCTTCTCGAGGACTCGCTCCGTTGTGCCACGTGTCTCCAAGATCTCTAGAAAGGCTCCTCGAGAGACGAATTGGCACAACTCTTCTATAAATACCTTTCAAAACATAGGTCTCGTCAATTTGCGTGTGATGCTTCCCCCGCATCTTCTTCTCTGGCGATTCTTCTCCTCTTTCCCTCTCCATCGAGGTTTCCGTTCTATAAGTCCTCTTTCCTTGCTTTCTCCTTTTTCTGATGGCCGAAATCGCCGATTTATGGTTTTTTAAGACTCGCAGCGTCATCACTCATGAGGTGCACAGCAAGATTAGAGCTGCATTTCACATTCCTGCTTCATCCCGAAGAAGGAAGCATGAGTCTTCTTCTTCACGGCTTGTCGAGAAACTAAGTTCTTGACGAAGCTCATCACTTCTCACAAGTATTGGAAAATCTGGTACTTGTTCATAAAGCCAAAATCTCCTTTCCTTTAGCCGAATGAGTGACAGCTCGAGCTGCCCCCTTCTCCCTCTCTTTGCAGCTTTAAAAAGTCTTCTTCCTATCAAGAGATAGTCAGAGTTCTTACCGGCTTAAATTTTAATATTAATGGCTTGTTGGAGGAAGGGCTCCTATACTACTTCGGTCAAAGCCCAATAGAGGTCGAGCTAAGCAACACATTAGGTAAAGACTTTATTTTTTTCCTTCTTTTGTTTTACTAAACTCTAGCTTATTTCTTGTCTTTAGTAGTCGAAATAATGTTGAAGGTTTCGATCAATAAGAAAATGAAGTGGAAAAGGGTGCAAATGATTTCTCCCGTGGATGCTCCGATCGAGACACCATAAAAGGTTGTCTTTGAAGAACTCCCCCCACCTCAGCCTTCCATGGTGGTTGAGGTGATCAGCTTTGAGGGGTCAGAGGAACAATCGCGGCGGAAAAGGAATCGGGCAGTGCTCTCCTTGGTGGAAGGGAGCCCTTCCCGGAGATCCTCCCCCAGCCCAAGTCTTCATGACTCGGCTGGGCCGAGTGGTGTTGGTCCCTCCGACCTTCCAGGTCCACCAGCGGAGGAGTACCCGGAGGTTCCCGCTCCTCCAGCCGAGCCATCATCTTCCCACACATGAAGTCCAAGTCCTCTCCCCGGGATGTCATATGGGCATTCCATGCCGAGATTGGAGCGCCTTGCCCGGGGTTTCCTTCAGGAAATCCGAGAAGCGATCGGGGTGTCTGCTAAGGAGAAATCCATTCCGGCGCTAAGTGACAAGATGAACACTCACTTGGTGCAGGTAAGTTTTCTTTAAGTAAGTTTTAAGTTTTTCTCTTCTGTTACTTTTACTAGCTTAGCTTTTTCCTTGCAGTTCTGGGGATATCACCTGGAATTGATGACCCGTTTGTCTCACCTAACCACAACCTTCCAAGGTATGCGGGCTCAGGTGACGACCACCACTGCTCAACTCCGCGACAAGGAGGTGGAGCTCGGGATCGCCCAGTCTGAGGCGGCCGTGTCTCGGTTGAAGGTCCTCCGCTATGAGGACGACCTTCAGAACCAGATGCAGGAGATCGAGTGCCTCCATCTTCAAGTGACTAAGGTGGAGGAGCTTCGAACTTGGGCAGTGGAGGTAGAGGCCAAGCTGTTGGAGGTCGAGCAGGTCAGGGTTGTCCAGGCGGCTTCCGAGGCGAAACGACGTGAAGAGCTAGCAGCTCAGGCCGAAACAGCTAGGACTAAACTAGTCTCCTACTGGACAAGCGAGGAAGGCCGATGAGAGCAGCGCAAGAAGGTCTTCCTGTCCTTAGAAGAATTTTCCGACATCCTAGGAGGTCGCACCATCAACCTCCTAGAGATAAGCTACGAAGGGGTCATCCGATATTTCAAAGAAGTCGGATATCCTCCTGAAGGAGCCTTGGCCGAGTCCCTGGATCTACAACGCCTAATCGATGAGACTCCTGACTTAGCACTCGGTGGACTCCTGAAATAACTTAGTTTTCATTTTTAGTAATAGGTTGTAGTCGTATGCGGCATTTTTCAGCAACTTATAATTCGTTTGGAATTAATACAAATTTTTTGGCTAAGTCTAAGTGTTATGCCATATTTTCTTTTAAAAGGGGACGGTTAAGTCTCTTGGCTCTCTTACTACACCAAGAAATGTGAGGAAGCAAATTATACCGTAATGAATGATACCAAGAAATGCCTAGAGCGGACTATAGTAAGTACCTTCATAATGCCCTATGATAAAGGATTGGGTCAAGACGTGTCAGGATGAGGGCCCTAGAAGATATACCAAGGTGGACCTCTTAGATAATATGCCGTGATAGGCAAATATAAATAACATGCTTGCAACACCTCCTATACGTAGTCGAGATATCAATACTTGGAACCGACAGTGATAGGCGATATCCATAAGAATGAGCTGAGAGATAAACACTTGGAAATGGTCGTAATAGGCGATATCCATAAGAATGAGCAGAGACAGACGACCTTATCTGAATTGCACCGTGATAGATAACTTTTATAAGAATGTGTCGTGATAGGCGTCTTAGTCTGAATTGCACCGTGCTAGGTGGCTTTTATAAGAATGCGCCGTGATAGGCGACTTTATAAGAATTGTTGGTGCAATCGGCCCAGGTCACGATTGATCAGACTCGAGTAAGCATTTTGATGTTTGACATGGATGTCTGACATGTGTTGAGGAGATTGCTGATGCAATCAACTCAGGTTAGTATTTGATGTTTGACGATGGTTTGACCATTGTCATGGGAAAAGTCCAAGTCTTGAGTATTTGGCATGTAAAGTCCAAGCATGGGTCTTAGCAAGAGAAAGTCCAACATGAGTTGACAAAGGAAAGTCCAACCATGGGTTGGCAAAGGAAAGTCCAACCATGAGTCTTGGCATGGAAAGTCCAACATGGGTTGGCAAGGGAAAGTCCAAGCTTGAGTCTTGGCATTTGGAATGTCCAAGGGGAATATTGGCGACGTAAAGTCCAAGCGGGAGTCTTGGCAGCATAAGTCTAATGTTTGGTGGCGTAAAATCCAAGCGGGAGTCTTGGCAACGTAAGTCCAATGTGTCTTGGCAGTGTAGACACCGTTAGCATGACAATAGCCGATGGAATCACCTGAAGGATAGCGTATGGATGACTTGAAGGGATCCGATAGGCGTGAGGCTGACGGAGGTGGCTAGAAGGCTTAGGTCTAGGCTACGGGTGGTCTAGCAAGTATGGAGGCACTATACTTGGGTTAAAACCTCATGTTTAAGGTGTATCAGTCGACAGGGACCATGGGTTAGTCGACTGATGTGAGTCAACGGAGTTTGAGCCGAATTAGGCCTAGTAGTCGATCACGATTGGGCGGGCCGAGTGATGGTCACAGATGTTGAGAATAGTGTGTTTTTCAGTCGAGTGATCGGCATGACCACTCGACTGATTAAGCCATCAGTCGACTGATGGTGTATCCGTTGGATTTTTCTAGCGTGGATCTAGCCATTGTCTCACGACAACAGTGACATCAGTCGACTAATGGTCCCGAGCAGTCGACTGATATGCGAAATCCAGCCCAAGGAGCAGCTATAAAGGGAGCTCGTGGAGGGAGGATTCACTAGTGGTTTTTGTGAGCTTTTGGGGCAAATTGATGGTGTAATTCAGGGTCTCCAAGGTTATTCTTCAAGCAACCAAAAGCAAGCAATCAAAATCTCTTGTAAAGTTATTTTTTTACTTGTATTGCAATTCATTATTGTATTTGCTTGTATTCTTATTGTATTACTTTTTTAATCACTTGTACGAAGTTTCTCTACCTCCGGATTGTTCCGAGAAGGAGTTTATTGGATTAGTGGTGTGTGTACGCATCGCTAGAGCTCGTTTGAGCTCGATCCGTAGAGTAGGAATCATTCGGTTCCGAACCACGTTATATCCTTATGTTGTGCTTGTGTTCTTGTTGTATTTGTTTCATTATTGTTTTTTCCGTTGCGTATAACAAGTTTTGTAGCAAGCACGCGATCGAATTCCATCGACGAGCGACGACAACACTATTCACCCCCCCCTCTAGCGGGGACATCGTTCCTAACAAGAATGTGTCGTGATAGACGACTTAATCCGAATTGCACTGTGATAGGTGGCTTTTATAAGAGTGTGTCGTGATAAACAACTTTATAAGAATGCGTTGTGATAGATAACTTAATCCGAATTGCACTGTGATAGGTGGATTTTATAAGAGTGCGCCCGTGATAGGCGGCTTTGTTAGTAATATATGAGAGATATCCTAAGGCAATCGCCTTATGTTTGAACCATTTATATGATAAATGAAGATTCACTATTTGAGTATACATGTTTTCATGTATTTGATTAGATCTTAAACTCATTTACTGAATGTCCACGATACGATTCACAGCATGAGAGAATTTGTGATTAGATCACAACTAGTGAGTATCTCTACATGTGTAATTGTGATGTATCGGAATTATCCCTAGTCGATGAATTTATGGATTTTGACACCATTGATTCTGTCGAGACTAGCACGAGGTATACTCCTTGGTGTATCCAAGCAGCTGATTCTCACTGGCTGGAGATATTGTGATGTCCGGAGTTAATCGTGGATGCTAGTTATGGTAACTAGTTCATTGGAGTGACCAGCCGTAAGACTTCATATGGTTCTCTGCATATATAGATATGTCAATGAAGTTCTTACTGCAGCTTAAGTGCGATGTTCCTTTGACTTGCGGTATTCAAGTCATCTTGATCATAAAGACTTATCTTTTGACATCTTAAGCAAGCATCTCTGAGGAGATGTGGACCCGGGATGATTGGGTATAAGTCGAAGTGATCGAAGGTGTTTGAATAACCTATAAAGGATTCACCACTTCTTGTGAGGAGATGTATACTCATGGCTTCTCGTCGGATTGTTACTAAAGTCTTTGGCCAAAGCATTACATGTTTAGAGTAAGGTACTCTTCGATACATGTGCAGTAACTAGAATCCGTAGGACGAGAAAATAATACTTGGGCTAGGTGTGACATAGTCAGCCTAGTGGGGACTGACACTATAGACCATGTCCTGAACCAAGTGGGTATAAGATGAGTGAAGGGAATGAGACATGATTCATTCGAGTTGCTGAAGGGTTTCAGAAATAGTTCTAAATCAACCGTTGATCTTTTTGGTTAATTGGGGATCATGATGTACTACTAGGTGCCACTCATGATCATTCTATAATTAATGGTTAATTATAGACGACCAACATAAACCGAGAATCTATTTGGTCACACGCACAACGAGCGTAATCCGAAGGATTTAAAACGAGCTTGAGAATGAGATTCTCAGACCGAGAGAAACTAGGTTTTGTTGGACCAAACAATGAAGCGAGCATGAAATCGTTTCAGTCGCAATGGAAGCGTGGATGGGTCGTGTCTTATGAAGACATGATGGATGAACCAAATTGGTTTGGTTCTAATCCAATGTAGGAGAATAAACCAAAGGGGTTTGGTTTGTTTTAAACGAATGAACCAAAGTTGGTTCGGTTCGTTTTAACTTAAAATAGACCAACATGGTTTGGTTTATTTTAACTTAAATTAATGGAGCGGGTTAACGGGCTTTTGGTTATGATCCGATAACCATTAAGAGAATTTGTTCTCTATAAAATAGGGCTTAAGAGTTTTGTTAAGCCCTAATTCAAATCCTTGCAACCCTAAAGTTGTCGCCCACTTCTCCTTGGAGTAATCCGCGCCCAACTCTTTGCCGCCGCCCACCACCACCCAAGCTCCCTTGCCGGCGTCCAGCAGCTGTCGTCCTCTCCCCTTGGCGGCGTCGAGCTGCTGCCGGAGGAGCTCCGGTGATCTCCTTTGGGTCCGGCGACAAGGTGAGCTTCAACTTTCCTTATTTGGCCGGCCCCTATTCCTCCACCAAAGCTGTCCAGTTTTCTAGATAGCTTGTTTCCTTCTTGTCGGAGCATCATTTGGACGACGTTTGGAGCTCCGACAGCGGTAGCCTTGCCGGGGATTCGATCTCCGGTAATCCTCATAGGTGGAGGACGAAGGATTCGTCAAACGGTTGACGAATACCTCTCCGGAGAAGCGAGTTTTTGAGGACTCGTTTTGGATCCGAATTTTGATTTAGATCGTGATCTTCTCTCGATCACATCGTCTTCAACACGAGGCTAGTAACTCGTACGAAGACGAGGCTCGTGACTTTGTGAAGTCATCCCGAAGATACTCGGCGTGGATACGGATAGAGACGATTCTAGCGAGGATCATTCCGGTTGATGTCTTTCCCACTACACGTGATACGTCAGGTATACGTAGTATAAATTTTCTTTTATTGTAAAATTTGAAATTGCGATTATGTCTACACATGTTGTACTATGCATGCGTGTGTTATAATAAATTAGATTTATTATTTTATTTGCTTCCGCTGTGCACATGTTTACGAAACATGTTCGAATACACACTCGTCGCGGTGCCGGAAATCCAACAGTGGTATCAAAGCACAGGTTGTGTTTCGACATAATCGTAAAATTGTTTTGCGATAGTCATAATGATATTTCTGGAAATTTTTTACTTTTGAAAAGTTAGAAGTATTTATGGAAATTTTTAATTTTGGAAAGTCTAGAAGTATTTATGGAAATCTTCTACTTTTGGAAAGTTGAAAGTATTTATGGAAATTGATATTTTCCATAAATAAAATATTTGATTAGATTTTGGAAATTTGTTTCCTAATTTAATCATGATTTGATTTGGGAAATCAAATCTTAAAATATTTTATTTCTATAAGTAGTTTTGATGATTTAGGAAATTGGTTTCCTAAATTGACTTTCCTTAATCAACTATTTCCACAAATAAAATATGTGATTAAATTTGAAAATTTATTTCCTAATTTAATCATGATTTGATTTGGAGAATCAAATCTTAAACATATTTTATTTCCATAAATATTTATGACATATAAGGAAATTCTGTACATGACATAATTGTATGTCATATAATTGCATTAGATGCATATCATTATGTCATACGTGTCATGACATATAGATGTATGTCATGTCATGTAGATAATAGTTATTTGCATGCAAAGAGGATGAGACATAAAAGTCCTAACTCAATATTAAAGCCTACACCTTCCATTAATATGGTTAGAACCAGAGTTCTGTTTCTTGTTCAGGTTGTTGGACTCTCTCCAAGCCCGGCTCGAACCCGAACATATTCAAACCATGGAATAGTTTAATACTAATATGATAAGAGTCAGAGGTCAATCGTTAGCTTTGGTTGTTGGACTCTCTCCAAGCCGAGCTAATTGGTTGAATGCACTCTAACCATATTAAAACTATTTCTCGATTAATGGGTTGACTTTAACCTGGAGCATCGGCTTGTTGGACTCTCTCCAAGGTCGATGTAAAGGGAGGTGAAGTTGGGTGTTATGCATATGATCCATACTTGTTAATGTGTTAACAACCCGATGTATATGTGAACATTCAATTAGTTGATAGCACATTGTGATAGTTGCATATACGTGATATGCAATCGGTATATTTGATACCTACCATCGTAGTTATGAATGACTTGTTGGACTCTCTCCAAGGTTGTTCATATCTATGATGGATATCAGCCCATTCGGAGATGGACCTACGATCTCCCGAAGTGATTTTGGGGTTTTTGAAATTCGCAAAATGAATGGGATTTATAAATGTATATTGATGTATTTTAAAATTATTTTCTCATATATGCTCATTTTGTATTTCTAGGTTAATCGATTGATCATGACGTCTTTGAATTTGCACACTATTTTGGATTCAAACAAATTGACTGGGTCTAACTTATTGGACTGGCTTAGAAACTTGAGAATTGTTCTCAAGGCGGAAAAGCTAGCATATGTCCTTGAAGAGTCTCTTCCCAACCGTCCTAGGGACGATGCAACTTCAGACCAAATGTTGGTCTATCAGAAGCATGTGGCAGATTCTGAACTGGCGAGTTGCATCATGCTAGCTGCGATGGTACCTGAGCTACAAAAGCAGCATGAGCATATGGATGCTAATACCATGGTCTTCCATCTTCATGAGTTGTTTGATGAGCAAGCGAGATCCAAAAGGTTCGAAGTCTTCAGGCTCCTCTTCACCACGAGGATGCAAGAAGGTTCGTCTGTAGTGCAGTTTGTGCTAAAGATGAACGAGTACATCGAGCGGCTAGCCACCCTCAGGTTTGTGATGGATCATGAATTAAGTATTGACTTAATTTTGCATTGTTTGCCCAAGAGTTTCTCACAATTTGTGATGAACTATCGGATGAACAAATTAGAATCCACTATTCCTGAGCTCCTCGATATCTTTGAAAGTATGAAGCCTTACATGAAGCATGAGGAGAAGGCGGTTATGTTAGTTGATTCCTCAAAGAAAGGTTCTAAGAGGAAGGCAAAGGAACAGAAGAAAGGGAAGAACAAGAAGGCTAAGAAGGCAGAACCAACACAAAAGGGCACTTGCCATCATTGTGGCAAGGAAGTCCACTGGCGAAGAAACTACAAGATTTATCTTGAGTCCATGAAGAAGAAGAAGGCATCTGATGCCCCATCCTCTTCAGGTATCTTCGTTATTGATTGTCATTCTATTTCCTTAGACACTTGGGTATTGGATACTGGGTGTGGCTCACATATATGTAATGACATACAGGGGCTAAGGAATAGAAGAAGACTCGTCAGAGGGGAGTCAAATTTGCGAGTTGGCAATGGAGCAAAGGTTGTTGCGGTCGCCATCGGAACTTATTTGCTGAAGCTCCCTAGCGGACTAGTCTTGGAACTGGACAATTGCTATTGTGTTCCTTCTCTAATAAAGAATATTGTTTCTATTTCCTGTTTAAATAGAAATGGTTACCATTTGACGTTTAGTAACAATTGTTGTTATATAACTTTGAATGACGTACTTTATGGAACTGGAACTTTGAGCAATGACATTTATGCGTTGGACGTATCCAGTGACATTTTCAATATCGAAGCGAGCAACAAGCGTGCTCGAAAGGATAATCAATTAGACTCCTACATGTGGCATTGTCGTCTTGGCCATGTAAGCAAGAAACGCATGTCCGAATTACACCGATGTGGAATTCTGGAATCGTTTGAATTGGATTCATACGATACATGCGAATCATGCTTAAAAGGCAAGATGACTAAGTTACCTTTTACAGGAAAAGGTGAACGAGTGGGAGAGTTGTTAGGTCTAATACATACTGATGTATGTGGACCTATGTCAACTCAAGCTTTAGGAGGCTATAGCTACTTCATTACCTTCATCGATGATCACTCACGGTTTGGGTATGTGTTCTTGATGAAACACAAGTCTGAAGCCTTTGAAAAGTTCAAAGAATTCAGAAATGAAGTAGAGAAACAACATGACAAGAGTATTAAAATACTTCGATCGGATCGAGGTGGTGAATACTTAAGTCAAGAGTTTCTTGATTATCTAAGAGACAATGGTATATTGTCTCAATGGACTCCGCTATATACACCACAGCATAATGGTGTATCTGAGAGGCATAACTGAACCTTGTTGGACATGGTCAGGTCAATGATGAATCATGCGAATCTTTCCAAGTCCTTTTGGGGCTATGCACTTCAGACAGCTGTTTACTTGTTAAACAGAATGTCAACCAAGGTAGTCTCTACTACTCCATATGAGATATGGAATAGTAAGAAACCTCATGTATCTTACTTGAAGATATGGGGTTGTCCTGCTTATGTGAAGTGGACTGTATCAGACAAATTGGATGTTAAGTCTGATAAATGTCTATTTATTGGATACCCTAAGGAAACAAGGGGTTACCAATTCTATCATCCTGTGGAACAAAAGGTGTTTGTTTCAAGGCATGCTGTATTTCTAGAGAAAGAGTTTCTCTTGCAAGAAAACAGTGGGAGTGTCATCGAGCTTGAGGAGGCTCGAGAGACTCAAATAGACATTGATGAGATACCTGGTGAAGCACAACAACCGATAACTCATAGTGATGAGCAATCGGCTGGACCTATTGAAACACCACATCTTCATAAATCTGGTAGAACACGCAACATTCCTGAGAGATATGGATTTCTCGTAAGTGAATCGAACGACGTGTTACTCATTGATGATGTCTGCCTACCAGTTATGGAGAAGTGCTGACAAGTTCAGAAAGGGATAAGTGGCTTGATGTCATGAAGTCGGAAATGGATTCCATGTATGAAAACCAAGTTTGGAACTTGGTTGACCCACCTGAAGGCATCAAGCCTATAGGATGCAAGTGGGTTTTCAAGAAGAAAATCGACATGGATGGTAATGTGATTACCTATAAGGCTAGATTAGTGGCGAAAGGATATCGTCAAAAACAAGGTGTTGATTATGATGAAACCTATTCACCTGTAGCTATGCTTAAATCCATTCGGATGCTCCTGGCCATAGTGGCTCATTATGATTATGAGATATGACAGATGGATGTGAAAACAACTTTCCTTAATGGAAACCTGCTCGAGAACATGTATATGATACAGCCTGAGGGTTTCACATCGGTTGATAAAACCAAGGTATGTAAATTGCGACGGTCCATATATGGATTGAAACAAGCATCCAGGAGCTGGAATATCCGTTTTGATGAAACAATCAAAAAGTTTGATTTCTCACAAAATCCAGACGAATCTTATGTGTACAAGAAGGTTAGTGGGAGTGCAGTCGTGTTCCTAGTATTGTATGTCGATGACATATTACTTATAGGAGACGATGTTTCAGTCTTACAGTCAGTTAAGATTTGGTTATCCAAGACATTCTCCATGAAAGACCTGGGAGAAGCAACCTACATCCTCGAGATTAAGATCTATAGAGATAGATCGAAACGATTGCTTGGTCTTTCACAGTCTACATATATAGACCGAGTGCTAAAGAGGTTTAGCATGTCATAATCCAAGAAAGGTTTCCTACCCATCAGGCATGGGATACACCTTTCGAAGTCTATGTGTCCGCGCACAGAAGACGAGAGGATTTGCATGAGTAAGATTCCCTATGTATCCGCAATAGGATCTATCATGTATGTTATGTTATGTACGAGGCCCGATGTATTGTATGCTCTGAGTGTCACGAGTAGATACCAGTCTGATCCAGGAATGGATCATTGGGTAGTTGTTAAGACAATCCTTAAATACTTAAGAAGAACTAAGGATGTGTTCCTAATATATGGAGAAGGGGACATGGTGATATGCGGGTATACGGATGTCAGCTTCCAGATAGACAAGGATGATTCCAGGTCTCAGTTTGGATACATGTTCACCTTGAATGGGGGCGCAGTGAGTTGGAAAAGTTCCAAACAAGACACTGTAGTGGATTCTACCACTGAGGCAGAATACATTGTAGCTTCGGAAGCAGCAAAGGAAGCGGTTTGAATCAAGAAGTTCATTTATGAACTTGGTGTGATTCCAGCCATTGTTGAAGCAATACCGATCTACTGCGACAACAATGGAGCTATTGCACAGGAGAAAGAGCCAAGGTCTCATCAACGATCCAAACATGTGCTTCGCCGCTATCATCTGATCAGAGAGATCATCAGTAGGAAGGAAATACAAATCGAGAAAATCCCCACTGAAAGGAACTTAGCGGATCCTTTGACTAAGACATTACCTCAAAGTAAGTTTGAGGGTCATGTTAGAGCATATGATATTGGATACTGTAGCGATTGGCATTAAGCCAAGTGGGAGTTTGTTAGTAATATATGAGAGATGTCCTAAGACAATCGTCTTATGTTTGAACCATTTATATGATAAATGAAGATTCACTATTTAAGTATACATGTTTTCATGTATTTGATTAGATCTTAAACTCATTTACTGAATGTCCACGATATGATTCACAGCATGAGAGAATTTATGATTGGATCACAACTAGTGGGTATCTCTACATGTGTAATTGTGATGTATCGGAATTATCCCTAGTCAATGAATTGATGGATTTGGACACCATTGATTCTGTCGAGACTAGCACGAGGTATACTCCTTGGTGTATCCAAGCAGCTGATTCTCACTGGCTGGAGATATTGTGATGTCCGGAGTTAATCGTGGATGCTAGTTATGGTAACTAGTTCATTGGAGTGACCAGCCGTAAGACTTCATATGGTTCTCTGCATATATAGATATGTCAATGAAGTTCTTATTGCATCTTAAGTGTGATGTTCCTTTGACTTGCGGTATTCAAGTCATCTTAATCATAAAGACTTATCTTTTGACATCTTAAGCAAACATCTCTGAGGAGATGTGGACTCGGGATGATTGGGTATAAGTCTAAGTGATCGAAGGTGTTTGAATAGCCTATAAAGGATTCACCACTCCTTGCGAGGAGATGTATACCCATGGTCTCTCGTCGGATTGTTACTAAAGTCTTTGGCCAAAGCATTACATGTTTAGAGTAAGGTACTCTTCGATACATGTGCAATAACTAGAATCCGTAGGACGAGGAAATAATACTTGGGCTAGGTGTGACGTAGTCAACCTAGTGGGGACTGACACTATAGACCATGTCCTGAACCAAGTGGGTATAAGATGAGTGAAGGGAATGGGGCACGATTCATTCGAGCTGCTGAAGGGTTTCAGAAATAGTTCTGGATCAACCGCTGATCTTTTCGATTAATTGGGGATCATGATGTACTACAAGGTGTCACTCATGATCGTTCTATAATTAATGGTTAATTATAGATGGCCAACATAAACCGAGAACCTATTTGGTCACACGCACAACGAGCGTAATCCGAAGGATTTAAAACGAGCTTGAGAATGAGATTCTCAGACCGAGAGAAACTAGGTTTGGTTGGACCAAACAATGAAGCGAGCATGAAATCGTTTCACTCACAATGGAAGCGTGGATGTGCCGTGTCTTATGAAGACATGATGGATGAACCAAATTGGTTTGGTTCTAATCCAATAGAGGAGAATAAACCAAAGGGGTTTGGTTTGTTTTAAACGAATGAACCAAAGTTGGTTTGGTTCGTTTTAACTTAAAATAGACCAATATGGTTTGGTTTATTTTAACTTAAATTAATGGAGCGGGTTAACGGGCTTTTGGTTATGATCCGATAACCATTAAGAGAATTTGTTCTCTATAAAATAGGGCTTAAGGGTTTTGTTAAGCCCTAATCCAAATCCTTGCAACCCTAAAGTTGCCGCCCACTTCTCCTTGGAGTAATTGGCGCCCAACTCTTTGCCGCCGCCCACCACCACCCAAGCTCCCTTGCCAGCGTCCAGCAGTTGCCGTCCTCTCCCCTTGCCGGCGTCGAGCTGCTGCCGGAGGAGCTCCGGTGATCTCCTTTGGGTTCGGCGACAAGGTGAGCTTCAACTTTCCTTATTTGGACGGCCCCTATTCCTCCACCAAAACTGTCCAGTTTTCTGGACAGCTTGTTTCCTTCTTGTCTGAGCATTGTTTGGACGACGTTTGGAGCTCCGACAGCGGTAGCCTTGCCGGGGATTCGATCTCCGATAATCCTCATAGGTGGAGGACGAAGGATTCGTCAAACGGTTGACGAATACCTCTCCGGAGAAGCGAGTTTTTGAGGACTCATTTTGGATCCGAATTTTGATTCGGATCGTGATCTTCTCTCGATCGCATCGTCTTCAACACGAGACTAGTAACCCGTACGAAGACGAGGCTCGTGACTTTGTGAAGTCATCCCGAAGATACTCGGCGTGGATACGGATAGAGACGATTCTAGCGAGGATCGTTCCGGTTGATGCCTTTCCCGCTACACGTGATACGTCAGGTATACGTAGTATAAATTTCCTTTTATTGCAAAATTTGAAATTGCGATTATGTCTACACATGTTGTACTATGCATGCGTGTGATGTGTGTGTTGTAATAAATTAGATTTATTATTTTATTTGCTTCCGCTGTGCACATGTTTACGAAACATGTTCGAACACACACTCGCCGCGGTGTCAAAAATCCAACAGGCTTTATAAGAATGCGCCGTGATAGGCAATTTAATCCGAATTGCATTGTGATAGATGACTTTTATAAGAGTGCGCCGTGATAGGTGATTTAATTTGAATTGCACCGTGATAGGTGGCTTTTATAAGAGTGCGTCGTGATAGACGGCTTTATAAGAATGCACCGTGATAGACGACTTAATCCGAATTGCACCGTGATAGGTGACTTTTATAAGAGTGTGTCATGATAGGCGGCTTTATAAGAATGTGTCGTGATAGACGACTTAATCCAAATTGTACCATGATAGGTGACTTTTATAAGTGTGTGCCGTGATAGGCGACTTTAAAGAATGCGCTGTGATAGACGACTTAATCCGAATTGCACCGTGATAGATGGCTTTTATAAGAGTGCGTGTCTGCAATCATGAAGAAAAGCTCTTATTATTCACAAATGAAAAGGCTTTCTTACATACTGTGTGAATGTTACACATGATATGGTCACAAATGGAAAGCATTCCATGGCTGGATGAGCTCTTTTCCTTCACTATCTTGGAGATAATAGGTTCTTAAACTAAGCTTCTTAATAATTTTGTACAAGTCCTCCCATCGGGGTGCCAATTTGCGGACTTCTCATGCGGGCTAGATTTTCTTCCATACAAAATTGCCAGGCTGAAAGGAGCGAGGTACTACTCTCTTGTTGTAGTCTGTGCTATCTTTCTCCGAAAAACATTCATTCGGCTGACAACGTTGTCTCTTGTCTCTGTTACTAAGTCTAACTCTGTCAACCTTGTTTCATCATTGTTGCTATTGTCCAAAGCATAAGCCGAGACTCTAGGCGACCCCATACTAATTTCAACCGGGACCAGGGCTTCGGATTCATAGACTAAATGAAAAGGGGTGAAACCAGTACTGTCCTTGGGAGTTGTTCTATACGCTCAAAGAATGTTTGGCAATTCTTCCACCCAACTTCCTCCCGTATGGTCCAACTTATTTTTGAGCCCCCGAATCAACTCGTGGTTGGTTACTTCAGCTTGTTCGTTGCTCTGAGGGTGTGCCATTGATGTGAAAACCTATTGAATCTCCAACTGTTGGCATCATTCCTTTATTTTTCAACCCTGAAACTATAACCCATTATCCGAGACTAATTTTCTTGGAATGCCGAATCAGCAAACTATATTTTTCCATAAGAATTTCAATACGACTTCTTTGGTTATCCGAGCCAGGGGTTCTGCTTATACCCACTTTGAAAAGTAATCCATTGCGACCAATAGGAACTTTTTCTAATTCGGCCCAGTTGGTAACGAATCCATTATATCCATTCCCCATTAGTCGAAGGGGCAGGATACCACTGACGCCTTGATCAATTCAGCGGCTGTTGGGAGAAAGTTTGATGTTTTTGGCAGCTGAGACAAATGCACACACAGCGGATGGCATCCTTCTGAAGTGTTTGCCAATAGTATCCGTCCAATATAATTTTGCGGGCTAGAGATGTACCCCCTGAATGATTTCTGCAACAACCTTTGTGCACTTCCCTCATAACGTATTCTGCCTCCTCAGGGTCGAGACACTTAAGCAAAGGCCGAACAAAAACCCTCTTATATAGGGTGTCTCCGATCAAGTCAAATCGGGTCCCTAAAGCCAGGGCGGTTTCAGCTCCAATGCAGTCTCCTCCGCCACAAGTGATCAGGGTAGTTCTACAGACCCAGGGTGGTCCCCTCAGGCGAAGGGTAACCAGGACAGTTTCCCCTGGGTCGGGGCTAGGGCAGATTTGCGGACTCAGGGTGGTTTTACCTCCAAGTCATCAGAGCAGTTTTATCAAGCCAAGGCGATTTCAACTCAAGTGCAGTCTCCTCCGCCACAAGCGATCAGGGCAGTCTTGCAGACCCAGGGTGGTCCCCACAAGCGGCCCATGGGCGGGCCTCTTAGAGTAGAGCAGCTCCGTGGCGCTAGGCGAGCTCAGGGCAGTTCAAAAAAAAAAATCGGCAGGGTCCAGCAAATAGGGATGGTGGATGATGGAGGGTGAATAGGTCCACCCACAATAGCCTATCTAGTCCGTAGCAAACGGCTACGGTAAAGATGTGCTAAATCCGTTTATGGCTGAGGCTTGGTCAAAAAGCCTACTAGAGGTGAATAGGCCCACCTGAATGACCTATCTAGTCCGTAGCAAACGGCTATGGTAAAGACATGGCAAATCCGTTATTGGCTAGTCACTTGCCAAAAGTGACAATTGGAGGATTGTGTAGGAGGCAAGGTGATGTAGGAAGGGGCACATGGAGAGTCAGTTGCAGTTTGATGCCATGCACGGGTAAGAGACAAGGAGGATACACATGCGTCGTACACAAGGGTTGGACATGTAGGTGTTGATGTATAGAGTGAGAGAGCGAGAGGTGGTACCCATGAGAGCACTTGTACACTGCAGCCGGGATACATCTCAGATCTGACACTTCGTTAGACATGACATGAGCATGAACCCCAGGCTACTGTATGTTTGTGTTTGTCTTTGATGATATATATTTACCTTTCATCAAAAAAACAAGGGGAGTTCTCCAATCCGGCAGGCTTCCGGGCGCAATTGGATCTTGATATATATGAGCAATGAGTTGAGTCTCAGCCAGTGAGTCTTCCAGGCTCCAAGTAGTGAGAGCATTGGTCATGCGAGCTAACTCGTCAGCCTTCTGATTATCCGCCCGAGAGATTTTATGTAGGGTGACTTCTTGGAATTCAGATGTCATTTTGTGATAAGCCTTCATATACAATTAGAACCACTGATTGTTGGTGTCATATGAGCCTTTAACTTTCTCCATGGCCAGCTGTGAGTCAGAGTATAAGGAAACCCGCAAAGCTCCGACATGCCGAGCATCTCAAAGACCTGCTAGTAATGCTTCATATTCAGCTTCATTGTTAGAGGCCCAGAAGTTGAGTTGCACTGCGATTCAGATCATATCTTCCTGCGGAGATACTAGCAGCACTCCCACTCTGCTTCCTTGTTTAGTAGTCGAGTCATCGACATATACTCTCCATGTTTCATTTTCTTTCTACTCCCGGTGTCTCAGCCAGGAAATCTGCTAACACTTGTGCTTTGAGGGTCGTTTTGGTCTGATACTAGATATCGTACTCGGTCAGTTCTGTGGTCCACTTGATTAAGCGGCCGGATGCCTCAGGATTTGTCAATATTCTTTCGAGGCCACTGTTGGTTAGGACTATGACAGGATGAGATAGGAAGTAGGGGCGGAGTTTTTTGGCCCTTATAAGTAGAGCTAGCGCTAATTTTTTCAATGTTGTATACCTGCTCTCGGCAGTTTTTAATAGATGACTGACAAAATAGATAGACAATTGCTTACCATCCTCTTGCCAAAGCAAGACTAACACCATGACTTCTTCTACAACAACCAATTATAGTTGCAAGCTCTCTCCGTGCACCGACTTGGCAAGGGTAGGCAGTTCAGATATAAATTGTTTTAGCTCCATAAAGGCTTGTTCACACTTCTCGTCCCATGAAAACCGAGCCAACTTACGGAGCACCTTGAAGAAAGGAAGGCTCCACTCAGCCGACTTAGGGATGAAGCGTGAGAGCGTCGTTATCCTTCTGAGCAGCTTTTGTACTTCTCTGATATTCCTGGGAGAGATCATGTTCTGCAGGGCTTGAGCTTTTTCGGGATTGACTTCGATGCCTCATTCGGTCACAATGTACCCGAGAAACTTGCCTCCTTGGACGCCGAATATACATTTGTTGGGATTGAGCTGAATTACATACTGGCGCAGCGTGCTGAATGTCTCCGCCATGTCTTTAATAATGTCTTCAGCTTTTGTGGACTTGATAAGAATGTCGTCCACATATACTTCAATGTTTCGGCCTATCTGCGACCGAAATACTTTATCCATTAGCCTTTGGTAAGTGGCGCCAACATTCTTTAATCCGAATGGCTTGCCTTATAGCAGAAAGTGTCTTCCGCCATGACAAAGCTGACTTTCTCTTAATCTCATTGTGCCAACGAAATTTGATGATACCTCTGATGCGCATCTAACATGCAAATTAATTTGCATCCTACCGTAGAATCAACTAGCTGATCTACCCGAGGTAAGGGGTAGCAATCTTTAGGGCATGTTTTATTAAGATTTCTAAAATCTATACATACCCTCCACTTCCCTTCTGGTTTAGGTACTAGTACAATATTTGACAACTATTCAGGGAACTGAACCTCTTGGATGTACCCGACTTGCAGTAATCTTTGTACTTCGGTTTGGATGATCTGATCTTTCTTCGGGCCGAAATGTCTTCTCTTTTGTTTTACTGGGCGAGATCTGGGAAGGACATTCAGCCGATGCTCCATTATGGTTCGGGAGATACTCCAATTTTGTTCTTCAGGCCAAGTAAAGACGTCTCGGTTGTTTGCCAAACAATTGGTTACTCCTTGCTTTAGCTCAGCTAACAAATCGGCAACACCTCGGACGACTCGGTCAGGTTGATCCGGCCATATTTGTACAACTTCCTCGTTCAGTGGCTCTTCCCAGAGAGTATAAACCTCTGATATTTCAATCTTTTGATTTTTTCTAGGGTCCGTCCGGACTACTTCCACATAGCATCTCCGAGCTGCCTTTTGATCTTCAGTAGCCTCCCCAACTTGATTATTCACAGGGAATTTAACCTTCTGGTGATAAGTTGATACGACAGCTTTGAATGAATGTAGCGTCGGTCTTCCCAAGATGACGTTATAAGCTGAGGCAGTGTCTACCACCGTAAAGGTGGTGATTCTAGTCCGACGGAGGGATTCCTCTCCCAGAGATGGAGGCAGGTCAATCCAACCGAGTGGAGATACCTCGTTCCCCGAGAAATCGAATAGAGCCGTATTCATTGGTTGGAGTTGAGCCGGATCGAGCTGCATACGATCAAAAGTGTCTTTAAATAAAATATTAACTGAGCTACCTGTATTCACGAAGATCCTGGTCACGTCATAATTGGCGATGGTGGCTTGAATCACCAAAGCATCATCATGCGAAATAGAAACTCCTCGCAGGTCCTCGGGGCCGAAGTTTATTGAGGGTCTTTCGACACACCTTTGGCTGGTATTCACCTCCATATTTTCCAGCCGCCTCCCGTGAGTCTTCCTGGCTCGGTTCAAATCTCCATCTATAGTCCCACCGGTGATCATGTTGATGGTGTCGCAGTATGGAGTGTTGGAGAGGTGTTGCGGCGATTCTGACCGAGGAGCTAGTTTGCCTGGGGAAACCTCTCCGACCCTTGGGGGAGCTTGGACCCGTCTTTAGTGCTCAGGTGAGGGTCGGCGAGCCCGCCTTGCTGGGTTTCGCCGAGTGTGATTTTACGGTTCCAGTCTTGCTTCTATCTGTGGGAACCGTGGTGAGGTATTGAAGTTTTGATGTTGCTCCCTCATTACCTGCCTAATTTCTTCGGCCAGGGTACAACACTCTCGGGTCGAGTGGTCATATACTTGGTGGAAGGCACAGAAAGGGATGTGCTGATTCGGCAGCATTGACGGTTGAGTGGCCTCCTGCACGGTGTGAAATACTCTGTCTTTAGCTAGCCGTGGAGGGTAGGCAGGAGGAGCTCTGGGAGGGTGAGTTAAGGTCGTTCAAAGGGCCTTCCTACTCGGCTTTTGGGGCTGAGGTGGGCTAGATCCCCCTACTCCTTGTTGTTCATCGGTTGCCTTCTCGACCTCTTCTAGGTTGATATAAGTCTCTGCTCTTCCTAGCAAAGCCTCGAAGTTGGGCGGGAGTCTCTTCATCAAGAACTTCAAGAAAACCCCCCTTATTACCCCCTGAGAGAAAGCACTGACTACCGTCTCGGGCGAGGCACCCGAGACGTCTACGACCACTCGGTTAAATCGGTGTATGTAATCCCTTAAGGATTCCTGACGCCTTTGTTTTATAGTCATGAGATATTGGGCAGTGTGGCGGTACCTTTTGCTACTAACGAAATGCTGGAGGAAGAGAACAGAGAGCTCGTGGAAAGAACTGATAGGTCCTTCAAGAAGTCGATCAAACCATCTTTGTACGGAGCTTATTAAGTTGAGAGAGAAAACCTTGCATTTGGCTCCATCAGAATAATTATGCAACAGGACAGCCTTCTTAAATCTTCCCAAATGGTCTTTCGGGTCGGTCGAGTCGCTATATTCTCCTACAGATAGCGGCTTGAAGGATTTGGGCATCCTCTCGGCTATGATGCCAGGAGAGAGAGGGGAGTCGGCGCTGACTAATGGAGTCTTTCCTTTCTTGGGGTCCCTTTCCTATGTTGTGTAAGAGGATACCTCTTCAGAAGACTCCTACAGAGACACTGTTGAGGATGACTCGGTTGGCAATGAGACTATTGGAGCTATCTTCGGAGGGGCTGGAGTTGAAGGGATAGATGTTGGTGTTGGACCTTGAACCGAGCTAGGGGATGTCTGCATAGGAGTAGGACCTCCGGGGAAATGCTCGCGTATGACATCCTCCATGGTAGTTTTGACAAGGACGATGATGCTTTCCCTGGTCATACTTCCTTTGGTGGAGTTACGGTTGTCGAAGTTCGCTCCTTGGTCTCCCATCCTTGTCTCAGGCGTACTTACTGATTTCCCATATACAACGTCAATTATGTTGTCGCTGAGACTGGGATGCTGAGGTGTCCAGTGGTGAAGTCGGCGAAGGATCAGTGACTCGGACAGAAGGATGACTGACACGGCGGGAAAGCTAAAACAGAGGAGTTGGTGTGTTGGACGTGAATCGAATGACGCACAACGGCCGAATGACATATCCTACAGGGAAAAAGCAGTTAAGGGCGCCGAGAGAAATCTCAGCAAGGCCTCTCCGATGTTCAAGGCATGATTCAGTAGGAAAAAGAGGTAAAATAAATGGAGAAAGCTTGGAAGATGTGAACCTCTCTTATCCCCCTCATTGTGCCTATATATAAGCAAGTGTCTTCCTGCCGAGAGGTATGATAGGCAGTATGGCTTCATGATGTAATCATGTCTGCTCTTAGAGATAACAAGGATCATCACCCTCATAAATGCCGACGTCGCATGGGTTGTAATTAATGCTCATCGTGCAGTTGATGGGAGACGATCCCTCATTAATGAGGTGGACAGACTTCTGAAGGCCAGTATGGGCACCTGTTCTCTTATCGGGTAGGACCTCTGACAGGGGCTGCCTTACTGACCATCTGAACATGAATACCCGCCGCGTCACATAACTTGCTGAGATAGAGCATATTTTGGAAGACCATACAGTCGAAATGGCGTACAACTGTCGAGATGAAGAATAATGACCGAGACGCGGGGCGTCTGGAATACCATATAACCGCGATGAAGAATGATGTCCGAGATATGGGGCGTCTGGAATATCATACGATCGAGATGACCCCTTCATTCGATTCGAACATGCGAGCTGGTGTATTCTTGTCTTTCGGGGAGATCGAGATATGATGACTTTGAATGTCAGTTGTTATTATCGTACGGATGATTACAGGGTAGTTTCATCCGGTATCAATATGTAATACACAAGTTTGAAAATTGTAATTATACTATTAAAATACTATGAAAGTTGACATTTGGATTGTAACGATATACATGATAACATCCACATTCCATCGCAATAATAATATGCATTATGATGCCTCTGGAGTATGGTGCATGGCAGAGCAGCAAGGTAACTTGTCATGAAGTAAGAGTTCGACTCCTTCCGGATACCACTCTTTAGAATTTTTCAAATTTGAGCATTCGAAGGATCTGAACTATTTGCACTGTTGGGTCACTCACTGATCTCGTCTGTGTTATTCAAATTTATCTTGATGATTGATGAAAAAATTTCTATGAAATCGGATCATCTATCTCAAGAATAGTAAGTCAAAAATTTGAACGCATGTTATAAAAAAAAAATGCATCACAATGCAATGACATAATAACATCTATACAACATACAACCAATTTTTTGTACTTTCAAATCTTTTTAGCTACTGAAGGTCTTAAAGGCCCCACGAGTTCGAACGTAATCACAACATACAATCTATACAACATACAATCACATTAAAATGATCATAGTTATGTAAGTGAAATAACAAATGAGATGAAGTGTATAAATATATAGAGAGAGAGAGAGCGCCTTGGTCTTTGGCTTGTGGCTAGTCGTATAAAATGCTATTGCTAGATTTGGATAGTTAAAAATTTAGACCCTAGTTGACTAAATTTGTTTATTGAATCATGCTAATTATTTGATTGGATTGTTAAGTAATCGACTCCAATAGGGATACGACTCGTATTCACTCTCAACCTATGAAATGAATTTACCCTTTACTTTTTGAATGCCTAAACATTCAAAGAGAATTTGTTGATATAAATTGTGGAAAATAGAGAGAATGAAAAATCAAGGGGAGAAAATTTTCACCAAGAATTTATAAAAATGATTCGTCAATTTACCAAACAGCACAGTTGAAGTTTGGAATTGCCCAAAAAGCACTTCATATTTTCATATTTATCAAATAGCGCACTTAATTCTCATTTTATCCCTCCCGCCAAATAGACCTACAGCACAGTGAAATTTCCGAACGTGATGCTGGAATTTGTAATTCCAGTACTACAGTTGTATTGTAATCCCAGTATCACCACCGTGGTGCTGGGATTGTAAATCCCAGCACCACTGTAGTGCTGGAATTGTAATTTTCAGCACCACAGTGGTGGTGCTGAGATTGCACCACCACTGTGGTGCTGAAAATTGAAATTCCAGCACCACAGTGGTGGTGCTGGAATTGCACCACCACTGTGGTGCTGGGAATTCAAATCTCAGCACCACAGTGATGCTGAGATTTGCAATTCCAACACCACAGTGGTGGTGCTCGGATTGCACCGCCACTGTGGTACTGGGAATTCAAATTCTAGCACCACAGTGGTACAGATCTGTTTGGTGGGAGAGGTAAAATGAGAATTAAGTGCGCTATTTGAAATATATGAAAGTATAGGGTACTTTTTGAACAATTCTAAACTTCAACCGCACTGTTTGGTAAATCGTCGAAAATGATTTCTTAAGGGGGAGAGCTATTTTTTTTTCTAGTAATAAAAATCACTTTCAAATGAAACTTAGAATTAGGAAGGAAATTCTAATTTGGAGAAAAAGTATCAAGATTGATAAATTGAGGTATCTAAGGGAGCCAAAGTTAAAGATTAAATTTTTGGCCTAGAAAAAATGATTATGTGGGATATTTCAAGTTATTTTTCATCGATAAGTGATATGCAAATTCAAGGCTCATTTTATGTCTAAGCAAGTGGTATTAGTATCCACATATGGTATGAGAAACAAATCGATAATTTATCAAAGAGCGCACTTCAAATTTAAAATTGTTCAAACACAGTCTCATAATTTTATATTTACCAAAACACACATTTCATTCTTTTTTTACCCCTCTCACCAAACAAATATATAATTAATAGTGAGATTTTGCATACATCCGAGCAACAATCGAAAATCTCGAGTCATCCAAACGTCACTTGATATCGTACGTGATGCTGAAAATTTAAATTCAAGCACCACTATGTTCCTGATAATAAAATTTCCAGTACCATTTTTTTTTGTCAATTTGATATTGTACGTGGTACTAGAAATTTAAATCTCAGCACCACTATGTTCCTGGTAATATAATTCCCAATATCACTTTTTTTTCGGTCAGCTTGATATTGTACGTAGTGTTGAGAATTTAAATTTCAGCACCACTATGTTCTTGGTAATATAATTTTCAGCACCATCTTTTTTCGGTCAGCTTATATTGTACATGGTACTGGAAATTTAAATCCCAACATCACTATGTTCCTGGTAATATAATTTCCAACATTATCTTTTTTTCAGTCAGCTTGATATTGTACGTGATACTGAAAATTTAAATCTTAGCACCACTATATTCCTGGTAATATGATTCCCAACACCATCTTTTGTCTCGGTCAGTTTGAAATTGTACGTGATGCTGAGAATTTAAATCCTAGAACCACTATATTCTTGGAAATATAATTCCCAAGGCCACCTTTTTTCTCGGCCAACCTGATATTATATGGTGTTGGGATTTTGAATCTCAGGACCACTGTATTCCTGGGAATATAATTCCCAACACCACCTTTTTTCTCGGACAGTTTGAAATTGGACGCGTTGCTAGAAATTTAAATCTCAGGATCATTGTATTCCTGAGATTTAAACCCTATGACCACTGTGTTCCTAGGAATATAATTCTCAGCACCATCTTTTTTCTCGCCAGCTTGAATTTATACGTGGCACGCGGCCAAAACTGAGAGGTAGGAGGATCAGAACTAAGTTTCCTCGACAAATCAATAATTCATGTTGTAAAATCTTTCAGTCTATGTCAAGATTTCAGAAATTGAACTCCTTTAGATCCATCGATGAGTTTCGGTCAAAATCTATTGATCGTCCTACTCACCTCTTCTTCTATCCAATCCAAGTCAATTAGATTTGGGAAGCGCCCCTCTGTGTATCCGTGTCTAAAATTTCTGATAATCTATATTTTATTAGGTGTCCACAGCTATATATTAAAAATTAAGCCTCATGTCATGTGGTGTTGGGAATTAAAATCTCAGGACTACTGTATTGTTGGGAATATAATTTTCAGCACCACCTTTTGGATGGTTCGAGATTTCCAATTGTGGCTCGGATGCATGTAATATCTAAGTATTAAATCCACGTTTGACGGAAGGAATAAAAAAAGAATGAAGTGCACCCTTTGATAAATATGAAACCATAAGACGTGTTTGAGCAATTCAAAACTTGAGATACGCCTTTTAATAAATTATCAGAAATAATTCAAGGTTGAACTTCTTGTACATCTAGGTGATTCTTAATCCTTATTCACAGTAGTTAGGAATTTTACAAGAAATAATTAGGAGCTAGCGAAAAAGATTGTTGGTATAATCTTCATTGACTACGTAAGAGTTTCTTAGTCTTGGGAGGAGAAGTGTCTTTTAAGGGGGAGAAACACTTTGAAAGAGCACAAATTATCCAAAGTTGAGAAGATGTTTCCTTTTGAGGGGGAGAAGGACCTTCCCAAGGAGAAGGAAATTGAATTGAAAAGAAAATTGGAATAAGAGGGATGTTCCTGACATGATCACCCCTGACGTCAGTCAGCCGCCTCACACGCGATGATGAAGTCGAGTGGGTAGGACTATGACAACTGTGCATTCTGTCATCACTGCTCCTGAGTGACCGAGTGGACAGGATGCTGTCGGAGTACACTTATCTTCCTGCCCCAAACAGAGTGGGGGAGTAAAGCTCTCATCTCCCAGTGTCGTAGACCAGAGGAGGGATCCCTGCCCCGCTACCACGTTGCCTCATCGCTACCCATGAGCGGACCAGCGGAGCCTGACAGAGCTACTGCACACACCCTCCTGATGTACCACTAACCCATGAGTGACAGTGTGTGCAGACCATGTAATTGGCTGCGGGCTCCACTGCAAAGGAACCCCGTCCAGCTAGCATGCAATCATGCAAGATGGTGCATGACACTAAAGCATGTAATACCAACTAAAATATGTATCTGAATAATATGCATAACAAATAGATACATATCAATGATCCAAGTAAAACAAGGAAGGTATAACTATAAACTGATCAAATGCATGTATCAAGTAGGCACAATAACATACATGACAAATAAACATGAAAATTATTGCAAGTTATAACTAACTAGCGTATCAACATGACTATATCTAAAAGATAAGTCAAAATACCCACCTGATAAAATGCTCGAGAAAACAACGAAATCGTCGCGCCCGTGAACCTGCCTCGTGACCGAAACCTGCATAAAACATAACTATTGTTAAGCACAAAAATGCAATCTACTGTCAAATCGAATCTAAAGCCGATTTCGTACATAAACCAATTAACCCAAATCAACTTCCAATTTCACTAATTTATCTAACCCTTTCACAATCGGCCAAAACCCCACATCACAGAAAATCCGCACAAAACTCCAACACCTAACCGTGCACAGCCGACATCACCCAAATGGACCCTCACAGCCCTCTCAACCGGCAACATTCTAAACTCACAGCCGACAACCCCAAATCAGTCCATTTACAGCCGTTTACATCCCTAAACGGAAACTCACAGCCAACCCCATCGACGGTAAACTCCAATCTCAGCCAACTCCATAGCCTAGTACAAAACCACTCTTCACTATCCCCCACAATCAAACACTCCGACCATCACCAAATCCAATCTGCTCACCGCACAAGACACAACACAACAGATTCCCATCAGTTCCTCTCCTCACAACACCGGTCGACCAAGTTCCGTCCAACCGTTGAAACCTCCACCGGTAGCAAACCCTCCATATAGAACACATCCAATTCAACCAAATCGCAGCCCTTCACACCGAACACAGTCGGCCAAAAAGAATCCCTAACTCACAGTCGTCCAAGATAGGAAAAGGAACAGCTCTTACCTACTTTGGCGACGCTGTGTGGCTGGCGATCGTAGACCAACCGCAACGGCGAGATGAGCAGCGGAAGGCAAGCATATGTCGACGCTTGCGGAGGGACGGCCGACCGCAGGGACTCGGGCGGCTACGGACGCGAGGAAGAGAAGTCGGCGGTCCTGTGGCTGCAGGCGCGGGGGAAGAAACGGTGGCTTCGGGTGCGAGGGGAAGAAGCGGTGGCTTCAGGCGCGAGGGGAAGAAGTGGTGGCAGCGGTTCGAAGGCTACGAACACGAGAAAGGGGAAGGGCTCGGGAAAAAGGGGCGCTGCGGCGAGAAAGAGGTTTCGCGAAGGAAACCGCCGTGAGGGGAATCGCGGAGAAAGTCGTGAGAGGAAAAAGGGCGTCGAGGCGCGGCGGGGAAAAGAAAAGGAGAAATCTAGGTTTTCTATTTAGGTTAATACCATCTATTAACCCCCTTAAATAGATTCCACCAAAGCATATTTATTTTATCCCCATAATTATCTCGTACAAGCCCCGTTTAAACCCAAAAAAATTTCTAAAATTTCCTAAAAATTCTGAAAAATTTCCAGGATTATTTTTCTTAATTTTTTGGCCATTTAATTTAGTATTTTAAATTTTCCGTATTTAACATTCCCCCCACTAATAAAAATTTGGTCCATAAATTTCCTACTCAGATGCATAACGAGTAAGAAATTACCACAAGTACTAAAAAAAATATCTCACGTACCTTAAGTAAATAGGTGGGGATATTGAGCTCTGATCTTTTCCTCAAGTTCCCAAGTAACCTCCTCATCGGTGTGGTGACTCCACCCGACCTTGACAAGTCGCACAATCTTGTTCCACAACTGTCGTTCCTTGTGATCCAGAATTCGTACCAGAACCTCTACGTAAGTAGCATCAGGTTGAATGGAACCTGACACATCTGACAGAACATGTGTAGAGTCTGGCACATACTTCCTCAGCATGGACACATGGAACACATCATGAATACTCGCTAAAGATGGTGGTAGCGCTAGACGGTAAGTGACTGCTCCGATCCTCTCCAAAATCTCAAACGGGCCAATGTATCTAGGAGCTAGCTTACCACGGAGGTCAAATCTCTTCACCCCCTTTCGTGGGTGAGACTCGAAGGAATACATGATCATCAATAGAGAACTCCAGAGGTCTCCGTCTCCGATCTGCATAACTCTTCTGGCAATCATGCGCCTTTGTCATCCTACGTCTGATAGTACGGACCAACTTTGTCTCATGCTGAGCTCTCTGGGGTCCTAGCAACTGGGCCTCCCCAACCTCCTCCCAGAGGGTGGGTGTACGACACTGTCTACCATACAATGCTTCAAACGGGGCCATTTGGATAGTCGAATGATAGCTGTTATTGTAAGCGACTTCTACTAACGGCAAGTGGTCCTCCCAGTTGCCCCCGAAATCTATAACACAGGACCTCAGCAAATCCTCTAGTGTCTGAATGGTCCGCTCAGACTGTCCATCTGTCTACGGATGAAATGCAGTACTAAAACGAAGTTGCGTGCCTAAGGCCTACTACAAACTCTGCCAGAACCGGGACGTGAACCGGGGATCTCTATCTGATATAATGCTCAAAGGAACACCATGCAATCTGATGATCTCCCGACAATATAACTCTGTCAAACGATCCAGAGAGTCGGTCTTCCGAATCGCTAAGAAGTGCGCAGATTTGGTTAGTCGGTCAACGACTACCCAAATCATGTTATGGCCTTGACGTGTCCTAGGCAGACCCACCACAAAATCCATGGTAATGTGATCCCACTTCCACTCAGGAATAGGAATCCTCTAAAGTAATCTGACTAGTCTCTGGTGCTCAACCTTTACCTGCTGACAAACCAGACATCTAGCTACGAAATCTACTATGTCTTTCTTCATGTCGTTCCATCAATACAAACACTTTAAATCTCGATACATACGGGTTCCGCCTGGGTGGATCGCAAATCGAGAGCGATGAGCCTCCTGAAGTACCTCCTCCATGACCGGGTGAGACTGAGGTACGCATAATCTGCCCCGGAAATAAATTATACCTTCATCATCTCGGGTGAACTCAGTCTACTGTCCAGAAATTATCTGGCTGCCAATAAACTGCAAGTGTTGATCACTGGTCTGAGCTTCTCGGACTCTCATCCAGATAGATGATTGAGCAACCATGGTAACCAGAACGCCCTGCTCTGTCGATCCCTGCTTCTCAAGGCCCAACTCGGAGAAACCCTAAATCAAATCCATGACTAAAACTCGGTAGGAAGCTAAAGTCCCTTGGGACTTCCGGCTAAGTGCATCAGCAACCACATTGGCTTTCCCTGGGTGGTAGCTAATGGTACAGTCATAATCCTTCAGGAACTTCATCCATCTCCTCTATCGGAGATTGAGTTCCTTCTGCGTAAATAGATATTTGAGACTCTTATGATCAGTGAGAATCTCAAACGTAATACCATACAGATGATGCCTCCAAATCCTCAAGGCAAAGATAATAGCGGCTAACTCTAGATCATGAACTGGGTAGTTTTTCTCATGCTCCTTTAGCTGGCGAGAAGCATAAGAGACCACCCTACTATGTTACATCAGTACTGCACCTAAACCCTGGAGAGATGCATCGGTATAAAGGACGAAACCGTCGTCCCCTGATGACAATACCAGAATCGGTGCTGACACCAGTCTCTTCTTCAACTCCCGGAAACTAGTCTCGCACACCTCTGTCCACGTGAACTTCACGCCCTTCCTAGTAAGGCATGTCAACGGCATAGCAATGCTCGAAAAACCCTCAATGAACCGTCTGTAATAATCGGCCAAGCCTAAGAAACTGCGAACCTCCTGAACTGATTTCGGCTGCTCCCAACTAGTGACAGCCTCGATCTTCTGGGGGTCAATTGAAATGCCTCTACTAGAAACCACATGTCCTAGAAAACCGACTGAGGGTAACCAGAACGTGCACTTATTGAACTTCACATATAGTCGCTTCTGTCGGAGCCTATCCAAAACAAGGCGAAGATGCTGCGCGTGTTCCTCTTCAGAATGAGAATAGACCATAATATCATCAATAAAGACAATGACGAACCGATCTAGGAAATCCATAAATTTATGGTTCATCAAATCCATGAATACCGCTGGAGCATTGGTAAGCCCAAATGGCATTACCAAAAACTCATAGTGTCCATATCTGGTACGGAACGTTGTCTTCTGAATGTCTGAGTCTCTAACCCTTAGTTGATGATATCCGGACCGTAGATCAATCTTAGAATATACTGATGTACCTCTGAGCTGATCAAACAAGTCCTCAATACGTGGCAGGAGATATTTATTCTTGATAGTGACGGCGTTCAACTGCCTGTAGTCGATGCACAATCTCATCGAACCGTCTTTCTTCTTTATGAAGAGAATCGGAGAACCCCAAGGAGATACGCTAGGGCGAATAAAACCTCTGTCCAAAAGCTCCTGGAGCTGAACTTTTAACTCGTCCAACTCTCTCGGGGTCATACGATAAGGATCTTTCGACACCGGCGATGTCCCAGGAATTAACTCAATCGTGAACTCCACTTGCCTTTTGGGAGGCAAGCCTGGTAACTCCTCTGGAAAGACATCCGGAAATTCTCGGACAATAGGAATGTCAGCGATCTGAGAGTCACCACTGTCTTCTACATTGATCATAGATAATAGAAAACCCTGGCAACCGTGCAATAAAAGCTTCTGTGCCTGAATCGCATGAATGGTCGATATGTCGTCGTCCCGGATGCCAGTGAAATCCCACGAGGGTTGGTTCGGAGGTCAGAAAGTGACCACCCTCGTCTAGCAATCAACTGTGGCATGATATGCTGACAGTCAATCCATACCAAGGATAATGTCGAACTCGACCATGTCCAGTACCAATAAATCTACGGTAAGTATGATGTTACCAAAATCTAAGGGATAACCTTGGACCTCCTGGGTAACGTCCAACGTATCACCATACGGTAGGGAGACGATTAATCGCTGTGATCTAATAGTAGGTAGTCTACCAATCTCTCTCATAAATACACGAGAAATAAATGAATGTGAACTGCCAATATCAATTAGCATAATAGCTGAAAATGCATAAAGTGAAACCGTACCGTAGAAAACAGATTTGTTGGCTCGCTGCGCATCCTCTCTAGTAATCGCATGAATCCGCCCAGTCTCCGGTGGAGGTGGAGGTGGTAGCACTGCCAGAGGTGGCTGTGCAGGCTGATAGAATGATAAGGCGATGAGTTGAGTATGATGCATGCATCTGATGCATGCACCGTAGCTGGTGATCAGTCTGAACGATGCGGGAGTTGCTGATCTTGAATCGATGGCGATCTGCTGCAGTCTTGTGCGATGGTCAGAGCTGCATCGATCTGCGGTCTTGAAATAGAACCTGTGACACCGTCACGTACTCTTGTCCATGCATGCCGTATCACGACTCCTGTCATCCTCTGTTTGGCGTTCTGAAGGTTTGGTTGCCCCCTCGGTCCTCCTGGATGGAAACCCCGGAAGCCACATGTTGAGCCTTCAACGAACAATCTCGGCTCAGGTGTCCAAGCAGTTTGCAATAATAGCAAACTGACTGTCCCAATGTGTAGGCTGAGACGGTATGCTCTCTCGATCCACAACGAGTACAGTAAGTGTCACTAGTGGGCGGCCTTCGACTCTGCTGAGAAGACCGGGAGGGTCCAGCTGAAGATCGTCCTGACTTTTGAGGTCGGCTAGATTCCCCAGAGTGACTCTGACTCGACTGATTGCGGCCACTTTGCTCATCCCTGATGCTGTGGGCTGCCTGTGTTTCGTTCATTCCTCTTAGCCAACTCAATCAACAAAGCTCTATCCAATGCCTCACGGTAGGAAGAACTGCCAAATCCTGCCATCTTGACCTGAAGATGTCCTTCTAGTCCCTGAACAAATTGAATCATGCGTGACCTGTCCTCAGCGACTAACTCTGGACAAAACCTGGCTAACCGATTAAATTTTGCATTATACTCCATCACTAAGCGATTATTCTGTCGAAGACTCAGAAAATCCTGACTGCGCATCATCTGATATGATCGTGGGAAGTACTGACTCTCAAAGGCCTCTCTGAATCTCCCCCAGGTAATCTGCTGCTCGTCGATAATCGAGCGTTGCGTGTCCCACAAGACCTCGGCCTCGCCTCGTAAATGGAAGGCCGCCAACTCTGCCTTCTCCCACTCGGAGCAGACCATATAGAAGAAAGTATGCTCCATAGTCTTGATCCAAGACTGAGTCACGCTCGGATCAGTCTCTCCGCTGAATAAGGTGAATCGTCTTTTCATCGACTTTGCTAAATCGGGAATCCGAGCTCGTGTCGCAGCCACATCAGTAAGATGAGTAGGAGCCATCGCAGGAGCTGGCGAAACAACTATAGATGGTGTCGCTGCATGAGCAGAGGCAGATACGGAGTGAGGGTCGTCCGACACCACTGATGGGGCTGTTGGGTCCACAGTAGCAGGCCCTACCGGCGGGGGTGTCTGGTGTGTAGCAGCAGGATCTCCTACTGGTACATCGGATACCCCAAAAGTGGGTATCTCTGGAGGAGGAACCGTCGAGGACTGAGGATCCACGACTCCCGCAGCACCATGTGGAATCTGACCCTGATCAACATGCTCACCCTCAGTAGATCTTTCTGGCAACTCCGTCGCCAAAGATCTCAAGGTCCTCTGGCATGGCCGCCCCGCACCACGTCTTGGCGCAGGAGCACGCCCATCTTGTCTCATATCTGTTACATTATTACAAATGTTACTACAAGTAAAAACATATAAAATTAATCATCATACCTATTTTACCGCCAGGCGAGTTCCCGTCGCCGCCAAATCCCCAAATTAACCTTGTCAATATTACCTCAAATTTCCGAAACATAAAAATCGTCGAAAATCCATACCAATCCAAAATTTCCAGATCGACTCGCTAAAACTTGCCAAACGTGGCGAACTCCGAAAAATCTAAAAACCCCTATGAACTCGAAAACCTAGCTCTGATACCAAATAAATTGTCACGCCCCGGGGGGAAAGTCCCCGCCAGATAAAAATCTGACAGCATCTCCCCTGTACGGGTGACAATACCAATCTTGCATACAAGGCCTACACGACCACTATACATCAGTCAATACGACCGAAAACAAACTACACACGCAGGTCATAAATAGGTCTCAGGCCAACAATCAAAATAAATAATCAAAAGTCTATCACATCTAGACTTACCCCTTCTGTCATCTGGGCAGGAATACACAACCAAATCCAATCGAATAAAAAAAATCCGAATAGAGGTCCATAAGGACATACCAAAACATCCACGAGTATATAAATCAAACACCAGTCCTAAACATATCTTCTAGACAATACCAAAACCATACATCTAATAACAAGAAAAACTATCACGACGAGGGGGTTTAGTAGCTGGACTCTCCTGGCCACTTTATCCTGAAATAGATATAAAACAAAAGGGTAAGTTCAATGAACTCAGCGGATAATAGTCGATATGCATAGTCAGATATAACTAACAATAATAATCATGCCAGTACAGTCTCATATATAGGATATGCAAGAAAGAAATACGAAAGGACTGTACTCACCTGAATCTCCTATCCTGATATAGGAGTATGTGTCATACTAGCATAAATAAAGTCGTCAGATCAAATACAAATATGAATCCTGTATGCATGGCAAACATATGCAACATCCAAGGCAGCAATCAAAATGCAGCAAACACAATACAAATGTCATCCATGCAAAATGCATGGATGGCAAATGACATGGTCACCCCTGACGCCAGTCAGCCGCCTCACACGCGATGGTGAAGCCGAGTGAGTAGGGTTATGACAACTGTGCACTCTGTCATCATTGCTCCTGAGTGACCGAGTGGACAGGATGCTGTCGGAGTACATCTATCCTCCTGCCCCAAACAGAATGGGGGAGCAAAGCTCTCATCTCCCGGTGTCGTAGACCAGAGGAGGGATCCAAACTCTAGGCAACGAAAGTTAGAGATGCAGTTTTAAAAGAAAGACGGAATAGAAATATTATAGGGTATATTTTTTAAAAAAAATTATAATAAAAAATATTGATAGATATATTTAGAAAATAGAGTGTATTCATTCTTGGAAGTGGAGGTGTGGATGGTGTGTTTTTTTTATGTTTGGCACACAAAAAAATTTCAATTGTTTATTGCGATCGAACACAATATTACTTTCAAATAACTACCGCACTGTACACGACGACATGCCCAAAGTTCTCGCTGAGAAAACTTCGACCGTGAAACCTCCTCGGCGCCCTCGTCGTCGTCGACATCCAGCCTGCTAAACTCTGAAACGGCCTCGGTGATCTCCTGCACCATGTCGACGATGACACCGCTAATCCCCATCAGCTGTTGCAGGTGAACTACCTCAGGCACATTACTGCGGAAGCGCAGTAGCAACTGATCATCGTTCATCAGCAAACCCAAACCCAAACCCAAACTCAAACCCAAAATAATTAAGGGAAAATTGGTCGAAATGATTAATGATTTCAGTTCTTCCTACTTCAGTTTTCCGTATGTGAAGATGACGCGAGATTGGCTTCATTCTTGCAATGGCTGCTGGATTCTTAAAGATGGCTTTGGCTTCGGACACTATCCCTTGCAAGTCATTTGCCAAGCTTAGCTTGATCGCCTCGTCCAATGAGTTTCTTCTGGGGTCTTTGTGGATCTGCTGCCCTTGAGGAAGAATACCTGCGCAAGTTATAAAGATACGAGACCTCTTATCATCAAGAATAATTATTTCTTAATTCTTCATGCAATGGACAAAATCGCGACTCAAAATCAATTACAGGGTAGTCATTTTGGAACTTGCGGATAAGCCGCACAGCATCAGGTTGAAAGCTAGAGAAGATGATCGTCGGCCTCTCTTTTGCGTGAGCATAAACAACCTGATGAACAGAGCATGGGGGAAATCGAGTAAAAGAATCAAATGGAGGAATAGCAGGAGGATGGTGCGATGCGTCTGAATTAATTACCTGCAAGATTGTCCGGAGGGTATGAGTTAGCTGCAACATTGAAGCAGAGCCGAGGATCGACGCCTTGAAACACCTCCGGCAAGGTGCAGAGCGGATCATTGGCTTGCACGTTCCAGTGAAGGATTCCGCCGTCGTTGGTCTTCCTGAACAACAGCTTCCCTTTCTGGAATGATGCGAAGTACATTCAGTTCGGCTACGTAAAATTTGGTCGTAAATATCGAAATTAAGATGCGATCTCAGCAGGACTGGCCTTTGAAGAATCCTTTTGCCATAAGAAAGGAACTCTTCTAAGCTGAGATCAGTGACGAGTTTATCAGAGGTCATTCCCTGGGGGCAAAATAAATGAAAGGCACATTAATTAGCTCGCCATAACAAGAACGAGAACAAGAAAAGAAATCAGGCACAGGAACAACAAAAATGGAAAGAATGACGTCTTACATTTTCTCGAGTTAGTATTAAATCGTCATGGAAGACGATGGGGCAGTCATCCTTGGTGACCTACAGAAATATTAACGGGGAACATGTCGAGACAACGACGTGTAGGATTCAATCGTCAGGGAACCAAGAAATCGAAAAGAACGCTGATCGGGAGATGGAGCAGGAGCAGGATTAAGGACGATCGGCATTAAGGCAGGTAGAAAGTGCATTGTGCACCTGAACGACGAACTTGCTGAAGTCGACGTACGGGAAAGCTCGGGGCCTCGCAGAAGGAGCGGAGCGAGTTCTCTTTGACCTCCTGAAATGGCGGATCCGGCGAAGTGAGCTCGTTCATTCCCTTCCCCCGGTGGCCGACCACGACCAGCTTCTCCGGCTTGCTCCTCCTCCACACCAGCCCTGCTTTTCACGTGTTAGCGCTTTGTGCGAAGCCATCCAATCCATACGCGCAGAGACGGTGGGGGAAGAGGAGGAGAAAGGGACGGTGGGGGGATGTCTGGGATTTGGTCAAAGATGGGGACGTCGGAGGCGAGCACGGCCTTGAGCGCCATGCATTGCAGCCGGGAGTGGAGGAGTAGTATGTTCCGATTTGGGGAAGGAGGAAGGGAGACTTGGAAGAGGGAATGCTCCCGGAATTCCTCCGCCCTGTTTGGATGGGGTGAAGGAAGGTTCGTCAATAGAAAGAAAAGGAAGGAAAGGGAAGAGAAGGAAAAGATAGGATTAAAATTTATATTTTAAAATGGAGAGTAAGAAAATTCACTTTTTTTCCAATGGATAAAAATATTTAGGGGGCGTTTAATTCGTAGAGAATTTTTTATTTTTTATTTTCATTCTCTCCTTTTTCAGAAAATAAAAAATGAGTTTTTTTTGTTTTTCAATTTTTCAAAAAACGCTTTTTTATTTTTTGAAAAACAAAAATGGAAACAAAAAACGATTATTTTTCATTTTCCAGTTTTCCAGAAAATACTCTTTTATTTTCTGAAAAATAGAGATGAAAAACACGAACCAAACATATTTTCTCGTTTTCGTACAAAATGAAAATAACAAACAAAAAAAAAAAGCATATATCAAATGCCTCCTAATGTCTTTTTTATTCTTTCTTTCTCTTCTCTCACTTCTTCTTCATCCAATTTAAAATTCTCCTTCTCTTACCTACCCTTTCCTCACTCCCTCTTAGACCTAGCCACGGTCCAGGTCCGGTCTGGGTCCGGGTCGAAATCGTCGGATTCGAGTTGATAAAATATCGACCCTTAATCGGCTCGCTCATGGCCGGTTACGATCCGGGTTTGTGGAACCACCGGTTTCGGTCCGGGTCCGGGTCGAGTCCGGGTCGTGTCCGGGTCCGATCCGGTCCGGGTCCGGGTTCAGATCCGATCCGGTTAATCGTCGTCTTAGTTAAATAAATAAAAAAATAAAAAATGATGTAAATAATTAAAATAAAAAAAATTACACAATTAAACTTATAAAAACTCTATCAAATATTTCATTATCTCAATACAAAATATATTACATCTTGGACTTAAATAAAAAAATCTATTACAATAAAAAAATCAAATACATTTCAGTCGTATTCGGTATTTCCTCCCGTCGTTGTAGTTTCGGATGTTCCTTCTGTTTCGTCTTGGTCTTCTTCGTCACTTTTAATATGTTGGGTTCGACTTGTAGCTTTTGACCAATCATTGAGTAAACATTGCGCTTCCAAATTTTTCGGCCTTAAGCTAGAACGTCTCTCGTCCAATGTATTTCCTCCGATACTAAAAGCTTGTTCCACTGCAACCGTTGAAACTGGACAAGCTAGAATTTCTTTTGTTATTATAGATAGATTGGAAATATTTGAGTTCTTTGCAACCACCATTTTAGAATGTCGAAGCTTTCTTCATCTGCATCACTAAAATCAAAAGAAGCGGTCAAATAATTCTCAAGTTCTTGACTGGAACTTGAGGATCCTCGTGGACGTTTAGTCCGTTGCCTTAATAACAATTGTGCTTTAGTGAGTTTAGAAGTAATAATACTAGTTGTAGTAGATTGATGTATTTCATGTCCAATAGTTTGTTCACCATATTTAATGTTATATTCATTATAAATATCATGTAAATGAGTTTTAATATTAAACAAAATCAAAGGAATATTAGGAACAGTTTCGGTAATAGGGTTTAAAGATTTATAATATAATGCTAACATATCTTGCAAATCATCTAATTTAAGTCTAGGATCTAAAACAAAAGCACATAAAAATATTTCAGGAATGTTTAAGAAATATTTTTCCCATTTTTCTTTCATTACATAAATACATTGAGATAAATAAGTATCATTTGATTGAATATGTTCATTAAAAATACATGCAATATTACAACAATGTGTTAAAACTAAATGTGAAGTTGGATAATAAACACCTGATAATTGGTCACTAGCATCACTAAAAACTTTTAAAATTTCACAAATACTAGTGCATATATTCCATTGATTTGAAAATAAATAAATATCACGTGATTGAACATGTTGATGAAAAAACATACATAATAAATCTTTGTATTCAAAAGTAGATAACAACAATTTATAAGTAGTATTTCAACGAGTTGGAACGTCACGTGCAAACCGTTTAGGCTTCATACCATTTATTTTACAAAATTTTCTCCATTCTTTCATAACTTGAGGATGTGTCCATAAATAATGAATTGCACTCCTAATTGGTTGAATATGTGATCCTAAATTTTTAAGTCCATCTTGAACACACAAATTTAAAATGTGATATGTACACCTAATATGAAAAAATCTTCCACCTATTGATGGTTTACATATATCAATAAGTTCACTAATACTAGAGGTATTTGCACTAGCATTATCAAAAGAAATTGAAAAAACTTTAAAAGTTAGACCATATTCTTCTAAAATAATAAAAATAAGTTGTGAAATATTTTGTGTCGTGTGTGTTTCGTTAAAACATCTATATGCTAGCAATCTTTTTTGAATGTCCCAATTATTATCAATCCAATGACAAGTAATACCCATATATGAACAACGCAACGATCACTCCAAATATCGGAACACAAAGAAACTTTACTGTTTAAACTAGAAAATTCTTTAATCAATTCTTGTTTTTGTTCTAAGACTAATTTTAAAAGTGTACGTTTTAGAGTATTTCTTGGGATACGTTTAATAGAAGGATTTGCACTTGTAGAAAGCCAATTTTCAAAAGATAATTTATCACTAAAAAGAAAATTGTTCAATTGCACAAAATTTAGCAGTTTCTTCTCTAAATCTAGTGTTGGAATGTATACTGAAAGCCTAGCTCTTTTGTATGAACATCTTTATTTTGAAATAAGAATCACATGATCATTGTTTGCATATTTTTATGATTATGCAAAATTGTCTAATATTTTACATTGTAGATAACATGGTGCTTGGTGTGGCACAGAAGATCATGTTATCAGTCCCTTATAGAATATAAGTAGAGGCTCACAACCAAGATGATTTTGGACAAACCATTGGCATGATTGTAGTGTAGCTTGGTATTGTTTTGTCTTGAACATAAAGTTACACTAGTACACTTAGGTGTATTGAGCAGGACCGACATAGAGGTGATTCAATTTGTTGCTGACTACATAATTGAATCGAACCTCGAATATTATGTTGTACATGCTCTTAATCCCGATATAATAACGGGCACATATACTTAATATTTATTTCTTTGATTTACCAGAGGGTGAGATTTCTATGGATTAAATCAATATGCTCGATAAGTTGGGAAATGATATTATTTACATGGCGTGCCGTTGATTATAGGAGGAATCAGTGTCCTATGTATTAGGTTGATGATGTCCCCTTGAGGAGCTCATAAGGTTCATCATGTAAACCCTGCAGGTTGACTTAGTCAACATGATGATAAGGTTGAGTGGTACTACTCAAGGAGTTAGATGTTAATTAATTGATGATCAGCAAATCAATTAATTGACGGACATTCGATATCTTAAACACGGGGAGATGGATGTACAAATAATATATGGAGCCCATATTAATTTATGGGAGTTGGTGAGGCAGTTCGATGATGATCCTCTAGTGGAATGGAACATCATTGATGGATCAAGTTTGTGTGGTTCCGATCCATCGGGTGGCCAAGACCCAACTCCTCCTCATGGTCCCTATCGTAGCCTAATATAAACCTCATAAAGTATAGATCAAATGATGGAAAACAAATCTCTAGATCCGACGGTTGGGATTAAATCCCTAGAATCGACGGTTGAGATTAAATCTCTAGATCCGACGGTTAGGATTAAAACCCTAGAACCGACGGTGGAGATTAAACCAAGGCCTAAACCTAACTCTATATATATATAGGCTGAAGGTGGGCGGCAAGGGTAATTGATCATGGATGGTTTAGGGGATTAGGGTTTGCTTCCTTTGGAGGCTAGGAACCCTAATTGGTTGAGAATATTTTGGGCGGCTAGGGTTTGGGAGATAGGCATGGGGCGGCAACAATTGGAAGAAGAGTTTCTTCTTCTTCCTAAAGCATGACCGGTCCCTTCCATCTACCTCTCTACCTTGGTTGGTCCACATTCTATTCTTCTATCCCCTCTTCCATGGTCGGCGCATAGTTGATGGAGTTGGATGGCTTGGGCGGCAAGAAACCCTAAGGAGGAAACCCTAATTAGGGTTTGGCTCCTTTTGGGTTGGGCGGCCAAAGTTTTGGAAGGAGGGTAGGCGGCATCTTGTGGAAGAGTTCTTCTTCTTCCTAGGAAAGGTGGCCGGTTTAGATCTCCTCCTTCCACCTTGGTTGGGCGGCAAGAAGACCTAAGGAGGAAACCCTAATTAGGGTTTGGCTCCTATGGTTGGGCGGCTAGGGTATGCAAGGAAGGTGGGCGGCAACTATAGGAGAGGAGCTCTTCCTCTTCCTAGGTTGTGGCCGACTCCTTCCTCTATTCCCTCCACCATGGCCAGCGCCCAACATATTCCCTTTCTCCTCTTCACTCCATCTTGGCCGCGCGACACCAAAACTAGGGTTTGTCCCTAGTTCGGTTCCTTGGTTGTTTCCATTATGTTCTCTCTATTCTTGGGGCCGGCGGCATCAATCTTTTGTGGATTGGTGGTTGGCTCAAGCAAGAAGGGAAAGAGAGTTCTTCTTTCTTTGGATTGAAGAAGATCTAGGAAGCTTCAACTTGTGGAGGATCTTCGCTCACACGAAGTCTACAAGGAGATTAGGACATACGATAGAAGATCAAGAGGTATAAAAGTTTTACAACTTTTATTATTGTTCTTTGCATGTTCTTATTGATATGCTAGCTTATGTTCTTTATGTTAGTATATGTTGATTATACTAGTTTACATTTGTATGTATTAGTATAATCATGGACCCCGAATAAGAAACACAAAACCGGCGATCCATCCGTCGTCTCTTCCGCGGCTAATCAACTAGAAGAGTTGTGTTGCTTGAACAACTAGTTTGTTTAAGCGACCACTCAAGTTGTTAGCACGACGACGAATTGGTTGTGCTAAGGAAACTCATCCCATCCGGATCAGTTTTCATTAGTGAAAATTTTAATCCGGGGATATGGGAGCGATAAGCATTCCGAGGAATAGCACGATTGCCAACATCTAGTTTCGTCAAATTTAAAGAGTTTAGATTCGTTACCCCAACCCGATTGAGAAGAGAATGTCGGAATTTGAGTTTGAGAACGATCAATACCAATTTCCACCGGATGATTTCTCTCCACATGTCGAGTAAGGGTTCCGTAACCTCCTCCTTGTTGAAATTTGTAACATTTCGAACAATATTTGCATTTTGCTTGCATATCACCGGAAGGGAGCGTTACTTTTTCGAAATGTTTGGTGAAGATATCGGATGCGGGGCGAGGCACTCGAGTTGGTCTTGTAGCCGTAGAACCCGCCATCGTACTGGATGTATTGCTCCTACTTTCTTGACTTTGATGATGATGACGTATTTGAAATTCATCACCGGAAATATCAAGATCATAGTCGGCGCCGATATCGAATGGAGGTGAATCGCTGTCTTGCTCGAACTCGGGCAGTGGTGGCATTATGCTCTTTCCCTTTCTGGCACCGGCCGCACCCTTACGACTTGATCCAGCTCCAGATATTTGTAAAAATATGACTTGAGAGTTGAGACTTGAAAGCAAATGAGGGAATGAGAATTAGAGAAGAGAAGCTGTAATTTGTGAAAAAATGAAAGGGAATAGAAGTGTATTTATAGGGAAAAAAAACATAAAAAAAAAATCCAATGGCCGACCCGGCCAGAGTCGGCCGATTGCGGCCGTCTGGTTACACTAACGCCACAAATCGTGGTCGTTGATCATCAACGGCCACGAAATCGTGGTCGTCGGTTTTTTTGCTTTAAAAAAAAAAAAAAGGTCGACCCGTCGGGTCCGGACCGGGCCGACCCGGCGGGTCCCCCGTTGCACCCCAACGGCCACAAAATCGTGGCCGTTGATCATCAACGGCCACGAAATCGTGGCCGTTAATTTTTTTTTTTAATCGCCGATTCATTTTTTTCCCGGTTCGATTTTTTAAAAAATCGGGTCCTCCACGGTCGTGGTCAACCTGCTGATTCGTTAAGCTAATCAACCGCTGACCACGGTCCAGTTTGACCCTGACCTTGAAAGTTTAAAAATTCCCTTCCCTCACCACCTCCGAAACATAATGTAAATCGTGGGGGATGTCGTGGAAAATTTTGTTTCCTTGTTGCCCATCAAAATCATGTAATTTTAACGCATTGCTACAAAGTTAGTAAGAGGCAATATAAAATTGACATTATGCTCCTTGTGATTTAGTGATGATTATGATTTCGATCGACGAAGATGCTAAAAATGAATAAATCATCTTTTGCACCCATATTAAATTGGCATTGCTTTATGGTCACGATACAATGGTAAAATGGGACATCTCATAGGTTAGCACGATTTGATCTTCTGCTAAAATAAGTTCGGATCTGAATTTTGAAAAAACTTAAACAGGTGACTCTAAGTCAAGTGTGGATCAAAAATTTATTTTTTCGGACGGAGTACATCTTCGACATTGTACCTATCTTATAAGGATAACACAACTACATTGTTGGACTTAGTTGTTGAGCCACAAACACTTTTCTTATCGTATTTTTGTCGAATCATAAATTTTTTTGTAAAAGTGTAACACTAGTTTATTTATTCCAAAGTCAATTAATAAGCATTTAGTATTTGTAGAACTCGAAATAAAGAATAAATTACACTAGTCGAGAGGTGTAATGACTCTCATTCGATTTAAATATGATACGAGGTTGCTAAGATATGAGTAAATCAGTGGGATGGCTAAAATTATTAATCAATTGAGAAAATAAATTTAATTATTAATTGTTTAGCAATACATGGTCAAAATTACTAAGTAATTTTTTTTTAATTAAAATACTTAAGGCGACTGATTATGAGAAAGCAGTTTTGCTTTGTTTTCCTTTATCAAGAAGTTTTGCCTCTCTATTTTCTTGATTTACTAAATATCCAACATCTAGTAAAAATTTTAATGTTGAGTGATTCTTCCAACTTCTAACCATCAAACATTTAATTTACTTTTAATATACTTCAATCAATCTTGATCTATTAAAATTTTCAATATTTAATGACCCTTCCCCTACTTGGACTTCTAACCATCAAGCATTTAATAATTTTTAATCTACTTGAACATCTTCAATTGCCAAGTATCAAGTATACTTTGACTTAGACTTCTCTATTTATTGCATCTGCACAATTGATAGACATAGCTCCTACGTATATGTATATGCACATTTTTATGTCTCCCGTGATTTATAGGGTCAGCTATAGGGCCACCCGGGCGATGGAATTTTTTAAAATAAGCGTGAACAGTAAATATATTAAGGAAATAAGTAAATTCTAAATTAATTACGAAAATAAATGAGAAGGGTTAATTACTGGGATTTAAATCCCAAATTATATTTTTTTTATTTAAAAAATTCATTGTCGGGATTTAAATCCTGACAGTGGATTAAGGATTTTTTTTTAAAAAAAATTATTTCGTATATTGTTGGGATTTTAAATCCCGACGATGTAATTTTTTTTGAATTTTTTATTTCGTTTTTTTTTTCATTTCCGGTTTTTTTTAATTATCAGAATTTAAATTTCAGATATATATTTTTAAATAATCGAGATTTAAAATAATTATATTATTTTTCATTGTTCGTAGCTCCTCGTCCATCGACCATCGCCCTCCCGTCAGTCAATCCTCATCCGGCCATCGATCAGTCGTCGATCGTCCGTCGCCGTCGTCGGTCGTTTATTTTTCATTGTCGGGATTTAAATTGCAGGAGCAATGGATTTTTTTTTCATTTTTTGATTGCGTTCATTGCATTATATTTTTTAATTGTCGGAATTTAAATTTCGAATATATTTTTTATTTTTTTTAATAATTGGAATTTAAAATAATTTGATCGCGTTATATTTTATTTTTCATTACGCCGCTGCCTCCCATCGACCGATCGTGCCGCTCATCGATCACCAATCACACTCGCCTATCGATCGTCGCCCGCAGATCGAGTAGCTGTGCTCACCCACCAGTTGATCGACTAGCCGTCACCCTCCCGTCGACGGGCTGTCGTTTGCCCATTGATCAGTCGGTCGATCGTCCCTCGTCAGCTGGATCATCAATCACTGCCCATCGATTGGCCGATCGTTGCCCCTTGACCGATCGATCAACCATCGTTGTTGGTCGATCGACCACCATCGGACAGGCAATGATCGCTCGTCGAGCAAGCGACGACCCATCAACGGGAGGGCGACGATCGACCAACTGGCAAGCAGACGATGGTCGATCGACTAGCAGGCGGGCGACGATCGACTGCATGTGGGCAATGGCTAGTCAGTCGGTTGTCGCCCGCCCGCGCCCGATTAATTTTAAATCCTAAACTAATAAAACACAATGTGATCAAATTATTTTAAATCCTAATTTTTTTAAAAATATATATATATTTAAAATTTAAATTCGGACAATTAAAAAAAATAATGCAATGAACACAATCAAAAATGAAAAAAAAATTATTGTTCTTGAAATTTAAATCCCGACAATGAAAAATAAATGGTCGACGACGATGACGACCGATTGACGATTGAACGATGGACGAACGACGACTAATTAATAGGAAGGTGATGGTCGACAGACGACGAGCTACGGACAATGAAAAATAAAATACAATGTAATATAATTATTTTAAATCTCGATTATTTAAAAATATATATCTGAAATTTAAATTCTGATAATTAAAAAAATCGAAAATGAAAAAAAAAACGAAATCAAAAATTTAAAAAAAAATTACATGGCCGAAATTTAAATCCCAACAATGTACGAAATAAAAAATTAAAAAAAAATCCTTAATCCACTGTCGAGATTTAAATCCCGGCCATGGAATTTTTAAATAAAAAAAAATAATCCAGGATTTAAATCCCGGTAATTAACTTTTCTCACATATTTTCGTAATTAATTTAGGATTTATTTATTTTCATAATATATTTAATGTTCATGCTTATTTTAAAAAATTCTCTTCACCTTTTGCCACAACAACAGTATGTACGCACATCTTAACATAAGTGCTAAACATTGGACACATTTTCAATCAATTATCAACAATTCAACGACTAACCACACTCCTCCTACGCCCAATAATCCCTTCGGCATAGTGTCTCTATGGGGATGACGTATTGATTAGGATAGGACAACACTTACAAAATGAATACGAATCGATTTCAAAGAAAGATCTGAAACTCCTCTCTAAACTCAAATGATCTTTTTCTATCTTGATCAATCGCATCAAGACTAAAAACTCCTGCGATTTATCTCATTCATAATGACCGTAAAATAATCCGATGAAAATCACTAGATTGACGATCGTAACCGAAATAATTCCTTCGGCATGGTCAACTAATGGACAAATATTAGCCCAACACAGCTCTTAATGATTGCATATATGGTTTACCACGGCACTAAGTTGGAGTGGAGAGGGAGAGTCATGTCCAAAAGCCATTTATAATTGTAGGTCTGAGGTCCTACCGATATAGGAGGGTTATGCAAAGAAGCAATGAGGAAGACCAACCGCAGCCTTGAAGAGGGCAAAGGGTTTGATTCTACACAAGCATGCTGAAGACCCAACGAAGAGAATGGTCAAAGCCCAAATCACATAAACTAGAAGTTCAAAGTCCATAAAAGAAATTTGGAATTTAATCAAAGGAAATCATCGTATTATTACATTTCAAAGATTTGTATTGAATTTTCTCCAAAAATGCGCCTTCTTCGGCACTACGAAAATTCAGAATTGGAACTCGCTGTTTGCATTTGCAAAATGAAATTCCCCAATGTCTAGATAAACACACGCTATAAGAAGTCCGTGCGAAGGCACTCTTCAAAAGCACCATCCATGTCACCATGTGCAAAATCTTCTTAAATAGGATACAAGCAGCTAGATTGATGAAATCTAAGGAACATCGATTTATAAATTTCTCCACCGGATACAAAAACTAAAGAAACTAATACAAGCATAAGTTCACCTTGTTTCTGTTTGATTATCTGGTGATTCTTTCAGTGTCTTCCCCACTAGATAGTCATCATCCCTCTCTCTACAGGACATGAACGCACATGCTGCGCATCTCAAGCAAAAAGTTCATGCAAGTCATCCTAACACAGATAAATCCTCATAGCCACTAAGATAACTTCAGCAAATGAGCCCCAACTTCTTTAGCAGAGAATCACCAGGTTACAACTTGAAAAAGTAACACTTCGTCATCCTGTATATATTGTGCTTAAGTTACATACACACAGCAGTTAATAAACGGCAGAAAATTTACTAGGAGTTTTCAGTGCTCTGCTCATTAGAATATTAAGAGTGAATCATGCATTTAATTTGTTGTCATAACTGTTAATAACTTATTTACCCATGCGCAACTGCAAAATTGGTCACTGATGAATCACTGTAGTATATGATTAGAAAGGCCCCCAATGCAAGAGAGAAGTTCAGTTTTATCTCTGAATTAATTCAGTGTAAGCAGCAATCAGCTTGCAATAGAATGTGAGATTAGAAGGGAGGTGCCATAATGCCATCAGAAGAACAAAACCAGAAATTTTGGGAGCCTGATAGCTTAAATCTATAGACAACTGGCTAGCTACCAAAGAGAGTTGAGATGTATGCTACTGATTACGCAAAACTGACTCATTCATCCAGTTTTTAAATCGTACATTGTAGCTTCTATAAATGAGAACAGGATTCATCCACAATCAAATATTCTAACTATGCGAATTGAAATTATAAGTAGAGGCTTAGAAGTTAATCTATGAGAAACATCATTCAGTTTATCCGTATAAACATAAAATAGAACTTGTTCTAGCAATAACTATTTTATGCTACCAATATGCTGCTAAGAGTTGCTTCTTGGTATCACAACCAAATCCAACAAATATTACCTGTAGAATAAGCTGAGAATGACAAGGCTCCAGCTCTTGACACGATGACAAAACTGATAACGTTATCAAGTTACCTCCAAAACAACTCACTGCTGTCACATCCCTTTTGAGCATAAATGAAGAAAATATATGTCAAGGAGATAACTCAATTAAATTCAATTTGTTGGCTGAAAATTCTTGTGAAACAGTCTTCTCCAATCTTTTAAGGAGAAGGCATGCATCAGAGGTAGAAATCCCTTGATTCATCTCAAGGACAACAGGGAGAGAAGAGCTTTTGTTCATCTCCAGAAGCATTGTGCCCTGTTCAAATAAAATATCTTTGAGAGAAGAATCTAACTCAATGGCAGAAGAAATTAAAAGATTTATAACCGAGGGTTAGTAAACTTGATGTATTGAGAATAAGCAAATGGATGGGGAAAAGATTCATGCTCAAGAACCATATTATGTCTTCTGTTCTACCATGTGACACCATCTACAGTGGATAGAGGAAATCGAAAATAAGAAATAAACAGGAACTGATAACAATGTTCAAATCTAGTGGTATTTTTTATGCAAGAAAAAAAATGCTTCGATCTCACAATGATAAGAACATTCTGCTGCTAGTCTATGAAAAATTTGTGTATGTTGATATCGTGAATGTGAATTTACTGTTGAAGTGAATGTTTATTTGCTAGCTTTAAGACAGGCTAGCAGGCTAGCTGATAGATTTATGTTTTGATGGTTGGGCTCAACCATGAGTTATGATGTATTTAAGTTGGCAAGCAAAAGTTTAAGTTGGTTTTAGTATTTGAAACGTGTGTTAATTTGTAGGCCGAAATTGAAACATCCTTGAAAGATTGCAGGAAGTTTCTTTACTGCCAGAAGAAATCCAAGATGTAGAAAGTATAGAGGGCTTGCAAGAGTTACTTATCAAAGGATCATAGAACGTGGAGTTAGAACGAGGATTTCAAACCACATAAATTTGTCAGTTATCATTGGTATTTCTTTTAGTTTTCAATTTCACAGCACCCCACAATGGTCATCTCACGTATTTACGTCCCAATAAGTGGTATCAAAGCTAGGAAGATCTTTGGACTAACTGTCAAGAGAGCATCAAGACAATGACCGAATTGAGCATGCACCCATTGAAGTTCAAAAGAAAATTCTATGTGGAAGCGAGGAGGCATTCTTCAAAACCAACCTTAATATGATGCTAATCATAAAAAATGGTTTTGAGATGCCTAGTGATATCGACCAAAATATTTTGAATGAGTTGATGGACAAAGAAACAAAGAGAGGAATACATGACAAATGGAAATGTAGAGTACCACCTACTTAGTGTGCTCCCCACAAACAAAATCAATTGAATTAGAGCATACGAGTCCAGAAAGGAATTGTGGGAGAGGCTAATAAAGTTGCGCAAAGGCACCATGAAGGCGAAGTGGAAAAATGAGACCTCTTATGATCACAAATAAACAAATTCAAGATAAAAAAAAAAAGGGGAAATAGCAGCAAAGTTTCATGCAAGATTCAAGGAGGTAGTCAACAGATTGACAAGCATCAAGGAAGCAATATCAAATCGGACATGATTCAAAGTGTCATCAATTCCTTCCCAAGAAAAGCCTAAATTGGTATCCTTAGTAGATTCATTTTACATGTCTAGGAAACTTGAAGTATGTAGCTTAGAAAGATTTTTTCTCTATTATGGAATTGCATGAAACAAAAATTGCAAGAACAGTAGAAAAGGCCTCAAAAAAGAAAAGATGTAGCTCTTGCAGCAAGCAAGCAAGAAGGGAAAGAAGTGTCAAACTCCACTAAAGTCATCAATTCCTTCTCAAGAAGGCCTAAATTGGTATCCATAGTAGATTCGTTTTACATATCTAGAGTTTAGAAAAAAAAATTCACTATTATGGAATTGCATGAAACAAGAATTGCAAGAACAGTAGAAAAGGCCTCAAAAAGAAAAGATGTAGTTCTTGCAGTAAGCAAGAAGAAGAAGTATCCAACTCCACCAAAGTCATCATCCGAATCTTCGTCCATGGATAACAATGAGTAGGAGGCCTACTTGGTAAGACAAGTACATAAAGCTTTTAAAAAACTAAACATTGGCAGAAGTGATGTAATGAAGAAACTAAGGAAGAGGAAAAGTAGAAGATCAATGAGTTGGTTCAATTGCCATAAAAAGTGCACAATTAAAATCAATGCCCAAAATAGAATGAGTAAGAAAACTAAAGGTTGAGGAAAAAACAAGAGGAACCTAAAGGGCCACTTGGAATGACAAGTCTTCTTCATCAGAGAAAGAAGTCAAACATAGGGCTAGAATTACCTTCATGGCAATCAATGATGGAGACTTAATCTCGTCTGAGGAAAAAGGAGATGGGAGCTCGAGTGAATGGGAAGATCAATCACATGAATCTGCTGACATGGTAAGTGAGGTAAAGAATAAAAGATTTCTCGATGCAATTTCTAGTTACTAGATCCTTAGATAAGGTTAAAACGAAAAATATGCATCTAAAGAAAATTTTGGAGGACAGATTAGAAAATGTTTCCCCTGGTCATAAATTGCATAGCTTAGAGGAAGAAAACAAGAGGCTAGGGAAAAAGTAGATACCCTAAGGATTGCCCTAGAAGAATTTACTATTGTTATGCTAGGGCATAACCTCTTGTGGGTGTTCAAATCCATCATTGCTCTTTAGAGTATCTTAGGGTAATCAAGCATAATGAATCTCAATCAAGATTTATTAAAATACATGGTTGACTTGATACTTAGCATGGGTAGAATTGCATGTTTACATAGTTATGCTAAGGATACCTTATTTTACAACTCACACAAAGACATAGGAAGAACTTGATTTTTGTATTAAGAAACTTAGACACCATTGACATAAGGTGATACTATTGGTTCACTATGTTTGAGGTATCTTGATGAACCATAGAAATATCAATATAGTGATCATTGACCAACTATGAAATGGACAATCGTATTTATAGTATACATTTAGTTCTAAGATTATACTTAGAAATTTGTTTTAAAAAAATACAATTTAATGTTTTGAAAACTTAGGGTTACTATCAAACCTAAAAATTCAAAACCAAGGCTTTGAACTAATATATCAAGAAGTTTTCAATTTTTTAAGTTTGGGTCAATTTCAAAAATTGAGTTTCATGAAAATTGATTTTGCTACGATAAATTGACTTGAAACATTGCAAAATTTTAAAAATTTTAAAAATTTGTGTATTTTCTTGACATTTTTGAATTTAGCATGAATGTGCAATACAGATTGTAGCAAACAAACTCAAGAGATCAATCGACTGGCACCGATCAGTCGATTGGAACCTCGTTGACACTTTCAGCTTGTTTCTTATCAAATAAACTTAGGGATTTCATCTAGATCCCTGATGAGATTAGGAATGCATGTTTATTGTGAATTTCATGATTTTTGATGGATTTCAACAATGAAAAATGCTCAGTGCAATCTTTTTGATGTGTATCAAAAGGGAAAAAGGAAGAGCTTTAAGTTAGAAACTCAAATTCATTTTCTCCTCTTGTTGATGAATTTGAATTGGAATTTGAAATTGAAATTTTGACTCCAGAAGGCACCTAGCTTAGGTGACAATTTTATTTTATGGTTTACCTAACTTAAACATATTGTTAAACATAAAAAAGAGAAATTGTTAGTGTAATCGAGCCCTAAGTGATTAGGATCAATCATAAGTTTTGATGTTTGAGCAAAGAGTTTACGTAATATATTTTATGTTTGATGTATATTTGGTTCATGCAAAACTTGGTAGTATACACGTGGAGACGATACCTAATAAGGCTTGAGGTTCGAAGACATTGGAGAAGGATGACATGGGATATTTGAGGAACCACAAGAGGAGCGTTGAAGTGCATCGAAATGTTACAATTTAGTGCACGCAAAGGACAAATGATGGAAAATGGCCTCGTGGTGCAAAAGCTACAAGGTAAACTCTTGCTAAGTTAAGAAAAATGTACCTAGGAGAGAGTGCATCTCAACTTAGGTTGACTTAACCATTAGGATGCTCATAGCCGATGATCTAATCAATTGAAGGGTGCCTTTAATTGACTGAAGAGTACCCTTCAATCGACTAAACAGTGCTTTCATCTTATTAAAGGTTGAGTCAACCAATGAATCGACTCAAAAATGAATCAACCTAAGAACAAAATGCTTAAATTTGGGGTTACGGTTGGAGTTAGTCAACTATTGAGTTGATCCAGTTGACAAATTTGCATCAATTGGACAGTCGGATCAAGTTGATCAATCGACAAACAAAATATTTGTTTGTCGATGAATTAACTTAGAGAGTCGACTGATCAAAGCATCCAATCTATTGAAGCTATTCTAAAAAAAAAGCTAAAAAGAACCGTCAATGAAAAAAAGTTGCACTACAACAAACAATAGTTGATCAAACGTCTACATAGTAGAACAGTAAAGTTTGCTTGAAGACATTGGAGGCCTATGTAGGGCTGAAGAGGAGCAATTAGAACCAATGTTAATTACTAAATTCTTCTGATTGTCTAAACTCATTGCAACCTCTTCTCTTCCCAATTGTAAGCCTAAATTGTAACATCCTTGAAAGCTTGTAACAAGTTAGTTTTCAATTCCATTGCATATAGTATTTTGCGCAAACATTGTAGGAATAATAATTGAAGTTATAATAGCTATTGACCCATCTCTAGCTTTCAGCCATCTCACACATTTGAGTCCCAACAAGTATCACTAAATTAGAAGCAAAATTGTTGATAAGCGGAAAGCAACTTTCAAGACACAGGATGGACTTTTTGAGTACGCTTCAAACTTTAATATACTCCTAATACCTTCAAGAGGAGAGGGTGATGAATTAAGTGATGAAATCCTTTATAGGAAATTCTTTATTGTCTACTTTAATGACGTCTGAATTATAATAAACCCACGATACTCACTTAGAACATATTCGTCTTGTCCTTGATACCTTTAGAATTGAATAGTCGTTGATCAATGTGAAGAGGTGCTCTTTCTTACAACCATAGCTCATCTTCCTTATGATTAATACCTTCGAAGAAAGCATTTCGATAAACTTAGAGAAAATCATGGTAATCAAAGATTAACCTAAACAACATATCCTTTAGGAGGCTTAAAAATTTTATGGCTTTGAGACCTTCTATAGGCACTTTAGTACCATCATGATACCTACAAATAATGCTTTAAGAAAGGGGATTTTTGATAGTCTAAATCCACCCTTGTTGCCTTTTAGGAGATTAAGTAAAGGATGAGTAGACATCCTACCCTTTGCAAACCTTTTGAGGTGCATCATCATACGTCTAGGTATGGATATAGGAAGTTAAGACGGGCATTCAGTTGTATTTTTTAGCAAAAAAACTAATGAAAACTGACAATTTTAATCGACCTGCAAAAAAAATTTTACAAGATCATTCAAGCCCTTAGCATTAGTGTTGTTATTGCCTCATGAATTTATCCTCACTTTGATCCCAAGACACTAAATTCTATTCAATCTCAGGAGAAGTTAACTGTTGTAGATGCTAGATGGGTCGAGTTCCTTCACAAACACACTTTTACTTAAAACATCCACCTATGCATTGAGTCACCTTCTTGCCACATTACACATTATAAGCACAGTTGGCAGGATTTGATCAATTTAAGAAAGAATATCCCTCTTATTCTCACTTTGGCCATCATGAGGTTATGATAAGAGACGATTACCTATTTAAGGCTATACATTTATACATTCTTGAGACTTAACAAGCAGCCCTTCCTTATTTGAGAAATACGTGTACGTGGTTTAATTGGACATTTTAAAAAGGATAACACAGTACTAAGAAATGCATTCTTAGTAAAGAGCATCACTCTTGTGTTGAATTGATTTTACTGTGACAAGATGTTGTCGCTCAAATTGTATCGCAATGTCGCATATGTTGCTACATAAGTCTTCAAATTTAGTCTATATAAATATCCTTGTCATCTTATGCAATATTCACTTTTAATAATAATACCCAACTTTATCTTGCGTGAGATTTTCCATCTGTGGAGGCAAGGATTTCTGCCACATGCTACATCAATATAACTTATGAAGAAAAGATAACTTGTCCAACAGAAACATTTTTTTTTTTAAAAGGTTGCATTGAAATCAGATAGAAGAGGAACTCCACAGGAGGTTGTCAATTGTTGATTAAAAGAGTTGCAAATTTACAGAATATGTAAAGCAAAAAGTATAAAACATGAGAAAATATCAAGTTCAAATTGTCGCGAAATAGAACTACCTCAAACTTGGCCAAGAAAAGCTGGAACTTTTTCATCGTCTCCCTCATATCAGCAACTATTCTCTTTTCTGTGGAAGAAAGGGCAGCAGTTACTTCTTCTGGAGAATGGCCTATGCCATTCTGCACAACCTGAGGAACAAAAGGAAAAATTCTACCACAAACGTTCAGCAATGAACAAAAAATTGAAAAAAAAAATACAATATCAATCAAAAGCAAGAAAAACTTACTTTGTGATCAATGAGGACCTCTGATATTAGACTTCCATCATCCACAAAAACACAGAGTTCATATCTACTCCTATCTTTGAATTGAAATCCTTTCACACCAGTCAAAAAACACTGCAAAAAATTAACAGTAATAGTTCAATCTATAAGTTAAAGAGAATTAACTGCTGACAAAGTATGTACTATAATTCAATAGGTAGGAACTTAGGAATAAGTGAGTCCATGTTAAATGACTCCGTCAAATTAACAGAAAACTACTATATCAGAATCTGTGAGCTAGACAAAGTGCTTCCATTCTTCCATTCACATAAAAAATTGAAGCATTTCCTCAATGCGCGTGACTATATTTATGCACAAAGTAAATTTGTCCATATAGGCTAGCAAGAAAGCATTTTCTCATAGCATGTTAGGATTCTGTCACAGCAGTCATCAGAAGTACTTCAAATATATTAATATTCCTTTTTTATTCTGGTGTTACAGTGTGGTCCTTCCATGAAAACAATCTTTCAACCGCTTTGCTTGTAGAAACAGCAGCAGATATTTTTTCAAGGACTATACTTGCAACAAATTAATACAAATGTTGCATTATGAAGCATGAAAAAACACATGATGACAGAATTCAAAGGAAAGAAAACAAACCTTGTTTAAAAAAAAAAAATCAAAGGACTTCAACAAAAAAAAATAATTAAACTAATGGATAGTCACAAGCTACTAATGTGGTTATAAAAAAGAATAAAAAGTGACCTTAATTCTCCCGTGAATCTGTGGAATCTTGTCTTTCTCTGTGGTCCATTTAGCAAATAAACAAGCCAGATATGTGAAAGGGATTGAATCCAAGCCACTTAGAATCAAGGGATATTCTATTTCAACTGCATCTTCCACATCTGAAGAATGGACATGCTCCATGACAGAGAGAGGATTAATGGTTGAATCAGACAGCATATCCAATCCGTTTCCATGGCAAGCAGACCCCTCAGTAATATTTTCTTCAATATGAGCAGAGTATTCTTCTCTCATAGAGATTCTGGCACTCTGAGCAGCAACTACTTCATTGCTGTGTCTCACAATACAGGAATCATCTTGAAATGTGGTATCCAGTTCAACAAATTCTGGGATTGTGGAGCGTGCAGTGACTGTCCGACAGCTAGCCAAATTGGCACCTACAAAGTGATTGCACATTACATAGAGAGAAACTTTGGATTGTGTTACCAGCATCCTAATTACAATCCACAAAATATTAGGTTGATAGGTGAAGCACTACACTGGGATACATTTGCCTTATGTGACAATGACATGTATAAATACTATGAGTAGGAATTGTTCGAGCATATAAGAAAAATTATAAGGAAACTTGTGCAACCAATTTGAGAAGCCAAGTTGAGAAATTTACAAATTATTTAGCACAGTTGAGCAGAGAACAGAAATATGATGTAACTCCCATGGTCTTTTTCCTTTTTTTATATACTCCAATGTTGAATTTGTGAGCAAGACAATGTTGGATTTGTGAGCAAGTAATATAATGCATTGACTAAGAAAATTCTTATCAGATGAATCCAAACATATCAGGCTGTATACTTGTGTATTAGTGGCTTTTGTGATTCCAACTTCTAAGAGATTTGACAAAATATGTATACAACCTCAATCAAGGTTAGTTGCAGAAAAGCATAAATTAGACGTAAATGACCAGGTCAGTATTAGTATTGTGCAGAAAAATGGGTGAGAACACTACAAGTAAGCATTCAGAAGCATATACCAGAGATGAAAGAATCCTTTTTTCCCTGAGATTTGCATTTGCCTAAAGTTTTTAGGGACCTAATTGCAAATACCATATAGTCGCCATTGTGATAATATGCAACTCTATCCCCTCCGCAATCAAGCTTGGATGATGACTCAATCCACATCAGCTCTACCTCATGGCCTCCCTATGTGGCATAGAGGCATTCTCCTGCAGCCAAAAGCACAGCATCCACCTACTCATGACACCAAGAACTCCATGCTCATGACTTATTCTGAAACCAGACCTCTCCACGACGCCATCAAGCGCTCAAAACTCTACGCAGCATCTCTTGTTGTGCCTGCATATAGACATCTCAGCAACTGCCTTCCTTGCACTGTCCCTTCCTCACAGACATCTCCTGGTGCACCAACCTCACCACTTGACAATTCTGTGAAGTGCCTACACAAGCATAAATAACTACACCATCTCTTGCAACCCCATCTCTATGCACCCAATATATTCTTTCCAGAGAGCTCATTGTTAGATCCTGCATTCTTCCTCTCTTGTGGGGCAGCGTATATTGTTTTAGAAAGTAAATCTTCGTTTCTTCTCTTTCAGTGTCAAATAGCATTGCTCTACTCAGTGATCAAAAGCTATCATCAATATAGAATATCATATTTATCTATTAGTTCCCTATTGTCCTGTACCGTTGGTTCTCTAGGCCTTTCTAGATCCATGAAAATGGCCATGGAAAAACTATATGCTTCGCGGGAACCTACGACAATTCGAGTAGAATTTAGTCCACTGGCCAATGTTAGTTAGAACAGCTCACCACTCAGGCTACAAAGATTCACCAAGACCTCGTGGGAGCAAATTGATCATCAATTAGTTGCTCTCCTTTGATAGTCTATTGATCTCAGCCACATTAGTATCTTTCTCCGGCTATAAGTCTTGGTCATATACAAGTCATCTCGAACCTATGTTGTGATTATATCTTTTTAGTTGCGGCAATCAATCACTGAGATAACCAATTTTAGTGATCGACTACACCGAGAGAACCAATTTTAGTGAATGACTACGGAGTTTCGCAACTGGTTTCAGAGACATCATTCAGATCACTCAGATGTTATGCAGGGTTACTTTGAGGATCACAGGGAGATGAAGAAGGTTGTCAAGCGAGGTAGTAGCACCCCTGCTGACCCATAGGCTATGCTCAAGTGCTTCAACTGCAGGAAAACTACTACGCTCTTTATGGCTACCAACCTGGCCATCCTTTGCATGCACTTCATGTAGCTGTCACACATTACTTCCTGGGACAATCCATCAACCCATATATATTTTGGGTTTGATTCCGCTATTGAAGTTCTGATTGAGGCATATTTGTGCTTCTTAAGATGCTACCAGTACCTTATCTCAACCAATTACCTATAGTGGCCATTGAGCATAATTTTGGCAACAACTTTTCCACTTGCCATATCCTACCAATGTTAGAAGAGTTAATGGGTCTTACTCACTCATGTGTTGAGAATGTTTGTCTCACTTTTGTTGCCTCTGTCCTCGGTATTCTATATGATTAAGTTTCCATGCAACTTTTATTTTCATTTAGGATCTAAGCATGAGTTTCATAGATTGTACTAATTAGATATGCCATTATCGTCATTGTCTCTTTTAGCGGCCTTGTCGATCTCTAAATTTATAATTGCCCTCATCATGCTAGTCTATTAAAAAAAAATAGTCTGGTATATGAAACTCTCGCCAATGTGAGATCCCAGAAAAGGGTCTAGGATCAACATATGGTTCTTCCTGTTTATTAAGTTCATGTCGAATTTCATCTTCTATAGTTTTATTGTTTTGTTCAACACTTGGTTGGTAAATCTATGATTTTCAAATTCACCTCCATAGTCACTTCTAATTCTTTTAATTTTTACACTCTTTCCATTTTCTAATAATCAACACAAGTTAACAAATGTGTCGTATGTTTCATCTTTTTGTCTTAGAAATTTTATCCAAGTATACCTTGAGTCGTCTATACTACCAAACAATATTGATTTCCGTTTAGTGACTTAGCTCTATGTGAGTCAAATAGGTCTAAGTGTAAAAGCTCAAGTACACTGTTAGTTCGATCTAGATTAGTTACTTTATGTGAGGATTTAGTTTGTTTATCTTGTTGACAAGCATTACAAATCTTATTTTTCAAGTTGTTTAATTTAGGTAGACCTCTAACTAATCCATTTTGACTTATTTTTGAAATAAGAATTAAGTGGGTGTGACCCAGTCTCCTATGCCATAACCATATCTCCTCTTGTTGTGTCAGTAAACACTTGAATGAGGACCTTAGTAAATTAATTAAATATATATTATTTTTTCTAATTCCTTTAAGTATTAATTCAGAGCACCCAATGTTCTTAATTAGGCATTCAGATGGTAAAAATGTCACTATATAACTAGTGTCGCATAATTGATTAATACTAAGTAAATTAAATTCAAAATTTTCAACTAATAAAACTTTACGTATAATAAAATTTAAACTTAGCTCAATATCACCTGTTCAAATAATTTTTAATTTACTATTGTTTCCAAAAACTACTAACCCTAGATTTTTGGATTTAGCTTTGTGAACTTTAGTTAGTCTTTGATCGTATATCTGGAGCACCCACTGTCCAATATCTATTGATCCAAATCTTTGTGTTCCTACACACAATACGTTTGAATTCAATTTGGAAAGAGTTTATTACTTTTGTCCTTATTTCCATCTCACCCTTTCTACGTGATCAATCAAGTTATTCCTATATGTTGTTGTGAGATGAGTCTTAATTTATGTTAAGTTATGAAGATTACTTGACCTTGGGTAAGATTCAGATTTGACAGTCAACTAAGTAAATATTTCTAAAGTTAGCTTCTAGGTCGTGTCAAAGCACAGGGACCTTTGATCGGAACGACCACTTACTTAGACAAAGCTAGCTTAGAGAAAATTACTTTTAGACAAAGCTAGCATAGAACTTTGTAAAACAATTGTAAAAAGACAAATTACCAAATATTAAATTACTTTTAGACAATGCACTTTGGTATAAAATGACAAAAGTACCTTGATTCAATACTTGTGAATTTAGTGTTGTTGAATTTGTCGGTGTACCTAAAACACCATTAGAGGGCCATGCTGCAAGACAAGCCCTTGTAGACAATGAGCTTATATTACCCCGCTTCCTGTAGAAGGTAATGAGGTGAAATAACATTGTTGTGCTCCAAGGTGATGGCAACAAATGAAAAAGACAAATTATAAAATTACATGTATTACCACACTTCGCAAATAATAAAAATACACCCCTCTCCCTCCCATGACCATTTAGGAAGGATTAATGGATTATGTCCATGATGGTACATCAACCATTAACAATATACTCAACGATAGGAAGCATAAAATGAGAAAATAAAGCAAGTACTAAAATCCAGTACCTTTTGCCTCGCGACGGCTTATTTACTTCAGCAACAAGCCTCTTCCTTGCTGCATCTAAATCCTCAACTAACCCCCCAAGCACTGTAAAAATTTCTGGGACAAGCATTAAAAGCCCTCGTCGTATGTGCACATTATGAACAACAACCTACAATTATAAATAACAGCCCTTTAATAATGTATTTCATCTATTAATAATGAGATACAGAAAATGATGAGGAGTCTTCGCAACCAAAGTCAGTTAAAAATGCAAACTTGTAAAACTGAACAAATAACTTGGCTTATAACTCTACATATCAAGCACTGTTAATGTAAAAAATAAAAAAGAGGTAAAACTAGAAGTAATCATCTCAGGCACTGTAATGATCATCTCATACATCAAAAAAATCTCAAAACCAAGATTAAGAACCAACCTGTGGAATATTACAGGGTTTTTCATGTTCTAATTTAGATTCAAGAACATATCTTATTCTATGTTTTGTCCAATATTTTCTCAAACTCCATGAAACTTTTTGGAGAATTCTACCTTGTCCTGAAACTTTGATTTGAAGGAGATTAGGTATCATTTCAGTTTGAGTCCAAGTTTACCAAAACCCAATTAGAAATTAATTGGGGTTTTGACTAAGGTTAAGAGGGGTTAGGACCCAAATACTCATAATAGGAAGCAGAGAAATAACAATAAATGGAACAATACGAAGGGGAGAAACATGCTACCAGAAGGATCCTAATCCATTGTTTGAATAGGAAGTAGATAAATAACAATAAATGGAACAATACGAAGGGGAGAAACATGCTACCAGAAGGATCCTAATCCATTGTTTGAATATGGTTCTTCTAAGATTTGATATATTATCACGTCTTCCAAGGCCCCAATGCAAGGTTTAGCTTGAGTTCTGCGTGACATCATGATAAACCAGTGTTAAAAAAAGAAAAGAAAAAAAAAAGGATGAAAATTGTCCATCAACTCGACCAACCTGAGGGTCAATCAAGCAAGGTCTGATATTGTGCGCATCAATTGATTGGTTGTTGAATCCCATGTGATTTGAATTTTGTTCAATCTGAGAAGTAATAAAAAGTGAGAGGGGCTTTTAGAGATTTTCAGTAGGTCACTGAGAGTTGTGTGATAGACATTTAGAAATTTAGTCCATCCCTACAGGATGGGGGTGACCACGGTTTCGTTCGAATAATAAATCGAACCGGAACCGGTGGCTCAAAAACCGAATTGGAACCATTTTTTTTGTTCCAGTTTAGAAACCAAAACCGGAGACATATGGTTTGGTTCCGGTTTCTAAATTTTTAAAATCATAATCGAAACCAAATCGGAACTGCAACCAAGTTTTTTTTTTGTTGAAATTGGAACTGAATTTTTGAAAATGATTGATTTTTACTTTTGAACCAGAACTAAACTCATTCAAAATTCAAATTTTTATTATTGTGTCACAATTATAACAATAAATATGCACAAAAATCAAAATAATTTAAAATTCAAAATTTTCATTATTAGTCATAACATTCGCCGTGCACAAAAATCAAACATTTCATATTAAATTAAGGTCAGGGAGTCTTATATTCAAATGATAAATGAACTACACGGTCAGTTTCGGTTCCAGTGGGTGATGAATTTAAACCATCGATTCTGGAATCAAAATCGAACCGTGAAGAACTAGAACTGAAACCGTTGATGAGCGGTTCGATTTTGATTCCATTGGATGGTGAGTGGTAGAACCGAAATCGACATTTCTAGAACCATGGTCACCCCTACCATAGGAGATTGCTAGGTTCTTAAGGAGGGAAGAAGATAAGAGTTTTCAAGAGAGCATGGTTGTGCTCTTGAAAAAAAAAGAAAGGAGTTTGGACCAAGGTTTTAAATTTCGACTGCGCTGCGAAACAAGTGGACATGCTGCATGATGATCGGAGTATTGGAGGCTTTGCGTGGTTGTGGTGGCCTCCGCAGGGGCCTCGCTCAAGGTTGTGGCGGCCGCTTGCGCGCGTCGCACCTCGCGTAGGCCTTGTCGCGAGGCCCGCGGTTGCCAGGCCGGCGGCGCTTCGCACGAGGTCGCAGCGGCTACGGGCGACCTCACGTGGGGCCTCGACGATTGCGGGTTGCTTTGCGTGAAGCCGGAGTGGTCGTCGACAACTTCGCGCACGGCGTCCACAAGGTCACAGGGCTACAACGGCCTAGCACAGGACCTTTGTAGGCGAATAAGGGAACGAAAAAAAAATTTCAATCAACTCCCCAAACCCCAAACTATAGTTTAAATAAAATCAATTAAAATTTAATAAATTATTTTATTAATCTAAAAAATATATAAATTATTTTAAAATTTATTTTATTAATTTATATATTATGAATAATAATTTTATTATTATTAAAATGTATTTTATTTTTTAATCAAAATTAATTAAATTAATAATATTATTATTATTAATTTTTGGGTTTTTTCCTTTTTAATATTTAAGTTAAAATTTTCATTTTTTAATTTATGTATTTTATATTTAAAAATTACCGAAATTTATCGATATTGCACGATACGATATCGAAACCGTAACATTAATCATGAATCGAAATCTCGATATAGGTCGAGATTTTAAATCTTGGTTTGGACACCAGTCTAAATATAGTTAGAGACAAATTTTGAGCAATGATCCAATATATTCAGATAGGATTTGGACAGCAACAAAACCCTAGTTGGAGGGGTTTTGGATAGTAATATAATAGATAATTAGATATAGCAAAGCAGATTGAAGGTTGTATGTAGCCAAAAAAATAGGGAACTCAACTAGAGTGATATGTTGATCAAAGTCAAATCTATCCATGGTCTGATGAATTACAATTAAAATTTGGTCTTTCTGGGTGATGCCCAAAGAGAAATGTGGTTCAAATAATACTATCCCCCATTGATGGCAAATCCATGATGATACCATTTTGCTTCCGATGATTGAGTTGCTTATTATTCATTTAAGAAATCATGCAGGAGAATACATGGTGAGGCATAAAAGATATGAGATCAGAGAACTGTCAAATGTTGATGATGTTATACATGTTTTGACTGAACAATGTAGCTTATCATGGAGGGATTACAATGTGTTAATTCATAGTTTTAGAAATATAGGTTAATGCATTATGTATTTTTCACTAATTTATATATTAATGAGGTCATGGTTGTCAAGACAGTCCAGGTATTAGTATCTGGCATTTCAAAAACTTGAAGAATTGACCACAAAGAATCAATCTAATTGGAAAAGTAATGCAAAACTAAAAATAATTAATATATTTAATAATATTATTATTTCTAACGTTAATCAACTAAATGATTTAACCTTTTTATTATAATCATTACTTGGTTGATCATTATATAATTATTTATCCATTAATATTTATTTGTTATTAATATTTATAATCATTCAAGTATTGACATCTGGCTTCCTTGTCATCATTATGTTCTTAACTACATTTTCCAAAATGTGCACCACTACAACAAGAGCATGACTGAGCTGAGCCAAAATGGTAATATTTTTCACTAAATAAACAAATGTAAAATACATTCAAATTCCACCTCTTAAGCTGATGGCAATGTTTTCGGGTAATGAATCCCACATTGTAATTATCATAATTTAAGTACTTAAACCCACAAACTAAAACTATCTCCCTTAAGTATGATAGATCTCTTGGAGGTTTAACAAAAAGGAACAAGACAACTTAGGCTTAGAATGATTAAAAATAGTTCACAATAAATATTTCAGCAAACAACAGAATAAGCAGACATTTTTCAAATATTTGAAAGATAAGAATAGTAATGGAGAATATAAAAGTTTCACATAAAGATCAACATGCAAAATGAACTAAGGCTCATCGAGATCAGAGAAGAAAAAGCAATGTTAAAAAAAAATGGCTACAGAAACTAATAGCATACCTTCAGACCAGAAGAAGCAAGAACCGCAAGTTCTTTAATGGGTCTATATTCCATGCCAAATACGCGTTGCACACCATCTGTCATTGACAATTTTAGGCATCTCTTACATCCAACTGGTACTTCATGATATCTTTCTCGAATAGGGGCAGAGATGTTAACAATTTCATCAATCTGGTATTCATAGAGGGAAAATCTAGTGTCAAGTGAAAGGTGCATGTATTTTCAAACAAACACGCATGGACTTATATATATTACTTTGATTTTTCATAATTTAATCACTTCAATCTAAGTGATCAAGTTAGACAACCTATTGATGCATGCCAACTAAAACCTTAACCAATGCCAAAATGTGCAGACCCGCTTACTTCCAAAGCCTTCATAGGACAAGGTTCAGCAACATAAAACTGCAATGGCATCGCACTGAAGAATAGATTAAAGTCAAATTGTAGGTCACCAATTAAATTCTATTATATACCCTGTGAAAGCAAAGTAACCATAAATTTGAAACTTTCAGCCAAAGATTTGCAAGCTCTTATAACGATTCCAGAAGTTGTTCTGGGAAAATCTCAACCATGTGAAAAAAATTTTCCTTCTGCTATATCATCCTATTTTAGACTGTAAGACAAAATAAAGATTGCTCGGTGATGAGAAAAGCACTGAAAGATATAAAAAATATTCCACATCATTCCGTAACACCTTAACAAATTCACCAAATTGAATTCGTACTGTAACAAAAAGAAAAAAAAAGTAGATTTCATATCAACCTTTCATCCAAGGTTTAGAATCTGAAATTTGCCAGAATTTTAATTTCTAATTGGAACAATACAATTTTAATACCATACCATACTATGTTGGTACAGTTTTGATATTTATTTAATTGAACTATTAATAATAATATGATTAATTAAAATTAACTTTTTATTATAATTATTTTTTATTAAATAATTAATTAGATTGAAGGAGTCATTTTCTTGTTGCTCATTCTAATATTCTATCTATAAAAAATGAATACACTATAATGTGGTCAACTGTTAGCTCTCTTTTGCCAACCCTCCGATGAGAACTTATTCATCTAGCCATAGCAAGATTCTGTCCAAGATAACAATGGTCAAAGGGTATCGATACTCCAGCAATACCCTTCCAATGTTTAAGTCAGACAGGAAAAGAAGATTGAAGAAGAAGAACATATGTTGAGTTTAGCAAATTTTTAATTACCTTTTGTCATCTGTCTGTCTCCCCCCTTTTATAGACTCTTTGACTCTCCGCCCTTATTGGGCACCTCTTGGGCTACTTCCTACCCACGCACCACTACGGCACGTAACCATGTCCACACACACCATTCCAGCACATGACCAAATCTTCATGCCCCACTCCCTCACAAAATCACATCCACCAACTGTCACATTCCTTTATTGCCATGATCCTCCCTGGACATATCTTCGTTGTGTGAAATATTCGCTTCTAACTCTTCATGGCCCCATCTCTCCTGTCTTCTTAATTTCCCAAGCACCCGACTTCTTGAGTTCCCGATTCCACAAGCTCCCAACTTCCCAAGCTCCTAACTCCTTAAGTTCCCAACTCCCCAACCTCCCAACTCTTGGCACTCCCGACTCGCCAAGATCCTGACTCCTCCTAGCTCCCATGGGCCCCACTTCTCCACATCTCTAATCCCGATTCCTTGAGCTCTCGACACCCTAGATGCTTAACCTGAGACCTATCTTATCAGTATCACTAGTCACTCTCTCAAAACAGTCAAACAATCACGTGTGTCTAACATCAGTAGATCCGTTCTCATAAATGACATGCCACCATCACCCTAGGGTTTAATGCCTAAACAAATTTGTTTCCATTACTGCTACCTACGTTGCCATCTTCCTATGATTATTGTCTACATGTCTCTGCATCTCCATTTGCCAATGGCGCCCAAGTGTCTCCTCCTTCCCTCTCACCAATGTCTCGGCCTCCACAATCATCATTATCTATCTCCACCGAAGATGGCGTCTTAATCTCTGCCCTTTCTCCTTTAAAATGACCCCTGGTCCTTTGCCTTCGCCCGTTATGCTCTCATTTTTCTTCTTTCGGCAATCTCCTTCTACTCAAGTAAGTAACTTTCTCCTTCTATGGTTTCTTCCTCCAAACCATCCTCCGAACCAACTAGCCTCCCTTGGTTTGAGACTCTCTTCCTGGTTAACTTCTTCACATCCCTTCCTCAAGCACAGTAACGAGTACATCTTGGAAGTCATTCCTCTCCTCTTTCCCAAGTCTACCGATCGCCCTCACTGTCCTCCTTCCAGTAGAACTTGTTTTTTCCTAGACCAACTTGAAGGTGGCCTTCATTTACCTATCCCTTCAATTTATCTCCGCATCTTATCTTTTTTTCAAATACCCCTAAACCAACTTGTCCCGAATGCCTTCCGTATTTTGGTCGGAGCAATTATAGTTTTCATCACTTACAAGTTCCTCTTTCCCCGATTATGTTTTACTGGTTTTTCCAATTGACGATGGGAGAGCCAAGAGTTTTTTATTTCACAAAGCGTCCTGATTGTCAATTTTTTAAGGACATGCCTTCGTCTCCTAAAGTATGGAAAAGCATGTGCTTCTTCACCCAACTACCCACTACTCTACCCTATTCGGAGGTGTAGCACACTGAACTCCCTGAGCTCCCCGACCTCAAGGAATGTCGTTCTCATTACCCCTTTACTTCCACTCTATATACCCTTCGAGATCACCATTACAATATTTGTGTCCTCTTGGATAACCGTCTACTCGCTTATTTCAAGTTGTCCCCCTTTACTATAGCTGACCCGACCCCGATAGGTAAATTCCCCTCTCTTTACTTTATATCCCAACTCATGCAGAAAAATACTAACTCATAAGGGATTTTCTTTTACAGATGATATCATACAAACCGCAATGATGAGTGCCCTTCAGAAGTCCAAGAAAAATAAGTCGGGCTAGGTAGGACCTTCTGCTCACTCCCCCTGCCCGACTACTTCCTCTTTAGTTGAGGTGGAGCCTCCGGCCATCGCTCAACCAACTACCTCTCCCTCCAGGGTGCTCGCTCCTGCCCAACGCACTCAAAAAGTCCTTTCCAAGCGGAGGAGACCCCTAGGCCCAACAACCAATGCTTCTGCCTCCATCTTGATTCCTATCCCCTCGACCTCGACTCCGATTCGGGAGCCCTTCCCCCTCACTCCCGAGGATCGAGGCTCCAAGCCCTCTAGTCCCCACCTCCCCAAAAGTCTGAAACCCCCCCCCCCTCCCCCCTCTTTTCCCCCAACTTTAATTTCCCCCCTCACCTCCCTTTTAGCTTCCCCCTTCACCTCCTTCATTCGAGCACTACCCCACATTACTCGAAACTTCACCCTTCTTTCTAGTCTTCCTCCTCCCATCCCATCCCCACTATAATCTCTTATGTTTCCCTCACTTTCCCCATTATCACCACTTCTCTCACAACTCTTGTCCCTGAGGAGCACCCCGCACCTTCTAAACTCCCCCACCCAGCACCTCTCCTCCTCGAGTCTCCCATCTTGGCTCCTTTACCCTTCCTTACCAACTTCCCCTCAGCCCTCACCCACCAGTCCACCTCAACCTCATGAGCCCGAGGGGATCCCTACGCCATCCCCCTTACGCTCCCCAAGTGTCTCCTTTCGCTCTCTCTTACGGATCCATTTACCCAAGGAGTTGCAACTCCTAAGTCAAACTAAACTTCAATCGACTCTCGAACGCATGTGCCCGGCTTAACTTGGTAATATTGAAATTGTTTCTTCTTTCCTTTATCTCAATCGACTACTAACTGCTCCTATTTTATGCAGGCCACTACTAACTAGGATGAGTCAATTCGCCATCTAGCGATCTACCAAAATAAAATGGTAACACGAAACGTTGCCCTGAAAGCCAGCTAAGTCAGGTGACTTAGCAACTCTCTTAGCCTTCATAACGTGAAGTTGAGCTGGTTGCGGCTAAGCAGGTCTTTAAAGAGAGTTGTGAAGCTCTGCAGAAGAAGGCCTCAAATCTATTAGAGAGTTGGATGATGCCCATCACCGGGTTGACTCCCTAGCAGCTGAACTAGCAAAATGGCAGGTCTAACTTCAAGAGGCATTGGTTGGGCAAACAAAGACTCAACTGGAGGTGGCCCAATTGAAGGATAAAGTGGCTACAGAGATCGAGCGGAGGCTTCATGCGATTGAGGAGAGGGATCAAGCCCTCTCCCAAGTTTTGGAACGAGGGAGACTACTTGCTTGGTTGCTCACGGAGGCCTCCACACTAAAGCTCAGCTAATCGAATCCAATTCTATATCTATAGCAGTATCCCGAGACGTCGTTGCATTAACTGTGCAGCTTATTGTCTTCATCCTTATAGAGAGTGATGTTATATGGAAGTTTTTTGTGTTTCCTATCAAATAATTCTAATTCTCTTATTTCTTCATTAGTTAATGTAGAGACTAATTCTAACAACATATAGACATATTCTCCTAAATCGTCAAATACCCCCCCCTATATTCATCAAGTTTAATTGGTTTTGTTTGTTTACTACAATAAGATGTTTCTTCCCTATCATCATCAATTGTTCTCTTACTAATGTCAAAGGATTTTCTTCCTTCTATAAGAGAAAGAATCCTCAACATGAATACAAGAACTAGAACTAAGACTGAGGGATTCAGTGGACCATCTAGGACACTAGATGGAAGCAGATCAGTCTCTAGTACGTCCTAGCTAGATAACATTAGAAATAACAATCTCAACTAGAGATTGGAAGAAGTAATTGGCATAGATAGAAATCTAGAAATATTCTCAAACGAACAACTAAATATACTCAATCCTAGAAGAATTTATGAACATAATCTGTTTAAGTATACAACATCCATCTGCACTATAGAACCGAAGCTTTACACCTTCCTGATGGAAGAGAAGAAAAATTAAATCTAATAACTGACCAAGCTGCTAGATTGTACTATTCTTGTAATCTAAAATTTTAGTTTCTAATCTTGTAATCCTATAATGTAAGGGAGATATCTAAAACTAAAGCACTCAGAAACATTACCTAAAGCCTCTCCGGAGCAAGATAGCTTAACAACAAATGAAGACATACCATAACCATAGTATTAAATTTCGACCCGTTTCGGGCGAAACACCCGATTTATTTCGTTCCGACGAGGAATCGGCACCGGCACGCAAGCGAGATTCCAATGAGCAGCAGCAAGGCAGCGGCAGAAGCAGCAGGGATTCGCTGCTGAAACGCGATCGCGATCGCGTTCGCGCTCGCATTCCCGGAACGCGATTGCTTTCGCGATCGAGCTCCGGGAAAACGATCGCGTTCGCGATCGCGCTCTGGAAGCGTGATTGCTTGCGGGAACGCGATCGCGTTCGCGATCAAGCGCCGGGAAAAAGCGCTCGCGCTCTGGGAGCGCGATTGCTTGCGGAAACGAGCGATCGCGTTCCGATCACTGCGAAAACGCACGAATAATAAACATTTGGAATCAAACTAATAATAAACATTTTAAATAATTAAATATTAATATTTAAAAGATAAAAAAATATTAAAATAATATCGAAAATTGTATCGTTCCGATCGCAGACCGAAACTTCGATACGAGTCGAAATTTTAAACCTTGACCAGAACTACCAAGAACTCACTCTATAAATAGAGAGCCAAACCTTCTTAGCAAATATAGATAGAGAGAGGTAGAGCAGAGATGAGAGTTGTGAAAGGTTGTGAAGAGTTTTCTCTTAAAGTTTCCTTTGTAAGTCTTTTCTTGTAATATAGATATTTAATCAAGAAAGCATGATACCTTAATGGTTTCCAGATAATGGCAAGGCTCAGGGACTTTCTTGGTTATCAGATGGATCACTTCCTTAGACAAAATCGTTGGAAAATAGTGTCTCTTAACTTGGTACACCAATTAGGACACTCCTTGTCCATTCTAGACATGCACTTTTGTTAAGAAGAGTTTTTTTATAGCTATAGTAATGCTACAGTGATTTTCTACAGTATTGTTCTTTGTTTGGAATTTTATAACCGTCTTCATGATAGTTATCATTAAGACGTGTAATTAAAAATCATCCTTGATTATTCTCTTTTCTGTTATGATCCTTTGTTTACTATACAAACTGGACTTCTATGTCTAGACACAGATCGTTGTATGAGTTTTAGATCTAATAATTGTTTTATATGCATTTTACATTCTTCAATTTTCGAATTGGTATATTTTAAATCTTGGGCTTTTATTGTTAAGTCCGGATTTATTATGTTTAGCTTGCAGTATATTTTATCTAGTTCCTAATATTTTATGGGATTGTCTCCTAAAATTTCTAATTTCTCAAGCTTTGATATAACTGTTTCTAAATCACTGTGTATCTTAAGTAAATTTAGCACATAGCTGGGAGGAAGTAAATCCATTGGGATTTCTGTCTCTCTGTCTGAATTCTCTATCTCTTGATATTCAGAGTTATGTAAGGCTAAACTTTTACAAGAACAATTCGTATCATCTAAGGTTTGGCATGTACAGGTGTCTGCTATCTCATGTATTTCGTCTAATTCTTAGGGTTTTAGGCGAATAAGATCTGGTCTAGAGAGGGCATTACCACGCTCCATAGCGTAATAATCCGAGGGATAGTCTGAAAGAATTAGGGAAATTATAGGGGTAGAAAGAAAGATGGCATAATTTATTGTGAGGAGAAGAGCCCGGTGAGGGGATAGTAGGAAGTTAAGACCAAGGAAAAGTTGTAAGTTGGGAATGTTAAGTGGGGCAACCCACAATTGAGAAATCGTGAGAGGCATACTATAAGAGCCACAATTTATGAAGAAAGTCAGCAGGGCATTAGGTATGTATTTATGGCAGACAGACGTAGAGCCATCAAACTGTGTACTAAACTGTGGTTGATTGATATGTTGGATGAGATCAGCTAGGATGACTACCAGTAAGGTATTTTCATCTATAGAACTAGAAGCCCCACTATCAATTAGGGCTTGAAGTTTTAGTTTCTGCCCCTTAATGTCTAAAATACATTGTACCTGAATGTCAAATACCACCAGTATTACAAATACGCCTCAAGAAAGTACAGAGAAAAAGGACATTTAACCTTGCTTGATTACGAAATACTAGTTGTCATTTATTACTTAGATGCATTCTTATTATTCATATGCGACAAAAAGAAAATAACCATAAGAACAGACTGGGAAATCATAATTAAGTATAACCACCAGACAAAAGGAACACAATAAAACATTTAGCAGTAAGCGTTGGATAAAATTTACAGACACAATAATCAATAAAGGTTTAAAAATAAATTGGGAACACAAAAGGAACTAAGAATTCCTTGGTTGATACTTTGTCCAGATTACTAGCCTGATGGACAAAACAAGAAAGTTCAGGACCCTGGGACTAGCCTACAATAGTCCTCGAAGACTAATGACATTTAGAGACATAGAAATACCATAGTACAACAGACAAGAACAGTTTCACTTTGAAACAAATCAAGTACAAACTGTCTACTAGACAATATCTGACAAATAACAAGTATGTCGGGAATAACAAATCATAATATTATAGTGATTAAAGCTCTAATACAGCATTTCCAAAGTACAATACAACACCCAGAAGAAAAAGATTTCCAATGTTACGGAGTTTTGATAGGATCCCAAGCAGGTTTGTATGCTACTTGGGAAGAAGTAAACATGTCTCTAAACAGTAGTGACACAAAAGCAACAAACAAGGGGTATCATACCCTAGGGGAAGCACTGACGATAGTCAGAAACAGTACTGGCCCCAATTATTTTATAAGTACCATCCTAAAAGGAAAATGTACTCTCACAACACAAAACCAGTCAACATAGGCCCTGGTATCACAAGACAAAACATATTTAGATGTCACCACTCAAAAAGATGAAGAGAAAAAGAGAAAAACAAAAACAAGCATAACTTTCAACATGCCCTTGGATCTCTCTACATACATAAGAACATTGGCAGACAAATCAGCCTAGATAGACTTTCAACAGTTACAGGAAGTCTTAAAATGGTTTCATGAAAACTCCCACGCAGGCATTACAATATGTTATGAAGCAGAATTTAATTACAAATTGAAATGTCAGGACAAATTTATTGCTTGCAGAGAAGCAACAACTAAATTTAGCTGCAAATGTCAGTTGATTTATAGTTTCAAGAAAGCCAGCATAGACATCAATACCTATATTCCTCATAAATATAGGGGAAAGCTGATAACCCCGTTCTTACTAATGGACTATGGGTTACTATTCAAAATATGGGTACGAGACATTGACATAACACTGTTACAACCGAAGCTTGTTCTAATTCACACCAAAGAAAATGAGACACCACTACTACAACCGAAGCCTGTTCTAATTCCAAAATTTTAGTTTCTAATCATGTAATCGTATAATGTAAGGATGTTAATAATGCTATGATTGTATTATTCTGTTGAACCTAAATTTGGTCACTTTTTCTAGTCAAGTCAATAGTGTAGTAATTGTCGTCTTTAGTTTTAGAGTACTTTTGCACATACTCTAAAGCTTCATCATAGTGGGCATTTTCATATTTTAAATTGTTCATTTATATTTCAAATCTTCTAGAAGCTGGCTTAGTCCTACCATGTCTGAGTTTATTTGTTCTCTTGTAGATATTACCAATGTTTTAACTTGGTTTAATAGATCCTTGCGTTGTAATTCAAAATATTTGGGTTTATTATCCTCTATAATTTTAGAGAGTCTATTATGTCTTTTCGTTGATGTAAGTTCAAGAAATTTACTTGGCTAAATCTTTTGTTTAAATTTTCTTGAAAGTTTTTAAGATATTCTAAGTTTTGAACTAATTCTTTTAAGAGATGAATTTGAGATGTTACTTCTGTTCTTATATTGTCTTGAGATTTTTAAGATATCTTGTTGTTCATTATCTAAATTTCTTCCAAGGCTTAATGTTAGATCTGTTATAGAATTTAAGTGTGTTGATTCTGAATGAAGAGTATGAGAATTATGTCTTGTTCCAAAATAACACCAATGTTTACTGTTATCAATAGTTTCTAGTTGTCTAGAAGGATGTTAAGTAAGTTATAAATAATCAGCCTTGTGTACCCAAGACACTCATGGTTCAAGGCCTTAAGGCTCTGATACCAATATGTTCTAGCAGGTTAGAATGCATCCAGAATCAATAAACTAGACAACATTCTCATATCCAGAAGGACACTTAAAATAGCACCCTAAGTCTTCTAGATGAAAATGGATATAATTTTTAAACATGTATCAACCTTCACCTGTATATATATAGATGACATTCTAGTATTTTCAAAAATAAAGAAAAAGCATTTTGCCCATTTACATATGATATTTAATTTATTCGAGAAATACCATCTAATAATCTATAGAAAGAATATGAAATTAATGACAAAAGATATAGATTTCCTAGGTGCAGAAATAAGACAGGAAAAAATAAAGCTACAACCCCACATAACAATAAAATATTAGATTTCCCAGACAAAAAATAAGATACAAAAATCGTAAGACCATTTCTAGGCCTGTTAAATTATGTGCGACCATATCTAAAAGACATAGGAAAAATAAGTGGAAGTCTATATAACAAAACTTCTGTCAAAGGACAAAAACATTTTAACCGACAGGAGATAGAGGTAATAAAAACAACCCATTCTTTGTGACCACGATTGGCAATTATGAGAAGGGGCTACACACATACCTTGCTTTTTGTGTGGATTCAATCCGGCCATAAATAAAAGAGGAACTTGTAAGATTTGTAGAAAATAAATTTGTAATTACTGCCTTAAAAATGATTACCATATAAACATAGTTGACATACCAATCTGTACAACTATAACCCAAAATCAATTGTTGGAAGCCTGAACCCAACAAATCTACCACTCAGACAACCTTAAAACCTTAGCCGAGGGCTTAAGTGAAGTTTCTCGAGGACACACAACTGCTGCGGCTACCCTGGTCGAATGTCGCGCCTCCGAAGAAGACCGATGGAAAGCTCAAGAGACGCAACTTGTTGACCAGCTAGGTCCAAAGATCGCCTCCTTCCAAATGGAATTTTGAGGGAGCAGTTAAACAATTTGTTGCCCGAGGCTACCCCCCACCTGAGGTGGATGACAACTTCATCGATTGCTCGGCTGCCCAACTCAAGTACCCACCAGAGGCTTTTGATTTATAACTTCTGTAATTTTATATTCCCGACTCTCTGTAAGGTCTTATACTATAATGAAATCATTTTGACGTTTATTATTTGTGTGCACTGAATACTTATACTCTATGTACCATACCAACTAACACCGCCTTCTTACACTCCTATCGCTTAGTCATTTCTTCCTCCAATTAACAACGAACAACATATATCTGAACTGGTACTGACTCAGCGCGAAACCACTCAAGCCTTGGATGAGCTGCATTACTCACGCTAACTGACATCGCATACTTATATCTTTTCTACTACTTACTAGCCTCAGTATTTAACACCAACATCACCTACTTACATTTCCTCTACCACTTCGTTGTCTCGAGCGGGGCCAAGAACTTACTGGTGCCTTCACTGAGTGGGCAAAACGAAAACACTCGAGTCAGACCAAGAGCTTATGAGTGTCTTGACTAGTCGAAGTGGCAATACTTCCCTTCTCTCTCCGCTTCACTAGTCGAGGGTATAGAGCACTCTGATCGGACCGAGGCTTACGAACTGCCTCGGCTAGGCCAAGTGTTCCTCTCCACTTCACCAGTAGGGAGTATAAAGCACTATGGTGGACAGAGCTTCTGACTGCCTCGGCTAGGCAGTGAAACGCCGCTCCTCCTGCTTAACGATTGGGTATAAGCGGTCTAACGACCAGAGTTCTGGCTGTCTGGTGAGCAGTGAAGGTACTCCACTCCTCTCCGTTTCACCAGTTGGAGGTATAAAGCATTCTGATCGGACCGAGGACTTACGAACTACCTCGACTGGGCCAAGTGCAGGCACTTCGCGCCTCCCCGCTTCACCAGTTGAGGGTATAAAGCACTCTGATCGGACCGAGGGTGTACGACCTGCCTTGACTAGGTTAAATGAAAGCACTTCGCTCCTCGCTTCTCCAGCCGGGAGTATATAGCATCTGATTGGACCGATAGCTTATAAAATGCCTCGACTGAGCCAAGTAAAGGCATTTCGCTCCTCTCCCCTTCACCAGTTGGAGGTACAAAGCACTCTGACCGGACCAAAGACTTATGAACTGCCTCGGCTGGACCAAATGAAGGCACTTCGCTCTTCCCCTCTTCACCAGTCAAGAGGTATAAAGCACTCTGACTGGACCGATAGCTTACAAACTCCCTCGAATTGGTCGAGTATTATCTTACCTCCTTTAAACAATACTTCAATACCTCAAAGATGTAATTATTTATAATAAAATGTGATGATACAATAATCAGCGTACTCATCGACATCTATTTCCTCCCCTCACAGAGAGCCCGGTCACTATCCTCTACTAAAGAAACTCCTTAAGTGTACAGTATTCCATGGCCTCGGTAAAAACTTATCCTCCGCGTCTTATAGATAGTATGTTACCCCGATTACTTATCAACTGACCTCATATGATCCTTCCTATTTAAGGGTCAACTTTCTAACTTCCCCTGTTAGATTTACTTTGTATAACACTAGGTCCCCGACTTAAAAAGACTGGGGTATTACGCTTATATTAAAGGCTTATTGTACTCTTCGCCGATATGCCTCCACGCAAACCTGAGCATGCTCCTGCTTCTCCTCTATCAAATCTAATTATGTTCTTTGTACTTCATTGTTGACTGAGTCATAGGCTTGAACTCAAGCACTCTCAATCAACATTTCTGCTAGAATAACGATCTTTGTTCCATAGACCATACTGAATGGGGTTTCCCTTATTGGAGCCCTTACAGTAGTTTGATAAGTCCAAAAACTCCTGAGAGCTCTTCCACCAATTCCCTTGTATGGCTTCCAATTTTGTTTTTAACCCCTGTACAATGATTTTGTTAGTCACTTCTACTTGTCCATTAGGCTGAGGGTATGCCACGGAGGTAAAAGTCTGTTCAATTCTGAGATTCTAGCACCATTTCCGTATTCGATGACCCTGGAACTAACATTCCGCCACAAGAACTGTATTATCGCCCTTTCAATAATACTTGATAGGAGTTCAACCTCCATCCACTTGGAAAAATAATCCACCGCCACAATTAAGAACTTCCTCCACTCGGGGGTCATTGGCATTTGTCCGACTAGATCCATTCCCCATTGGTTGAATAGACAAGATGCTACAACTGCTTTAATCAACTCGATTGGTCGTTCCAACTTGTTACTGTGTAGCTAGCAGACTCGACATACCTTGACTAGCAAAGCAACATCTTAACTCAAGGTAGGCTAGAAGTAACTGGTCAATGTCACTTTTCTGGCAAGCGCCTGTCCTCCTAAATGATTGTCGCAACATCCTTCATGAATTTCTTTGAAAACCCCCTCCGCCTCCTTTGGTCCCAAACACCATAATAATGGCCTCCCAAAAGACTTTTTAAAGAGAACTCCATCCAACGTTATAAAGTACTTTGCCTTTCTTATCAGCGACTTTAGGGTCAGCTGGGACTATCCCATCTCTTATATATGCCTCAAGTTCAATCCTTCAGTCGGGTGTGATCTCTTCCCTTTCCTCAACGGGCTCCTCTATATTTTGAATTGCTAGAGATGTAGCTGACTCTAAGTACAAAGGATCCCGAGAAGCTTGGTCAGTCAATGAACTAGCTAGACAAGCTAATTCATCTGCCCGTCCATTCTCTTCTCGAGGGAGTTGGTGAATTTGCACTTCCTAAAACTAAGCCTTGATTCGCTCATAAGCCTCCACATACTTCGTCATACGTTCATCCTTAATAATGAAAGAACATTGGATTTGGGACGTCACTAACTGTGAGTTTGAACGCACTTGGACTCGGGTCCTGCTGCCCGAGTCACTTAAAGTCCCGACAATACTGCTCCATACTCGACTTCATTGTTGGAGGCCATGAACCTGAACCGTAGCGCAATCCGCATCTCTTCTCCGGAAGGGGATACGAGGAATATCCCAACCTTGCTTCCCCTTGCTCCGATCGATCCATCTACAAAAATTTGTCATACGGATTGTGACCCCTCTGCCGTTTCCGAGCCCATTAACTCAAAATTTGATAACTGAAATAAGAAATCTACCAAAACCTAAGCTTTTACGACAACCCTTGGTCGATATTGTATGTCATACTTGCTTAGCTCCGCCATTTATTTGTCAATCGCCCCGAGAAATTAAGTTTGGTTAGCACTCAGCCTAATTAGCTACTGGTGAGCACTGTCACTGAATGTGCAAGGAAGTACAGTCGTAATCTTCGAGCTATGAGTTCCAAGACATAAGTTAATTTCTCCAACTCATAGTAACGAAGTTTCGCCCTTTTTTAAGATATGTCTGGCATAGTATATTGGTTGTTGCTGGAAATCTTCTTATCGGAGTAACATGGAGCTAACCACTCCCTCGAATATAGCCAAATATATCCAAAAGGTCTCCCCCATATTAGGTCAGGCCAGGGTAGAGAGGCGAGCTAAATATTGCTTCAACTCTTGGAAAGTCTGCTCACACTGATCCTCCCATTGGAATCGAGTCGTCTTCCAAAATACTCGAAAGAATGGTAGTCCTTAGTCCACTGATCTAAAAATAAACCGCGATAGGGCCACAATCTTCTCGACTAACCTCTATGCTTCCTGCAAAGTACTCAGCAATTGCATGTTGCGAAGAGCCTGTACCTTCTCAGGGTTAGCCTCGATTCCCCTCTCAGCCTCAACATACCCAAGGAACCTCCCGCTATGGACTTTGAAGATGCACTTCTTCAGTTTTAGATTTATGTTGTATTGCCACAATGTTGCGAATGTCTCTTCCAAGTCAGGAATTAAGCTGGCAACCAGTCAAAATTTTACTAAAATGTCATCTACATATACCTCAACATTTCTTTCCTTCTAGTGTGCAAAGATCTAGTCCATAAGCCTTTGGTAAGTATCTCCAATATTCTTCAATCCAAAGGACATTACCACATAGGCACAAAGGCCGCCAGACGTGACAAAACTGACTTTATTCTGGTCTTCCCAAGCCAATGGGATCTAGTGGTATCCCTGGTAAGCGTCTATGAAAGAGATCACTTCGTGTCCTATTGTGGAATATACTAATTGATCTATCTGAGATAGGGGATAGCAGTTTTTAGGGTATGCTTTATTTAAATCACGGAAGTCTATATACATATACCACTAACCCGATGATTTTTGAACCAAGACTATATTCAACACTCATTCGGGAAATTGAACTTCCTTTATATGCCCTGCCTGCAACAGCTTCTCCACCTCTTCCACAATAACTTTGTCCTTCTCAAGTCCAAAGTATCGCTTCCTTTGCTTAACGGGGCAAACTCCCTTTGTATTGTTCAGGTGGTGCTCTATAATTCTCGAGTCAATCTCTGTCAAATCATGGGCATCCCTTGCAAAGACATTCGCGTTCCTCCTAAAGCATGCGATGAGGTCATCCTTCACTTCATACTCCAGCTCGCTCATTACCTGAGTTGTCTTCTCTTTTGCAATCTCCATGAGCTCTCCCTCCTCCCAAGTGCTTCTCGTTGGGGTTGCTTCTTCCAGGACATGAACTTCAAAAACGGTAGAGGCCTCGACCGCCTTCCCTTTCATGTGATCCCTCTTCTAGTCTTCCTCTACCATTTCCACGTAACAATCGCAAACTGCCTTCTGATCTCCCCGAACCTCCCCCACCAAGCGTCCTATGAGGAATTTTATCTTCTGGTGGTAGGGAGAAGCTACGACCATGAACGCCGAGAGGAACGATCGCCCCAGAATGACATTGTATGCCGAGGGAGCGTCCACCACCAAAAAAGGAGGCATTCTGGTTCTTGTAATCAACTCATCTCCCAATGTCAAGGGAAGAGTGATCTGCCCGACTGGATGGATGGCATGTCCCGCAAAGCCAAACAGTATCGTCACCATAGCTTCCACTTGTGCTTCCTCTAGTTGCATGCGGTTAGAGGCCTCCTAGAACAACATATTAACCGAACTCTCCAAGTTAACAAGTACCCAGGCCACTTTATAATTTGCAATGATAGTTCGGATCACTAAAGCATCACTATGTGGAAAAGCAACTCCCATAAGATCTTTTGGTTCAAAGCTGAGCAACGGAGCCTCCCGGACGCCCCAGCCCTCTCCATTAGTAAGACTCTCTATTAGTCGTGCATGTAACTTCCGAGCCCTATTAGACTCACCATCTGTTGAATCTCCAACATTGACATTGATAACTCCTCGAGAAGGAATATTCTCAAGAGTTAGGGGTGTCCCACTGCTCTATCCCTTCTCCACAGGACCCTCTGTTCTCTTGTCATCCCTCCAGGATGTGTAATGTCCTAGTTGGGTTGAGGGTCACGAGCGGGAACTTTATTAAGGCCCAACGCTCCTAGGATCAAGCTCCAAGTAAGGTTGCAAATGAGGATATTCCTGACTAACCCTCTCTATCTCTCGCTTCAAGTCCTAATAATTGTCGCTTAAATGATCGAACTCCATATGGTAAATGCAAAAGTACTGGGACGATGGATTATAAGGTGTCCCCAAGTAGCCCACTGACCGCTGGAGGACTTGGTGTCTCTCGCATATCTCTATAGCCCTCTCTCGGGCGATTCAAGGTCGGGGAAGATGTTCAACCATCATTACTCCCATGGGTATTCCTCGAGGAGCCTCTGCTGGAAAAGGCTTGAAATTTTCTGATCTTAGTGGTGTCACCCAGGATGTGTCACCTTTCCCAATCGAGTTTGAACTTGAAGTCGGTCCTTTATGGGTTTGACGAGCCTTCTGGACCTCCTCCACATTAATGTATTTCTCTGCTTGGCTAAGTAACTCGTCATAACCGCCCAAGGGCTTCTTTACTAATGAACGGAAGAAAGTCCCGTCTTTCAATCCTTGAGAGATTACTACCATAAGAACCTCAAGAGTAGCGGTTGGGACCTCCAGAGCTACTTGAGTGAACCGTTGGATATACCCTCTTAAGGGCTCAAGCGGTTCTGGCTTTAACTTGGACAGACTAAAAGAAATATGTTGATACTTTTTGCAGCTAGCAAAATGCTACAGGAACGCCTCGCACAGGTCTCCAAAAGAAGTCAAAGAGCTCAACCACAACGACTGAAACCACTTTTATGCTGACCCCACCAAGATAGCAATAAATACTCGACACTTGATGGCAAAGTATTGGTGCAGAAGAGCCGCATTCTCGGACTCGCATAGATGTTCTTCCAGGTCCATGGAGGCATAATATTCTCCAAGGCATGTAGAATGAAAATTGAAGGTCAGTTCTTCTAGTATAATCTCTTCGACGAAGGGAATAGGTCTCCGTCGCACCTTATACGCCACTGGCTGGTTCTCTTCCTGCTCCTCACAAATGAAACTCGGAATAGTTCAGGCCAATGATCGGCCCCTTGCAGATCTGTCTTCCCCTTGATCCACCTTTCCTTCCTTGTTGTCAGGTAGAGGAGAAATGCTCCCTTAAGCACGGATAGGCCCCTCTTTGTTCCAGCGCATTGGGTGATGGACGGTTGGCCCTCACACTCCCTTGGATCATCGTATCCTCCACTGCTTTCTGAACTATCGCAATCAATTGGCCACAGGTTAGTATTATGGGGGCCTCCTCCGAAGCGAAGGCCGAAGAAGGAACTTCTCGCGACTGCATCATCTACGTCTTCGCTCAAAGTTCCCACAGACAGCACCAAGTGATGCAATCAACTGTTAACCCTTTTGTGTCGAATCCTTTGGTGAGAACTTATTCACCTGGCCGTAGCAAAATTTTGTCCAAGATAACACTAGTCAGAGGGTGTCGGTGCTTCGACAATGCCCCTCTGATACTTAAGTCAGACAAGAGAAGAAGATTGAAGAAGAAGAACGTAGGTTGAATTTAGCAATTTTTTAATTACCTTTTGTCATCTGCCTGTCTCCCCCCTTTTATAGACTCTCTGACTCCCCGCCCTTATTGTGTGCCTCTTAGGCTACTTCTCACCCATGCACCACGACGACATATAACCACGTCCACACGCACCCTTCTAGCACGTGACCACCTCTTTATACTCGACTCCCCTACCTAATCACGTCCACCAACTGTCACACTCGTTTATTGCCATCATCCTCCCTGGACATATCTTTATTGTGTGAAATATTTGAGGCGGAGTTGCCTCGACCTTGACTTCTACCTCTTTATGGCCCTATCTCTTCTGCCTTCTCAATTTATCAAGCTCTCAACTTTCTTGGTTCTCGACTCCACGAACTCCCAACATCCCAAGGAATCAATTCATTAAATTCCTAACTCCTCGAGCTCTCGACTCCTGGCACTCTAGACTCCTTGAGATCTTAACTCCTCTTAGCTCCCATGGGCCCCACTTCTCCACATCCCTAATCTCAATTCTCTGAGCTCCCGATTCCCTGAATGTTTAGCCTGAGACCTATCTTATCGGTATCACACTATAAATTAAATCATTATGAAACTAGAAAATTTACTGTTTAAAGCTAAAATTAATTCATTGCTAACACTTTTAAGACTTTATATGATCAAATTAATCAATAATTATAAATAAAATAAGCAATCTAACTAATTATTTAAAAAGGATAGTCTGATGCACGAAGCTCCTACCAATACAGAATCCTAGGGAAGAGTCAGACTACATTGAGTCTATTGTACAAAGTCTTATCCTATATTGTAAAAAGACTATTTTTATTATTTTAGCCTATTTAAAATTGGACCAAATTTTAATATATAGGAAAATCCACCTCAATCGTAATTAATATATTTGAATTTTAAGAGGTTAGGAATTATATTCATTTCCCTAATTTTTTTCACTCTTTCTCACCCTCATCTCTCTCCCTTCCACTTCATATTTGTTAGTAGAACTTATTTTAATGTTTGAGCAAAACTTAAGTTAGATCATATATTTATATTTGATGATCTATATTGTGTATGTAGGTGCAAGATACATGATGAAAGTATTGCAAGTGCAATAAACAAAGTTCTCACAAATGAAAATTGATCGGATACTTGATAAACGAAAGTCTTAGAAAATAAAAGTAGATTAAATGCTCGGCAAACAAAAGTTATATGTCAAGACTGACCAGATGCATAACAAAAGAGAAAGAACTTGAAGCAACTTAGGCCCTAGAGATATGTATTCTCAAGGCTTTTTGAATTCCTTTTGTGCAGAGATGAGTACAATTGTGCATGTAACTTGGGACAATTGAAGGTTAGATTAGGCTCGAACTAAATCCTTAAAAGTGGCTTAGTTAATACTCCGATTGACAAAAATATGTTTTTCAATTGACTAATATCGAGTCGACTAATCAATCGACTCAAGGTAAATGTAAAGAAACAAAAGCTTATTGATGTCACTTTGTGGCCTCTTTCGTCGAGTCATCGGGAGAGGCTGAGTTCTCACGGTCGCAGTAGTAATTTTGTCAAAGTCAACACAAGTCAAACGGTCGTCGGTGCTCCCGCTACAGCCCTCCAATGCTTAAGTCGGACAGGGAAAAATGAAGAAGGTGAATGTAGAAAATATTCAATAGCAAAAAGTGTCAGAGAGCTCTTCTTTACCTCAACCAGCTCTTATATAGGAACTCAATTTTACCTCCTTGTCCTCCACTAGTTGTGTCCTATGACGGGCTATTTGAGGATAATTGTTGTAGGGAATCTCCACCTGGCTTGTCACGTGTCCTCGAATTATCATTTAAAGAAGCAGTTAAAAGACCAAATGTGATAGTTGTCGAAAGAAATCTCTTTTGTGGTTCCCTGATGCACCGGCTCCTTCAACTTCTAACTTCCTGAGTCTCTGACTCCCGAGTTTCAGACTTCTAGATCTTTCGACTTCCCGAGTTCCCGACTCGAGTTCAGACTTTGAATCTTGACTTCACGAGTCCCCGAGCTCTAAGTTTTGACTTGAGATCTTGAGCTTCACGAGTCCTTGGATCCCGATAGGGTTCTGGGCCTTAGTATTGTGCAGCCCATCTACTCGAGGGGTCCGACCCATAGACTTTCCCTCTAATATCATTAGTTGTCACCCCCCCCCCTCCCCCTCCCGAATTAGTAAGACCATTAATTGGATCTAATGATAGTGAATCATGGTCGTTAAGGCGAGCATGATGGCCTACGCCGAGATCTTCCTAGGGTTATGTGTCCTTCATTCTTCTTGTATGTGCCTACCTCCTTGGTCTCGCTACATGCTATGCCGCCTTTTCGTCACACGCCATCATCATTGTGCAACTCGATCCTTACGCCGATCAAGTTCTCTGTAACAGAGGAGGCTCGCTCTTTCCCTTCACTCATCTTGTGCAATCTTCCCATCTCTAGCGCCTTCTCCAACTAGAGTAAGTAGTATATCTCCCCTCTTCTTCTTTCGATCACGGCCTCCTCTTCGGGGAAATCAACTGGGTCGCCGACTCTTCCATGGTTTGAGACTATGACCACCCACAGAACCCAAGGTCATCCTTTTCGCGATCAGGAATTACAATATGTTCCAAAAGACTTCCTCTTGTACTTTCCGAAGCCGACTGATCGATCCCATAGTCCCTCTCCCGACCGCTACTGCTTCTTTGTAGGTCGGTTTGAAGGAGGCCTTCACCTGTCGGTCCCCCCAATATACTTTGATATCCTGGCCTTCTATAGGATAGTTATTGGTGTAATCGGCCCAGGTCACGATTGACCGAACTCGAGTTTGACTCGAGCGATGTTTTGATGTTTGACATGGGATTTGACATTGATGTTTAACATTGATGTCTGATAATGTTTTGGGGAGATTGTTGGTGCAATCGATCCGGGTCATGATTGATCGAACTCGAGTTTGACTCGAGGGGGACTTTGATGGTTGACTGGAGTTGACCATGTCATGGAAAGTCCAAGTCTTGAGTACTTGGCATGTAAAGTCCAAGCATGGGTCTTGGCAAGGAAAAGTCCAAGCATGGATCTTGGCATGGAAAGTCCAATATGGGTTGGCAAGGGAAAGTCCAAGCTTGAGTCTTGGCATTTGAAGTCCAAGGGGTTTAATATTGGCGGCGTAAAGTCCAAGCGGGAGTCTTGGCAGCATAAGTCCAATGGTTGGCGGCGTAAAGTCCAAGCGGAGTCTTGGCAGCGTAAGTCCAATGTGCCTTGGCGGTGTAAACACCGTTAGCATAACATAGTCGATGGAAGCATCTGAAGGCTAGCGCAATGGATAAACAAGTCATGGATGGATGATCCATGACTTGGAGGGATCCGAGAGGCGCGAGGCTGACGGAGGTGGCTAGAAGGCTTAAGTCTAGGCTAAGGGTGGTCTAGCAAGTATGGGGGCACCATACTTGGATTAAAACCTCATGTTTGAGGTGTGTCAGTCGACTGGTGTCATATGGCGATCGGCCGGTGTCATATCTTGATCGGATCGTGTGAGTCGACTAGGGTTTATGCGAAGTATCAATGATCATTGCCGCGGAGGTGGGCGATCATTGCGCTCGGCAATCGGCCCGATCGAAGCGATCGATCGTGATGCTTGAGAATTTGGGCCTGAAATGGAGTCGGACTCGCCGTGGCTAGCGATCAGTGAAGGCTCGATCGGTCGTGATGGACATGATCGGTCGTGATGTCTATCCGTTGGATTTTTCGGCGTGGATCACACCGTTGTCTCGCGGCAGCGGTGTCGTGTCGGTGATGGTCTGGCGATCGGTTGATCGGCGATTTCTAGATTTCTTTAAAGGGAGCTCGTGGAGGAGAAAATCATTAGTGTTTCTTGAGGGTTTTTGGGGTGATTTGCTGCTGCAAATCAGGATCTCCAAGTGCATTTTAAGCAACCAAAGATTAAGCATTCAAAAGAGCAATTGTAAAGTAGTTTTCTTTATTTGCATTGTATTTCATTATTGTAATTACTTGTATCTGTTTCTTATTATTGTAAGATTATTTGTACGAGGTTTCTCCGTCTCCGACTTGTGTCGAGAAGGAGTCCATTTAGTAGTGGTGTGTGATTGGCATCGCTAGAGCTCTTTAGAGCTCGATCCGTGGAGTATGAACCTTTCGGTTCCAAACCACGTTAAATACTTGTGTAATTGTGTGTTTGTCTGTTTCATTATTGCTTTATTATTATTCCGCTGCGCGCTAACGAAGATTGTAGAGACAAGCATGAACGAATTCCATCAACAAACGAATCGACGCTATTCACCCCCCCCCCTCTAGCGGTCAACATTTCTTCTACAATAGCTATGAATCAGTTGGCCTCTAACGCTTTCCTCATTTTGGCCGAGACAATCATTGTCTTCGAGCACTTGAAATTTTCTCTCTCCCATACCATATTTCACTGTTTGTTTCAATTGAAGATGGCGGAGTCGGTCGTGTTCTACTTCACCGAGCGCCTTGACTACCAATTCTTGAAGGGGATGCCCTCTTTTTATAAGGGTTGGAAAAACCAATTCTTTTTCGCACGACTACCTACCCCTTTATCTTATTTTGAGGCATGGCAGACGGAACTCTCGGACCTTCTTTCTCTAAAGGATTGTCGCTCCCACTGCCCCTTAGATTCCACTAAATGCCCATTCAAGTCTTATTGGATGAGTGTCTGCTTAGTCACTTTAGGTTATCCCCCTTCGTCTCCGACGATCCCAACTTGATAGGTATTTTTCCCTTTTATAGGGCTTTCTGTATTGATCGTGCGGGGCTCCTTAATCTGAGCGACTTCTATCTTATAGACGATATATGTAGGCCACTATGATGAAAGTTGTTATGGAGGTCGGGCAGAAGGAGAAAAAAGGCAAGGTGAGGCCTTCAGCTCTTCAATTTATCAAACCCCGACCCCCACTAGCCTTCCCTATCCAATCCTACACTTGGTTTCGAAGTGGGTTAGTTCTAAAAGACTAACCGTCGAAGAAAGAACATTTTCATGGCAATGCAAGAGGGATTTAGTATAACGAGACCTCCTTATTTCAATGGCTCATATTTTTCATATTGAAAATGTAGGATGGAGTACTATTATGGTTTCGAGATGCCCATTGGTGAGTTCGGCTACATCAATAAATCTCTTCACTCATAAAAAAGGTGCAATCAAATGCTAAAACTACTACTACTCTTCAATATGGACTTTCACTTGAACAATATGTCAAAATTAAACCATTTAAAAGCACAAAAGAGCATTGGGACAAGTTCATAATATTACATGTACATACGACAACAACAAGAACCAAGTTATCCCACTATATAGATCGGTTATATGTATCCTTCTACATCATTAGGTTTTATCCCCTATTACATCATCATCTATACTTAAATAAATTTTATCTTATTTTATTATTTATAACCAAGTCTTTTTCAGTCTTCCTCTTCCTCATTTGATGTGTATTTGTCATCATTTCACATCGACTAACTAGAGCATTTATTGGTCGTCTAAATATATGTATGTATCACGTTAACATATCTTTCGGAATTTTTCCTCAATAAATACAATTGTGACTTTCTCTCCAATGCTCTCATTTCTTATTTTGTACATCCACGTATGTCCACACGTCCACTTTAACATCCTCATCTCTGCAACTCTCATCTTCTTTTCATATACCCAAGTTGTATCCAAACATTCGGCGTCATATAACATAGCAGGTCTAACCGTCGTTTTGTAGAATTTCCTTTTAAATTTTAGAGATACTTTACGATCACATAAAACATCTGACGATCTCCTCCATTTCAATCATCCTACTTGTATTCTATATAAGACAGCTCTCTCAATCCCTCTATCGTCTTGCAAAAATAATCCTAAATACTTAAATCTCTCAGTTCTAGACAACTCATCATCTCTTATCTTAACACTTGTCTTATTGTGTCTAATATTACTAAACTTAAATTTCATATATTCTGTCTTTACTCTACTAAACCTAAAACTTTTCACTTTTAATGTTTCCCGCTAAGATTCTAATTTAGCATTTACTCCTTCATGTATCTCATCTACCAAAACAATATCATCTGCAAACATGCACCGCGGTACTATTTTAAATGTGTCCAGTGAATTGGTCCATGATTAGTGTAAAAAGATAAAGGCTTGAAGTTTTTACTCTAGTCATTACTTTCTTATACATATCCATAATTAATTCAATATATGTTACGCTAACACTTCTTTTTTTTTAGAATTCTCCATATAATTTCTCTTGATACTCTGTCATAAGATACTTTTTTTAAGTCAATGAATACTATGTGTAGATCTTATTTTTACTCCCGATAATTTTCAATTAGTTACCTAAGAAGATATATAGCTTCTATTGTCGACCTTCCAAGCATAAACTCAACTCGATTTTCGAAACTTGTGGTCTCCTTCCTTAATCTTTAATATCTTATTTCCTTAAACACTTCCATACCTCTATCAGAATATCTAGTCCAATGACTTTTTCACTTTACATCCCATTTAAAACTTATTCTACTTATGAAATTTGAATTTTACGATAAAAATTTAAATTTCTATACTCATTTAACCTATTTAAATTATCTAAATTAAGTTGGTCGCATAAGTCTTCATTAAAAAGCTGATAGAAATACATCTTCCACCACTCTTTTATTTTTCTATCATTTACCAGTACCATATTGCATTTATCTTTAATACATCTTATTTAGATAAAGTTATTGCCTTGTGACCAAGAGGTCACGAGTTCAAATCCTGGAAACAACCTCTTGCAAAAAAAAACAAGGTAAGGCTGCATGCAATGGATTCCTTCTCCGATACCCCGCGTGGCGGGAGCTTCGTGCACCGGATTGTAGTTTTTAGTTTTTTAACATCTTATTTGGATAAGATCTTTTGTCTTCATCTCTCTCGCTTTAGCTATATTCTATAAATAGCTCTTTTCATTTTTTATCTAATTTTCGATATAACCATTCAAAAGTTTCATTCTTAGCTTCATTTATTATTTTCTTAGCCGCTTTCTTAGTTATTGTATATTTTTTTTAAGTTTTCCTCAGTCTTACACATATAATTCCTTATAGGTTGTTCATTTTTTTCACCTTCTCCTGTACTTTCTTAGTCCAGCATCAAAATTCTTTGCTTAGTGGTGTATGTCTCTTTGACCCACCGAGTAGACTTTTGACTATTATTTTTAACTTTGATATCATCTTATCCCATGTCGTATTAAGATCACCGTATATTTCACCTAATATATATACTCCTACCTTTTTCTTAAATATATTCTGTTTCCCATCCTTATCTCTCTTCCTAACCATAAGAAAATCAATTTATGATTTATTATCCTCACTTTTGAACATGACCAAATCCTTCTCTCTTTTCTTAAAAAATGTATTAACTAGTATAAGGTCACATAGTATCGCAAAATTCAATATAATTTTACCTTCGTCATTTTATATTCCAAACTCATAACCCAGATGCACCTTCTAATATTCCTCATTTTTCACTCCAATATGCACATTTAGATCGTCTCCTATTAAAATCATTTCATTTGACGGAATACTTTGTAATACTTCATCTAAGTCGTCCAAAAATTTTGATTTGGTATCTTCATTTAATCTTGGTTGAGGTGTATATATGTTAATTGTTGGGTTACGGTCGACGCATAGATATGTTTTTTTCATTTCATGAACGAACGCAATGGAATAAAATATAATAATTTCCTAAATTATTACAACACACATTCACGCATGCAAGATTACAACACATGCGGACATATCCGCCAAATAAAATTTTACATTAAATTAAGAATAAAACCAATTTTATCCTAGGTATACCTTTCGGATAATGTTGAGCCGGAAGGGCATCAACTGTACGACGCTCGCAGAGCTTCGTCTCTACTCGTGTCTACACCGAATCTTCGGAGGGACGACTTCTCTAAACCACGAGTTTGACCTTCTCTTTACTACTAGATGAAGCAAGAAGGTCGGGTGATCGGAGAGCAAGAAAGTCGGCCCAACAAAAATAGGAAACAACTCTTGTTTCCTTGATGGCCAACGGCAAGCTCCAAAACCCAACTCTCTTAGGTTCGGCCAAGGGTACAAAGGAAGAAACCTTTGTTCCAAGCCTTAGCTGAAGTTCCCCACTCCCTTGGGAGGAGTTGGCCGAATCTAAAGCAAGAGATAGACTTGCTAGGGTCGGCGGCAAGGAAAACCCCAACAACTCTTGTTGGCGGCAAGAAGAGGAAGGAGGAGTAGGCGGCAAGGAGAAAGAGAAGGGGATTAAACATGACCATTAATTAGATTTTAGCCTTTATAACTCTTTATATAGGCTCTAAACCTAATGGGTTATGGATTAGTAGATCAAATTCATAAGTCCATAACCATTAAGGCTTAATCTCATTCATTAAACCTTAATTGGGCCCTTAACCAAAAGAAGGCACATTTAATTAAAATCAAACGGGTTTTGTTTATAATTAAACCTCTTAATGCCCAACCTATCTTCATAAGACGTGTTCCTTTCGCATTTCCGACTTGACAAATATTTTCATATTTGTCATGTCTTTGGTCCAACCAAACTCGATCTCCCTCGATCTTGAGAATTCAATTCTCAAACTCGTCTTTAAGTCTCTTCAAAGGATTCGTTATGCGTGTGACCTTATAGGTTATCGATTTATGTTGGTCGTCCATAATTAACCATTAATTATGAAACGATCATGAGTGGCACCTAGTAGTACATCATGATCCCTAATTAACTGAAAAATCAACGGTTGATCTCGGAACCATTTCCGAACCCTTCAGCAGCGTTCCTTTCACTCGTCTTATACCCATTTAGTTCAGGACATAGTCTATTGTGTCAGTCCCCACTAGGCTGACTACGTCACACTTAGCCCAAGTAATACTTCCTCGTCTAGTGGATTATAATTAGTTTGACATGTATCCAAGAGTATCATCCTCTTCACATGCAATGTTTTGGCTAAAGACTCTGAGTAACAATCCAACGAGTGGTCATAGGGTATACATCTCCTCGCAAGGAGCGGTGAGTCCTTTGTTGGCTATTCAATCACCTTCGGACACTTCAACTTATACCTAATCATCCCTTACCCACACCTCCGTAGAGATATATCGACTAAGATGTCAAAGTATAAGTCTCCATGACCAAGATGACTTGAATACCTCAAGTCGAAGGAAACTCGTACTCGAGCTGCAGTAATAACTTCACTGACATATCTTATATGTAGAGAACCACATGAAGTCTTACAGCAGGTCACTCCAATGAACTAATTATCCATAACTAGCATTCACGTTTAAATCTCGACATCACAATGTCTCCAAGCAATGAGAAGCAGCTGCTTGGATAAACCGAGTATAACCCGTGCTAATCTCACAGAATTGATGATGTCCGAACTCATCAATTCATCAACTAGGGAATATTTCAATACTTCATAATTACACATATAGAGATACTCACTAGTTGTGATCCAATCACAAATTTTTTCATGCTATGACTCGTATTGCAGATATTCAATAAATGAGTTTAAGATTCAATCAAACACATATGAGATGTGTACTCAAATAGTGAACCTTTATTTATCAAATAAATAGTCATAAGGCAATTGCCTTAGGGCACCTCTCAAACATAACATTAATTACGTTTATAGTTTCTTACTCCACTGTTATTTTGAGAGCTATAATTCTATGCTCTTTCTAACTACTCCTGCAACTTCATCTTTTAACAAACTACCTACAATAATACTAACATCATTTCTTGTTTTACTTTTTCCTGTGTATCATAACTTAAAACTCAAATTATCTATCATCTTTGTCTTATCGCATATTCATTTTGTCTGTTGTACACACAAACTCATAATCATCGTATATACTACCTCCAATGTTTTACCAGTGAGGGTTCCTATGTTTCATGTTTCAAATCTTAGCCTATTAGTTTTCCTATAATATTTATTCTTACCGAACTTATGATATGAGAACTCTTGCTTATTTAACACTACACCTAAGTTCTCATAGAAATGTAGCAATTTTGTCAATATATTATAAGCGGACCCTTCAACGCGAACTCTTGCATATTTATCACTACACCTAAGTTATGGAGATGTAACAGTCCTTGCCGAGACATTGCAATCAGACCCTATAACGCATTCCTTCTGGAGAACCTAGCATTAGCACAATAATTTAATAGATCCATTCATTGAACATTTATCTTAGTTTAACGTTGTCCAGCAACCTAACGCAATCCTCCTTTTTCCAGGCTTGGGATTGACCATGACAGGATTAACTCATCATGGGTGGAGTTATAATATTACATGTACATATGATGAGTGAATTTTATATATAGTTTTAGTTAGCATTTAAGCATATATTTTATCCAATTTGGTATCATCGCATGAACATTATTTCCCGATTTGCATCAATTGGTTACTCTTTTTGCTCGAAGATCTACTTGTGTTAATTCTCTTGACAAGATGGAAAATTGAGGCTAAATAAAGCTTCCTATAGAGCATGGAATGAAGGGAGGGGTGCTCTGGTTGTGTCCCAAGACACGGGCATATTCCCGGAAGGAAAATGGAGCACAAGGAATCTCCAGAGAAGAACACAACAGGGTCGTGCCTCATAGGCACGGCCGTGTTTCGTCCAGAGAAAGAACACAACGGGTCTTGGATCACTTGCACGATGAAGTTCTTTCCCAAGGAAAGCACAGCTGGGTCGTGTGTTTTATGCATGGTCGTGTCTCTAGTCAGGCAAATTTCTATATTAAAGCACGGGGTCGTGTGTTTTACACACGGTCGTGTTCAGCCACACCGAAAATCTACAGAAGGACACACGGTCGGGTCGTGTGTCTGTCACACGGCCGTGTGGCAGCGTTGCATGTCATGAGGCAATAGGTTTTCGTGTATTTAGACGGAGCAAGAGTCGCCTCTATATAAAGGAGAGACGCCAAGATTACGAGAGGAGACAGTGGGGGTGCCTTAAAAAAACCCAAGCAGCTATAGGATTCGAGGGCGGAAGAGAAGGAGAATCAAGACGACTACTTGAGATTGGAAGGGAGGTGCCGCCAAGAGGCAATTCCAATCGAAACAAAGCATTCTCTTCTAAATTGCAGATAGTTTCGATTGTATTCTCTCTTATTCCAATGTCTTGTGTTTGCTACTCTAATTCTATAGAGTAGATCTCTAGATTCTAGGATTATGGAGTAACCATATGACTTGTGAACATTGACATGCATTGGATTCATGTTGCTTTGAACTTTTATATGCAATTTACGTTTCCATGTTTGATGAGACAATTGAATTGTTTTGGATATACTATTCTTAGCCGATTTGGGTGTCAAGAGTATCCATATCAAATCTTAAGGGGAACCAAAGACGAACCGAGAGGTGAACTTGTTGAGAGTATTGAGAATACAATCAAAGTCTCACAATTGGTAAGACATGAAAAAGATCATGTGCTTATAAGATAAAATGATATCTACATTGGTATGAGATCTTTTGAATAAAGCCCAAAAAGAAAACCATGAGGGTTTAGGCTCAAAGTGGACAATATCATACTATTGTGGAGATATATGGATCTTATAGGCAATAACAATTGGTATCAGAGTCATGGTCCATGTCAAGTCATGCACCTTGAACGAAGGAAGTGAGCTCTCATGTCCGGATCAAGAGAACCAAATACCAAGCAGGAAGTCCAATGGGTCCGGGATGACTGCATAATCGCGTGAAGTCCAATGGGTCAAGAGGACTAGACAACCGATGAAAGTCCAACGGGTCGAGGACTGCATAATCGCGTGAATTCTCGTGAATCAAGACCAAACATCAAGCAGAGGAAGTCCTTCGAGAAGGGATAGACTTGAGGGGAGGCCAATATGGTCCTTCATTTGAGGGGGGATTGTTGAGATGGACCATGGCTTTAATACCATAGAGGCGCAACCATTCTGATCGCGTTGAGATCCATTGCAAAAGGTTGTTGCCGGGATTATGAAGGGCTACGCATAAGGGTAATCTCTCAACTAAATGTAGTTGTAAGAATGATCATGATACTATGTATACACATGAATCTCTGGAGGGATCCAATTTTCGCTGTGTTATGCGATTGTTTTTTGCAAGGTTTAAAATCTCGACCCGTATTGAGATTTCGGTCAGCGATCGGAACGATACGGTTTTGGTACCGTATCGTCCGTGCCAATGCTATTTCGGTATTTTTTTTCTTTTTTTAAAGCATTAATATTTAATTATTATTTTTTAATTTTAGTTAATTTTTAAAAAAGAATTTAAGATTTAATTTTAAATAAATTATAAATTCGAATTTAGAATTTTAATTAAAATATCTTTTATTTTTTATATTTTTATATTTTTAAATAAAAATATAATTTTATATAATTATATAAATTAATTAATAATTTATTTAATTAAATTTTACAGTTTAATTAATTTATATTATATATTTTTTTTTAATTAATATATTTTTTAATTATAATTTATATATTTTTTAATTTTAGAAAATTTTCCATCGCGATCACGCAGCACAATCACATTCCCGATCGATTCCCGGCGCGATCAGAACGCGATCGCATCGCGCCGATCGCGCTACCGCTGCCGGTGCGTCGCTGCCGCATGCGTGCGCGCGCTGCTGTGTCAATTCCACGTCAAAATGAAAAAATTCATCCGTTTCGCGCGGAACGACTCGGTATTTAATACTTTGGTTTTTCGCACTAGATCCCTACAATGGTATCAGAGTCACTTGTGAATACATCAATATCGTTGAATTGTTATTTATATGTGATATAAATCTGCATGAACTATTTTTTATGGGTGCACAATTGTAAGGATGATTTTGTGCCACAAAACGCATCAAGGGTAAACTCTCAACGAGATGTAGTTGTAAGAACGATCACGATTAACGATACTATGTATACACATGGATCTCTGGAGGGATCCAATTTCCGCTACGTTATGCGATTGTTTTTCGCACCAAATCCCTACAGAACTCTACCCCAAAAATCGTAGAAATCCAAGACGTAGAGTAGGATGCGACAGTAGATCTACTCGCCACGAGGAAAACATAGGACATTCTATATCTCATTAAATTTATTCCAACTCAAGGTCACACAATAGGAGGAGACAACTTGGAGATTGATGGGACCTTGTGACAAGGATCTCCTATAGATAGCAACCTCTAAGCTTTGTCGCTCCGACGGTGGACTTTGACTTGAAATAGATATTCTCGTACAGTTCCAGAAGTTCACACCGAGATTAAATAAGATGGATCACTTACATAAACAATCATGAAAAACTAAGAAACGTATATAGATGCAGTATTCTCAGTCATATAGGTGAAATCGAAATCCTAGGATCTCCTTTGAACTTAAATCAACCCTTTTCTTATTTCTCGTGATTCCAACATCTGAGCTTCATTTGTTAGAACATTAGGATAAAATAATTTCCCATATTGTGATTATAATCTAGACAATCAGATTCACTGAGTAGACCGGTAATCGAATATCAGTCCCTATGGGATCGATATTTTTCTTTATTATTTGATGACAATCATGCACTTGCGGGTTTTCACACATCAACATATGATTCTAAAATAGTTAAGAGTAATTCGCTTATGGATCAATTGAAGAATTTTAGTTTAAAAAAAGCAAAACCATCAGTCAAATGTATAGAAGATTTAAATAAGTCTTGAATGACCTCTATATAATAGGTGAAAAAGTAGAAAACCATGATAAGATATGTTTGCCATTCCACCGGAAGTATTACATATTGTGAAGTTCATGAGAATGGAGAAAATTTTCAACAAGATGAACATAAAGAAAATCTTTAAGGAACCAAACTAGAGGTAAAACTAGATCCAAATCTACTCTAACTTGTTTTGAGTTTTGAGTGCAATAGAAAGGGTCACTTCAAGTCGAAGTGCCCCATACTCAACAAGCAAGAAGAAAAGAAAAAGAAAAAGACACTAATAGCAGCATGGGGTGAATCCTCTTCATCGTCTGTCATTCGAAGAAGAAAAACCAAACAAGAATACTAAAAATGTAGCATTCATGGCTTTCAACAACAATGATAAAGTTTATGTCATGAAGGCACATCCTCAAATAACTAGTCATAAAGATAAAGATTGAGTTAAGTTGATGAAGAAAATAACTAGTAGATAGGGCCTAGCCTATCCTGGCACTAAAAACAATCTTTGATTTAGTAATTCATGTATGTCAGGCACCTTCACTTCCTCACTCTCTGAGTCAATCTTGAATGCAGTCTCTTTACAAATGATCATGCAACTCCAACTAGCACATATTACTTATTCAATAACATATATGGAAGTTTTACCCCTTTCTTACAGAGACTACTACAGCCAAGTATGATTCAGTATTCTATTTGGTTTTCTGTTGCTTGATCTCTTCTTCCTTAATTTTCTCCAGATAGATACTTTCTCATTGGCTAGCTAAAACAATTGCTTTGACTCATATAAAAAAAAACACAGAAGACACTCTTAGCAGCTAATTTGTGACTAGATGTAATAGCAAAAACCCAGAAGACACTCTTAGCAACAAGTTTGTGACTAGATGTAATAGCAAAAACCCATAAGACACTCTTAGCAACAAGTTTGTGACTAGATGACATCAAGAATAGTATCCGCCAAATTAACTTAAAAGCAAAGGCCATGGCTAATAAGACAGACTTGCTCTCGTGACTAGGCCATGTAATTTATAACCTCTTTTGATGCATCCTTGAGTGAACCACTGTTGGCTCATATCATTTTTTTCCCCCACAAACAAAAGAAGGAAAAGTTTTATTCAATTACTCTAGAAAGACAAGATAAACAAGTTTGCAAGCATCTAGGGCAAGGGAATTGTTTCTAAAACGCAATCCGTAGAGGAAGAAACGCTTGCCTGAAGAACGAAAGGGCCTTCGAGCTCGGTCTTGTGAAATCTGTGAACATTCTCTGGAAGGACGCCGGCACCGGAAGTATTCATGTCGGAAATAAGAAACTGTTCGAAACACCTTTTGGCCCTTCCGGGGACATCCATACGGGAAAAATCTGATACTCTGGCCATCAAAGTTGCGGCGCACGACTCCAGCCATTCTGGACGGAGCCGTAACCCGAGCCCCCTTAGAAAGTCATCGATTTCTCTGGTCGAACCATCCCTCTCCTCCTCCATCCCTCCGGGGGCGTCGGCGAACGCGGCGGAGTCTCCAGCGTGCCCGGGTGGGGCTTCACCCAAGGGCGGTGACAGATCTTCCGGAACGTCCAAGAAATCGTCGTCGGAGATCTCCAGCAGAGTGTTAGGGTTCGGAGCGATTAAGGTTTGGGGTGGTGGGGCGTCTTCATCGTCGTCGGAAGAACTCGGCAAACGGAGGTGCCTTCGCTGCATTGCTTCTCTCTGTCTCTACATTATTATTTCCCTTTGCCTCGGATTATTCCAGTGAACTTAAGCGAAAATTAAAACGTCTCGAAGCGGCGCCTTTTTTTTATTTTAAAAAAACGCTTAATTTAATTTATATTTTTATCAAATTTTCCTCTGCCTGTTATTTGAAAAAAAAAATGGAAGATGTTCACGGGACTACAATGGAGTAATACTATATCAATATAATTTCTTAACTATTTTTAGTTCAATTTTAATCGTGATATATTTACATAGATTTTTTTCAAATAAATAGTATGATAATTTTAAAAATATTATATTGTTCGTGAATACTTTCAATTTATCAATAGAAAATTGTTACAAAGCTAATCCAATCCAATCGCTTTTAGAATTAATTGGACCAAAAATACAGTGCTAGCAAAAAAAACAACCTCTTTCCATCGAAGTCCTCATCCAAACTCACACACGTCGTTTGGTTTTATTGTAAATATCATTTTTGTCTTTGGTTTTGTCTAATTTCTTTCTTTCTTTTTCGATTTACATGATTATTCTTTTTATAGGTATTTGATTTTTCGTTTCCCTAAACTTTCAAAATAAATGGCAGTTCTAAACCCTATTAATTCATAGAGGCGTAAATGATTGAGCTGAGCCGATTTTCACGTTTTCAAAGTTGAAAAATATTAAAATTGTATACATAACTTTCATAATTATTAATTCGTGCATCACTTTTCAAATTTACCCCTCCATTCAATTGCAGTTCGTCTGAACTGAAATCACACTTCGAGTCACGTTATCGTTGACTCTGAGCCACGTTACCGTGCGCGATTAAAAATCATCATAAAACAGCGAAGAAAATCCGAACGACGACGATGTGCAAGCCGAAAGTGAAGGCTAAGGCGAAACAATTATGCATTTCCGACATCGATTGCATTTTCGACGGTGTGCACAACGTCGTGTCAATTTTCGACCATCGAATGCAGACAAACGATGCACCTTCTTGAAAAGGTAACTCTAAAATCGCTCCAAATCCCCTTTGCGTCCTCCGACATTTTCTCCGACATCACCAACTCCTCTATTCTCTGGGCAAACTCCTTTATCCGACATTTTCTTCGACTATTCTCCGACGAAACTCTTTTCTTCGACATTTTTCCCGGCATCACTAGCTCCTCTATTCTCCAACCAAACTATATCCACCGATATTTTCATCCCGCCAAACTATATGCTCCTATAAAAACTGTAATCCTCATAACCCTCCTCCCTTCTTCGCTAAAGCTCGCCTTTCACAGGCTACCTTTGCGCCCAAATTACTCGGGCAAACTTTCTTTGAGCAAACTGCATCCGGAAATTCACATCCTTCAGCAAATGATGAAGATCTAATATTCCAATGTGTCATCATCTCCAAAGCTTAAGTTTAATATATTTTATGTTGTCATTGTTGTTGTAATTAGTATAAATCATCCTTAAAGGTATGTTGTGATCTTTTTTTTACAAAGTTCAAATTGCGTGTTATTTTGTTATCATGTAGGAAATAAAACAAATTATATCATCTTCTGCAAGAGAGGTCCAATTATCTATTTTAGGACAAAAGTTACATTTAATGAGCAAGTTTGGACATTTTAAAGAATTTTGTTCACAAATTTCCACAGAGAAAAGGCAAGAGACATTCAATAATACATCTAAATGAAAAACACATCAGAGTATTAAATAGTTGTCCCTTTGTATTATTCCTTAGCATACCAGAAATTTCACATCTCAGAGGATTATTTGTCAATATATTTAAAATTTAGGATTCTAAAGCAAAGACATTTTAGATTCTCTAATGTGGTTGTGTCTTTCACAACTAAAGATGTTGCGTTATTGTTTGGAATCTAAGATACATGTCTAAATGGATTTCAATGTTGCTTTTGGTGAATTATTTGAAAGATTTTTTGCAAGTAAAGAACTCAATCGATCCAGATTGGAATACCTGCTAAGGAAGTATTATTTTCGCATGGAATCTGATATGGATGTTTTATTTTTTTGTAAATTTTATATTCTGTATTTTTTTTCTTTTGTTTTGTTTGCTTCTAGTACATATAAGCTACTTTTGGTATTATAGATGATTTTGATAGTCTAGGAAGTTATAATTGGTTTGAGGCAATATATAATTATATGACACCTCAACTTCTAATATTTGGGGATGTTTTTGCATTCAAGACGCCTAGCTCTATCATTTCACTGTCTTATATGAAGGGATTTGTTAGTCTGTAGGGACTGTGATGTCCGCTAGAGGGGGGGTGAATAGCGATTCGACATTGTGTGATGGAATTCATTTGCGTGCTTGTCTATGATTTATAGTATGCAACAGAATATAGAAATGATATAACAAATGTACAACACAAGCACAACACGCAAATATAACGTGGTTCGGAATCTCAAGGTACCTACTCCACAGGGTGAGCTCAAATGAGCTTTAGCGATGCAACCAACACCACTAAACAATAGTACTCCTTCTCGACAATAAGTCGGAGGCGGAGAAATCTCGTACAAATGATTACACTAAGTAATACAATGGATACAAGCAAATACAAATATGAAATGCAATTGAAGTAAATAAAAACACTTTACAAGGAGCTTTTGATTGCTTGATTTTTGATTGTCTTGGACTAGCCTTGAAGGACTGGAAAGCACCAACTATTCCCCTTCAAATCGCCCAAGAGAACCATTGTCAAATCCCTCTCCACGAACTGCTTTTATAACCTACATTCGGGCTGGATTTCGCCTAGCAGTCGACTGATCAAGACCACCAATCGACTGCTCCTGTAGTCATTGTCTCACAACAACCCGAGCCACGTTGGATAAGTTCCAATGGATAGACCATCAGTCGACTAATTATACCCATCAGTCAACTGATCGAGTCATCACTCGACTGTCAAACCCTAACAGTCGATTCAGAAACTTTTTATCCCCGAAAACTCGACCAGTTGTCAACTGATCACCATATCGATCATTGCTGTAAAGGCCGATACCGACCGCCAATCTTTGGTAGTCATTGCTAGGCCAATTCTGTGATCGAACACTAGTCAACTCACATCAGTCGACTGCCCAAAATATCATTCAGCTAATACCCTCATCCATAAGGGTTTAATACCAAGTATGATGCCCTCATACTTGCTAGACCACCCTTAGCACCTAAGCCTTCTAGCCACCTCCGTCAGCCTCACACCTATTAGATCCCTCCAAGTCATCCATGACTTGTTCATCCATACGCTAGCCTTCAGGTGTTTCCATCGGCTATTGTCATGCTAAGTTGATTTATACCGCCAAGACACATTGGACTTACACTGCCAAAACTACCGCTTGGACTTTACACCGCCAATCATTGGACTTATACTGCCAAGACTCCACCCTTAGACTTTACACCGCCAATATCACCCCTTGGACTTCCCTTGCCAACCCATGTTAGACTTTCTAATTGCCAAGACTCAAGCTTGGACTTTCCCTTGCCAAGATCCATGCTTGGACTTTCCATGCGAAGTACCCATGACTTGGACTTTTCATGCCAAGTACACAAGACTTGGACTTCTCCATCATATGGTCAACCCCATATCAACCATATAGTCAAACCATCGTCAAATATCAAAATACCCCTCGAAGTCAAACTCGAGTCTGGTCAATCATAACTCGGGTCGATTACATCAACAATCTCTCCAAACCATTGTTAAACATCAAAATACTACTCGAGTCCAGCTCGAGTTTGGTCAATCATGACCTGGGCCGATTGCACTAACATGGTCTACTAATTGTAAATTTTGATTATCTATTGAATACATTTAGAAATAATCAATAGTATATAATTGTTTAATTATGACATAGGCTTGGTTTCTTGAGCATGTCTCTATTCAATTGCCAAGCAGCATCGTAACACCAAGAATAAGTAAGTGAAGGTCTACTTATTCTCATATAAATAAAGTGAGAGCTAAATTAGAAGGAATCTCATCTTTCCAAGTAAACATATGTGTATTTCAACTAATACTAAATTCATGTCATATAGTTAAAGATTTTTTTAATTAATTATCTATCTTTATTCATTTTGTAGATTATTATTGATATTATCCCCACCCTTAAAGAAGCACATTTGCTTGGGACCCCCTCCATATTGAATCTCAGTCTAGGCCACAGAGGGGTGAGACATCAACTACACAATTCTAAATCCATTGTTGATCACATTGCATTGAAAATGATAAACAAAATCAAATTTTTACCTTCCAGAATGAAATTCTTGTTAAATTAAATGAAGAATTAATAGTCATTCTAGAAAGTGAAGGTTTTTATTATCCAACTAGTCACTTTACAAAAGATCCTATTTCTGAGGATCTTTCAACCAAAGTAATGAGAAAAGGACGTGATAGAAGTCGTTATAATCTCAGGATCACTCCTAAAGATACACCGAAATGGCTAACAATGGTCCCAGGTAGGAAGAGGCATAGGGTTGGGGATAAAGTCTACGAATGTGGATTTTAAAATAAAAGATATACAAGAGGAGCTTGAAACTATTTTAGTCTTCAATGAGATTGATGAAGAGATCCATAAAACACAAGCAAGGGCAAAAACAAATTAACACTCTGAAATTAAATGCTATTAAAGAAAGTTTACATTTATGCAGTAATATTTAAGGTTGTTATGAATTACATTTTTATTGCTTTCACTATTGTTTTGTTAAAATCATTTTGTTATATCTATTTGCAGTATTTAAAAGGAAAATTTAAAGAGACAAAAGAAAAAGTGAGAAGAATACATGACCTACCTCATATTAATACTTCAAAATTGGACATTGCTTATTTTTGAGTTTGTATAGGAGGAAGGCTACTACTCATTGACAATAAATGTCTTCCTATCATGTGTTTTAGGCAACATATTCACTGATGGGGGAAGTAATCAATGCTTACATTTCATTACCCTTCAAGGAAACTCCCTCATCTGGTAGGTCATATAATAAGTCGATACATTGCTCAACCGAATCACGATAAAAGTTTTACTTCATTTACTTTTTATTATGTGTTTTGACATTATTACACAAATTTATGATTATATCTATAATCATGTGGTCCTGAGCTATCTAGGTCCATCAGCCAGTTTTGGATGAAACTAGCTAATCGACTTATTCCATTAAAAAAATTAAAAGTTTTATAGCTGCATGAGTGAGAGAGTCCAAGGAATTCATTAGTGGCTTTGGCTAGCGGGTATCGTCATCGTAGGATTTCAAATGATCTTTCGAGCACACTTCACATATCGGACACGAGTGAAAGATTCACTGCTCCTGACATGTTGTACCGTAATACTTTCTGAGGTCACGTACGTATTATAGAGTGCTAGAGAAGCACATAGGTCTTAGAATCATGTGGTTCCGAGTTGTCTAAGGCCATCAGTAGATTTTGGACAAAACCGACTGATTGGCCTATTCCATTAAAAAAATTCAAAGTGTTATATCTGGATGAGAGAGAGAATATGAGGAACTCATTGGTGGCTTTGGTCAGCAGGTATCATCGTCGTAGCATTTCAAATGATCTTTCGAGCACACTTCACATGTCGGGCACGAGTTAAAAAATTTGCTACTCCCTACACTGTGTATCGCAATATTTTTTGAGGTCACATACGAATTATGGAGTGTTAGAGGAGCACATAGGTCTTAGAATCATATGGGTTTGAGCTGTCTCGATCCATCAGCCAGTTTCGGACAAAATCGATTGTTGGGTCTATTCTATTAAAAAAAATCAAACTTTTATATATGCATGAGTGAGAGAGTCCGAGGAACTCATTAGTGGCTTCGACCAGTGGGTATCATTGTCATAGCATTTCAAATGATCTTTTGAGCACACTTCGTATGTCAGGCACGAGTGTGAAAATTCATAGCGGTGAGGAGTCATGGACTCAAACCAAAGGCACAAGCCTGATAGAAGTATCTTTAAGGCTTAGGTCTAAGTTAAGATTAAGTGTCAAGTATGAGGAGATCATACTTGATGTAAATCTCAGTTTTGAGATATACCAGTCGATTGGTAACTTGTTCAAGTCGATTGGTGATCTGTTCAGTTGAACATAACTGAGTTATCCTCGATCAAGATCTTGATTGGTTGGGAGCAGTCGACTGGAGGTATGGTGTCACACCCCGAGAGTATGTCGAGCTCGAAAATCGAACAACATCTCCCCTGTACGTGATACAATTCCATGTTGATACAAAGCCTTTCGACAACAACCACACAACATATAGATGTATATAACCAAATTCATAGCAGAATACGCCATCAATAATAAAAATACAAAGACTCAAATACATGCGTACCTGTATGACTTTGACACAACAAAAAAACATAATTGAAACCAAATACATAACGACATAATCGATTACTAAACAACGGAAACAATATAGGATAAAAATTCAAAACATACTATCCAAAATATACAACACCAATATGCATTACAATCCAAATGCTCGAGGTGAGATGGGATCAGTTGGCGATGCTTTGAGCATCCAAGGAATCTTCTACCTATTATCTGAGTAACAAGAAAACTCAGAGTCTGTGGTGGTGAGTATAAAATTCAACAGTAATATAAAAGATAGTGCATGAACAAATAACATATGTAGAGCAACAGATATACAAATGAAGATCAACATGTATACCTAGGGAGATCAACGTACATACAGTCTTAAAGGAAACAACGAAACTATCAACATAATACTAGTCAGTGCATATACCAAACCAACCAATCAACTATACATAATGTAATGTAAGGTACTGACATACCTGAGGATCTGCAACGATACAACTCATACACCCTGAACACATACCATACTATAACACATACAACATAAAAGAACAATACTATATCTGTAATCAACACACTACTATATGAACAACTTATAAACAAGTACATAAACGAACCTGGTCTATCCTATACCACAACATGACGCTGATCAAATGCGTATAACAGTCTGATCCAACTCGTACAATGTACTCCACATACAACAGTATAAAATATGCAAATAAAATGCAAAATGATGAACAAACATATGCAGCAAACATAGCTTAAACAAATGCAACATCACAACAAACATATATATATATATATATATATATATATATATATGTATACCGTATCCATATATACTGCTCACACACTCTCTCTCTCTCTCTCTCACACACACACACATATATATATATATACACATAAATATATGTATATGTATATATATACAAATGCCCTCACACATGACAATGCAAATGCATGGTCATGCCTGTGCACCTCACTCGCTACCACGATCCCAGTGTGCCCTAAGTAGTACGACATGACAATTGTTTCAACTCAACAATAATCACTTCTCTCGAGTGGCTGAATGAGTAGTATGAATAAGTAGCGATAAGCTAAAGAGTCATAAGCAACACAACGGGGGTCCCTGCTGCTGGTCACTCCGACTGACACTACCCATGAGTGGTCGAGTGTCATACACCCAGGACAACTACATGCAACTCCAACTATCACTATCAATAGTGGCTAAGTGTGGCACAACAAATGAACTGCCCCTCACACCAGTTACTACTATCACGAGTAATCTGGAGGCAGGATGACTGACGACCCTCTCAACCACAAGGAAGATCAAGTCACTAGCATGCATGCAAATGGAATTAATGCACAACCAACATATACACACATACACAACACACTCTCCATCCAACAGAGAGTCGTACACAACTAACAATCGACCATGCTAGGACCTCCAGTCCGTAGCAACACACTGTCGACAACCCATACTACCATGTACAGACATGATCCGTAATAGTTATACAACGAAAGATAAGATGATACAACAACCAACTCTACATTAAGGACATCACCTATCCCCGGATGATTGTTCCTAATGACACGAGTCAAATCAACAACCAGACTCAGCTACAAACCCATGGTTAAGCATCTAAAGATCCACCTACCATAACATTGGTAATTTATAACAACGATGAACGAAATGTAGAGATAACAATAGAGCAACTCAAAGTACAAAGACTAAGTATCAAGCACATGATTAAATAAGAGTGGAGTCAAGGTAAAAGTGTCATCACCATCGTAAAATATTCATGCACCAGAATCAATAAACTACCTGACCAAGGTAGGTATTACCCACCTGGTATGAAGCTCGTCCCAGTAATCCTCACGTCCGGGAACCCGCCCCGTATCCAAATCCTGAACACAACATAGACTACTTATTAAGTTCTAACATACAATAAATATTCAAATCATATCCCACATCGATCTCATAATCAAATCAATTTACCAAACACTAATCAAAGTCTTGATCACATATCCAACGTAATTTCGAGTACCACACCATAAGTATACACCCCGAATCTAATTAACAATTACACTAATTCATAGCAACACCTTCACCACATATTAACACTTCCCATTGCCATTAATCTACCAATCTAGATTTGAATTCCAATGATTCCATAGCTGATTCAACCCACAAATCCATCATCAATAAAAACATAACACATACAAACTCACCCTAAGCAAAATAGAACAAATCCATATCAACTTAATATCAAAACTGATCACATACCACAACTCCTCAAATCTCTGCCCTAAACCATTAGATTTGAGCTCTCAAGCTCACAATTCATCAACACAATAGACCCATTACAACACCTCACTCAACATCAATTGAAATCAAATAGATCAGTATGAAACAATTGAGTAATACTTTAAATCGAAGCTATAACCATAGCATACCTTCCCAAATCAATGGAGTACCATTCCGGATGAGAAGAATTGCAATCACACTCTCCCACTCAAAAATCAAAGAGCTCATGGATTGCTGTGTCGATCGAGGAGTGAAGGCAAAACATTAAAATTGACGATGAGTAGCCTACTGCCGCGCTGACAAAAGTGGAAGATCAAAATCGTCACAAGAAACCATCTCAATTGCTTGATTTGATGGGAAAAAACTATCAACCAAACCCAAAAATCGAATATACAACTCTTACAAAATCAATGAACGATCAAGAGATCTGAGCAGTGGTGGCCGACACTGTTGCTCGCGACATTACTACCACCCATGGCGGTGTTGCTGCTCACAGCGAATGTTGGCCGGTGGTGTGCAAACGAATATCAGAAGATAGGGGAGGGGCGGCAGCAAAGAGGAGTAGATGCAATCAGCGACACCGATCGAAGGTGGGCGATGTGCAATTCGGAGAATAGGCGATGGTTGGCGATGGCCAAGGTTGTGGTCGCTAGCCGCGTGCGTAGGGGTGGTGGCTGCTGGTCCTATGTGCGCAATGCACAGGGGCGGCGAGACGCGAGATGCTCTGTCGGAGGGCGCGAGCGGCCATGGATGGTCGCGGGGCGGTGGTGAGGTGAGGAGGGCAGAGCACGAGGTGAGGAGGGTCGCGCGCGAGAAACCGAGAGGGAGGAGAAGAAAGGGCTGTGGCGGTGAGATTTGGGAAGAAGAATCGGGGAAATCACGATAGAGAAGGAGAAGCGTTGATCGGGGAAAGAAAATAGGAAAATAAGAAACCTAGGTTTTGATATCTCATTTAGGTTAATCAAACCCATTAACTCCTCATATGGTAGTTTAAACGGACTTTATCAAAGCCTATTTAATATTTCCCCACAAACTGCCCTAGAAATTTCATTTAAGTCCAGAAAAATTTCTAAAAAATCTTGAAAAATTCTATAGGGTATTTTCCTAATTAACAAGTATTATTTTATTATTATCTTATTTTTTTAGTATCTTACATTCTCTCCCACTAATAAAAATTTGGTCCCTAAATTTCTACTCAAGTACGATGAGTAAGGAATGTCACACTGCTCGACTAAAGTACTTGAAGCAAAATCACACACCTCAGGTAACTAAGTGGGGGCACTACACTTGAATATTATTTTTCAGCTCTCATATATACTCTCAACAGACCTATTAAAAGGTAAATATTCATACCATTGTGGAGCGCTATATCCGTGACATATTAGAAATTTTGCCAGAATCGTAAGATGAATCATGAATCACTATCAGATACGATACTCAAGGATACTCCATGAGACTAGAAATCTCCTCCTAGTATAAATCTGTCAAGCAATTCAACAAATTCCATCTTACAGCTCGGAAGAAAATGAGCGGACTCGACTAATCGACCACCGATTACTCTAAATCATATCAAGTCATTTCTGAATTCTAGATAATCTTCCAACACATACCATCATACTAAGCTCTCACTTCCATCTCGGTATGTAACCCTACTGGTCACTAATATTCCACCTTTACTAATTGACACACCAACGCCAAGCTACGAACTCAACCATGTCCTACATGTATCGTTCCACCAATAAGAACGTTTCAGAACTCGCTATTTTCGGATACACTCCAAATACATCATCAATCTCAAATGACGAGCCTCCTGAATCAACTCGTCCTGAAACTGAAACAACTATGGGTCACAGTCTTCCTCGAAGGTGAAGAATCTCTCTATCAACACAATAGAGATCTTTCTGCTATCCTGAATCCCAAGTATCTCTTCCTAAATTTAATACAACTTTGTAACCCACTATTCTCCTCGTAGACGGAGAATTATTTTCTCACAAGAGAAATCTACTGTCGAAAATTCACTCTATCGCACAAAACTAGAAGTGACTAGAAGACTATAATGACCAATCTCCCTTGTTATATCTGTCTGTGTTCTAGCAGCTCCATGCAGTAGCTACCCAGTAGCTAGCCAAAATCCCATGAGCATTCTTGCTCCATACATCCACAAATCAAGATAATAACTACTTAGTCCACGTCATTTGTATGATAGCTTATCTCGCAGTTCCTTAACTGTCGTAAACTTAAGATACGTCTCATTCAACTATATCTCGATCACTCTCAATCCTTGAAATGATGCATCTGCGTACTATACCCTTCCATGCACCCCAGAAGTATTAACTAACACTTGTGCAAAAGTTAGCCACCGTCTGAGCCCTGAAAACTAGTTTCACAAACTTTCGACCCAGTAAATTCCATTACCTTCCTGATCAAACAAGTCAATGATATACTAATGCTTAAAAGCATCCTATCTACATCTGCGGTAATAACCAAATCAATACAAGGAAACTACCAACTACGGTGGTCGAGTGCGCAACTCCAATTACCACCATCAACAGTGGTCAAGTTACGCAACTATAACAATCACAACTGATCCAATCGTGTCCAGAATACACGATCTCTCAAATCCATGGACGACTAACTTGTTAAATACGTCTAACAACCTTATCAACAACTCATCAAATTCATACTAAGTATGAAATGTCATCCTCCATACACCTACATCCTTTTAAAATCAAACTGATGATACATCAATCATCACACAGACAATGATAATTGTATGACACTAAGTCACTACAATATCAACGCACCAATCTTACATCAACCCTAGAGTCTACACAGGTGTCCCTAGCTAATCTAATCAGATCATCTATCCACAATGAAGGATATATATTCTCAACAGCTACTATATTCCATCATCGATAATTGATGCATAACCTCCAAGGTTCATCTCTCTTTTAACAAAGAGTTTCGAATCTTCTCAAAAAGAAACATTGGGACAGATAAATCTCCCATCCAATACCTCTTATAAATCACAACTTACATTCTTCCAATTTCCATAGTATTTAGCCACACTGACACCAATAAGATTATCTCCTAGTATGAGGTCTTCAATTTCGACACTATTCCTAAAATCACTCTGATCGTATACTCCACTTGCCTATGCATTGACAAGTCTGGGAGTTCATTCCAAAACTACATTCTAATACTCTCGAATCATACGCATATATGAGAGACATATTATACCATCATTTCAATAATTTATCCATCCGTAAGGATATGTCTACAGTAAAAATATGACTATCAAAGTCTAAGGGCATCCCTTGACTTCTTAGTTATTGTTCAACATCTCACCTGAGGGTAGAGAAACAACCAATCCACAAGATCCAAAATATAGAAATACTTCTAATCCTATCTAAAATTGTTCTAGACAAAGATACCTGTAAGCTACCAGTATCTCTCAATATATCAACCGAGAGGGTAAACTAAAGTAATACCCTGAACGATCAATCATTCGACCTTCTGTATCTTCTCTCTAGTAATCACATAAACTCGTCCAACTTCTGCCCATGGCGACTGAGCTTATGTAGGTGCAAAAGACTACCTTGGAGGAATTGACATCCAACTGCTGAAGCTGAAATACAAACTAACCGACTACAATGAAGGTGGCAAACACAGTTGTATTGGTAACGAGTACACCATCAACTGTAAGGTATTAAAGAACTGCCAACATCGTAGCATGCTCCAACTCTGCAAATAATATAGCTGCAATTGAAGAATACATAATAGATATGACTATCGTCGTATACTCTCTCCTTTGTACAAAGCAAATCCATGTCTAGGGAGGTAACAATTGATGTTCTCTGCATTTGAGTCTTCTATGATGTCTTCTGTTGATACTACTGAGTAAATCGCTTCCTCTAAATGAAAGTATTTGTTGGGGAATTTATCATCACTAGAGGGGGGTGAATAGTATTTCGACGTTGATGGATATCGTTCGCGTGCTTGCTACAATTTGATTAGTATGCAGCGGAAATAATAGAAAAACATAAACAAATACACAAGCACACAATTACACAATCGATATAACGTGGTTCGGAATCTCAAGGTTCCTACTCCACGGGTTGGGCTCCATCGAGCCCTAGCGATGCAAATACCACCACTAAACCAATAAACTCCTTCTCCACAATAAGTGAGAGGCGGAGAAACTTCGTACAAAGATTACAAAAGTAATACAAAAGAAATATAAGCAATTGCAAATGAAATACACAAAAATATGTAAAAAAAACTTTACAAATGCGCTTTTGGATGCTTGCTTGTTGATCGCTTGAACCGAGCTTGAAGACGCTAATTTGCACCAGCAAATCGCCCAAGAAATCGTTGTGGAAATCCCTCCCGTCGAGCTCCTTTTAAGCCTCCTCACGACTTGAATTTCCACTTGGCAGTCGACTGCCATAAGTCCCCAGTCGATTGCCAACAATGTCATTGTGAGACAACAGACTTAATCCACGTCAGCATTCAAGCCAGATTACCGGCATTCGATTGTCGGGTCGTAGCCGATCGCCACCGGCCACGAGCATTCGCGGCTCGTAACCCGATCGATGAGTCGATTGCGCCATACATGCGATACCCACTGCTCAATCCATCACCAACTGTCCCAATACTAGCGATTGATTGCGCTGCTATTTCCTGATCGAATATCGACGAGTCCGAGCGATTCGATCGTCATAATCCCGATCTGTTGCAAGTCGACTCGATTGCCAAGTGTCAAAACACTTGACCAGTCGACTGTTAACCTCAAACATGAGATTTAACCTTAAGTATGATGCCCTCATACTTGCTAGACCACCCTTAGCCTAGACCTAAGCTTTCTAGCCACCTCCGTCAGCCTCACGTCTATCGGATCCCTCCAAGTCATCCATGACTTGTTCATCCATACGCTAGCATTCAGGTGCTTCCATCGACTATTGTCATGCTAAACTGGTCTATACCGCCAAGGCACATTGGACTTACACTTCCAAGACTCCTCTTAGACTTTACACAGTCAACCATTGGACTTATGCTGCCAAGACTCCACCCTTGGACTTTACGCCGCCAATATTACCTCTTAGACTTCCCTTGCCAACCCATGTTGGACTTTCCATTTTCTAAGACTCAAGCTTGGACTTTCCCTTGCCAAGACCCATGCTTGGACTTTCCTTGCCAACCCATGTTGGACTTTCCAATTGCCAAGACTCAAGCTTGGACTTCTCCATCATATGGTCAACTGCATGTCAACCATATAGTCAAACAATGGTCAAACCATCGTCAAACATCAAAATACCACTCGAGTCAAACTTGAGTCTGGTCAATCATGACCCAGGTCGATTACACCAACAATCTCCCCAAAACATTGTCAAACATTAAAACACTACTCGAGTCCAACTCGACTCTAGTCAATCGTGACCTGGGCATATTGCACCAACAATCTCCTCCTTTTTGATGTTTGATAAAAAAAGCACAAAGCCATTGAGTTAGGCTACCTAACTCAAATCTCCTTACCAATTGTCCCAAATTGATAATCCCATAAATTCTCCCCCTTTTTGATATACATCAAAAAGGTTCTCCTCAAGGAGGTTAATGTCTCATATCCCAATGAGATCTTACACTCTCCCCTTTGGTAAAAAAAAACATCTAGGATGTCTTCACTCTTTCTAGTGATAAGTCTCATATCATTTAAGAGAGGCTTCCTAAAAACTCTCCCAATTCTCCCCCTCATGAGAAAAAAAACATCCATCATCTCATGATGGATACCTCCCTATAAAGGATTGCTTCCCCTTGACCATTGCAACAACAATGTACTTGGAGAGTCCTTAAGCCTATAGAAACACTAAACTATCAAAATTAAGGGCAAAAGTTTAAACATGAACTCTCACACACCTTAAATTGATACACACCCTAAACAACTCTCCTAATCCATATCCAATGGATTTTTACCCTTTCTAATGCTTTCCAAAGTAAATCCTAGAGTTAGGAGCAGTTAGGGTAACCTAACATAGCTGAAATCGGGCTAAACAAACATTGTTTACCCGAAATCAGCTCTGATAGTCGACTCTTATAGTCACCAATTGACTGTCGTTGACGCCAATCGACTGCCATAAGCGACAGTCGACTGATTTCTATAAATGCAGAAATTAGAATTCAAAAATGAATTTCAAAAATTCATAAGTAATTATACATAATACGAAAAATCACGAAAATTCATATGTATAATACTTATAACAAATACAATGGGTGAAAAATATTTAAAAATTAATTTACCTACAAAATAGTGAAATTTATACAAAGTTCAAAAATAAGAAAAGCTTCAATGTTTTGAGCTCTCTTTGTATCAACATCATCAATGGTGACTTCTATCAAAAGATAGACAACACCAAGGTTTTCTAAAATAATTTTAAAATGTTTTTGAAAACCTATATTGGATCATGATCAATGGGCTCAATACACATGACTTGCACATTAGCTTTCCCCATGATCCACCCATGATATAAGATGAGTTTGAGTTCATCTAGATGCAAAAACTATGCACCTTGAACTTAACTCGTTTCCTATCATCTCACATGTGTCTAGGGTGTTTGAAAAATACACACATGTTAATTTGATGTGAGATGTGAGTTTTGTTCATCTTAATCTAAGGTCTTATGTATTTTCTAAGACAACACTACTTGATTCCCTTATACATGAGACTTCAAGTCATGTCATAGTCCTTAAATCAATTTTAATTAATGCATGAATGATCACGGCATAAATGATAGCATAAATAAACATGACCAATGATCATGATGTCATGACATCTGATTAATCTAAACATACATGGCATTACACCTTAACCCTAAGCATTATCATGACATATTAAATGATTCGAATAAATATGATATCATGACATGACAAGGCAAACAAAGTATGACAAATGTAAAATACTAAGGTATTAAGTACCTAAGTGTTAAACCCAAATTGTCATTTCTAGAATTAAATATTGTCTTAATGTCACTTATTCTCAAAGTATGTCAAAAATCCAAAATGACACACCAAGACTCTAAGACCTAAATTGTGTCAATTTAATCAATTTATCAAACTTCTTAAATAATATTAGCACATCCTAAAATCTTTTAGGATTTAAAATTCAACCTATTTCCAAGGTATCCATAACCTTGAAAATGATCTAAGGTGCCACCTTTACCATGGTTAGGTTAACTACCCATCCGTTTAAAGTTGGCACACCCTAACCCATTTAGCGTGAATCAATCACGCTCCTAGGAACCCAAAACTTATTTGAGCTCCTTAGGTTTACTAGGTATTCCTTAGGGATAACTTTCTTAGATATCCTCCTAATGACCCTCTTAGGCTTGGTAGCCTTGGTTATTTGGGTCGTGCCTAGGTTAACTCTAGGGGTGACTCCCCTTGTAACCTTCTTAGTGGCTTCTCTAGATTTCTTTAAAACCCTAGTCACTAGGAATTTGCTTTGGTTAACCTTAGGAATAGTCTCCCTAGTAACCATGACCTTCCTAGACCTAGGCTGTGTTCCATAATCAAATGAAATACTATGGTAGGTCTCCTTAAGTTTAGGTTTGTAACCCAAACCTTTCTTTCCTTTGGATGACTCTTGTCTCCTAGTCCCTTGACTTTGACCATATGACCCTTGCATTTGATTTTGCATAATTCTAAGGGTCTTCTCCAACTCCTCAAGCCTTGACCTCAATACTTGATTTTCACACTCCATTTTTTCTAATTTAGTGGGCCCATTATTTCTTTGAATTATTTTGTTCTTTCTAGGCATATGTCTAGAATTCATAGAGTTAAAGTCTAGATGATTCTCTATCTTCCTAATACTTTCCTTAGGTAAAATTATTTTGGGAACATTAGTCCCAAATTTCTTCTTATTCCTAAAATTGACATGTTTAGCTCCTAAGCAATAAAGCCTATTTCAAGCATGCTCTTTATGATGAATTGCAAGTGAATTAAAAACATGCTTTTGCCTATTACTTAAAGAAGGTGCATTATTGAATCTTACCTTAGGGTTTGCCTTAGAGGCTCCCCCTACTTGTGTAGCTCCTTCTTGTCCCTTCTTCTTTCCCCTAGGGTATTAACTCCTATAATGCCCTCTTTGGTGTCACTTGAAGCACACCATATGCTCCTTGCTCTTAATGGTTGGGGCTCCGGTCTCCTTGACCTTTGGCACCGGTGGAGCCTTCTTAACCTTCTTAGGGTACTTACTCTTGTAGTTCCCATATTCCTTACACTCAAAACACATAATATATTTTTTATTTTGAATTAATGTGCTTGAGTTACCTAGGGTGGTGGTAGAAGCCTCTTGAGCTTGCTCATCTTCTTCATCTCTCCCGGATGTTGAGGCTACTTCTTGATTTTTCTCTTGTTCAGGAGTAGATGGCCTAATCTCCTCCCCCTCAATCCTAGAGGCGGAGACTTCTTCTACTTCTTCCATATCCTCTTCCTTCTCGGATGTTGAACACTCCTCAACCTCCGAATCCTCACTCTCTTGTGAGGATGAGCTTGCTTCTTCAGCTTCTTCCTCAAATTGAGCCGAAAATGATTCTTCATGGAGCTTGGCCAATTCGCTCCAAAATTCCTTTGCATCCTTGTATTCACCTAACTTGGATACAACATAATTAGTAATTAAATCAATCAATAATTTTATTACCTTATTACTTCTCTCGAATTCTTGATGTTGTTCCTCGGTCCACTTTTTCATTTTGAGGAATCCTCCCTTAGGCCCTCTTGGAAACTTGAATCCTTCCATCAAGGTGACACATTCTTCAAAGCCCCTCATCATGATGAAGTCTTCAATTCTTGCCTTCCATTGATTGAAGCCTTCTCGTCCATAGAGTGCATATGGGACTGACGTGTTGATATCCCATCCCAATGTTTCTTGAAAATCCATCTTCTTCTTCACCCTCTAGCGGTGCTCCCTTGGCGGTTAGTCCAAATGAAGAGCGACCTCGCTCTGATACCACTTGTTGGGGAATTGATCGTCGCTAGAGGGGGGGGGGTGAATAACGTTTCGACGTTGATTGATATCGTTCGTGTGCTTGCTATAATTTGATTAGTATGCAGCGAAAATAATAGAAAAATATAAACAAAGACACAAGCACACAATTATACAATCGATATAACGTGGTTCAGAACCTCAAGGTTCCTACTCCACGGGTTGAGCTCGAACGAGCCCTAGCGATGCAAATACCACCACTAAACCAATAAACTCCTTCTTGACAATAAGTCGGAGGTGGAGAAACCTCGTACAAGGATTACAAAAGTAATACAAAAGAAATACAAGCAATTACAAATAAAATACACAAAAACATGTAAAGAAAACTTTACAAATGCGCTTTTGGATGCTTGCTTGTTGATTGCTTGAACCGAGCTTGAAGACCCTGATTTGCATCAGCAAATCGCCTCAAAATTGTTGTGAAAATCCCTCCCGTCGAGCTCCTTTTAAGCATCCTCGCGATCTGGATTTTGGCCTGGTAGTCGACTGCCAAAAAGTCCCAAGTCGACTACCAACAGTGTCGTTGTGAGACAACGAACTTAATCCACGTCAGCATTCAAGCCAATGGTTACACTGACAGTCGACTGTCATAACCCAACATTCGACTACGGTCGGTCGACCGCCACCAATCCATCGAGCATTTTGTGCTCAGTAACCCGGACTAACGATCACGCCATTAAATGGCAATGATCGCTATATCATCGATCACAAAGTGCTATTTCCTACAATCGAACACCGATCAGCCAAGCTGACCGCCATAATCCTAGTCGATTGCTGCAAGTCGACTCGGCTACCAAGTGTCAAAACACTTGACCAGTCGACTGGTCCAAAGTCCCAATTGATTGTTAACCTCAAACATGAGGTTTAACCCCAAGTATGATATCCTCATACTTGCTAGACCACCCTTAGCCTATACCTAAGTCTTCTAGCCACCTACGTTAGCCTCATGCCTATCGGATCCCTCCAAGTCATTCGTGACTTGTTCATCCATACGCTAACCTTTAGGTGCTTCCATCGGCTATTGTCATGCTAAGTTGGTTTATACTGCCAAGGCACATTGAACTTATGCTGCCAAGATTCCGCTTGGACTTTACACCGTCAACCATTGGACTTATGCTGCCAAGACTCTATCCTTGGACTTTACACCGCTAATATCACCCCTTGGACTTCCTTTGTCAACCCATGTTAGACTTTCCATTTTTTACGACTCAAGCTTGGACTTTCCCTTGCCAAGACCCATGCTTGGACTTTCCTTGCCAACCCATGTTGAACTTTCCAATTGTCAAGACTCAAGCTTGGACTTCTCCATCATATAATCAACCTCATGTCAACCATATAGTCAAACCATCATCAAATCTCAAAATACCACTCGAGTCAAACTCGAGTCCGGTCAATCATGACCCAGGTCGATTGCACCAATAATTTCCCCAAAACATTGTCAAGCATCAAAATATTATTTGAGTCCAACACGAATCTGGTCAATCGTGATCTGGGATGATTGCACTAATAGTATCAAGGAACTCCAACTATGTCTGAGGTGGAAAATCACTTCTATAATGATCTCTACTGTTGATATTGTGAATCGTCCTCCTGAAGCAACATCGATAGTCTTCAACTGAGTCTTCAAAGTACACTCTCACATCATATGTACTGATTATCTACTGTAGAAGCAGATAGACTAATCCAAATGGATAATCTGACTTTGCGTGTCGACGTGACCCGTACTGCATGCACATAATTCCTTCAGAGTCTTTCTTCTGATTTCAATGATAAGCATGAGAAGATTCTAACAATCTGCGGTTGGTCTTCCATGATCGGACAATATCTCATGACCCATGACTCCGATCTTTTTCCTTTTATCCAACATTCGGAACTTCTAATTCTAATATTTGAGTTGGAATGTCTGCTTATCGATCTTCAACTCTTTAAAACACTTGCTCCGGAGTCATTTCCATAAACATGACTCGATCTAATGTCTTCCGATAGGATCTGATAGAAGATCCAAACATCCTGATCTAAGTGTAAGCCAATAAACTATGGGTGGCTTAAAACATCTCAATCACATTCTTGAGCTATTAGGTGGTCGTAACCTCTGTAAGTCTAACGATTCTGCACGGTACTCCTATTACCAACTGATCATCCTACTTGAAGCTTAAGAATTCCCTGACAACGAGTCAAAGGAAATAACACAAGAGAAATACTCTCTCCCAACATCACTAAACCGTGTCCAAGTGATATCCTATTCCCCAAATGTTATTTCCTACCTCTTCCACCAAGTACCGGCTTGATCCTGATAATGGTATGCAACTAACTCTACTTTTTCTATATAACACGAGTTAAGTACTCAAAAGTACCTTCAAAGTTATACAACCCAATACGACCAACTCAGAGATCAAAATCCCTATGAAACACCATATACTAATCCTCTACCGTCTGCATCAATAATAGTATATGCGCTTGTCCATTACCCCACGGGTAATGATCTGACTAGCATAATTAGTGAAAATCCCTAAGACTGTAAATGTTGATCTCCATAAGCAATGTGACTACCTGACCCCTGCTTTCCGACTCGATATCAGTCATCTCTCAAAGGTACTTCACCTTTTCGAAAGCAGGTACATGTCTAATAGACTCAACATGTCATTCTCGTGGTCAACTCAACCATGTTTACGAATAGCAACTAACACACTACATGTCATTCTCTATTATAAACAACTAAATGCATAGCCAACAGAGGGATATATGATAACTGTTAACATATCTTAAACCTTGTAGCTCGGAGATGTCCCGCTACATTCAAATCCCATAACTCACAAAACCAAAACCGAGTAAAACAAAACTCGATGTCCAAATGAAATAAAATCCGAAAGTAGACTTTGCAACCTAGGGCTCTGATACCAATAAAATTGTCACACCCCGAGAGTATGCCAAGCCTGAAAATCGGACAACATCTCCCCTATACATGATATAATTCCCTATTGATACAAATCCTTCCAACCACAACCACACAACATATAGAAGTATATAACCAAAATCACAGCGGAATACACCAACAATAATAAAAATACAAAGACTCAAATACATGTATACCGGTATGACTTTGACACAATAAGAAAACATGATCAAAACCAAATACATAACAATATAACCGATTATCAAACAACGGAAACAATATAGGATAAAAATCCAAAACATACTATCCAAAATATACAACACCAATATGGATTACAATCCAAATACTCGGGGTGAGATGGGATCAGCTGGCGGTGCTCCGAGCATCCAAGGAGTCTTCTACCTGTTACCTGGGTGACAAGAAAACTCAGGGTCTATAGTGGTGAGTATAAAACTTAGCGATAATATAAAATATAGTGCATTAACAAATAACATATGTAGAGCAACATGTATACAAATGAAGATCAACAGGTATACCTAGGGAGATCAACGTACATACAATCTTAAAGGAAATAACGAAAATATCAGTATAATACTAATCAGTGCATATACCAAACCAACCGATCAACCGTACATAACGTAATGTAAGGTACTAACATACCTGAGGATCTGCAACGATACAACTCATACACCCTAAATACATATACCACACTATAACACATATAACATAAAGGAACAATACTATATCTGTAATCAACACACTACTATATGAACAACATATAAACAAGTACATAAACAAACCTGGTCCATCATATACCACAATATGACGCTGATCAAATGCGTACAACAGTCTAATCCAACTTGTACACTGTACTCCACATACAACAATATAGAATAAATATGCAAATAAAATGCAAAATGATGAACAAACATATGCAACAAGTATAGCTCAAACAAATGCAACATCACAACATATATATATATATATATATACTGTGCGCGTGCGCGCACACACACACACACACACACATATATATATATATAGCGATAAGCTACATAACGAGGGTCACTACTGTTGGAGGATCGTGGTCTGGTTAGAAGGGGGAGGGGGGTGAATAGCCCAATTCGCGTGTTCGATGTGTACGTTCGTTCGTCTCTACAATTCGGTTAATATGCATAGCGGAAATACAATATACAAATGCGAATGTAAAGATAAATACACAAGGATACACAAGCACAAGAACAACACGATATATGTGGTTCATAATCTTAGGGTTCCTACTCCACGGGGTGAGCTCAACGAGCTCGAGTGATGATCACACCACTACTCAAACTCCTTCTCAACAATAAGTCGGAGGCGGAGAAACCTCGTACATGCAATTACAACAGTAATATAAAAGTACAAGCCAAAATACAGAGACAATATGAATACAAGTAAAGAAAACTTTATAACACTTTGCTTTGATCACTTGTTTGTTGCTTGCTTTGGTTTGCTCTTGAAGGTTTGGAATGCAACAGTAATTTTCCTCCAAAATCTCCCCAAAAATAGTTGTGGAAATCCTCCCCAAGCTCCTCCTTTTATGCTGCGGCCGACGATCACGACCGCTCTCGACCATCACGATCGCTCCTATAGCCGTTTTCTCACAACGACTCGATCCACGCTAGATAAGTTCCAACGGATACACTATCGGTCGACTGATCATGTCCATCAATCGACTGATCAAGCCATCAGTCAAGTGATCCAGGCAATCAGTCGACTCGAAAAGGTTCTATGCCCGTGACACCCTTCATCAGTCGACTGTCATCCATTGGCAGCCGATTGATGGTGTATCAGTCGATTGATTGGCCAGAAACTCATCAGTCGAACACCAGTCGATTGGTTTCGACTTGGATCAGTCGACTGCTATCTATAGTAGTCGACTAGTGTCGAGTAAAACCTCAAACAAACATAAGTTGTTTGAGCATCCGACCGTCGGGTAAACCTCAAACACCAATGTTTGAGCATTTGATACTCGATCTCAGCCACTTGGCCAAGCTTAACTCTCATCTCCCATGGAGTCTCTCACCGATGCTCTCTTCGTCCGGCTACGTCCCTCGGATGCACAAAGCGCACGACTTTCGTAATGCCATCCTTCGTGTCTTGCCCTAAAGTCTGCTTCTTTTGGCTTCACTCCATTCGTTCCTCGTCCGACGGTCCCTCGGATGCACCAAGTGCACGACTTTCGCAATGCCATCCTTCACTGACTCAAGGATCCGAGCCATGAGATAATGAGCCAAATGTCAAGACTCAAGCTTGGACATTTCCCATTGCCAACCTCATGTTGGACTTTCACCGCCAAGGTTACATACTTGGTCTTCCCATGACATACGTTTTGTCTAACATCAAAATACCGCTCGAGTCAAACTCGAGTCCGGTCAATCGTGACCTAGGCAAATTGCACCAACACTTGCTGCTGGACACTCCGACTGACACTACCCATGAGTGGTCGAGTGCCACACACCCAGAACAACTGCACGCAACTCCAACTACCACTATCAATAGTGGTCGAGTGCGGCACAACAAATGAACTGTCATCACACCAGTTACTACTATCACGAGTAACCGTGGAGGCAGGATAACTGACGACCCTCTCAACCACAAGGAAGACCAAGTCGCTAGCATGCATGCAAATGGAATGAATGCACAACCAACATATACACACATACACAACACACTCTCCATCCAACAGAGAGTCATACACAACTAACAATCGACCATGCTAAGACCTCGAGTCCGTAATGACACACTATCGACAACCCACACTACCATATACAGACATATGATTCATAATAGTTATACAACGAAAGGTAAGATGATACAACAACCAACTCTACATTAAGGATATCACCTATCTCTGGATGATTGTTCCTGATGACACGAGTCAAATCAACAACCAGACTCAGCTACATACCCATGGTTAAGCATCTAAAGATCCACCTACTATAGCATTGGTAATTTATAACAACGATGAACGAAATGTAGTGATAACAATAGAGCAACTCAAAGTACAAAGACTAAGTATCAAGCACATGATTAAATAAGAGTGGAGTCAAGGTAAAGGTGTCATCACCATTGTAAAATATTCATGTACCAGAATTAATAAACTACCTAACCAAGGTAGGTATTCCCCACCTGGTATGAAGCTCGTCCCGATAATCCTCACGTATGAGAACCTGCCTCGTATCCAAATTCTGAACACAACATAGACTACCATTAAGTTCCAACATACAACAAATATTCAAATCGTATCCCACATTGATCTCGTAATCAAATCAATTTACCAAACACTAATCACAGTCTTGATCACATATCCTACGTAATTTCGAGTACCACACCATAAGTATACACCCCGAATCCAATTAACAATTACACTAATTCATAGCAACACCTTCACCACATATTAACACTTCCCATTGCCATTAATCAACCAATCCAGATTTGAATTCCAATGATTCCATAGCTGATTCAACTCACAAATCCATCATCAATAAAAACATAACACATACAAGCTCACCCTCAGCAAAATAGAACAAATTCATATTAGCTTAATATCAAAACTGATCACATACCACAACTCCTCAAATCTCTGCCCTAAACCATCAGATCTGAGCTCTCAAGCTCACAATTCATCAACACAACAAACCCATTACAACACCTCACTCAACATCAATTGAAATCAAATAAATCAATATCAAATAATTGAGTAATACTCTAAATTGAAGCTATAACCATAGCATAACTTCCCAAATCAATGGAGTACCATTCCGGATGAGAAGAATTGCAATCACACTCTCCCTCTCAAAAATCCAAAGAGCTCACGGACTATTGTGTCGATCGAGGAGTGAAGGCAAAACATTAAAATTAACGACGAGTATCCTGTTGTTACACTGACAAAAGTGGAAGAACGAAATTGTCACAAGAAACCATCTCAATTGCTTGATCTGATGGGGAAAAACTATCAACCAAACCCAAAAATCAAACATACAACTCTTACAAAATCAATGAACGATCCAGAGGTCTGAGCGGTGGCGGCCAACACTGCTGCTCACGATGTTATTGCCACCCATGGCAGTGTTGCTGTTCACGACGAATGTTGGCCGATGGCGTGCAAATGAAGATCAGAAGATAGGGGAAGGGCGGCATCAAAGAGGAGTAGATGTGATCGGTGACACCGATCGGAGGTGGGTGACGTGCGATCCGGAGAATAGGCGGTGGTCGGCGGTGGCCAAGGTTGAGGTCACTGGTGGCGTGCACAGGGGCGGTCGTCTTGTGCGCCTGCACGCGAGGATGTGAGATGAGATGCTCATCGGGGCGCGAGCGGCCATGGATGTTCGCGAGGCGACGACGAGGCGAGGAGGGTGGCACGCGAGGTGAGGAGGGTGGCGCGCGATAAACCGAGAGGGAGGAGAAGAAAGGGTTGCAGCGGTGAGATTTGGGAAGAAGAATCGGGGAAATTGCGATAGAGAAGGAGAAGCGTCGATTGGGTAAAGAAAATAGAAAAATAAGAAACCTAGGTTTTGATATCTCATTTAGGTTAATGAAACCCATTAACTTCTCATATGGTAGTTTAAACAGACTTTATCAAAGCCTATTTAATCTTTCCCCACAAACTACCCTAGAAATTCCATTTAAGCCTAGAAAAAATTTTAAAAATTCTTGAAAAAATTCATAGGGTATTTTTCTAATTAACAATAATTATTTTATTATTATCTTATTTTTTCGGTATCTTACATATGGACCAGTCGACTAGTAACAGTGGTGCTTGGAGACAAGAGTAGTGCGTAGGAATGAGCGTGGTGCTCTGATACAAGAGTGGTGCTTGGGAATGAGCGTGGCGCTCAGGAGAGCAGTCAACTGTTATTGTGGATAGTCGACTGATCCCTACTACAAACGAACAAAATCGAGGTGTACTTGACCAGTGTCTCGACTGATCCGTACTGCAAGCAAATAGAATTGAGGTGTACTCAACCAACGCCTCGACTATTCAGTACTCAACCAACGCCCCGACTGATCCCTACTCCGAGCAAAAAAAATCGAGGTATACTCGACCAACGACTCGACTATTCACTACTGCAAGGGAATATAAACGAGTGGACTCGACCTGCGCCTCAACAGATTACAACAGTCGAGGTCTTCTACTTATCGCCTCGACTGGAATACATGGAGAATATAAGAAACCATAAGAAACCCGACTTCTCCGTCATCTTTGCCGTTGTCACCCAACCCTAAAAAGACCATGTTTTGACTCAATCTGGCCTAGGGTAAGTCTTCTAGTCTCCATTCCTTTGCTAGGTTAGATGCTAACCCCTCGGTGACTACTTTAGGGATCATCGGAGGTTTTCTTCAAACCCTCGCCGGAGAAGTCTGTCTCCGACCATTGGTTGAGATTTCTCTGACCACGTAGAGAAGCTTCAAGTCTAACTTCTTCGAGTTGATTTGAATGACTCAAATGGTGCCCAAGTATAACCCTAAACATGATCTCTTCTTTTCAGTTTCCAATTATTCAGATAAATTTCAAGTCCTAATCATCTACTAACTATGTCATGCATCATCTCACATCATGTTGCATCAATTTTACATTATTGGGGTATAATTTTGCATCTTTAGGCAAAAACGAAAGAAAATAGAGGGTAGTAAGGAAACCTCTCGGGAGAAACCTTCTACCAACGCTAGATTCCCTTCGGAATTCCATCATCACACAATTAAAAATCATACATTACAACTGATGCCCCACTAGGTCCCTCGATAGGGAATTTTTCTCCATGCATGCTCCAGATGTGATAGGAGTAGCAGATCATCATAGACTCAGTAAACTAGTCTATTATTTATACGATATAAACATAGACCTAGTTACTGAGTTCTAGAATAATCTATAACCCACTAAAGATAGGCTTATCTACAATAGTAGGATAGCTAAGAAAGATATTTCTTTTACTCCTGACATACTTAGGGCATTTCTAGATTGTAGAGAGTCACGTTCCACTCTTGAATGTTATCCTGACATCCAAGAACTTATTGAAAACTATTCCATTGAAGTCACTCATGAGTATTTCTTTAGAAAATCACGTCAATTGGATCTCAACCTATTTCCTATCATATCACTAGTTGCCCCTGACAATCTCCTATACAAGGTCATTGTAGGCTGCATTTTACCCAGTTACACGAGGGCAAGATAGCACTACCCCCAGATCCTAAATCGGCTCCTCATGATTGAGCAACCAGAAAAGAGGTAGCACTAACCCCAGATCCCTAGAGCCCGCCCACATACCTATCATCACATGGAGTGGCGAATATCTAATCTCATGTGACTACTATCTCGACGTCTTGCTCAGAGTTTTCAACGTCAACTGATGCGGTTACTTTTTGGCCCTTTCATCGAGTCTTCGAGAGAGGATGAGTTCTCACGGTCACAATAATAATCTCCTTCTCCTATCAAAGTCAACACGAGTCAAACAACTGTCGGTTCTCTAACTACGATCCTTAAGTCAAATCAGAAAAGAAAATGAAGAGGTATTAAATGCGGAGAGAAAATGAAAAATAGGCAAGTAACGAGAAATATATAGGAGCTCAATGTAGCTTCCATCTTCTCCATGAGTGATGCATTATGACAAGGTCAAAGACCACCTACAATTTACCTCTCTTACAATGGTCTTGAGACGGATCTGTGGGGGTCACTAGATTGACGGTTCCAATTTTTTGCAGATGCATTATGATGAGCTATTAGAGGACAACTATTATAAAGAATCTCTAGCCGTCTCACCACGTGTCTCTGAATTATCATTTAGAGGAGTAATTAGGAGATCGAATGTGACAGTAAAGGAATCTCTTTTGTGGTTCTTTGACATCCTAGCTTTTGTCCACTCTAAATTCCTGTGTCCCTAACTTTCGAGTTTCAGATTTCTAGATCTTCTAACATCTTGAGTCTTCGACTCCCGAATTCTCAATCCTTGGTGCTCTGAACTCCCGCCATATGGTACTTCTAATAGGGTTTTTGGGGCCCCATGTTGTGCGACCCATTGACTTGAAGGGTTCGGTCCATAACCTTTCCTTCGAGTATATATCAAATCCGATTCATCACTTTCTTGACAAAAACAGAACACATGCAAATTATTTCAAACTCGTTAAAAACAGTGGATCTTTTAACAGATGCTTATTGTATGCTTTAGGGAAAGGAAAGAAAAAAAAAGAAAAAGACAAATCAAACATGAAAAAGAAAAATATCTGCATACTAGAAGCAGATGTTAAAAAGAAAAATGAGAGAGAGGCTAGAGCTAGGTCTTGTAAGATGTACTTCAACTTTGTTTACAATATTAACATGGCAATGGTTTCGTGCATGCTCAGCAACGGCGGATCACCGACAACAAGTCATTTCGTACGTACGGAAGGGGAAGCGGTTGCTAGGCGTTATTTGTCCTCCACTCGCAACGCAATGTCCTGCATGGAGCATGCAATCTTTGACCAGCTGGCAAGTGCTTATTGTCAATTTACCCCCCTTTTTTCTTTATTTATTTCTTTAAAAAATTGAAATCTAATAAATTATTAATTGAAAAATATGGAACGCTATGTTAGTGGCTCCATCGTTGCTCCTAACTCGAAGGGGTTCATCAGTACTTGACAAATGGAAAGAAAGAAAGAAAGTCCAAAACGATGAATTCTTTAAAAATATATCTTTTTATTACAAATAAATCTCTTTACTTCCAAGAAAATTAATCTTAATAAATCATTAATCGAGTTCTTCAAATTCATTAATACGACGATTATATATTTTTTTTTTCTGGAAGAGGCATCAAAAGAAAACAAGGTAGCACTGCTTTTTGAATTTTTTTTTTTTGAAAACATTTCTATACATAAAGATCATCATCAAACCAAGTTACACTCCTTGTTTCATCACTAGCAGCAAGCATGCATCTCTCAAGCCCCAGATCAGAAATAAATGAAAACCCAAAGGAAAAGATCGAAAAGGGAAGACAATAAGAAAAGAAGGCATACCAATGCACCTCATAAAGCGCATGCACATCTATGTGATCGTGCATGAGGTGATGATGTTGTACCCAAAATGGAGGACCTAAAAAAACCAACCTCCTTGATCTCCCTCACTCTCTTCTCTTAATTTTGTTAATGAACACGAATTGAAAAGATGACGAACTCGCAAGGATTTATAAGAAGATTTTAGTTTTTGTTAGGAGAATAAGAAGCATATTGGAGGATGATATTTTTGTTTATATGTTGTGGTATGACGCTGCTCTCTGGTCTGTTTGAATCAGAGCCAGAGAGCGCCAGCTTCCTTGAGGAGGGGGACGAGGGTGCCATTGATGTGAGCTGCCATTACCCGGTCCATGGCGCCCACGAGCTTTCCGCCTATGAAGACGACGGGGACGGCCGGGGCGGAGCCGGCACCGAGCAGCCTCGAGAGCGCGCGCTCCATCTCCTTGCCTCGCGGGTCCTCGTCCAGCTCCACCACCGTGGGGCTGACGCCCATGCCGCAGAAGAGCCGTTTCACGGCGTGGCACATGCAGCAGCTGCTCACGCTGAAGATTACTACCGCGCTCTCCGACGCCAGCCGCTCCACCCGCTCCAGTGCTTCCATCGTCGTCGCCCCCCTCGCCGCCGTCACGTACCCCCACGCCTCAGCCGCCGCTGCCTGCTGGTACTGCATTTCCTCCTCCACTCGATCGCAAGAGAAGCCCCCGCGCGGTGCAACAGTTGTTGATGGATCAACGAAGGCAAGGCAGAGGGGGGAGGGAGAGGAGTTGGTTTGCTTTGCAGAGAATGTGGGAAGCGGAGTGAGTATTTATAGGAGGAAAACAGGGGCGATTTGTTAATAGAACAAGATAGTTTCAGAGGTCCCATCCCATCTTCTGCTCTCCATTCCTTTCCACCAACAAATAAAATAATAAACAGTTTCAGGAGTAGAACGGGAAGTTCGCCAAAGAAAACAGTGCATCTCAAATTGTGTCAACTTCCACTATTCCATTTCTTTCTGCTGATTCAGCTGTTCCTTTCGCTAGTTTATTAATAAAGTAAAAATCTTTACGTGATAAGCAGGAGGAGCAGAGCATGCTTGTGGTTTCTAGTTAATTGTTCTCATCTGTTCGTAGTAAAAGAGTCAGAAAAAAAGGGGGAAAAAACACAGAGAGAAAGAGAGAGAGATGATAATAAATGGGTGGAAATAATGAAAAGAAGAAGAGGAAGGGAGTGGGTGCAGGCTTTATCAGGAGGATACAGGGATGTCGGGCAAATGCGGCTGGCATCGTCCTTGTTGTCGGGTTGAGAAGTGATCGCCGATGGGGCGACCCCCGCCGCGGCGGGCCACTTCGACTCGACACCGAGATGGGGGCCAAGAGAAGCAGAACCAGGTGTTTCGTCTGATGAACAACGCAAGGGGAAGACGTCTCATCTTGGGAGACAATTTTCTTCCAATCCAACATGAATGGAAGATGATAAATAGGATTTTTTTTTTGTGAACACGATTAAATTTATATATTTTGTTGACGTTGAGATAAATTATTTTTATTATTTAATTATTTCTTGTATGAAGTTTAATTGGTTATTTTTTATATTGTTATTTTAATAATTTAATAAATATTTATAACTTTATCAAAATAATTTAAATTAAAAAAATATATAATTGTAAATGATAATAAAATAGTTATTTATAGAATTGAGTATGAAAGTTAAATATGATTTATAATAAATAAAAATGAGAGTGAAGAATATGAAATCTAATTCATTGTCATCTTATCATGTCTAAGGTCTTTTTCATTCTCTCATCTTTTTAGCAAAATTTAAAGGGCATTTAGGTCGGAGAAAATCTTTTATTTTTCCTTTATATTTTTTTTCAGCTTTCCAAAAATTATTATTTTATTTTCTGAAAAAACGAAGATGGAAAACACTGATCAAACATCATTTCCCATATTTTTTTCATTTTCTCAAAAAATTAAAATAAAAAATAAAAAAAAATTTACAAACCAAATGCTACCTAAAATTTTTTATTTGGACAATTTATCCAACATATACTAGTTTTTTTAAAGTTCTATGGAAAACCATTCTTATTTCACTTCCATTTAAAGTTTTCTTCTTTGCACAAGTTCATTTTGCAATTTCTTGCTACGGAAACTTTCAAGTAGAAAAAACCTTACACATATATAAAAATATAGAATTATTATATTAACGATTCTCCTCATTCTCCTCAGTTGTTCCTAATTATATTGAAGAAAGAGATAAATTGAACGATTATGAGTGTGAATTATTTTAGTAAATTTGGTAGAGAGAAAATTTTCCATTTTCCATTTTCATTTTATGAGAAAATGAAAAAATGCGTTTGATTTACGTTTTCCATCTCTATTTTCTAGAAAATAATGGAGCGTTTTCTGGAAAATGAAAAAACTCCAGAAAATCATTTTCTATTTTCGTTTCCGTTTTCCAAAAAATAAAAAAGTATTTTCTAGAAAATTAGAAAACACTAAAAAATCGTTTTCTGTTTTCTAAAAAAGGAAAATAGAAAATGAAAAATTTTCTCTCTACCAAACACTATCAAGCGTCCCAAAGGATTGAATATATATATATATATATATATATATATATATATATATATATATATATATATATATATATATATATATATATATATATAATGAGGTGACTATTAGAAAAAATATTTAAAGAAATAAAAAAAAATGGGTCTGTATATATCAATTCAATTGTGATTTATAAGGCTTACTAAATTATTGAACTTCTTACTGCATCTAAAATGGTATGAGTTTTAATGAGTACAAATTAAATTACCATTAATTTATAATCCACTACCTAGCATCCCAGTGATAGTACCATTAATGTTTATTACGTACATCTTTCGAAGGTGAAAAACTCTTACAATTTGTTTTTTTTACACACAATATAACTAAATACAAAGATATAAAAGAATAGAAAATGCTATAATTTACATGAGTAATCTTTGCTTGCTCACAATTTATCTACTTTAAATTACTTTTTAAAGATCTGAAATGCAGTAGTATATTTGGGTCAATCGAAGTCCTACAAACTACTACTATAAATATAAGAGAAAATTGTTCGAATCTTGGCGTTGCTAGAAGGGGGTTAAATAACGTTCATCGTTTGATTAGCGATTGTATTCGTGCTCATCTACAAGATGTTATACGTAACAAAAATGAAATATAACACAATAAAAAAACACAAGCACAATATATTAGATTTTATGTGGTTCGAAATCATCAGTTCCTACTCCATGGCCTAGCTCCTAGCGATATCACTATTATTCTTTCTTCTTCTTGAAAATCTTTCGAATGTGGAGAAACCTCTTATAACCTATTCTTTATAACTAAATACAATCAAATATAAATATATAATAGAAATGAGATGAATAAGAAACAAAATGACTTTACATAATGGAATCTTATTTGCTTGTATTTTGGTTGCACTGGAAAGCCTCTTGAAGATATGAAATGCAACAACAACTCCCCTTCAAAGTCTTCAAGGACTGACACATTCAAATCACTATATATGATGTACATGATTTTCTTAAACTTAGGTTTGTATTACAAATCCTTTTTGTCCCTAGATGACTATTGTCTTCCAAATTCTAGATTTTATCCATTTGACCCTTTAAATATATTTTCTATCATTTTAAGTATCTTTTCTAATTTATTAAGTCTTATCCTCAAGATTTAATTTTCTTCTTCTAATTCCTCAATTTTTGATATTCTATGATTTCTAGCTTGAGCATTCCTTCTCCTTGGCATGTGCATATTTTTCTTGGGATTGTTACCTAGATTGTTATCTACCTTCCTATTCTTAAGTGGAGTAGTTGTTGGGTTATTCAACTTCTTTAGATATATATTCATGATATTGAGAACTTAAATGATAATATTTAACTCTAACATGCTTTTTTATCATGATATAATAAAATTGCATTATGAAGTGATATCTCGAGCCTTGCCTTAGGAGCTCTCCCTAAACTTGAGCTTCCACCTTTATCCTTCTTTGGGTGTCTCCCTCTTGGACATTGATTTTGGTAGTGTCTGTTTTGATTGCATAAGAAACATATAATGCGTTTCTTGCCTTTGTGTATCAAGGTTTTGCCCTCCTTTGTCTTTTCCTTAGCCCTTGGTGTCACTTCAATCTTCTTCTTGACTAATTGAGGACACATACTTTTATAATGTCTTCTCTCCTTACATTCAAAACATATAATATGATCTTTATTACTATGAATTGAGCTTGTGTTACCTTGGATGGTGATAGATGAAGAATGAGCTTGTTCTTCATTGACTCTGAATGTCAAGGGCTCCTTTTGTTTCAATGTCGATGGTCTATCCTCCCTCCCCCCTCCTCCATCCTTAAGAAAGAGACTTCTACTTCTTTCTTGATCTCGAAAATTGAACATCTCTTAATTTCTAAATCTTCAAGATCTTGAACCAATGAACCTTCTTCTTCGCACTCATCATTGCCTTATGCCAATGAAGGTTCTTCATGGAGCTTGAATAACTTGCTCCATAAATTAATTACATCCGTGAATTTTCCTAATCTATACACGATTTCATTAGGTACCAACATTTTAGTTACTTTATCATTTGCCTTAGATCTTTGGACTTGTTCCTCAGTCCATTTGCTCCTTTTGAGAGGTCTTCCCTTCTTATCCTTTGGAGCTTCGAACCCCTCCGTTAAAGCGAACAATTCTTTGATGTTCATTTGAAAGAACATTTCAGTTCTAGACTTCCATTGAGAAAATCCTCCTAGTCCGTAGGGAGGTGGAAATCGAGTGTTGAATCTAAATTCGTCATTGACCTTAATTTTTCTTGATAGATCCTCTACTCCTCTAGTTTTGTGCTTCCTCAGTGATTAGTTTGGTGAAGAGAAACCTGACTCTGATTCCACTTGTTAGTGTTGGTGCAATCAACCTTAGATCAAGGTTGACCAGACTCAAGTTGAGTTTCGATGTTTGACAATATAATTAGAGGAGAAGGATGGGATTAGGAAGATTGATGGTGTAATCAACCTTAGGTCAAGATTGACCAACCTCAAGTGGGGCTTGAGTTGGAGTTGAAGTTAAGTATAGAGGATAATATGACTATGGGATGACATAGGACATCCATAGTCATATAAAGATGAGCGGAAGGTCAAGTAGGTCAAGGTTGACCAAATTGTTAGGACCTGTGCACCTGCTAAAGGGGGGGGGTGAATAGCGCGTTGCCCGTACGTAGATAGAATTTGATCGTGATCGCGTCTACAAATCGTGTTAGCGCAGTGGAATAATGATAATAAAAACAATAACACGAAACAAACACGAACACAAGCACAACACAAAAATATAACGTGGTTCGGAACCGAAACGGTTCATACTCCACGGATTGGGTTCGTACGAACCCTAGCGATGCCACAAACACCACTAAGCACAATAAACTCCTTCTCGACACAAGTTGGAGGTGGAGAAACCTCTTACAACAGATTACAAAAGTAATACACAAAAATACAAGCAAAATACAAAGAAATGTAAAGAATACTTTACAAAACTAGGGTTTGAGCGCTTTGCTTGTTGGTTGCTTGGAAGAGGTTGAAAGGCCCTGAAATGCACCTGCAAATCGCCTTCAAATTGCCTCAAATAAGCTCCCAAAAATTTGATTTTTCGAGCCTTCCACGAACAGCTATTTTTATCCTCCATCGGGCTGGATTTCTGCCTGGCAATCGACTGCCATAAGTCCCCAGTCGACTGCCAACACTGTAACTGTGAGACAACGGCTCAATCCACGTTGGACAAGTTCCAACGGGACTCTTGGCAGTCGATCGCGGCGCGTAGTCGTCGTCACCGGCTACACGAGCATTCTCAGACGATAAAGAACTAGCAATGATCGTCGACCCTTGGCGATCGATGCCGTCGACATCACCGATCGCTCGAACGAGCGCCGATCGCCAGAGTAATTCCAATAAATCGGCAAATCGAACTCTAGTCGACTCACGACAGTCGAACCGGCCATATTGCCAGTCGACTGCCAACCTCAAACATGAGGTTTTAACCCAAGTATGGTGCCCCCATACTTGCTAGACCACCCTTAGCCTAGACCTAAGCCTTCTAGCCACCTCCATCAGCCTCACGCCTCTCGGATCCCTCCAAGTCATCAATGACTTGTTCATCCATCGCGCTAGCCTCTAGGTGCTTCCCTCGGCTATGTCATGCTAACGGTGTCTACACCGCCAAGGCACATTGGACTTATGTCGCCAAGACTCCGCTTGGACTTTACGCCGCCAACCATTGGACTTATGCTGCCAAGACTTCACCCTTGGACTTTATGCCACCAATATCAATCCCCTTGGACTTCTCAAATGCCAAGACTCAAGCTTGGACTTTCCCTTGCCAACCCATGTTGGACTTTCCATGCCAAGTACCCATGACTTGGACTTTACCTTGCCAAGACCCATGCTTGGACTTTTCCTTGATCACATGGTCAACCCTAGTCAACCATCAAAGTCTCCCTCGAGTCAAACTCGAGTCTAGTCAATTATAACCTGGATCGATTGTATAAACAATCTCCTCAACACACTAACCGACATCAATGTCAAACATACTATGTCAAACCACTTTGTCAAACATCAAAACATCACTTGAGTCAAACTCGAGTCTGGTCAATCGTGACCTGGGCCGATTGCACCAACACAAATACTTGATGAGTGAAGAAATCCAAGTTTGTCAAGGTTGAATGGACACTTGGTGTTGAAAAGTCCAACTAGGAGTTGATAAGGGAAATCCAAATCGGTCAAGGTTGACTGAACACTTGGTGTTAGAAAGTCCAATTGAGAGTTGTCAAGGGAAGTCCAAGTCGATCAAAGTTGACCAAACACTTGGTACAAGAGGAGAAAAGTCCAAGCAGGTTAAGGAGGATCGAATATCTAGTTAAGTGAAGTCTGGACAGGTCATGGGGTAACTGTGTCTGGCAAGTGAAGTTCCAATAGGTCTGGGAGACTGTGCTTGGCAAGTGGAGATCCGACAGGTCTGAGAGACTATGCTTAGAAAGAGAAGACTCAACTAGTCAGGGAGATCAAACTTGGCAAGAGAAGTCCTAATAGGTCACAGTTGACTGGATGCTAGGCAAGGGAGTAAAGTCTTGGTAGGTTGAGGTCAACCGGATACTAGGTGAAGTGAGAGTTGACTTAAAACTAGGTTGAGGCTCAGGCATCAGTTGACTGGTAGGGTTTACCAATCGACTGGTAATAGTACTCGAGCAAGTGTTGAGTTTGGGATTCAACTACCAACTCAACTGATGGAGTAGTCTATTGATGAAGTTTATCAGTCAACTGGTGTCTTAACAGTCGACTGATGTCACTGTTTGATCAGTCGTGGAGGATATAACTCAATTGGTTAAGGGTAGTTGATTGATGATTGATTAGTCGACTGGTGACATTATAGCAGGGCACAGAAAGGTTGGTACTCGATTGCTATTCAAGGAGTAGTCGATTGGTGTTGGTGTGACTGGGTACAACAAGTTAGCAACTCGACTGATCAGTCAACGAATGACTTGGCAGTCGACTGATGGGTAATGACAATCAACTGATGGAGCAAAATCCAATGTGGATCATGCCATTGGAGCGCAACAATCCTTTGACCAGTCGATTGGGGCTTTTGGCAATCAATTGCTAGGCCAAAATCAACCCGATTAAGAACCCATAAAGTAGGGGTTCGAGGTGATTTGAAGGAGCCAGTTCTTGAGGCTTAGAAGGGGATTTGTTATTGCATTCTAGACCTTCCAAGTAGTTCCAAAGCAACCAACAAGCATTCAAGCAAGATCACAATCATGTAAAGTGTTTTATTTCTTGATCTTCATTTTACTTTTATATCTTGTATTTGGTTGCATCCATTGTAAGCTCCAGGTGTTGTAAGAGGTTTCTCCACCTCTGGAAGGTTTATGAGAAGGAGGAAGTGATAGTGGGACTATTAACTAGGAGCTAGATCGTAGAGTAGGAATCGGGGATTACGAACCACGTAAAATCTGATTTGTTGTGCTTGTGTTGTTTGTTTTTATTTATGTTCTATTTCTGATGCATTAACGACTTGTAGACAAGCACAAGAAACGTAATTGATGAACATAAAAGACAAATGAGTTCGATTGCTATTCACCCTCCTTTAGCATGCCAAGGTCCTAACAGTTAGGGCCTTGGCGTCGCTAGAAGGGGATTTATAGCGTTCATTGTTCGATCATCAATTATGTTCGTGCTCATCTACAAGATTTTATATGCAATAGAAATAAAGTGTAATACAACAAAAAATACAAACATGACACATCAGATTTTACGTGGTTCGGAATCTCCGATTTCTACTCCATGACCTAACTTCTAGCAATATCACTACTATCCTTTGTCCTTCTCGAAAATCTTTTTGGAAGTGGAGAAATCTCTTATAATCTATTATTTATAAATAAATACAACCAAATACAAATATACAATAGAAATGAGATAAACAAAAAATAAAATGACTTTACACAATGAAATCTTGCTTCCTTGTAGTTTGGTTGCATTGGAAAGCCTTTTGAAGGTCTAAAATGCAATAGTAACTCCCTTTCAAAATCTCCAAGAATCGACACATTCAAATCACCATGAAATCCTTTTTTATAGGGCGATCATCGGGTTGATTTTCGTCGATCAATTAACTAGTCTTATCCACTAGTCGACTGGTCCCTATAAATTTGTTCATTTCCTTGAAATGTCAGCTAAACGACTTAATCCACGTTGGATATTAAGCGTGCTACAATGTATCAATCGAGTACTAAATAATCTGTGAACTGCTATAGTAACACTAGTAGACTAATCAATCAACTCTCAAATATTCTGTGACCCACTATAGTAACATTAGTTGACTGGTATACCCTAATAGTTGACTATTATCAGTCGAGTTGATAGTTGAGTTCTAAACTCACTACATGCTCGAAAAGTCACACTAGTCAACAGGTATAATTCATCAGTCAACAAGTAGCACTTAAACCTTCCCTAAATACTCTAAAACTCCTAACCTTGGAATTTAGGATTAATCAGTTGACTGATATACCTGATTAGTTAATGGATATCTCAGTCTTAGTTTGTTCTTAAGTTAACTCTCGTTTTACTTGGTATCCAATTGATCTCAATCTATTAGGATCTTTCTTATCCATCATCCGATCACCTTGATGTGTCGGGACTTCGCTTGCTTACCATCCAGTCATCTTGATTTGTCGGGACTTCGCTTGCCTAACATCTGGTCGCCTTGCCCTCCTGAGACTTCGCTTACCTAGCATCTGGTCACCTTAACAAGTTGACATGCTAGGACTTTTCCTCTCACATTCAGCATCCGATCAACTTTAATCTGTTAGGACTTTCCATCTCATGATAAGTATTCGGTCAACTGTGACCCATTTGGTGTTCTAACTTTTCGACCACCAAGTGTCCGGTTCTCCACTTAGATTTCTTAGTTTGTCAAGTATTCGATCAACCATGACCTACTTAACTTCTCATTTACTGTTGGACTTCTGATCACTAAGTGTTCGATCCTCTCCGATCTACTTAGATTTATCCACTTGTCAAGTATCCGATCAATCTTAATCTACTTAACTTCTCGTTCAATCACTTTCCATCAAACACTCCATATATCATGGTCAATCTGACCCAATGATTATTGCATCAATGATCTCCTTCTTCAATACTCTTTATCTCACAATCCCAGATATCTTATATCATCAATCTACTATCATATTGTCAAACATTGAAACTCAACTCGAGCCCAACTCAAACTTAATCAACCTTAACTTGAGGAGAATTGCACTGATACAAAACAATTTCAAACCATATAAATGAAGGTAGAAAACTTCGCTTCCCACTTCAACTCGGTCGCTTGTTCATGGCGATCCCTTCTACGTCCCCGGATAAAAAAATTTATCCTTGACAAGAGGGATTACCCAAGCTCCCATTTCATCGTCGTGCTATTCGATTAGAGTGGTCACTTGAACAAACTTGTTGTTCAAGCCACCAACCTCTATTCTATGAATAGCCGCGGAATAGACGATGTATGGATAGCCGACTTTTGTGTTTATATTCGGGGTCCAAGTGTATTTAACCATAAAAATAGAATACACAACATATATATGATTGAAAAATAATTATAGACATGTTACAAAAGAAAATAGACAATCGTTATACCTCTCAATCTTCTATTGTATGTCCTTCCTCCTTTTGGACGTCGTGTGGGCGACGATCTTCCAAAAGTCGAAGCTCCTAGATCACCAATCTTCCTATCCTTGTTCTCTCCGAACAAAGGAAGATCAATAACAAAACTCTTCCTCTCCTTGCTTGCGCCAACCACCAAGCACCACCTTGGTGTGCGCCGGCCAAAGGAATGGATGAAGGAGATGGATGCCGACCAAGAGTTCCAAGGGAATACCCTAAGCTTTGTTTCCACCGGCCAAGGAGAAGAGAAGGAGGGCTTGAACGCCGGCCAAGGAGAAGAGAAGAAGACTTGGGCGCCGGCCAACAACAAGAAGAAGAAGAGAAAGGAAATTCTTTCCTTAATTGAGGCCGCCCAACCCCCTTGCTCCTTGCCGCCCAAAACCCTAGCTCCTCCTTTGATTCTTCTTTTTCACGCCAACCCTAATCATCTCCTTTTATAGAGTTAGGGATAAGCCTTGTTTTAATCTCCACCATTGGTTCTAGGGATTTAATCTCAACCGTCTGATCTAGAGATTTAATCTCAACCGTCGGATCTAGAGATTTAATCTCTACCGTTGGATCTAGAGTTTTATTTTCATCTATTGGATCTAGGCTTCATGAGGTTTTAATAGGCTACAATAGGGACCATGAGGAGGAGTTGGATCTTGGCCACCCAATGGATCAAGCCCACATAAAGTCCAATCCATTAATGATAATCCAATCCACTAAAGGATTATCATTGATCTACCTCACCAACCCCCATAAGTTAATATAGGCTCCATATATTATTTGTACAATTTTCTCTTCCTGTTTAAGATCTCGAATGTCTGTCGATTAATTAATTTACTGACAATTAATTAATCAACATCTAACTCCATGAGTAGTACCACTCAACTTTATCATCATGCCGGACTAAGTCCACCTGTAGGGTTTACATGATGAACCTTATGAGCTCCTCAAGGGGACATCATCATCCTAATATATAGGATACAGTTTCCTCCTATAATCAACGACACACCATATAAATAATATCATTTCCCAACTTACCGAGCCTATCGATTTAATCTATAAATCTCGCCCATTGGTAAATCAAAGAAATGAATACTAAGTATATGTGCTCGTTATTATATCGGGATTAAGAGCATGTACAATATAATATCTGAGGTTCGATTTGATTATGTAGTCAACAATAAATCGAATAACCTCTAAGTCGGTCCTGCTCAATACACACAAAGTGTACTAGTGTGATTCTATGGTCAAGACAAAATAATACCAAATCACACTACAACCATACCAATGGTTTGTTCAAAGCCATCTCGGTTGTGAGCCTTTACTTATACTCTACAAGGAGCTGATAACATGATATACCGTGTGACACTACACGCCATGTTATCTACAATGTAATGTATGAGACAATATGCATAATCACAAATATGCAAATAATGATCATGTTATTCTTATTTCAAAATAAAGATATTTATACAAAAGATAGACTTTTTTAGTATACATCCCAACAATAAATTACAAGGATCTAATTCACTTTCTATTTGTAAATATTTTTTAAGTGTAAAAAGAAGAGAGAGGCCCTCAGGGGCACTGTACAGTGGTAAAAGTGGAGAGGCATCCCACAGGAGAATGCACTTCGATCATTTGACGATAAATTTAGGAAAAATCTATTCGGATGACCCTAGGGCTCAAGAGTTTGTTTGATGGACAAAGTAGGCTTCAACATTGGATTGTCGTTCAGGGATGACGCGACTACAAAGTCCAGACTAAACCGTGAAAAAACTACGAGCGTTTCCCTAATTTACCCTTAGTGGTCGGTGGAAGCCACTTGGACTCCGATCTTATTCGACTCAGCTGTTAACAAGGTGTTCCGATGGTCCATGGGACAAGATCGATTACTCTGAGGGATTTGTCGGACCGAAGGTTCGGATTCCTTAATGCTAATAAAAAAAAGAAGAGAGAGAATGTGATCAAATTAGCATATCACAAGAGTACCTTATGATGTACCATCCTTCTATATTATTGTTATATATATCTGAGCTACTTAAATGGTTTACTAAAGTATTAAAAAGGGTAGATTGTAAATGTAATTATATTCATAGAGATTTAAGTAAGAGAAAAAGTATTGATGCGATCGTACTTTATGCACGGATAGTTTTGATGAAATTTAAAAATGTTTAAGTTAGCCTTAGTTTATGTAATTTTAATGTGCCAAACGTGAAAGTGTAGGAACTTGACAAAAATTGTATGTGTAGATTGGAAAATATTCAAGTGGATTAAGGTACTAAATATTTGGCAAATGGAAGAAGTCCAAGTGAGTTAAAATAACTAAATATTTGACAAATGAATGAAGTCTAAATAGATCAAAACTGAATAAAGGCTTGAAAGATATGGAAGAAGTTCAATAGATATCGATGAATATCTAAAAGGTCCTTGATAGATGAAGCCTTGGAGTGAAAACCTAGTAAATTGAGTATATAATGTTGTACTACTTCTCCTTCAGAGGGAAGATATACTGCAATGGTTTCCGGACGGTTCTTTCATCGTCGGCAGAGTTGAAGGCAGAGTCAGCGGAGTCCTCGGCAGAGTCAGATGGATGACAGAGCCGAATGACAGAGATGAATTGCAGAGCCGAATGACATAGTCGAATTGTAGAGTCAAATGACTGAGTCGAATTGCAGAGCCGAATGATAGAGTCGAATTGCAGAGTCGAAGTGCAGAGCCGAATGACAGAGCCGAATTGCAGAGCCGAATTTGCAGAGTCAATTCGACAGAGCCAATATGGCAGAGTCGAATCGGCAGAGGCGAAGGCAGAGCCGATTTCGCAGAGCCAATTTTATAGAGGCAGAGGCGAAGGCAGAGTGGACGGCGCGCCCGGACAGGTCGGAGAAGTGCTCGGTTGTTCCGCAGCACCACTTGGTGTCGAGGCATGTTGTTCCCACAGTGTCCTTAAAACAGATTCGTCCCATCTTCCGTGCTTTCGAGGGTGATGGACGACTGTTTCCCAAGATACAATGACAGAACCGGAAAGTGATCAAGCACAGATAGTCTCCGGCGAACTGGTTGGACACAAGAAAGTTATCATCGACGTAGGGGAAAAGGAGGAGAGTTGGAAAAATTAAAATTATCTCATATCTCCAACACTTACTCTTTTATAACTTCGTAGCATATCTCCAATTAATTACGTAATTAATGGATTAATGTCTCGCTTTTGAAACGTCTGTAATCAACTCGGCCATTTCAACGCTAAGCAATCATCAATGCATACGTTACAAAAAGAAAATGGAACGGATTAGAAAAAGGTTGGTTGGATCCACTTGGGCAAATCATGCCTTGACTGATCGTACATTCGACGTGCACAGGTCGTGCTCGCACACGAGTCGCCTTGCAGTAGTGCAATCCGGGCCCTGGATTCGCACCCACCCCCTCTGTGCACCCACGCATGAGAGAGAGAGCATTTTCCCTTGCATATGTTCACAATTACAATGCTTGTGATACATTATAAACCAACCAAGTTGTCCCTCAATTTCCAATGTCGGACTAAACTCCTCCACAAGAGGGTTTCTCCATCCTTCCATTTCTTTGTTTCCATTCACATTTCCAACAATCCCCCACATGAATGGAAACTGATATGTGATAGCTCTCAGCAGTAAAGTCCGGCATAGGATAGGTAGGTTTTATCCTTTGAACCTTCCCTTATGTTAATATGTTTGCTTATTGGTTGATTTAGTAGACGCAATATCTTTGAACTATTCGACCCTTCATATAAGCATTGACACATTTCACACGGAACTTTCCCTGATGTCTTTCAGTTCTCATGAGTGTGTTCGTTCTTGGCCACGAATACGCTTGGTTTTGCGAGAAGATTTAAGATTTGTGCCTTCCAAATCCCTTCGAAGCGGCCCCACTTCTTTCTCACATAGGTGACCCTTTTAAAAGTATTCCATACCGCTCTATTGGATCATTAAAAGTCATATTCTTATCCTCCATCTTATCACTGTTTCATTATCTCATAACCCCCACAGTGATCCTTCTTAGTCGATGCAGTTAGGTTGTCCCTTTGAACCTAGTTCTTGAGATATCCAATCTCCATAGGTTGGGTTTCCTTTGCACCAACATTCGTTATCGGCATCAAACCCATCCTTCGAGATGAGCTCGCAACTAACTCTCTATTTAACCCTTTGGTTAGCGGATCCGCAAGGTAATCATTTAACTTTACATAGTCAATAGTGATAACTCCCGTTGAGAGTAGTTGTCTAATAGTGTTATGTCTACGATGCATATGTCTAGACTTTCCATTATACAAATGACTTTGTGCCTGTCCAATTGCTGACTTATTGTCACAGTGTATGCATATCGCGGGCACGAGTTTTGGCCATCTAGGAATATCTTATAAAAATTGTCGTAACCATTCAACCTCTTCACTACATTTGTCAAGAGCCACAAACTCGGATTCCATTGTGGATCTATTTATTATGGTTTGTTTAGAAGATTTCCATGACACAGCTGCACCCCTTAAAGTGAACAAATATCCACTTGTAGACTTAGAGTCTTTCACTTCAGATATCCAATTAGCATCACTGTATCCCTTGATTACAGCTGGATATCTTGTATAGTGCAACCCATAATCAGGAGTATACCTCAAGTATCTCAGTACTCTTGTTATCCCTTTCCAGTGCTCAACACCGGAATTACTCGTGTATCTACTCAGTTTGCTTACTACATAGGCTAAGTCTAGTCATGTACAATTCATTAGGTACATCAGACTTTCAATCACTCTGGAGTACTCTATCTGAGAGCTACTCTTTCCTCGATTTTTCGATAGATGTTGACTCATATCTATCAGAGTTCATGCCAATGCAGTATCATTCTTGTTGAACTTCTCAAAAATCTTATCCACATAATGGGATTGACTGAGAACAAGTCCTTCAGCTGTTCTAAGAATCTTAATTCCTAAAATTATATCAGTTAGGCCCATGTCCTTCATGCCGAATCTTGAATTCAACATTTCCTTAGTGGATTTAATTATCTTATCATTATTTCCAATGATAAGTATATCATCTACATAAAGACATAAGATGACAAAACCATCTTCCATGTTTTTATTGTAGATACATTTATCACACTCATTGATTCTGAATCCATTATTTAGCATGACGTTATCAAATTTTTCATGCCGCTGATTAGGAGCTTGTTTCAAGTCATACAGTGACTTGACCAATCTACATACCTTGTTTTCCTATCCAGGAGCAGAAAAACCTTCAGGTTGTTCCATATAGATTTCCCCTTCTAAATTTCCATTTAGAAAAGCGGTCTTCACATCCATTTGATGTATTTCCAAATTCCACAATGTGGCAATTGCTAATAACACTCTAATAGAGGTTATTCTTGATACCGAAGTATATGTATCAAAATAGTCAAGGCCTTCATGTTGTCGGTAACCCTTAATTACCAATCTAGCCTTGTATCTATTTATTTTGCCATCTGATTTATTCTTTCTCTTAAAAATCCACTTACAACCTAATGGCTTACTTCCTGGAGGAAGATCCACAAGCTCCAAAATATGATTTTGTAAGATAGAAGTGATCTCAGATATAATGGCTTCTTTCCAGTGAGATCCTTTAGAAGATCTTAGAGCTTCTGGATAGCTCTGTGGTTCACTTTCCAACATGAAAGTGATAAAATCTGATCGAAAAGATTTTTTCGTACGAGCTCTTTTACTCCGTCTAGGCTCTACCTCTACTGGTTCACCCTTATGCTCTTCTTCTTGTGTTTCAAAGGTCCTTTTTGAGGAATTTTCTTCCTCTCTAGATTTATACGGAAACACATCTTCGAAGAATGAGGCATTTCTCGATTCAATTATTGAGTTCTTATGTATTTCTGGAATTAGCGATTCATTCACTAGAAATCGATAGACACTACTATTCTGTGCATATCCTAGGAATATGCAATCAACAGTTTTTGGTCCTATCTCGATCCTTTTTGGATTAGGCACCAACACTTTAGTAAGACACCCCCACACTCGTAAGTATTTATAGGATGACTTTCTACCATTCCATAGTTCATAAGGGCTCTTGTCCATATTTTTCTGGGGTACCTTATTTAATAGGTAATTTGCTGTCAGAATAGCTTCTCCCCATAAATTTTCTGGTAGCCCAGAACTTAATAAAAGAGCAATCATCATCTCTTTTAAAGTATAATTTTTCCTCTCAGCAACACCATTTTGTTGAGGAGATATGGAGCTGTTGTTTCGTGTCTGATTCCATGTTCAACACACAACTCAGCGAAAGGTGAAACATATTCACCTTCTCGATCACTTCGAATCACTTTAATCTTCTTATTAAGATGATTTTCAACCTTAATTTTATAGAGAATAAATTTCTCTATAGCCTCATTCTTACTTTTCAGAAGATACACATAACACAATTTTGTGTTATCATCTATGAAAGTAATAAAATATTTATTTCCACCGTGCGTCGGAACCCCTTTTAGGTCGCATACGTCTGTGTGGATTATGCCAAGTGGTTATGTGTTCCTTTCAACATGTTGAAAAGATGACCTTGTCATCTTTGCTTCGACACAAGTCTTACACTTGTGTTTCGGGTCTAGGAGGAATGTTTGAATGCTTTGCATATTAATTAATCTTTGCAATGAATTATAATTAACATATCCTAGTCTACTATGCCACAACACAATGACTCAAGCATAAAAGAGGAAGAACTTTCAATTTTATTCATTTTAGGCCTAATGACCATTACACTGAGCTTAAAAAGCCCATCATTTTCATACCCCTTGCCTACAAACATTCCACTCTTGGAAAACACTACCCTGTCAGACTCAAATACAATGCGAAAGTCATGCTTACTTAAAAGTGATCCGGACACCAGATTCTTTCGGATCTCCGGAACATACAACACATTGTTCAAAGTTAAATCCTTGACCGAAGTCATCTTCAGCACCACTTTTCCATGACCTTTGATTTCCGAGGTTGTTGAATTCCCCATATATAGTTTGTCTCCATCTTTAACTTCTTCAAAGTCATGGAGCAGCTCCTTGTTGCAGCACACATGTTTGGTGGCTTATGTATCAATCCACCACTGTCGCAGGTTCGAACCGATGAGGTTCACTTCAGAAATTACGGCGCACAGATCTATGTCCGACTCTTCGCTCACATTATCCTCCTGCTTCTTCTTTGGCTTTCTACAGTACGAAGATTTATGACCAACACGGTCACAATTTAAGCATTTTTCTGTGAATTTTTTCTTGCTAATGCCTCCTTTAGGCTCCAGTTTGGAAGCCTTTGACTTCTTCCGTTGTGAGACCTCGCCATGTTCAACCACATTGGCTTTGACCACTGCCTGCGTGAATGATCATCTGTCTAAGCTCCTGTTGTCTTCCTCAATCCGGAGTCGGGCGATGAGCTCCTCGATATTCATCTCCTTTCTTTTGTGCTTCAAGTAATTCTTGAAGTCCTTCCAGTCGGGAGGGAGCTTTTCTATGATTGTTGCCACCTGAAAGGTCTCACTCAGCATTATGCCTTCATAGTGGATCTCATGCAGGATCACCTGAAGCTCCTGGACTTGGCTGATCACCGTCTTGGAGTCTACCATTTTGAAGTCTAGGAATCGGCCAACAACAAATTTTTTGGCCCTTGCATCCTCTGTTTTGTACTTCCGATCTAAGGATTCCCATAATTCCTTAGTCGTCTTCTTTGTGTAGTATACATTATACAACGCATCTGCCAAACAGTTGAGGATATAGTTTCTACAAAGAAACTCCGAGTGTTTCCAAGTCTCCACAGCATTGAAGGTTTGAGTATTCAAAGTACCCTCAGATACCTTGGGTGGTTCTTCTGTCAAGAACCTAGCCAGATTAAGGGTGGTCAGGTAGAAAAGCATTTTTTGCTACCACCTCTTGAAATTCAATCCAATGAATTTTTCTAGCTTCTCGGCGTGATTGATTGGGACGGTCCCAATCGTTACAGTAGGAGTGTTTACCTGCACTTGTTGAGTAGTAGACTGCACTACCGTCATCTCAACTTGGTCCGCCGCCATTGCAACTTGGTTCGCCACCATTGTAACTTGGTCCGCCGCCATCGCAACAGGGGGTGAATCTATTTTAAGTTCTGTTGTACTACTTCTCATTCAGAGGGAAGATCTGCTGTAATGGTTTCCGGACGGTTCTTTCAGCGTCAGCGGAGTCGAAGGCAGAGTCAGCGGAGTCCTCAACAGAGTCAGATGGATGGCAGAGCCGAATAGCAGAGCTGAATTGCAGAGGCGAATGGTAGAGTCGAATTGTAGAGCCAAATTGCAGAGCCGAATGGCAGAGTCGAAGTGCAGAGTCGAATGGCAGAGGCGAATTTGCAGAGCCGAATGGCAGAGCCGATTTTGCAGAGTCGATTCAGCAGAGCCGATATGGCAGAGTCGAATCGGCAGAGGCGAAGGCAGAACCGATTTCGAAGAGCCAATTTTGTAGAGGCAGAGGCGAAGGCAGAGCCGATTTTGTAGAGGCAGAGGCGAAGGCAGAGCGGACGGTGCACCCGGATAGGTCGGAGAAGCGCTCGGTTGTTCCGCAACACCACTTGGTGTCGAGGCCTATGGTTCCCATAGTGTACTTAAAACGGATTAGTCCCCTCTTTCATGCTTTCGAGGGTGATGGACCACTGTTTCCCAGGATACAACGACGGAACCGAAAAGCGATCAAGCACAGATCGTCTCCGACGAACTAGTTGGACACAAGAAAGTTATCACCGATGTAGGGGAAAAGGAGGAGAGTTGGAAAAATTAAAATTATCTCATATCTCCAACGCTTGCTCTTTTATAACTTCGTAGCATATCTCCAATTAATTACGTAATTAATGGATTAATGTCTCACTTTTGAAACGTCTACAATCAACTCGGCCGTTTCAACGCCAAGCAATCATCAATGCATACGTTACAAAAAGAAAATGGAACGGATTAACAAAAGGTTGGTTGGATCCACTTGGGTAAATCATGCCTTGACCGGTCGTACATTCGACGTGCACAGGTTGCACTCGCACACGAGTCGCCTTGCGATAGTGTAATCTGGGCCCTGGATTCGCACTCCCCTGCGCACCCACGCATGAGAGAGAGTCTTTTCCCTTGCATATGTTCACAATTACAATGCTTGTGATACATTATAAACCAACTAAGTCATCCCTCAACTTCTAATATGGGACTAAACTCCTCCACAAGAGGGTTTCTCCATCCTTCCATTTCCTTGTTTCCATTCACATTTCCAACATATAACTCTTAATTTGATAAGTGCCTAGGAAAATACACATGTCTATAAGGATGTTAGCTCAATGACTCCAGGACTAAGATAGTATGATTCATAGACAAGTCAAGCTTGAAGAGCTTGGACATTAGCCCTCTGGGCTAACCTAGTTGGTAAGTGTAAAGGGATAATTTTTAAGTAGACAGGGGTCAATTTATGGAGAGGTTATGACTTTGGACTATCGACCGATCCTCTTCTTTGTACTTGTCATCTAGGTTTTTGATTTACCTCATTCATTGGTAGGGATAATCGGAGGGAGCCGCTAATATGACGGTTCTAATTTTTTTTTTTTTGAAGAGCTTGGACATTCTAAAGAATTGAAAGTTTATTAAGAAGGACTAAATGAAGGAGCATCATCAACATCATCTAGATGAGAGTAATAGCGAATGTTTTTTTTCTTTTTCTTCTTAGATGTTTACTCAGCTAGAATAAGTATTCTAAGTCGAAGTAGATGAATAAACTTGAGGTCAAGCAAATTTAATTGATTGAAGGGTTTTTTTGGTCGATTGAATAATCAAGTTGAGTTGGTAGTTAATTATAGATTGATTGCTCGCAAACAAAAATATTTTATTATGGTTTGAGTTTATTGAATTGTCAATCAATTAAAGTTGCTTGACTTAACTATCTATTCAATTGGTTTTGTGTTGAGTTAACCAAAATGGTCATGAGTTAACTCAAGACTTGTTATAATAGGATATGGTTCATGGCAACAGAATTTGAGATGACCAAGATAATTACAGTTGATTGGAGCCATCTTAACAGTGAAAAGGCATAAGGTTATCTAGGTGAGTCAACTAAATAATAATTGAGAAGGTTGAAGACGCAGTTGTTAGTAAAAAAGATTGAGGGGTTATCTAGATGTGTTGAGTGATCAATGTTAGATTTGACTGCTAAAAGTTTGAGATAGCAAGAGTATTGTGCGTCGACTAAAGATACAATTATTGGACAAAAAGATTAGTAATTTTCTAGTTGAGTCGATTGAGTTTATTTTGAGTCAATTGATAAAGATTGAGTTGACTATGTGAATCTTAAGTCTACTCAAGAATAAAAGTCATTATGAATTTGTTTTTGAAATCAGCATTTAGTTTACTAATATGCAAATTTGAGTCGACTATATAGATTATGACTATAAATAAAGGAGTGAGATGTGCTAAATTCACGTTCTCTTTTATGTTCTTATTATCCAAAAGTGCTTTCAACAGCTTGGAAGGAGATTGTCTTCTAAAAGGTTTATTTTTTTCCCTTGTTTATAGTTTTTATTTTCATGAAAGTTTTTCCAAGAGGTGGAGAAACTTCATGAAAAAGATCTTTGGTTTCATATCATTTGTAAAAGAAAAAATGGAGTTTTGCATGAAGTTTGTTCACCTCCTAAAAGGTGAACTTATTTTGTAAAGAGGATTTTGAAAGGTGACTTACCTTAAGATTCATAGGATGTGACGTAGAACATTGTGTCCAAATCACATTAAATAACTTTTGTGTAAGTATTTATTCATGTTATTTTTTCCATTACATATACTTTATTACTAATAAACTATCTAAGCATGGCATTTACAAGAACAAAAAAAAATATATATATTTTAATTTTATGTTGTGTCTATTTACTCTCCCTAGCTCCTCTAACTGCATCGATTTTAACATGCTAGAGTAATCTCGGAGGGCATCTCATGTATTCGAGGGGCTATAAAATGTGGAACCGTCATATTAGCGGCTCTCCATCGCTGCCCCTACGTGTGGAGGGGGGTAAATCAGGTCTCAGGTGGTTAGCACAGAAATGCGGAGCCATCGGTAGCCTGATCGTCACCTCCAGGAATCGACTCCTTGCCCTTTCAAACCTTAACACGGCTGCGCTAGCCATCTGGGTTTGCCCTGGGGGTTATATTCGAGAGACTATAAGTCTGATGTGAGGTGAACTCAAGGGCAACTACAAAAAAAAGTTATGTTTTGATGATGAATTTTACAACGAAATTTGTTCGTTGTAAATAATTTATCATAAAATTTTACAACAAAAAATAAAAATTTATCTTAAAAATTACAACGAATAAAATTTTCGTTACAAAATTAGTTGCTACTTAGCGATAAAAATTGCAACAAAAATAACTACTTGCAAACATTGGCAACGAAAATAATTATTCATCGTCAAATTTGACGATGAAAATAATTATTCGTCGCCAAATTTGGTGACGAAATAAATGTCGTCGTAAAATTTTGTAACAAATGATTATTTTCGTCGTCAAATCTGCGATGAAAATATAGTTCATCGCAAAAGACTAATAAATTTATTTACCATATTTTCATGAAAACTTTGCATCGAAAATAAATTTTGTCACAAAATTTACCACGAATAGAATTTTCGTTGTAAAATAATCAAGTCAGTCAACTGAAGAAGGCTATCAGTCGACTGACGCTTGACCAGTCGATTGGGCAGTTGACTAAAAAGTTTCTGTAAGGTGCTACAGTAAATTAGTCGACTGACGCTTGACCAGTCGACTGAGCAGTTGACTAAAAAAGTTTCTGTAAGGTGTTATAGTAAATCACTCGACTGATCTTATTGATCAGTAGACTGGTAGTGGATAATTTACGACAAAATTTTTTTTCTACACAATTTCTATGACGAAAAAAATATTTCGTCGCACCCGTACATTCATCAGTCAACTGGGAGTAGAGCAGCAGGTCACAAAATATTTTTTAGTCGACTGTCTAGTCGACTGATAGTATACTAGTCGACTGTTGCTTCCTTTTTTGCAACGATTTTTTTTCGTTGTCAATTCTATGATGAAAAATATTTTTTTGTCACAAATCTGCGATGAAATTTATTTTCGTTGCTAATCTGGGGAAATTAAAAAAAAATTATCATGCTAAATTCTGCTATTTTTACCTGTTTCATAATAAACACATCTAACAATATAAACTAATTCACATATCAAACTTTATAATCATCTAATAAATAAAAATAATTCAATACCAAATTAATATATACATAACAAACATAAATGTAACTTACAATATAAGGATATCAAATGCGATAAGTCAAGTAAAATTTAAATACAACAAATTCAAATGTAACCACTATCGTCACCATCATCATCAAAAAATATATCTTCATTGTCATTATTACAGGCATCAGCAGGAGGACCAGATCGAGAAGGAGGAAGTTGACTTGAATTAGACGATAATTGAAGATGCTGCATAATTAACATCTATTGTCTCCGAAATTCGTTCATCTGTTTATTTAATTCCTTTACTTCCTAATCTCTTTGTCTTGATTCATTTTCCTTTTGAGCTAGTAACTTCTTCAAATGACTAACCTCTTCGATCAATTGATTTATTTCTGCTCTTACTATCGGTGAGGATGAAGAAGAAGCACCAGGAACTTTATAGGTTCGGCTCAAAGAATCGAGTCCTATTCTTTCACTTTTCACCCCTCAAGTTGCTTCGAGTCATAAATTCATATTGCCAACAGAAGGCTCAGATTCGACTGCATCATTACTTACATTTGAATTTATCTATTCAAGTTCATCATATTTCTCCTATTTTGAAAAACAAGTTAAATAATAACAAAAGACCATAAACCTTTTAAAATTACAAACCTTCATTATTCTAGCTTTCTCTCCACTCCACGTCTTGTCTTTCTTTTGAAATGTATTTCTGTGCTAGCCACCTGACCTCCTGATTTACCTCCCTCACACATAGGGGCAGCGGTGGGGGGCCGCTAATGTGGCGGTTCCACTTTTTTTTCTTTTGAAATGTACAGGTGAAAGTGTCTATGAATAATGACTCAGTCCTCGTTTTTTGGGCCTAAACAAACATCGTTATAAATAATAAATTAGTGAGTATTAGATTACAAAATTAGGATTTGAAAAAAACCCACCAATTGATCTCTATGTTCATCTATATTGATTGAGCCTCCTGCATACGTGACAGATATAGCGCCGAAATTATAATTTTGATTTTTCTTATTTTGCTCACTCCTTCGTTTGCTATCCTCATATCCCTAATATGCAACAATCTTATTCCAATTCTCTTCGATTATGCAGTGTGACTTTTTACTTCTAGTTTTTGTATGACTTAGTATGTTTCTGATATGATCGCCACATTTTTCTTGAAAATACTCTTTATCTCTAGTGTTTCACTCTCCTCCCAAGTAAATACCCACTGCAATAGAGAAAAAAGTGAATTGATTATATTAATTGTAATTTTATATAAAAAATAATTTAAATAACTTACCTTGAACTCATTCCACCATAAATTTTTTATTTCTTCTGGCATGCTCATATAAGTCATAGAAGCTCCGCCCTAATGATTATTCACTATTTTATTCACCTCGTGAATAACATGTACAAAATTTATAAATCTATCATAAAATAAAAAAAACCATGTTAGATATTTATAAAAATACATATCTTATTAAAAATATAGATAATTTAAATCTTGAATACTTACGAATCTCTGTGCGGAGATATCAACTCTCGCATATTTTCCCTCTTAACGAGTGATTATTGTACTGGAGAAGATACATTAGCAAGGATCTGTTGAGAACCAGAAGATCCTACAGCTAAAGAAGAGGTCGAGGACACATTTTCTGCAAGATCATCAAACTATGCAAGGGCTGAAGCAGAGGAAGACTATGATCTTCCATCGCTACTTCATCTATAACCGTCACATCGAAACTAGCAATCATAATTATTAGAATATGAAAGTAAAAAAGAATTACATTTGTATATCAAATTTATAATATGAACAATACGAAAAAATTACCATATTTGAAGAAACTGAATAATCTATTAAAAAAAGATAGTTTATTAATATATCAAATATATGAAATTTAGAATTAGACAGTAAATAGAAACATAATTGATACTGAATAAAAGTTATTCATAATTATAAATCAAAATCCTCATTATGATTTTCATCCTGGTCATACGTCTCTTTGATCTCATCATCCTCATCCTCATCCTCATCATCATCCTCATCCTCTAAATTAAATTCCTCATCTTCATCCTCATTCATTTCACTTGCAACAATGTCTATTACTACGCCGCTGGGATCTCGTAATGTTGAAATATTATATTCTTCGATCTAAAATGTATTGACAACTTCATCTTGTTGATATTCTATGTCTTCCCAATGTTCCTCAATTTTTTTATGTGCTTTTGTTTTACAAACAACTCACTAATCACTTTTGTCTCGTCTCAGACTAGGATATGAAACATAAAATACTTGAATCACTTGTTGTGCTAACACAAATGGTTCATACCTCTTGTATAATTTTTTTGTAATTTATTTCAATCAAATTAAACTGTGGATGCACCCTCATGCCTTTGATAGGGTCAAACCAACGATACATAAATAAAATAACTTGCAAATCTGAGCTTGGGTACTCTACCTCTAAAATTTTATCTAACAAACTATAAAAATTATTCCTTGCACATCCATCATTAGATGACTGAATGCAAACCTTACTATTCATTGTAGCTTTTGTCCATTCCATATTCTTGAGTATGAAAATTATATCCATTTATGAAATATGCCAACCAAATTTTCCCCATTGAGTTTGGACCCCATGATAGATGATTTACTAATTCTTGCTCAATATGAGCGTGATTATCAAGAATTTAAAGTCAAATAAGTATGTGTTAAAGACAAGATTTAACCAATTTATTATTATAGACTATTTACATATTTTTTGAACCATGGTGAAAATTTTTCATCGCAGAAATGATCAAACTCATGCTCCGAAAGCTCAGAATATAGGGTTTGGAAAATCCTACCATAAAAATAAAAAGAACATGAACAATAATTTACAATATATAAAATATATAATATAACATGCATATACTCACTCGAAATATGATGTTACTTCTGGACAGTTAAGTAAAATATATGTGTGTGTTGCTCGCCACTCTTGACCAGTTAAGTATCTACGTGTACAAGATTCACTCGGTCGATCAATGTAGTTAAAAATTGAGAATGACTTCAAATTGGGATCAACAGGACCCTCATCATTTCTTTCTGCTCTCCAACTTTTGCATTGAAGTGAGGTTCAAAATAATATGATGCAAAAGTTATAACTTCCTCCATAATATATGCATTAATAATAGAAGCCTCAACATGAGCCTTATTTTTCACATATTTTTCAAGTGATAGAGGAATCTAATAGTAATAAAAATAATGTATTAGAAATTAACTTATATTAAAATTAATCAAATGCACTAACAATGATAAAAAAAGAAAAAGTTCACCTTTCAAATGGATACATCCATCGAAATTGAACATGATCTCCAACTTTGGCCTTATATGGCAAGTGAACCAAAAGATGTTCTATGGAATCAAAAAATGTCGACGAAAATATTTTTTTTAAGTTACACAAAATGATTGGAATGTCTCTTTCTAATGTCTCCATGTGTGAATGACTCAATATTGTCGAGCAAATATCATGAAGGAAAATGCTTAATTCTGTGATTGCACCCCATACAAAATTTTGAAATATTTCCTTAAAAGCAATAGGAATTAGTCTTTCCATGAATATATAACAGTCATGACTTTTCAAACCAATCAATTTGCATGCCTTCAAATTGATGCATTTGCCAAGATTAAAGACATAACTATCAGAAAATCTCAATAATTTCAACCATTCACAAACAATCCGCCTCTAATTCTTATTCAATATATAAACTGCTTTAGATTTTGGTCCCCTACTATTTTCATCAACATTAAGGGTGGGTCATTTACAGATGAGACATATATCTTTTCTTACATTCAGATTGTCTTTTGTTTTTCTAGTAATATCCATCATCGTATTTATCAGATTATCAAAAATATTCTTCTCAATATATATTACATCAAGATTGTGATGAAGCAAATTACTCTACTAATACGGTAAACCCCAAATATACTCCGTTTAGTTCGTTTATGCATACTTCCATAGTCATATGTTGTAACATTTGGTTCTTCAATAACAAATGGAAAGTTAAACACTTTATGCCATAAGAGTTGACCGGTTAATCTCAATAGTGGAGGTGTTCTTTCAATTCTTTTCTTAGTGAATTCTTCTTTATTTTTTTTGAATTTATGATTTGGCGGTAAAAAGTGTCTATGACAATCAAAATAACTTGGTTTCTTTCCATGTTTCAATCTGAATGACTTTGATCTCTTCATACATATTGGACACCCTAAAATCCCAACGGTACTCCATCCTGTGAAATTTGTCGGAATATTGGCACTTGTTGCAACCTGCCACGAGCTCATGGCAAGTCGTCGTGAGCACCGGGCGTGTGCTCAGCCCTGCCATTCAGATTGAAACAATGACGACACAGAAGGGGTGACAACTGCCATGAGCATGCGCACGGTGCTCGCGGCGACCTACCGTGAGCTCGCAGCAGGTCGCGGTAGGTGACATGGGTCGCGCGAACGTCGGATCTGCTCTTGCAATGGAAGAGTGGCGTACCGGGAGGGATTGATTGGAGCGCGTGAGAAGGGGAAAGGGGGTGGAGCCGGATGTTAATTAGGAGGAATTTGGCGATGATTTGTAATTCGTTGCAAAACTTGTTACAAATTTGCGATGAATATTGTATTCGTCGCTAATTATGTGATGGATTTAATATTTATCGCAAACATTTGTAACAAATTATTAAATTATTGTAAATTCTATGACGAATTCATATTTTGGCGCAACATTCTATGACAAATTTGATTTTTCGTCGCAAAATTGGTGTTGAACATTAAATTCGTTGACAAATTAGCGACGAATATTAAATTCGTCGCAAATTTCCTAATTTTTCCCGTCGATTTTTTTGCCAAATAATTGAAAATATCCGATGAAAATATTTCATCGCAAAATTTTTCGGAATATTTGCAACAAATTCTAAATTCATTGCAAAATTTACAGCGAAAATAGAATTCATCACAGAGTTTGTATCAAATCCCAATATCGTTGCAAATTCTGTGACGAATTTATATTTCATTGCAAAATTTTGCAACGAAATTGATTTTTTGTCCCAAATTTGCGACGAAAAATTAAATTTATTGCAACAAATTATTTTCGTTACTAAATTTCATCGCTATTTTGATGTATTTTTGTAGTGATATAGAATTGACAAGGTTGAAGATATAAAGACAAAATATCTATAAAAGATCATGAGTCAAATATAATTTGAGATTTGAGTCTTTGGCAACATCATTGAGGGATGATGTGTTTCTCTAAATAAGAGAAGACTATCTAGTGGCTTGAGTGAAAGCTTTGACAAATGGACAATAGGCTTCAAGTTGTATATGATAATTAAGTTATATTTTGTAGCTTTGTGTAGGCATATAAGAGTGTGAAATGAATGAAGTTAGCTACTTTGAGTATACTATGCTAACTGGGGATAAACCTCAATTAAATGACGTGTTCAATGACTTGGGAGTTAACTAAATATTAGGGTTTAGAGAACAAAATATTTTTGTTTCATGTCCATACACTTGGAATTGGATCTAGTTGATCAAATACATTTTCTACTCAACTTTCTGACTAGTTATTTGCTGCATAATAATTAGTTTTTCTTAATCATTTGACTAGATGATTATCAATTGATTATAGGCAGATAAAATTGAATAGTTAGGGTTGATTTTACATAATCTCTCGGAGGATCTTTGAGTTGGGATAGTTCCAAATAATTGATTTTGAAATTCCTCTTTATATGTGGATCCATTGCTTAAAGGTCTTCAAGGGTTTATACATGTTGAAGGCATCTATTTGTTGGTGCAATGGGCTCTAGACTCTAGGTCAATATTGACCAAGTTCGAATGAGACTTGAGTAGGATTTTGATATTTGACAATGAGTTTAATAATACATTTGGAAAACATATTGAGGAAGATTGTTGGAGCAATCAACCTAAGGTAAGGTTGACCAAGCTCGAGTGGAAGTCCAAGAATGAATTCTTAGTAATGGAGAAGTTCATGTATGAATACTTGGCAAGGAAAAGTCCAAGAGTAGATTCTTGGCAAGGGAAAGTCCAAATATAGATATTTGGCAAAGGAAAAAGTCCAAGTGTGTAGTTTTTGTCGTGTAAGTCCAAGTGGGTAGTCTTGGCGTCAAAAGTTTAAGTATGAATACTTGGTAAAGAAAAGTCCAAAGATGTAGTTTTGACCGTGTAAGTCCAAGGGTGAGTCTTGACAGCATATCCATTACCATGACAATGCCGATGGAAACACTTGAAGGCTAGCACGAAGAGTAAAGGAGTCGTGGAGGACTCGGATGGACCTCGAGGGCGTGATACTGATGGAAGTGGCTTGAAGCTTTAGGTCTAGGCTAAGGGTAAGTATCAAGTACGAGGGGATCATACTTGGGTTAAACCTGACTCTTGAGGTTTACAAACGACTGGTGGTATTGACCAATCGACTGTTCGAGTGCTCGACACTCGGATGGCTTAGTTGACTTGGACAGTCGATTGAGATTATAACCCAGTCAACTGATCGAGTAGTCGACTGAGGCTCGACTACTGACTTGTGCTCTGACAGTCGACTGGTGGCTTGCACTAGTTGATTAGACACTGGTAGTTGACTGCTAGCATTTAGAAGTTGACTGACCTTAAGTGGACATAGCACAAAATGTCGCATAGTCGATTACTAGCTTATGGCAATTGATTGATGGCTATGATAGTCGATTGTTGGGTCATGACAATCGACTGGTCGGACATTTTCTGACATGGATTAGTCGATTGTGAGATAACGGTTAAGCGAACAGTCGACTGGTGGGTAAGAGCAGTTGACTATTAGGTAGAAAATTAGACCAAACAAAGCTTTAAAAGGAGGTTGCGATGAAGATTCAAGCTGTCGGTTCTTGGAGATTTTGGAGGGGAAACACTGCTACTTTCTAGACCTTCAAAGCATCTCAAGGCAACCAAAAGTTCAAGTGACCAAAAGCAATATTGTAAAAGTGTTTTCACTTTTTTTTTCTCATTTCTTTTGTATCTCTTGTATTTGGTTGTTATAAAACTCCATCGTAAGAGGTTTTCTCCACTTTCGGTGTTATTCCGAGAAGGAGATAAGTTTTAGTGGTGTGGACACTAAGTCTCGGTCATGGAGTAGGAACTAGGGTTCCGAACCACGTAAAACTCCTATGTTGTGCGTGTGTTGTGTTTTCTTGGATATATGTGTTATTTGTAGTTGTATTTTGCTACGTACTAACACTTGTAGATAAGTACGAACACAAATGACGATCAAATCGAAGAAATCATTATTCGCCCCTCCCCCCTCTAGTACACCAAATTGGATACGACATTCGAGTACCTCCTCCGTATGGATTCTATGGACTAGAAGGATTTGATCTGTGGTCAGTGAGAATCAAGACGTTCTTGCAAATGAAAATTGAAGATTGGATCATCTTGATGAGTGGGTTTGGAGAACCTACAGACAAGAAGGGAAATACTCTAAAAAGGTGCAAATGGACAAAGGAACAAATTGAAAAATCCAAAATCAATAAGAAGATAACAAAATTTTTGATTGATTTAATTCCTAATGACCTATTATGCAAGATAGGTGAATATCAAGATGTCAAGGAGCTATGGAGTAAATTGATCAAGCTCCATGAAGAACCCACATTAGCACAACGTGAGGAGGAATCCAAGGAAGCAAGCTTATCTCCTCAAAAGCTTGTGAATTTGGAGGTTGATAGATATTCAACATCCGAGTCAGATAAAATTGAAGAAATGGAAGAAGTCTCTGCCTCTAGGATTGAGGAGGAGGATAGGTCATCAATGTCGGAGCAAGAGGAGGAGACCTCCATATCCAGAAGGGATGAAGAACAATCTCAGGGTTCCTCTACCCCTATAGGTAACTCAAGCATAGTCATTAAAAATAAAAATCACATAACATACTTTGAATGTGGGGAAATAGGACATTATAAAAGCAAATGTCCAAAAAGAGTAAAGAAGACGACTCAAGTGTCAAAGGCCAAATTGAAGACCAAGGAGATCGGAGTCCAAATTTGCAAGAGCAAGGAGCACATAGTGTGCTTCCAGTGCTAACAAAAGGGTCATTATCGAAGCCAATGTATGAGGGGGAATCAACCTAGGAAGGACAAGATGGAAAGCTCAAATGTAAGAGGAGCTAAGACAAACCCTAAGGTATATTTTAATAATGCTTTTACTTTATGTAATGATAAGAAGCATACTAGTGATGTATCAAATTTTAATGCACTTGTAATTTTTCATGATAAAAAGTATGGTAGAAATAAATTTTGTTGTCTCGGTGCAAAATCTTATGAATTTAGGACTAAGGACAAGTATAGGACCATCACCTCCAAAACTACACTGCCTAAGGAAACCATTAGAAAAGAGGAGAATAATCTAGGCATAAATCCTAAAAAAATAGACGTATGCCTAGGAGGAAAAATCATATCCAAAAATATAGTGAAAGATCAAAAGTAGCTATATTAGAGAAGGAAAATCAAGTCTTGAGGTCACGACTTGATAAATTGAAAAAGATCCTTGGAAAGATGATAAATTCGATTAAATGGTCTAATGGTCAAAATTTAGGATTTAGGAAGCAAGGTGCATCTATGGACAAGAAAGGTTTGAGTCATACGCCTAAGTCAAAGATAGAGAAGCCTACCTACTATAATATTCCATATAGTTATTGAACCAACTCTAGGTCTAGGAGTGCCAAGGTCATAAGGGAAGCCATCCCTAGAGTTGACCACAACAAGTGTCAAGTGACTAAGGCTTCGAAGAAGCCTAGGAAAGCCACCAAGTAGGTCACAAGGGAAAATGTCCCTAAGGTTAACCTTAATGAGACCACAATGACCAAGACTTCTAAGCCTAAGAGGGTCATTAGGAAGATACTAAAGGAGGTTATCTCTAGTTAGTACCTTGTAAACCCAAAGAACTCGAATATGTATTGGGTTCTTAGGAGTATGATCCCTTCACACTAAATGAGTTTAGGGTGTGTCAACCTTGAATGGATGGGTAGCTAACTTAATCATGGTAGAGTTGACACTTTAGGATATTTTCAAGATAATGTGATACCTTAGAAATGAGATAAGAAATTGATCCTAAAAGATTTTAGGATGTGCCAATGGATTTAATAAAAGATGAAAAATCGATCAAAATTGACGCAATTAGGTTAAATGTATGGTGTGCCAAAATATGGGGATTTGACACATTCATGGGAGTTAGGTATCATTATGGAAAAATGGTATTTGATAAAAAATGGTAATTTGATTTAAAACTTAGGTATTCTATACCTTTGTATTTTATATATTTGTCATGCTTTGTTTGTCATAATCCATATCATGACATCATGTTTCATATGATCATTTAAAATGCCATGATAGTACTTAGATTGATAAATGTCATATTAATACCTAGGTTATGTTTTATTATGTCATGACATCATGAATCATGGGCAAATGTTTTTAAATTATGCAAATCATTTATGCCATGATCATAATTCATGCATTCAATTTATTAAAATTGAATTTAAGGACAAATGACATTATTTGATGTCATAGATAAAGAAATCAAATGGATATACCTAGATATAATGCATGAACCCTTAGATTTAGGAAAGACCAAAATTCACATCTCATAAAACCCATATGATGATATGTGTGTGTATCAATATACCTATACATATGTGATATGATAGGAAAATGAGGTAAGTTTAATGTGCTCATATGATACATTTATATGAACTCAAACTCATAACATAACATAAAGAAATCATGAGAAAATCTAATGTACAAGTCAAGTACATTTATTCCATAAATCATGATTGAAATTAGGTTTTGAACAATATTTTAAAATTATTTTAGAAAATTTTGGTGAAGTTTATCTTTTGATAGCATTCACCATTGAGAATGTTGATACAAGTTAAGCAAAAACATTGAAGTTTTTAATGGTTTTGAATATTGTATTAATATTTTAAATTAATGGGTATTTTAATATAAAACTATTTTTCATCGATAATGTTTGATATAAGTAATTTATGTATGAAGTTTCATGATTTTTCGAAAAATATATAATTACTTATGCTTTTTCAAAATCCGAATCTAAAAACTTGATTTATGCAAATGCAAAAACCAGTCAACTGTCTCATGGAGCAGTCAACTAGTGGTAGTGACAGTCGACTGACCACTGATAGAGTCGACTGTTGTGTCTGATTTTGGCTGAACAAGATTTGTTTAGCTGTTTATCAGTACCCTTATGTACCCTAACCACTTTTAACCCTATAATATGCTTAGAGAAGCATTAGAAGGGTGATATTTTCATTGAAAATGATTAGGAGAGTTAATAAGGGCAAGGATCAAAGTTTAAGGGAGGTTAAAATTCAAGTTTGAATTTTTACCTTTATTTTTGATGATTTAGATTTTCTATAGGCTTAAGAACTCTCCAAGGACATTATTGGTGCAATGGTCAAGGGAGAGTAACCCTTTAGGGGGATTTTATCCATTAAGGGATGATGGATGAATGTTAAAAGGGGGAGAGTAAAGAATTGCCTTTCATTGGAATGAAGACATTTATGATGAGTTTTGTACCAAGGGGGAGAATGAAGGATCTCATTGAAAGATGAGACATGAAAAAACTTGGTAGACTTTTTGATGTATGCCAAAAGGGGAGAAATAAAGGGTTTAAGTTAGGAAACCCTCATTATGTTTTGGCATGAGAAAAAGCATAGTTAGGCTTATGGGTTAGCCTAACTTAAAGGCATTGTGAAACATAAAAAGGAGGAGATTATTGGTGCAATCGACCCCAGGTCAATGTTGACCAAGCTCGAGTGAGATTTGAGCAGGGTTTTGATGTTTGACAATGTGTTTGAATTTAACAATACATTTGGCATACGTATTGAGGGAGATTGTCATGAGGGAGATTGTTAGAGCAATCAACCTTAGGTCAAGGTTAACCAAGCTCGAGTGAGACTCGAGTGGAAATCTAAGAATGTATTCTTGGCAATAGAGATGTCCAAGGGGTGGAGTTTTGGCAAGAGAAAGTCCAAATATGAATATTTGGCAAAAAGAATAGTTCAAGTGTGTAGTCTTGACTGTGTAAGTTTAAGTGGGTAGTCTTGGCAGCGAAAGTTCAAGTATAGATACTTGGCAAAGGAAAGTCCAAGGGTACAGTCTTGGTCGTATAAGGCCAAGGGTGGAGTCTTGGCAGCATACCCGTTAGCATGACAAAGCAGATAGAAACACTTGAAGGCTAGCACGAAGGGAGAAGGAGTCGTGGAGGACTTGGATGAACTTTAAGAGTGTGAGGCTGATGGAAGTGGTTTGAATGCTTAGGTTTATGCTAAGAGTAAGTATTAAGTATGAGGGGATCATACTTAGATTAAACCTCACTCTTGAGGTTTACTAGTCGACTGGTCGAGTGTTCAGCATTCGGAGAGCTTAGTTGACTCGGATAGTTGACTAAGGCTCGACAGCTGACTTGTGATATGGCAGTTGACTGGTGGCTTGCACTAGTTGACTGCCCAATCGTAGTCGATTTCTAACCCTAGCAGTCGACTGACCTTAAGTGGATAGAGTATAGAATGCCTCGTAGTCGACTGATGGCTATGACAGGCAATTGCTGGGTTAGGGCATTCGATCGGTTGGGCATTTTCTGATGTGGATTTATCCGTTGTGAGACAACGATAAAGCGGGTATTCGACTAGTAGATAAGAGCAGTCAACTGCTAGGCAGAATATCAACTCGAGCGAAGCTTTAAATGGAGGATGCGATGGAGATTCGAGCTTCTAATTCTTGAAGATTTTGGAGGGGAAACACTGCTGCTTTCTAGACCTTCAAAGCATCTTAAGGCAACCAAAAGATCAAGCAACCAAAAGCAATATAAAAGTGTTTTCACTTGTTTTTCTCATTTCTTTTGTATCTCTTGTATTTTATTGTTGTAAAACTCCATTGTAAGAGGTTTTCTCCACCTCCGGTGTTATTCTGAGAAGGAGATAAATTTTAGTGGTGTGGACACTAAGGCTCGGCTATGAAGTAGGAACTAGAGTTTCGAACCACGTAAAACTTCTGTGTTGTGTGTGTGTTGTGTTTTCTTGTGTATATGTGATATTTGTATTTGTATTTTGCTATATACTAATACTTGTAGGCAAGCACTGTTGGGCTTCTCCGGTACCGCGGCGAGTGTGTGTTCGAACACGTTTCGTAAACATGCACACAACGGAAGCAATAAAAATAATAAATCTAATTTATTACAACACACACATCACACACATGCAGGATACAATATGTGTAGACATAATTGCTATTTAAAATTTTGCAATAAAAGGAAACTTATACTAGGTATACCTGACGGATCACGTGTAGCGGAATGACATCAACCGTAGCGACTCTCGCTAGAATCACTTCTATCCATATCTACATCGAGTATCGTCGGGATACATTTACAAAGCCACGAGCCTCATCTTCGCAAAAGTCACTAGCCTCGAATCGAAGACGATGGGATCCGAGAGACGATCACAATCTGAAATAAATTCGGCTCCCAAAAATGAGTTTCACAAACTCGCTTGTTGGAAGCGGTTTTCATCAACCGTTTGATGAAAACTTAACCCTCCACCTATGAGGATTGTCGGAGATCCAATCCTCGGCAAGTAGACCGCTTTCGGAGCACAAAACACTGACCAAACAACCTCTCCACGCAAAATAGAACAAGCTGTCCAAAACTAGACAGCTTGTTGTGGAGGAAGAAGTGACCGGCCCAAAGTTTGCCAGGTTGCTCCTTGGTCATTGACGGCCAAGGGTGGTTGGCCGGTGGTTAAGGGTGGCCCAAGGGATGCCGGCGGCTGGTGGTTGGCCAACGGTAAGGAGGTGCGGCAGCAACAACTCCTTTGGGCGGCTCCTTGGCTTGGATGGCAAGAGCAAGGAGGAGGAGAAGAGAGGGGTTGGGCGGCAAGAATATATTAGGGTTTCACAAAACCCTTAAGCCTTGTTTTTATAGAGAACACATTCTCCTAACGGTTATTAGTTCATAACCAAGATCCATTAACCCGCTCCAATAACTTAAGTTAAAATAAACCAAACTGCATTGGTCTATTTTAAGTTAAAACGAACCGAACCAACTTTGGTTCATTCGTTTAAAACAAACCAAACCACTTTGGTTTATTTTCCACCATTGGATTAAAACCAAATCAATTTAGTTCATCCATCATGTCTTCAAAAGACACGATCCATCCATGCTTCCGATGCGACTGAAACCAATTTATACTCGCTCTTTGTTCTCGATCTGAGAATCCTATTCTCAAACTCATTTTAAATCCTTCGGACTACGCTCGTTGTGCGTGTGAACAAATAGGTTCTCGGTTTATGTTGGTCATGTATAATTGACCATTAATTATAGAACAATTAACCGAAAAATCAACGGTTGATCCCAGAACCTTTTCTGAAACCCTTCAGTAGCTATAATGAATCGTGCCCCATTCTTTTCACTCATCTTGTCCCCACTTGGTTCAGGACATGGTCTATTGTGTCAGTCCCCACCAGGTTGACTACGTCACACCTAGCCCAAGTATTACTTCCTCGTCCTCCGAATTCTAGTTACTACACATGCATCCAAGAGTACCATACTCTAAACATGTAATGTTTTGGCCAAAGACTTTAGTAATAATCCGACGAGAGGCCATAGGGTATACATCTCCTCGCAAAGAGTGGTGAATCCTCTATAGGCTATTCAAACACCTTTGGTCACTTCGACTTATACCCAATCATCTCGGGTCAACATCTCCTTGGAGATGCTTGCTTAAGATGTCAACGCATAAGTCTTCATGACCAAGATGACTTGAATACCACAAGTCGAAGGAACATCACACTTAAGATGTTATAAGAACTTTATTGATATATCCATATATGTAGAGAATCATATTAAGTCTTACAACTGGTCACTCCAATGAACTAGTTACCATAACTAACATCCACGATTAACTCCGGACATCCCAATATCTCTAGCCAGTGAGGAATAGCTGCTTGGATAAACCAAAGAGTATACCTCGTGCTAGTCTCAACAGAATCAATGACGTCCGAATCCATCAATTCATCGGCTAAGGATAATTGCAATACATCACAATTACATATGTAGAAATACTCACTAGTTGTGATCCAATCACAAATTCTCTCATGTTGTCAATTATATTGCGGACATTCAGTAAATGAGTTTAAGATCCCATCAAATACATGAAAATATGTATACTCAATAGTGAATCTTCATTTATCAAATAAATGATACAACCATAAGGCGATTGCCTTAGGACACCTCTCATATATTACTAACAAACTCCCACTTGGCCTAATGTCAATCGCCACGGTATTCAATACCATAAGCTCTAACATGACCCTAAAACTACTTTGAGGTAAGACCTTAGTTAAAGGGTTCACTAAGTTTCTTTCAGTGGGAATCTTCTCGATTTCTATTTCTTTCCTACTTATGATCTCTCTGATCAAATGATAGCGGCGAATCACATGTTTGGATCGTTGATGAGACCACATCAAGTTCAGAGATGAACTTATCGATCCAAACCGCTTCCTTTATTGCTTTCGAAGCTGTAATGTATTCTGCCTTAGTGGCAGAATCCTCTATGGTGTCTTGCTTGGAACGTTTCCAATTTATTGCACCTCCATTCAAGGTAAATACGTAACCAGACTAAGACCTGGAATCATTCTTGTCTATCTGGAAGCTGGCATCCGTATGCCCACGTATTACCATATTACCTTCTCTATATATTAGGAACACATCCTTAGTTCTTCTTAAGTACTTAAGGATTGTCTTAACAGCTGCCCAATGATTCATTCCTGGATCAGACTGGTATCTACTCATGACACTCAGAGCATATGATATATCAGGCCTCATATATAACATAGCATACATGATAGATCCTATTGCGGATGCATAGAGAATCTTACTCATGTAAATCCTCTCGTCTTTTGTCTGCGGACACATAGACTTCGAAAGATGTATCCCATGCCTGATGGGAAGGAAATCTTTCTTGGATTCCGACATGCTAAACCTCTTTAGCACTCAGTCTATATATGTAGACTGCGAAAGACCAAGCAACCGTTTCAATCTATCTCTATAGATCTTAATCCCGAGGATGTAGGTCACTTCTCCCAGTTCTTTCATGGAAAATGTTTTGGATAATCAAATTTTAACTGACTGTAAGATAGATATTTCGTTTCCTATAAGTAATGTCATCGACATACAACACTAGAAACACGACTGCACTCCCACTAACCTTCTTGTACACACAACATTCGTCCGAATTTTGTGAGAAATCAAACTTTTTGATTGTCTCATCAAAATAGATATTCTAGCTCTTGGATGCTTGCTTCAGTCCATAAATGGACTATCGAAGTTTGCATAACTTGGTTTTATCAACCGATGTGAAACCCTCAGGTTGTATCATATACACGTCCTCGAGTAGGTTTCCATTAAGGAAAGACTTTTTCACATCCATCTGCCATATCTCATAATTATAATGAGCCGCTATAACCAGGAGCATCCGAATGGATTTAAGCATAGCAACTGGTAAATAGGTTTCGTCATAATCAACACCTTGCTTTTGACGATAGTCTTTTGCCACTAATCTAGCCTTATAGGTAATCACATTACCATCCATTTCGGTTTTCTTCTTGAAAACCCACTTGCACCCTATAGGCTTAATACTTTCAGGTGGGTCCACCAAGTTCCAAACTTGATTTTCATACATGGAATCCATTTCCGACTTCATGGCTTCAAGCCATTTGTCCCTTTCTAAACTTTTTAGAACTTCTTCATAATTAGTAGTCTCCTTATCGTTAATGAGTAACATGTCGTTCGATTCACTTACGAGAAATCCATATCTCTCGAGAATGTTGCGCGTCCTACCAGATCTACAAAGATGTGGTGTCACAATAGGTTCAGCAGATGTCTCATCACTATGAGTTATCGATTGAGGTACTTGACTAGGTATCTCATCAATGTCTATTGGAGTCTTATGAACCTCCTCAAGTTCAACAACACTCCTACTATTTTCTTGCAAGAGAAACTCTTTCTCTAGAAACACAACATGCCTTGAAACAAATACCTTTTGTTCCACAGGATGATAAAATTGGTAATCCCTCATTTCCTTAGGGTATCCAATAAATAGATATTTATCAAACTTAGCATCCAGTTTGTCTGATACAGTCCACTTCACATAAGCAGGACAACTCGATATCTTTAAGTAAGATAAATGATGTTTCTTACTATTCCATATCTCATATGGAGTAGTAGAGACTACCTTGGTTGTGATTCTGTTTAATAAGTAAACAGCAGTCTGAAGTGCATAGTCCCAAAAGGACTTGGGAAGATGCTTGATTCATCATCGACTTAATCATATCCAACAAGGTTCAGTTTCGCTTCTCAGATACACCATTATACTGTGGTGTATATGGCGGAGTCCATTGAGACAATATACCATTGTCCCTTAGATAATCCAGAAACTCTTGACTCAAGTATTCACCACCTCAATACGATCGAAGTATTTTAATACTCTTGCCAAGTTGTTTCTCTACTTCATTTCTGAATTCTTTGAACCTTTCAAAGGCTTCAGACTTGTGTTTTATCAAGAACACATACCCAAACTGTGAGTGATCATCGGTGAAGGTAATGAAGTAGCTATAGCCTCCTAGAGCTTGAGTTGACATAGGTCCGCATACATTAGTATGTTTTAGACCAAGCAACTCTCCCACCGGTTCACCTTTTCCCATAAAGGTAACTTAGTCATCTTACCTTTTAAGCATGATTCGCATGTATCATATGAATCTAATTCAAATGATTCCAGAATTCCACATCGGTATAATTTGGACATGCGTTTCTTTCTCACATGGCCAAGACGACAATGTCACATGTAGGAGTCTAATTGATTATCTTTTCAAGCATACTTGTTGCTCGCTTTGATATTGAGAATGTCACTGGATACGTCTAACGTATATATACTATTGCACAATGTTCCAGTCCCATAAAGCACGCCAATCAAAGTTATGTAACAACAATTATTACTAAAATTTAAATGGTATCCATTTCTATTTAAACAAGAAATAGAAATGATGTTCTTTATCAATGAAGGAACATAAAAGAAATTGTCCAGTTTTAAGACAAGTCCTGTAGGGAGTTTCAACAAATATGTTCTGATGGCGAGTGTAACAACCTTTGCTCTATTCCCAACATGTAAATTTGACTCTCCCTTGACGAGGCTTCTTCTATTCCTTAGCCAATGTATGTTATTACATATATGTGAATTACACCTGGTATCAAATACCCAAGTGTCTAAGGAAATAGAATGACAATCAATAATGAAGATATCTGAAGAAGATGGGGCATCAGATGCCTTCTTCTTCTTCATAGACTTTAGATAAATCTTGCAGTTTCTTCGCCAATGACCTTCCTTACCACAATGATGGCAAGTTCCCTTTTAAGTTGGTTATGCCTTTTCAGCCTTTTTCTTCTTCCCCTTCTGTTGTTTCTTTGACTTTCTCTTAGAACCTTTCTTCGAGGAATCAACTAACAACACCGTCCCCTGCTCATGCTTCACAGAAGGCTCCACAGTCTTCAGCATGTTGAGCAGTACCACAGATGAACCTTCTTGCATCTCAGAGGTGAAGAGGAGCTTGGAGACTTCGAACCTTTCGGATCTCGCTTGCTCATCAAACAACTCATGAAGATGGAAGATTATGGTATTAGCATCCATATGCTCATGTTGCTTCTGAAGCTCGGGTGCCATCGTGGCTAGCATGATGCAACTCGCTAGTTCAGAATCAATCAAATATTTCTGATAGGCCAACAATTGGTCCGGAGTTGCATTGTCCTTCGGATGGGTGGGAAGAGGCTCTTTAAGGACATTCACAAGCTTTTCAACCTTGAGAACAATTCTCAGGTTTCTAAGCCAGTTCAAGAAGTTTAGCCTAGTCAATTTATTTGAATCCAAAATATAGTGCAAATTCAAAGACATCATGATCAATCAATTAACCTAGGAATACAAATCGAGCATATACGAGAAAGATGATTTAAAATGCATCAACATACATTTATAAATCCCATTCATTTTTTGAAATTAAAAACCCTCAAAATCAATTCGGGAGATCGTAGGTCCATCTCCGAATGGGTTGATATCCAACATAGATAAGAACAACCTTGGAGAGAGTCCAACAAGCCATTCTTAGCTACGATGGTAGATATCAAGTATACCAATTGCATATCACATATATGCAACTATCACAATGTGTTATCAACTAATTGAATGTTCACACATACATCGGGTTGTTAACTCATTAACAAGTATGCATCATATGCATAGCACCCAACTTCACCTCCCATCACATCGACCTTGAAGAGAGTCCAACAAACCGATGCTCCAAGTTAAAGCCGACCCATTAATCACGAAATAGTTTTAATACGGTTAGAACACATTCAACCAATTAGCCAGGCTTGGAGAGATTCCAACAATCCAAACTAACAATTGACCTCTGACTCTTACCATATTGGTAATAAGTTATTCTAATGGTTTGAACATGTTCAGGTTCGAGTTGGGCTTAGAGAGAGTCCAACAACCCAAATAAGAAACAGAACTCTGGCTCTAACCATATTAATGGAAGGTGTAGGCTTTAATGTTGTGTAAGGGATTTAATGTCTCATCCTCTTTGCATGCAAATAACTATTATCTACATGACATGACACACATGCCATACATATACATGTCACGACACACATGCCATAATGATATGCATCTAATGCAATTACATGACATATAATTATGGCATGTACAAATAGTTTCCTTATTTGTCATAACTATTTTGGAAATAAAATATGTTTTAGATTTGATTTCCTAAATCAAATCATGATTAAATTAGGAAATAAATTTCCAAATCTAATCACATATTTTATTTATGAAAAGTGTTAATTAAGGAAAGTCAAATTTAATTCAGGAAATAAATTTCCTAAATTGTAATTTCGTATTCATATTAGGAAATTTCCAATTTGAATTTCCTTATTTGTCATAACTATTTATTGAAATAAAATATATTTGAGATTTGATTTCCCAAATCAAATCATGAATAAATTAGAAAATAAATTTCCAAATCTAATAACATATTTTATTTATGGAATGTGTTAATTTCCATAAATACTTCTAAACTTTCCAAAAGTAGAAAATTTTCATAAATACTTCTAAACTTTTCAAAAGTAGAAAATTTCTATAAATACAATTATGACTATTGCAAAATAATTTTACGATTATGTCGGAACACAACGTGGCTCTGATACCGCTGTTGGGTTTCCCCAGCACCGCAGTGAGTGTATGTTCGAACACTTTTCGTAAACATGCATACAGCGGAAGCAATAAAAGCAATACATCTAATTTATTACAACACACACATCACACACATGCAGGATACAACATGTGTAGATATAACGTTATTTAAAATTTTACAATAAAAGGAAACTTATACTAGGTATACCTAACGGATCACGTATAGCGGGAATGACATCAACCGTAGCGAATCTCGCTAGAATCGCCTCTATCCGTATCCACGCCGAGTATCGTCGGGATAGCTTCACAAAGCCACAAGCCTCATCTTCGCAAAAGTCACTAGCCTCGACTCGAAGACGATGTGATTCGAGAGACGATCATAATCCGAAATAAATTCGGATCCCAAAAATGAGTTTCACAAACTCGCTTGTCGGAAGCAATTTTCGTTAACCGTTTGATGAAAACTTAATCTTCCACCTATGAGGCAGAGATCCAATCTTCGACAAGTAGACCGCTGTCGGAGCACAAAACATTGACCAAACGACCTCTCCACGCAAAGGAGAACAAACTTTCCAAAACTGGACAGCTTGTTGTGGAGGAAGAAGTGACTGGCCAAAGTTTGGCCGGTTGCTCCTTGGTCGCCGGCGGCCAAGGGTGGTTGATAGGAGGCAAGGAGGTGCAGCAGCAGCAAGGGGCGGCGACAGCTCCTTTGGGAGGCTCCTTTCTTGGACGGCAAGAGCAAGGAGGAGGAGAAGAGAGGGGTTGGGCGGCTAAAATAGATTAGGGTTTCACAAAATCCTTAAGCCTTGTTTTTATAAAGAACACATTCTCCTAATAGTTATTGGTTCATAACCAAGATCCATTAACTCACTTCAATAACTTAAGTTAAAATAAACCAAACTGCGTTGGTCTATTTTAAGTTAAAACGAACCAAACCAACTTTGGTTCATTCGTTTAAAACAAAACAAACCACTTTGGTTTATTTTCCACCATTGGATTAAAACCAAACCAATTTGGTTCATCCATCATGTATTCAAAAGATACGGCCTATCCATGCTTCCGATGCGACTGAAACCATTTCATACTCGCTCTTTGTTTGGTCCAACAAAACCTAGTCTCTCTCGATTTGAGAATCCTATTCTCAAACTCATTTTAAATTCTTCGGATTACGCTCGTTGTGCGCGTAACCAAATAAGTTCCCAGTTTATGTTGGCCGTCTATAATTAACTATTAATTATAGAACAATCATGAGTGACACCTAGTAGTACATCATGATTCCCAATTAATCGAAAAATCAATGGTTGATCCCAGAACCTTTTCTGAAATCCTTCAACATCTATAATGAATCGTGCCCCATTCTTTTCACTCATCTTATACCCACTTGGTTCAGAACATAGTCTATTTGTTAGGTCAATCAACCCGTGATATGGTTTTGATGTGTGTGGCAAAGAGTTTAAGTTAGGTTGTTATTGTGATTTGATATGTGCGTTGGAGTCTTGCAGGACTTAATAATTCGCACATGGAGCCTTGGCGAGTTTCACATCTCATGACTCGGTCCTTGAGTCGGTGAAGGATGGCTTTGCGGAAGCCGTGCGCTTAGAGCATCTGAGGGACCGTCGGACGAGGAGCTTGGAGTGAAGCCGGAGGAAGTAGACTTCAGGGTGAGACACGAAGGATGGTGCTGCAGAGCCATGCGCTTGGCGCATCCGAGGGACGTGGTCGGACGAAGACAACTTCAAAGGTGAGGGACTCCAAGGGATGAGAGTGAGCGAATGTAACCCGGGAAGGGATAGTGCTCTTAGGTGAAACTTGGTCATTTGGCTAAGTGTCGGAAGATATTTCCCGACACTAGTCGACTGCCATGAAATGACAATCGACTGCTCTGAGTCGAATGGGGTTCGACTGGTATTCGACTGATGAGTTTATGCCCAGCAGTTGACTGTCATGGAATGACAGTTGACTACCAGAGGTAGTCGTGGGCATATAACCTCCCATAGCCGACTGACCAGTCGACTACGGAGGCAGCAGTCGACTGATGGTTACATCAGTTGACTACCAAGGGATCCGTTGGACTACAACGGTCGGGATCCGATGTATTTGGAGGTCGTTGTAGTGGCGGCAGTCGACTGCCAAGGGTAGCAGTCGACTGGTGGCGGCCAATGGGAAGAAATCAACCCTCTCTATAAAAAGAGAGGGTGTTGGGCTTTGGGAGGCTAATGCTTCTATTCTAAACATCTCCCTGTTGGGTTTCCGGCACCGCGGCGTGTGTGTGTTCGATCATGTTTCGTAAACATGAGCACAGCGGAAGCAATTAAAAATAATAAATCTATATTTATTACAACACACACAACACACGCATGCTATTACAACAAGTGTAGACATAACCGTAAATTAAAATTTGCAATAAAAGGAAATTAAACTACTTTATACCTTCCGTATGACGTGTAGCGGAAACGGCATCAACCGGAACGATCCTCGTAAGAATCGTCTCTATCTGTATCCACGCCGAGCTCCTCGGGATGACTTCACTAAGTCATGAGCTTCGTCTTCGTACGGGTTACTAGCCTCGTGTTGAAGACGACGTGATCGAGAGATGATCACGATCCGAATCCAAATTCGGATCCAAAACGAGTTCTCAAAACTCGCTTCTCCGGAGAGGTGTTCGTCAACCGTTTGACGAATCCTTCGTCCTCCACCTCAGAGGATTACCGGAGATCAAATCCCCGGTAAGTTAGCCGCTGTCGGAGCACTAACCGTCGTCCAAACGACGCTCCGACGAGATGAGGAGAAGCTGTCCAGAAAACTGGACAGCTTGGTGGAGGAGTAGGCGCCGGCCAAAACAAGGAGAGAAAAAGCTCACCTTGATGCCGAACCTATAGGAGATCACCGGAGGGTCGCCGGAGGTTCACCGGCTGGAGCTTGGACGCCGGCAAGGGTCTTGGACGGCGGCACAAAGCTGGGCGGCGGCAGCTCTAGGGTTGGCGCCGATTAACTCCTCCAAGGAGTGGGCGGCAACTTAAGGGGGGGCTAGGGTTTGGATTAGTTAGGGTTTAACAATCCCTTAAGCCCACTTTTATAGAGAACTAATTCTCTTAATGGTTAATGGATCATATCCATAAAGCCCGTTAACCCGCTCCATTAAGATAAGTTAAAATAAACCAAACCATGATGGTTTATTTTAAGTTAAAACGAACCGAACCAACTTTTGGTTCATTCGTTTAAAATAAACCAAACCCTTTGGTTTATTCTTATCCATTGGATTAGAACCAAACTATTTTGGTTCATCCATTACGTCTTCATAAGACGCAGCCCATCCACGCTTCCATTGCGACTGAAACGATTTCATGCTCGCTTTATGTTTGGTCCAACCAAACCTAGTTTCTCTCGGTCTGAGAATCCAATTCTCAAGCTCGTTTTAAATCCTTTGGATTACACTCGTTGTGCGTGTGACCAAATAGGTTCTCGGTTTATGTTGGCCGTCTATAATTAACCATTAATTATAGAACGATCATGAGTGACACCTAGTAGTACATCATGATCCCCAATTAACCGAAAAGATCAACGGTTGATCCAGAACTATTTCTGAAACCCTTCAGTAGCTCGAATGAATCGTGCCCCCATTCCCTTCACTCATCTTATACCCACTTGGTTCAGGACATGGTCTATTGTGTCAGTCCCCACTAGGCTGACTACGTCACACCTAGCCCAAGTATCATTTCCTCGTCCTACTGATTCTAGTTACTCCACATGTATCGAAGAGTACCTTACTCTAAACATGTAATGCTTTGGCCAAAGACTTTAGTAACAATCCGACGAGATGCCATGGGTATACATCTCCTCGCAAGGAGTGGTGAATCCTTTATAGGCTATTCAAACACCTTCGATCACTTCGACTTATACCCAATCATCCCGGGTCCACATCTCCTTAGAGATGTTTGCTTAAGATGTCAAAGCATAAGTCTCCATGATCAAGATGACTTGAATACCGCAAGTCAAAGGAACATCGCACTTAAGCCACGAAGAACTTCATTGACATATCTATATATGCAGAGAACCATATGAAGTCTTACTACCGTCACTCCAATGAACTAGTTACCATAACTAGCATCCACGATTAACTCCGGACATCACT